>CM055271.1:61228032-61589028 GCA_029237695.1 Conchocele bisecta | reverse complement strand
CTCTTCCCGATCAACTGGAAAACAGACTGGACATCCGTGGAACACGCATCCGTGATATTCGTAGACCGTGTTCGTTTCTTGACAGAAACCGTCCAACTTGTATCTGGTACTGGGAAGAGATTGTTCACCTATATTCATAGCGTGTTGAATATTTATGTCATTTTGACTAGCCACCCATTCTAGCCATTCTATCGATGATTTACTGTACTGGTCCTTGTAACCTCTGGTAGGGATTTTGGCGATCGGGGTCAAGTGAAACTTTTGCGCCGTTACATTCTGCTCTAGATGTTCTGTAGCGACCCATTCTCCGTCTAATAATACCTTTTGTTTTCCTCCAATTTCTTTCGCCCGTTTCCACTGTTTTCCATTGTCCAGTTGCACTCGAAATTCTTCTTCTAGAACCTCTACTCCGGTGGACGACATTAACAGGTGTTGAAATTTGAGACACGATTGACGAAGTATGTCCACGTCACTCCGACAATATTCCAACATTTCTTTCCGAAAATCGAATTCTTTGTCTTTATTTTGGTCGTGCCATGTCAGGAACTCGGCCCTCTCCTTCGAACTCATGAATTCGGGACCGTAATATTTGGGTTCTGGGTAGAGTCCTACATACGTTTGGTGTTCACGTGTATTGAAGTAGTGAGGAAACCATCCTTTTTTCAGCTCGTTCAATCCGAATGCTTTGTGTAACGCTGCCAGTTTCGTCGGTAGAAAGTTGAGACTATCGATGACCTTGATGTGTAGATCTTTCTCCACCGTCATGTACATACTTTTTTATCCGTTATAAATAATCTTATCCGGTCGCATGGCATTGTCGATTAAGTACTCCAGCATGAAGTAACCGTCATATCCTTTCATATTGTGAGCTACGGATTTAAAGTATTTATGTTGATGAGTAAATACACATGCGCCAAATTTCTTCGCAGTTGAGTCACCTTGGAATATGGGCTCCCTCAATCCGCATGTACCGGGACACGGGCCTTCGTCTTCATCTTCACCGTCGTACTCGCATTCTTCGCACCTCGTACCTCAATCTCTGCATACCGATATCGGCGTTAATTCTGTGTCGATGCATCGGGGGCATACTGTGTGAGCCACTACGTAATTCGGTGTATGAGTGGCTTTCCCGCACGACGACGTTTTGCAGTTTTTACATTTAGCGCATGATTTACACGGTTTGTCTTCATTACAGTTTGTACAATCATTATATCGGGACATCTGATAACCCTTTTCGCATTCCATCAGTTCATCCTGGCTACATTCGAAATCGAAAAAGATGAATTTTGGTATGAAATCCTCTGCCGCGGGTATCGATCGTAGGTAACACAAGTGGTCATCGAGTACATACTATTCGCACGATGTACAAAAGTACTCCCCACATCGATGTTCTTCCCGTTTTCTCTTTACAATATTCAATACTTTGTAGCACGTAGGGCACTTCCACCATTTTTTACATTCTGGGGGTCCGCTTACTTTCCCTTTGTCTTTCCCATTCTTGTACTTTGGTGTTTCTTTATGTCGATTGTAGCATTCCGTGGATCGACACGTCATGTTACAGTTGGTACATTCGACGGGGTTCTCGGTTTTGAAGCATTTGTCCGTTTTACACACGATGCAATGGCTTTCGCACTCGTGATTTTCTTTATGGTCGTAGTGTTTGAGACAGATCTCGCAGAAATAGTTGGCGCTGGAGAAGCCCGTGATACTACTGATGGCGTGGAAATGGTCATCGTCCAGTAGGTATATGTATATACACGGTCGTTCGTCTTTACTGGAATTGGTAACAAATTTATTACCCAGTCTGGCGCTGACCACCATCACGCGTACATCCAGGACTCTTTCGAACGCCGCTACATCATTCAGGATGGCTGGACGATCCAAGGGTACTCCTGCGAGTCTACTGAGGGCTATAGCGAGATCTTTCTGTTCACGTCTATTCTTGGTGCGCAACTTATTGTAGTAGGTTTCCGGAACTTTCTTGTGATATATAATCAGATCCAGATTACTATTGATACCGCGTTGTTGGGTGATGGTTTTCCACTCGTCTTTGGTACATCTCGTCAGTTTCGCCCAAGACACTCCACTCCGATTGCCCTCGCCATACACAACTGATCGTCATTCTCGATGGTCACGATTAATTTTGTCTTGTATGTGGAGTTATTTTTGCCGTGTAGTTTAGTGATTCGGCGTCTTGGACCCCCGCTTCCCTTGGGTAGGTCTATGGATCCTACCGTAATCTCGAAACTTTCGTCAACTGGTAGGTCCTGTTTACTATTGAGTACTTTTTCGATGATACTCATCACGGTGTCCGCGTCCAAGTTATCCCAGGGCTGTAGGGGGTCTAAGATCGGATCCTGGAGGCCATCATGGTGTATGACGACACGTCCGAGATCGTTTCCCGCCAAATCGCCTCTAGCCCGTTCCAGTACATCGTCAAACATACGATGTAAGTCGTCAACGATATCGTTTAATCGTTGACCATCGTGTTGTTCGTTGATTTTGATCTTGTATGTTCTGTCCACAGCCGCGTTCTTGGCGTACGCCCGTTCCAATTTCTTTATAATACTATATTGTAGGCCTCGTTGTTCGTTCGACGGACCCGCTCGAGGCTCTTCTCCTCCACCAGTCTGGGGATCCCACTCGCCGTCTTCGATACATATTCGAGCCGTTTCCTCATTATCGTCATCGCACATGATGGCTCAAACTGATCCCTCTATGTCCTCTTGTTCTTTTACGTAATCAAACGCCAATTCTAAATCGTCCTCCACTAGGGGTCCTCCAACATTTTCGAGTATTGTATCTAATTCCTCGTTCACGAACGATCCAGTGGGATCTGCTCACAGATAATAAACTTCATGCTGTGAAACCGACTCTGGGCGAATGGACTCCTGGCTACAGACATGTACGCCGGGATGAAGTTGTCCTTAGTCGATTGCGCATTGACATACACGACTAACGCATTCGTATATGCTCAAAGGTGAGCCGCGTCCATGGTGTATTCCATGCCACAGCGCATTTACCGTGCAACACATCCTACTGGACTGTATCGATTTTGCCGATATTCGAGGCAAACACTTCAGTGTTACTTCACTTGCGGAGTTATTCCAGGTGGAGAACATTGAAGGTTTGCTTCACTTTCTACATGAAACTAACTTGTATCGGAAAATTTAATTTCATCATTGTATACATGTCTCTCATTTCTCTAATTTTATAATTCTATACACGTTTATCATTTATATTGTTCATCATATTAATATTTTTACCTTAATCACATCTAGCATACTATTTTACTATTATTTTTATTCTTCATTTACATTGCTTGGCCCTAAATGATACTCTTTTGTGTTGATGGGCCGTTAAGCACCATTCCATTCCATTCCATTCGTTCACAAACGTGTCATCGTATTGAGGGTTTCGTATCTGGAACAGTCGTAGTCGTACAGCGGGGGAATCCTGAATTCCCAGTGTCGCAGCAAAGTTCATCAGGCCATCTGCTTCGGTGTAACGATTCACCATCAGCTCAAAGGTTTCCATGTTGTCGGGTTGAATTCTGAAGTCAGAATGATTATATGACAAATCCTGCACCCTTTTATAGTTTCGGGTGACTATTTTTAGAATGACATCATCGTGCCGCAATATCATTGGTCAGTTCTAAGGTCGCCTTTGATTGGTCGCTATTTTTAGATCAGAGCCTTGTTTTGAGAATGACATCATTGCTCCGCAATATCCTTGGTGTCTATTATTAGAACTTACGTCATGACTAACGTGTTGGGACGTGTTTCATTTGAGAGTTAGTTGTTGCAGACCGTGGCCGAGGGGTACCACCGTCGGACTACCACGCTGGCGACCCGGGTGCGATCCCCGACCAAGATCGTCAGTATTTCTGAGATGCTTTAGGATGGGGACTTTAAAAGACGGTCCTGTGTATCAGATTGGAAAGAGAATCTGGGCCTGAGGGGGTCTATTCCTATAACAGCTAGGCCATGTGGACTGGTTTCCTCTGTATCCCCCTTCTTGAGAGACGGCGTGCAAGGTCTTAGAGCCAGTGCTGCCGTTAAACGTAAGCATCATTTCATTTCATTTTGCAGTGTATATAGTACATTTGTTGTTTAAACACGAAATCGGCTAACCAACCGTGTGACATACATAATATCTTACCCCTAACGGTATTCACAATACAATATATTAAGCCTGGTTCGTGTAAATATTGCTGAAAACATCGCAAAAGGTACAACATAGTCAATAGTTGAGAAAATGGGCATCACCACATATGGGAGTTGTTACGATTAATGGCTGAGAAAAGGGGTATTATTACATAGGTGATCCAGTTAAGGTGCGTAATTTAGGGGAAATTCAGCAAACTTGCATAATGCAGCGGTATCGAGAAATATGCCGACAGAATGAGTATATAGCAAACTTGAATATTACAAACATAATACTTATATAGAAGATCAAAGAGCCAGCAAATACAGACAAAACATACAGATCATAGCAAACTACGACACGTACAAAACTCATTGGTAGACATTTGGTTCTAAACTTCAATAGAAAGTACATCTAAAAAGGAGTAGATGCTCTCTGATAACATATTGTAGTACGAATGTGATGTTGTACCTTTAGACAAGCGAAAATCATTAAATATATTTACAAAGTTTAATATATTTTTCCTACATGAAATCAAACATTCAGAATACATGGATATTAAGCCGGTAACGATAAATATTGCTGAAAACAACGCAAAATGTACAAAATAGTCAATAGTTGAGAAAATGGGCATCACCACATATGGGAGTTGTTACGATTAATGTCTGAGAAAAGGGGTATTATTACATAGGTGATCCAGTTAAGGTACGTAATTTAGGGGAAATTCATCAATCTTGCATAATGCAGCGGTATCGAGAAAAATGACGACATGATGAGTATATAGCAAACTTGAATATTGCAGACATAATGCTTATATAGAAGATCAAATAGCCAGCAAATGCAGACAAATAGTCGTCGAGTGAGAAAATGGACCTCACAACATATGGTGGTTGTTACGATCAATGGCTGAGAAAATGGGTATTATTACATATGTGATCCAAGAAGCTTCAAATCAGTTCAGCATGGAATGCATAATATCTGTACTGCTGACCAATGTTCGTAACGAATGAATGGCTTTACACACCTCTAAAATAAGCTGAAAATGTGGAGAATAATATGTAGTATAAAAGACCTTACCTTATATATTCCTTCGATAAAGTTAATCCGTCCTGACTTAAGTATAATCACGATGTGATATTGACGTGTTCACCGTAGGTTTTATACCCCAGCATCTGAAGCCCCATACAGGTGTCAGGTGTTCAGGTGTTCACGGAGCTAAATTATACGACCTATTAATTCCGCACACGCCCACTGCCAATTGGAATATACCCCAGAATCTGCAGCTGTTCCAATACCATCGACCGCCAAAACCGACAGGCATGTCACGGAGTTTTATACGAGTGATACATATGAATAACTGGTGAATGTTATGTCGATATTTGATTGTTAATAAGGTATGTTTATAAACATTGTACATATATTGTTTTACTAATACGTGTATCTGTCCCCCATACAGCCGGCCGTTTTTTCGTTACCATTTCTACATACTATGTGGAATTTCATTAGAATTGTAAATTCCCTCTATCACGGTAATGTTGTCTACTGCTATATTTGAGACGGTCGTTTTTTCGTTACCGTACCATTTCTACATATTCTGTGGAATTTCATTAGAATTGTAAATTCCCTCTATCACGGTAATGTTGTCTACTGCTATATTTGAATTATTATCACAGAATTTAACAGCTGAAACCAGAGTTAAGGCGCGTAAATTTATTCATGAATTTGGCGCCAATATGGCACGGGTCTGAGTGCTGAATTTGGCCGATATTAGGTTGTTTTGTTGGGTATGTTTTACCATTTATAAACATCGTACATATATGATGGATATTACTAAGAAATGGGGCCCCCCATACAGCCGTCCGTTTTTTCGTTACCATTTATACATATTCTGTGGAATTTCGTTAGAATTGTAAATACCCGCTATCAAGCATATTTGTCTACTGCTATATTTGAATTATTATCACAGAATTTAACATCTGAAACCAGAGTTAAGGCGCGTAAATTTATTCATGAATTTGGCGCCAATATGACGCTGGTGGTTGCACGCGGAGCTATACGACCTATTAATTCCGTCCACGCCCACTGCCAATTGGAATTGGAGTCATAGATCTGCAGCCCCATGCAGCTGTCAGGTGTTCACTGAGCTAAATTATACGACCTATTAATTATTTATTAGACACGCCCACTTCCATTAATATAGTAATTAAACTTGGCCATTACGTAATTGGTGCGAAACCGCTGCATATACTACTAATATGTTTGACGGTCAAGTGACCTTGAGAAATGTATGTTAAAGTGTTGTTTTTTTTAAATTAGCGTTACTGTTTTTTTGTACTTTATTAGTAGTAGCTCTTTGTAACTGAAACCCCATTGTCTTCAAACTTCATATGATTCGGGCATTGCGCCAACCTTAAATGACCGTAGCTGTTGATAGGCCGTTAAACACCAACAAACAAACAAACACACTGGGGGGGGGGGGTGGCGTCCATGGAAAGTAGAGAAGTACATGTACATGCAGGTAAAGCATTCAGGATAATATTAACCTGTTCCAATGACTGGAAACAATCACCACTGATGTGACAACGTTTATTTGGGGTCACTGATACACCAAATTGTTTGAATAAAGCATGTTCCCGTGTTTCTTCTCTCTCTCTCTCTCTCTCTCTCTCTCTCTCTCTCCTCTCATTTTCCTGGATAATCCTATCTTTTGATGGGATTTGCTTCCTAAGACATTCCCATAAATTGAACATGTGTCTACATTGGACGCCATGTTGCTGCTGCTGACATGTGACAATGATTTTCGCGCTGAAAAACTTATATTTATCTTTGTTTCAGCTATATTAGCTCATGGGTCAAGGTTGACACCTATTTGTTTACATTTGTGACATGTGCTGTTCTAAAAATAGATATTCATAAGTCGAGTTCGTGACCCACATCCGTAAATTTATTTCATTGGTCTGTTACTTCGGAGATTTCCGATATTCACATCGGAAAGAAAATGGCGACGGGACTACACTGAATAAATTATGTGCGGTGTTTTACGTAGAAATATTGAGAAATAGGTGGTAAGGAAAGTAATTACATATAAAATATTATTGAAATATGGTGTACTAATATTATTTTAACTTATTGTCAGATGAATTCGGTATCGTACAGTTCACAAAGTTTGGATTTCGCTATGTGACCCAATGGGATGGAAGCCAGTCTCTATAGCAAAGTAAATAATAAATGATAAAAGTCAGATAATGAAAAATAGAAGTTAAACATGATATAGAGACATGGCATGCATGTTAGTCTATAGCCAACCATGACATCCACTATTAATAAACTAAGTATGTACATTTTTGTCACGACTGGTGAACTAATGAACAGTATGCCACATATATGTTAAAGATATATTTTTATGGTAATAAACAGTGATATATGTCCGCCATAGTACAGAAACAATATTGCAAATACGTATCCATGCCCGTTTTCATTGGTTGACCTTGAAAATATAGTCTTGTGACCTTGACCTTGATTAGTGTTGTTCCATGTATCGATTATAGTTGATCTGTACTTATTGTTATGCATATTACAGAAGACACTGATATTTCAAATGGAGAAATTTCTCTGTTTTATGGCATATATACCAGGATTTTGACCTTGATTTTGAATGACCTTGAAATGACCTTGAAAGTTTCTGAAAAAATGGCACCCAGGTTTTTCGGAAAGTTGGATCCCAGATGAATACAAAACCACTAAGAAAGAAAAATTAACATGAGGTGCCGGATTCTGAACAATTGTCCCCGAACTATGTATAGACGACTGTCAGTTCGGCTAATTCTGCGCATCGGCTAAATTTAGCCTTTCTTATCGTCAATCAATGTGAAATGGAACGCAATGTGTTTCGGAACACCACCGGATATAACGTATAGCGCGCTTGATTTCACGAATTGTACCGCCGTTTTCGATGGGGTAACTCTGGAAATCACAGAAGTTCATTCACCACAGGAAAAATGTGGAAAATCACCATCCAAAATGTGATTGATCCTTTGTTTTGTACATGGGGGTTAAATATGTCCAAAAAAAACGTATTACCTTTTGTCATCACACTTATACGGTTAACTAAACTAACTTTTATCGCATTAAAACTGTTGACAGCTGAAATTGCGGCTGCTGCAGTAAACATTACATGACCTACTTTCAAGATAGGGCTCAATTCGATCGGTTTGTATGTTGCTCAAGTTAGTTTAGTTTTTGTCTTGCCCGCGAAGCGGAAAGCGAGTCATAGGTTTTGCTTTTCCGGAGTCGTCGGTGGCGGCGTCGTCGTTGTCGGCGGCGGCGTCATCATCATTCAATGTTAAGTTTTCGTGTTACGGTCATTACTTCAAGACCTTATCAGCTACAGTCATCACACGTTATACATACCTTTACTATGACATGTACATGAATATAGGACTATTACAATATTTTTGGCGGGTCCCAGGGTCTTCAGGGTCAAGGTCAAACTCTATTTTTTAATACATTCAATGTTAAGTTTTCGTGTTACGGTCATTACTTCAACACCTTGTCAGCTACAGTCATCAAACTTTATACATACCTTTACTATGATATGTACATGCATATAGGACTATTAAACATTTTTTGGCGGTCGCCAGGGTCAAGGTCAAACTCTATTTGTTAATACTTTCAATGTTAAGTTTTCGTGTTACGATCATTACTTCAACACCTTATCAGCTACAGTCATCAAACTGTATACATCCCTTTAATATGATATGTAGATGAATATAGGACTATTAATTTGTTTTTCTCGGCCCCCAGGGTTAAGGTCAAATTGTATTGTGTTAATACTTTCAATGTTAAGTTTTCGTGTTACGATCATTACTTCCAACACCTTATCAGCTACAGTCTTCAAACTGTATACATCTCTTTACTATATGTAGATGAATATACGACTATTATTTATTTTTCTCCGGCCCCAGGGTGAATGTCAAGGCGGAACAAGGCGAGACATTTGATTCCGCGGTATTCTTGTTTAAAAACAAATCGACGGGGATGTGTAAAATTTGAGTATACGAAGTTTATGGCATAATGGTGTTTTAAAGTAACATTGTCTGAATAATATATGCAAAATATCACTGATAATGTAAGAGCAATGTGTCAAACACTTGTAGTCAGCACTAACTAAAAAAGAGGACCGTGTATCTGCCGTATTCACACACCAGCATGACCAGGGCATACACGAATGTAATGAGCAAATGAATGGATGAAAATAATTATAGGAACATTTTTAAGAATACACTGTTATATTTAAATACACCCATTAACATGTTTAAGGCGATTTGATATGTTGAATAACATCTGCAGTACAAGTATGCATGATTTCAACGGCATCGGGTCTGGTACCCGGGAGTAATACTCGAGTAGCCAAATCGTTCCGAAACCCATTAGACTGGGTAACGTAACGAGTTAGTGGCGTCCATAACTTGAGCGTCTGGAAAAAAAATGTAAATCGGAAATTTGTAATTCCTATGCCATGGTACGTTTTTATCTGAATTGAATAGTTTTCCTACTTTATTGATTTATTTTGTTTGAAATTTGCTGTTCCATTGAATGAAGGAAGCACATGTCGTTAGGTGTTCCGAAACTAATTTATCGAGGCTACGTCATCATGGTCATAATAAAATATGTGGATTTTGTAATAAACAAGCCGATAGTTTGGTAAAAAGTTACTCCGATTATAGTCAAAATGTGTAAAATCCTCAGACCCTGCTGATGGAATAGCTGTCTTATTTACTTCAATACCAATTTTGCTATGCTGATCCAGTATGCTGTTCACCATTTTGTTCACACTGCCAGTTGCGCAGCATTAGCAGAAACAAATGTGACGTTGCAAACATGCATGTGATCACACAATTTACGTCACTTACTGACGTCAGAACGTTATGACATTTTACCTACACAGACGTCTATGAACTGCGTTGAATATTCAGTAAATTTTGACTGAATATGGGGATGTTAATGACAGTTAAATTTGAATGGAAAGCCTTTGGTGCGCAGAATTAGCCGACACCATTGTAAATATTATTTGATATTTTCCTTAATATACAACGGATTTTGATGAAATATGTCGCAGCAAACGCGTCTGCATGACCTGCAGTTGGTGGTCTCGGGACTTCGGGACATACTTATGTTGTTTTTACCACCAAATGCAGCTTAACAAGACGCGTTTGATGCGGCATATTTCATTAAAACCCGTTACATAATAAGGAGGCCCCGCTGGAAGTTTCAGAAATTGTTGTTGTTTTAACCACGTGATCATGCACTTTGAAATTGTGAATGCATTAGGGAAATATATTTTATATAGGGACAAGAGTACCGAAGGTCACAATATACGCCCGTCGAGGCAAGGCCAATCAACAAGGGGACATAACTCATCTTGACGTGATAAACATGTACACCAAATTTGGTTACGAACCGTCAAGTAGAACTCGACTTATTGCGTGGACAAGGATGCGGAGTCGGAAAATTATAAATGGCCGCCAAGGGGAGATAAGTCAGCGGAAAGTTTTCAAAATCAATAGGCTTCTTTGTCTTGCCATGATAAACGTGTATACCGGATTTGGTTTCGATCGGTGAAGTAGAACTTGAGTTATTGCGTGGACAATGATAGAGTGCGAAAATTAAAAATGGCCGCCAAGGGGAGATAGGTCATCGGAAAGTTTTCAAAATCAATAGTCTTCTTCGTATTGCCGTGATAAACATGTATACCGAATTTGGTTATGATCAGTCAAGTAGAACTTCAGTTATTGCGTGGACAAGGATACAGAGTGGGAAAATTAAAAATGGCCGCCAAGGGGAGATAAGTCATCAGAAATTTTTCAAAATCAATAGGCTTCTTCGTCTTGCCGTGATGAACATGTATACCGAATTTGGTTACGAGCGGTGAAGTAGAACTTGGTTATTGCGTGGACAAGGATACAGAGTGCGAAAAATAAAAATGGCCGCCAAGGGGAGATAAGTCATCGGAATTTTTTGAAAATCAATAGGCTTCTTCGGCTTGCCGTGATAAACATGTATACCAAATTTGGTTATTACAATCCGTCAGGTAGAACTCTAGTTATTGCGTGGACAAACTGTGCCCGCCCGCCGCGCGCCTGCCCGTACAAGATGAATAACGTACATAATACGTCCCGTTTTTTCAAACGGGCGTATAAAAACTAAAGCTGTATACTACTCAACATGCTACCGGTTGTGTAATAAAAATGTCTATATAATTAATGTAGGCAAGATGCATAGTAGCTTGAAATTTTATAAAGACTGGCTGACCTCGTCTGTAAGCAGAGATATTTACTTAAGTTACTAAAATTACCATTACACACCTGGGGTACTGGATGTTGTGTGTTAGTGGTAGTAGTTGATGCACTGGGTGTTTCGGCATACACAGTTGGTGATGTGGGATTGGCCTGTTGACTGGTAAACATCCGATGAATGTGAAGCCTGAAAGAATTGTACACAATAAGAAGTAACACTAAGCTCAGTCAAAAATATGTTGTTTCACAAAAAAATAAGGATTGAATAGCACACAAAGCGCTTTATAATTAAATGAGAAGTGGGATTATTATGAAACCAGTGTGGTTAGAGGATGGCATCATATCTAGTTGGCATGTTTTGCTGTTGTACTTGACACCACACACATTGTTAGATGCTCGTACTGTTTTATAAGGAACATTTGAAGACAAAGGCAACTAAAATTGTATAAAATACCCAACTGTGTCGTAAACAATGATGCTGGTGGCTTCTGTGGCCACATTACATACGTGACATATATGTCTGTCAGAGAAGAGATAAACTACAAATATAGTGATTCATATTAATGCATTCAAGTAATAAGAGTGCTAACATGTGACATGGTATTGAAATATATTCTGGTAATATCTCACCATTGCTCGCTGTTTTTTCTTCCTTTCTTTGTCGAGTTTCTGTCGCGCCACAGCAGATACTTTCATCACTCTAGGCATCTTCTATTCTGTAAACTTAATAATTACACATTATGTTTGTGGGCGGTTCCTATGTCATTGACTGCGACACTCTTCAACTATTGGTACAATCCATGACAAAATTGAACAAGTGCAATAACGCTGAACTTTCAATGTATATTTATCTGATAGTCGTCTTCGGTGAATATCATGGTACTTGATAATTTCGAAAGACAGTCTGTCATATGGTCATAAAGCAGACTAACAAGACATCAATAACACTGATTGATGATTTAAGATATATGATATTGGACAGGTATATAGATGGAGGAAGGAATGGAACCTCAAGAGCAAACAACAGGATTCTACCACTGCTATGGAATAAAGAGCATATACACAGTGACATTCTACTATTTATTTTGTTGTACAGCAACACAACTAGATTAGTCTGTTGTTGTTTTTTTTTTTTAAGATATCAGTCTGTGATTGTTGCTCTGTTTCTTCATGGTCGACATAAAATATCTCACTGTATTGTTTTTGGCAGCCAGTTCGGCACTTAGGGAAGTCACTTGCTGCTGCAACTTCAGCATGTCCTGTCTTACTGCGTGGAAAGTTGGTGACGACCTATGTGGGAGTGACCACTTTCCTGTCTTCTTGCAGAGTAATGGACCACCATCCACTGACAGAGTCCAGAGGTGGAAATTACATAAAGCCGATTGGGACACATTTCGCAATATGTGCATGATTGAACTAGATTTTGATCGCTTTCGAGATGCGGAAGATCCACTAGAACACTAAGTTTCCCTTTTACACGATATTGCAGGAAAAACAATACCAAAAACCTCGGCAAAGCCCAAACGTGTCGATAAACCATGGTTTGACGAAGAATGCAAAGAGGCAATGACTGCTCGTAAGCAGTCTATTCGTCAAATCAATAATAACGCAACACCAGCAAACTTAAATGCTCATAGAATGTTTAGAGCTGAAGCTCGACGCACTATCAAAGCTAGCAAGAGAAAGACTTGGAGATCTTTTGTCTCCAAGTTGAATTCGCGATCCAAAATGAAAACAACATGGGACATGATTCGTAAAATAAACGGTAAAGGTAAATCAACTTCTATCAATCACCTCAACAAAGCAGGACATAAAGTATCTTCCAAAACAGACATTTCAAACACATTAGCAGATACCTTCTCCAAGAACTCCTCATGTAATAACTATTCTGAGGAGTTCTTGAAGGTGAAATCTGAGCAATAGAGAACTAAACTTAATTTTAATTCAGACAATTCAGAATATTACAACGCTCCTTTCTCTATGAGGGAATTAAAAGCTTCCCTCGAGAAAGCACATGATACATCAGCTGGCCCTGATGATATCCACTACCAATTGCTTAAGCATTTGTCTGAACACTCTTTAGATAACCTCCTCGAAATAGTTAATACCATTTGGGAACAAGGCGTCTTTCCGCCTTCATGGCGGGAAGCTACAATCATACCTGTTCCCAAACCGGGCAAGGATCACACCGACCCATCAAGTTACCGTCCCATCGCACTTACTAGCTGCGTCTGTAAAACCATGGAACGAATGATTAACGACAGGCTTGTCTGGTTTCTGGAATCCAATGGACTGATATCTGAGTATCAGTCTGGATTTCGTCGCCAGAGAAGCACTGCCGATAATCTGATTAGACTCGAAGCATTCATTCGAGACGGGTTTGTTAACAATGAGCATATAGTTGCCGTATTTTGTTACCTAGAAAAGGCATAAGACACGACGTGGAAGTATGGGATTATGAAGGACCTTCATGACCTCTCCCTGATTTTATTTCTAATTTATTGAAAGACAGACAATTCCAAGTCCGAGTCGGTACAACCCTTTCTGATCCCCATGAACAGGAAATGGGTGTACCGCAGGGAAGTATATTGTGTGTTACCCTTTTTAGCATTAAACTGAATAATATTGTAAAATGCCTGCAACCAGGTGTTGACGGTTCTTTATATGTCGATGATTTTTTAATATGTTACAAATCAAAGAACATGCAAACTATTGAGCGCCAATAGAATAAACAAGTGGACCACAGAAAACGGCTTTAAGTTTTCGAAATCTAAAACTAACTGCATGCATTTTTGCAAAAGACGCGGTCTTCACCCTGAAATTTCTTGGTCTTATCTTTGATACTAAACTCACTTTTAAACCCCATTTACGATACTTGAAAGCTAAATGCCAGAAAGCACTCAACTTAATGCGAGTGGTAGCAAATCATGACTGGGGTGCAGACCGAAAGGTGCTGCAGCGCCTTTACATCGCACATGTTCGCTCAAAACTAGACTACGGATGCACTGTATATGGGTCTGCCAGTAAATCCGATCTTCGGACGCTCGATCCAATACATCACCAATGCTTACGACTCTGCCTGGGTGCATTCCGTGCGTCTAAGGCTACAGACATGTACGCCGGGATGAAGTTGTCCTTAGTCGATTGCGCATTGGACATACACGACTAACGCATTCGTATATGCTCAAAGGTGAGCCGCGTCCATGGTGTATTCCATGCCACAGCGCATTTACCGTGCAACACATCCTACTGGACTGTATTGATTTTGCCGATATTCGAGGCAAACACTTCAATGTTACTTCACTTGCGGAGTTATTCCAGGTGGAGAACATTGAAGGTTTGCTTCACTTTCTACATGAAACTAACTTGTATCGGAAAATTTAATTTTATCATTGTATACATGTTTCTCATTTCTATAATTTTATAATACTATACACGTTTTTCATTTATATTGTTTATCATATTAATATTTTTACCTTATCATCTGATTGATTACCACATGTAACATACTATTTTACTATTATTTTTATTCTTCATCTACATTGCTTGGCCCTAAATTATACTCTTTTGTGTTGATGGGCCGTTAAGCACCATTCCATTCCATTCCATTCCGTACGTCTAACGCACAGAGCTTATATGCCGAAGCAAATGAGCCTTCTCTCCACGACAGACGCACCAAATTATCTTTGCAATACGCCACTAAACTACATTCCAATCCATCTAATCCAGCTTCTAACACTGTCTTTCATCGAACTACAGATGCTGTATTCGATAAGAAACCAAGCTTCAAGCCACCATTCGGCAAGAGAATGGATCCTTTGATACACGATGCTGGCTTGGATCTGGATCACATTGCCAAATACGCTGTTCCAGATACTCCACCGTGGCAGTTGGAGCAGCCCAAGGTGATCTTCGATCTTAGTCAGCACACGAAAGCAACAACTGATCCATCCATTTTTAAATCACTTTTTCTTGAGGTTAAAGACAGATACAATACATACACTCCGCTTTTTACTGATGGCTCAAAGATCGGGGACCGGGTAGCATCTGCTGCCGCTGTCCCAGAGGGAGATCTTCAATCCAGACTCCCAGACAAATCTTCGATATTTTCTGCGGAATTGAGGGCGATTTTACTTGCTCTTGATTTCGCGAAAATATCTTGGAGAAAGCAATTCATTTTATTTTCCGATTCATTATCTTCACTACAAGCTTTGTACAACATGAAGCTTGAACATCCACTTATCCGCCAAATCATGGAGCTACACCATATTTTACTTTCGTCTGGCAAGGACATTATTTTGTGCTGGCTACCCAGTCATACTGGTATCAAGGGCAATGACAGGGCAGATAGTGCTGCCAAGGCCGCCCTGGATCTACCAACTTCTCATTTTCCTGTTTGCTATCATGATTTTAAATCATCCATCAACTCATTCATCTCCGATACAATGCAGATCCAGTGGGATCTGCTCACAGATAATAAACTTCATGCTGTGAAACCGACTCTGGGCGAATGGACTCCTGGCTACAGACATGTACGCCGGGATGAAGTTGTCCTTAGTCGATTGCGCATTGGACATACACGACTAACGCATTCGTATATGCTCAAAGGTGAGCCGCGTCCATGGTGTATTCCATGCCACAGCGCATTTACCGTGCAACACATCCTACTGGACTGTATCGATTTTGCCGATATTCGAGGCAAACACTTCAGTGTTACTTCACTTGCGGAGCTATTCCAGGTGGAGAACATTGAAGGTTTGCTTCGCTTTCTCCATGAAACTAACTTGTATCGGAAGATTTAATTTTATCATTGCATACATGTCTCATATTTCTATAATTTTATATTTCTATACACGTTTTATATTTCTATATATATATTGTTCATCATATTAATAGTTTTACCCTGATCACATATTGCATACTATTTTTGTATTATTTTTATTCTTCATCTACATTGCTTGGCCCTAAATGATACTCTTTTGTGTTGATGGGCCGTTAAGCACCATTCCATTTCATTCCTTAGTCGATTGCGCATTGGACATACACGACTAACGCATTCGTATATGCTCAAAGGTGAGCCGCGTCCATGGTGTATTCCATGCCACAGCGCATTTACCGTGCAACACATCCTACTGGACTGTATTGATTTTGCCGATATTCGAGGCAAACACTTCAATGTTACTTCACTTGCGGAGTTATTCCAGGTGGAGAACATTGAAGGTTTGCTTCACTTTCTACATGAAACTAACTTGTATCGGAAAATTTAATTTTATCATTGTATACATGTTTCTCATTTCTATAATTTTATAATACTATACACGTTTTTCATTTATATTGTTTATCATATTAATATTTTTAACCTTATCATCTGATTGATTACCACATGTAACATACTATTTTACTATTATTTTTATTCTTCATCTACATTGCTTGGCCCTAAATTATACTCTTTTGTGTTGATGGGCCGTTAAGCACCATTCCATTCCATTCCATTCCGTACGTCTAACGCACAGAGCTTATATGCCGAAGCAAATGAGCCTTCTCTCCACGACAGACGCACCAAATTATCTTTGCAATACGCCACTAAACTACATTCCAATCCATCTAATCCAGCTTCTAACACTGTCTTTCATCGAACTACAGATGCTGTATTCGATAAGAAACCAAGCTTCAAGCCACCATTCGGCAAGAGAATGGATCCTTTGATACACGATGCTGGCTTGGATCTGGATCACATTGCCAAATACGCTGTTCCAGATACTCCACCGTGGCAGTTGGAGCAGCCCAAGGTGATCTTCGATCTTAGTCAGCACACGAAAGCAACAACTGATCCATCCATTTTTAAATCACTTTTTCTTGAGGTTAAAGACAGATACAATACATACACTCCGCTTTTTACTGATGGCTCAAAGATCGGGGACCGGGTAGCATCTGCTGCCGCTGTCCCCGAGGGAGATCTTCAATCCAGACTCCCAGACAAATCTTCGATATTTTCTGCGGAATTGAGGGCGATTTTACTTGCTCTTGATTTCGCGAAAATATCTTGGAGAAAGCAATTCATTTTATTTTCCGATTCATTATCTTCACTACAAGCTTTGTACAACATGAAGCTTGAACATCCACTTATCCGCCAAATCATGGAGCTACACCATATTTTACTTTCGTCTGGCAAGGACATTATTTTGTGCTGGCTACCCAGTCATACTGGTATCAAGGGCAATGACAGGGCAGATAGTGCTGCCAAGGCCGCCCTGGATCTACCAACTTCTCATTTTCCTGTTTGCTATCATGATTTTAAATCATCCATCAACTCATTCATCTCCGATACAATGCAGATCCAGTGGGATCTGCTCACAGATAATAAACTTCATGCTGTGAAACCGACTCTGGGCGAATGGACTCCTGGCTACAGACATGTACGCCGGGATGAAGTTGTCCTTAGTCGATTGCGCATTGGACATACACGACTAACGCATTCGTATATGCTCAAAGGTGAGCCGCGTCCATGGTGTATTCCATGCCACAGCGCATTTACCGTGCAACACATCCTACTGGACTGTATCGATTTTGCCGATATTCGAGGCAAACACTTCAGTGTTACTTCACTTGTGGAGCTATTCCAGGTGGAGAACATTGAAGGTTTGCTTCGCTTTCTCCATGAAACTAACTTGTATCGGAAGATTTAATTTTATCATTGCATACATGTCTCATATTTCTATAATTTTATATTTCTATACACGTTTTATATTTCATATATATATTGTTCATCATATTAATAGTTTTACCCTGATCACATATTGCATACTATTTTTGTATTATTTTTATTCTTCATCTACATTGCTTGGCCCTAAATGATACTCTTTTGTGTTGATGGGCCGTTAAGCACCATTCCATTTCATTCCTTAGTCGATTGCGCATTGGACATACACGACTAACGCATTCGTATATGCTCAAAGGTGAGCCGCGTCCATGGTGTATTCCATGCCACAGCGCATTTACCGTGCAACACATCCTACTGGACTGTATCGATTTTGCCGATATTCGAGGCAAACACTTCAATGTTACTTCACTTGCGGAGCTATTCCAGGTGGAGAACATTGAAGGTTTGCTTCACTTTATACATGAAACTAACTTGTATCGGAAAATTTAATTTTATCATTGTATACATGTTACTCATTACTATACTTTTATAATTCTATATACGTTGTTCATTTATATTGGTTATCATATTAATATTTTTACCTTATCATCTGATTGATTACCACATGTAACATACTATTTTACTATTACTTTTATCTACATTGCTATTTCATCTACATTGCTTGGCCCTAAATGATACTCTTTTGTGTTGATGGGCCGTTAAGCACCATTCCATTCCATTATTTATGCGCTGTGACATCAGCCGACCGAACGCCATCTTTCATCTCTACAATTCCCTGCACGAGCTGGCTACATATGTGCATACTAAGCGCACACCTCTTCACCGCATTTGGCCTGAGAGTTATACCCGGGAATTAGACAGCCCATTATGCCCTAGGGTGGGGAAGTTAGACGTCCAACAAAATTGCCGACAAAAAAGTAAATCCCGACCCTCGGGAATTTGACACAAATTTAATCCCGACAGGTATGAATTAGACAATCGATTTTAACATTAATTTCCCGCCGCCTCCCCGGGTGGGGAAGACATTGATAGGTGCACAAGACTAGATTGGATGGCAGCGACCTGCATGCCACGCCCTGCGAGACATTTGATAGTACTACAAGTCAGTTTAACATTTCACCCCTAGCCACCCCCCCCCACACCGCCGTACCAAAAAATGGGCACAGAAATGGCTATGTTCACATCAACAAATAATTTGGCCAGGGGAGGTCCCCTAACAGAGCAAAACAGTTTTCTCTCTGCAACAACAGTAGCCCAACCCAACACAGGCAGACTAGTTTGACGCACAGAAATAGGTATCGCACGACGGATTTGGGGTTGTGTGTCATTAAAATGGCCATTGTGGTCACATTTTGGATTTTCTTCTTGGCAATTGGCAAGAAGAGGAACAACCAGACATGTACAAGGTGTATGCCATCAATTATTTAACTTACTCACCATGTGGCATTTGACAGAATCAAATTTAGCCACACAAAAACTTGTTTTGTTGTTGTTGTTGTTGGTGTTCCTGGTGTCCACTGCGCTTATTTTTCGCCTGCACCAGCCCAGTTATTCCGGAAATCACGTTATAAAGTGCGTAATAAAGCGGAAAGAACCATTCAACCGTATTGTGGATATTTTTGCCAGGAGCAGGGGTTGGTCATGACCGGATGGGCCCACACCCTATATACGGGCCTGCCGAATCCGTTCTCATGACGCCCAACATAATTATAGCACAGGATGAATGCGAATTTCCTCAATACATATATGCATTCATTAGATGCTTTCCTTGTTGCTCTGTGGAATTGATAGCGTCATGTAAAGCATTAGTCACACATTATGAGCACATGATACTGTTTTTATAAGGTACACATTTAACCAACATCAGCGAAAAAAATGCTATTTTGGCGGCCATATTGGATTTATGCAAATGAGGAAATTATCCAATTACAGTTGAAACAAACACAAATAATTTCCTGCGACTATTATCGGCATTCTTGATATGTAAATTTCTCAAATATACAGCAAATAAGCATCATAAGAGCAATTATCCAATAAAATATAAATATTTGACGGCCATCTTGGATTTATCCAAATTAGGGGACGTTAACAAAGTGGCTCAGAAGTGCAATGTATATAAATATGTAATTATGTCATATAAAAACATTTATCAACTTAAGTTGATGTTGTGGTTACTGATACATGTTATTTATTGTCATTTCCGGTCAAAAATGTCACCATTTTAGATCAGAATTGTCAGTGATCTTGACTTTTACATGTGACCTTGACCTTGAATGATCACGAAACATAGTTCAATCAATTTACAATTATCAGAACTATCGATACGCATACCAAACATGTAATAATCAGAGCAATGGCGGCCGAGATATGAAATAAGAGCAGATTTTGGCGGCCATCTTGGATTTACCCAAATAAAAATTGTTCACCAAGGATGCCAGTTGGGCATCCGGTGGTTTTGCAATGTATACATATCAAATATATCAAAACAACTGAAAAACATTGGTGGTACTACAAAACACGGTTACCTCCAAAATCGGGGTTTTGCATTTCTCCATGAAACCAGTTTGTATCGGAAGATTTTATTTTTATCATTGTATACATGTTTCTCATTTATATAATTTTATCATTGTATACATGCTACTCAATTCTATTATTCATCATATGTATATGTTTACCCGAATCATCTGATTGCTTACCACATCTAACATACTATTCCACTATTGTTGTTATTCTTCATCTACATTGCGTGGCCCTGAATGATACGTGTTTGTGTTGATGGGCCGTTAAGCACCATTCCACTGACAGGTGCCCGCTTACCGTAAACAATATGGCTGACCAGGGGAACTGTGAAAACTGTTTTCTGCAGTGTCCTATTTATCCGGCATATATATATATATATATACACATGTATATAGTCGCATCCCAGAGACCGGGGGGGGGGGGGGGGGGGGGGGGGGGGGGGGGGGGGGGGGGTGGGGGGGGGGGGGGGCGTTTCACTAAACTTCGTACGACTAAAATGTTCGTAAGTGTAAAATTATGTTAGTCTATAAAATTTCACATTAACAATGTTTTCTTGCATATGCAATGCAATGTTTATTGAGCATATGCAGCCTATGCTCAATACATGTAAATCCATAAATTGATATTTCCAGACGATCCTAAATTTGCACTTACGAACATTTAAGTTCAGAAGTTTAGTGAAACGGCCCCCTGTTCGACATACTCACAAACATGGTACATGTGTACATAAACAATTTGTTATTTGCAGGAATAATCAATTTAAAAACAAATTACAAATTATCATAAAAACGTGGAACAGACTATAGTATCGTCAATCAATGTGAAATGGAACACAATGTGTTTCGGAACACCACCGGATATAACGCATAGCGCGCTTTATTTCACGAATTGTAATGCAGTTTTCGATGGGGTAACTCTGGAAAACACAGATGTTCAAATACCACAGAAAAAAACGTGGAAAATCAACATCTAAAATGTGATTTATCCTTTGTTTTTGTTCATGAGGGTTAAATATGTCCAAAAAACGTATTACCTTTTGTCATCACCCTTATAAGGTCAGCTAAACTACCTTTTATCGCATTAAAACTGTTGATAGCTTTCACAGCTGTATATTGCGGCTGCTGCAGTAAACATTACAATTCGATCGGTTTGTATGCTAACTCGAGTTAGTTAGTTTTTAAACACAAATCAACTGGGATGTGTAAAATTTGAGCATACAAAGTTTATGGCATAATGGTGTTTTAAAGTTAATTTGTCTGAATAATATATGCAATATACAACTGTTTATGTAAGAAACAATCTGACAAACACTTGTAGTGAGCACTACCCTTTAGAAAAGAGGAACGTGTATTACGAATGTAATGAGCAAAGGAATGGATGAAAATAATTATAGAAACATGTTTAAGAATACACCGTTATATTTAAATACACCCATTAACATGTTTAAGGCGATTTGATATGTTGAATAACATCTGCAGTACGAGTATGCATGATTTCGACGACATCGGGTCTGGTACCCGGGAATAATACTGGAGTAGCCAAATCGTTCAGAAACCCATTAGACTGGGTAACGTAACGAGTTGGTGACTACTTGTCCATAACTTGAGCGTCTGGAAAAAATGTAAATAATCGGAAATTTGTAATTCCTATGGTAAGTTTTTATCTTAATTGAATGTTTGTCCTTCTTTATCGATTTATTTTGTTTTAAATTTGTTGTTCCACTGAATGAAGGAAGCACATGTCGTTAGGTGTTCCGAAACTAATTGATCGAGGCTACATGTATTGCAATGCTGCACACAGACAAGGACATATACTGGTCCATACAAGCACGATGTGCTGTTCATCAACTGGATAGTCAACAGAGCAAACCCTGATCAGACGGGTGCTGGTCACTTTTTTGGGGGTTAAAACGTAACCATCTCGAAGTCAAACGTACCCATTCGAGAAGTCAAAACTTGCTTACTCTGAAAGTCAACTGTAACCATGTGTTGGCAAAACAGAATTTAAGAATGGAATGTTTTAACTTCTGAATATGTATGTTTTGAAATCAGGATGGGTAATTTTGACTCCCGGGTGGGTACATTTTGATACCGTGGGGGAGGGGGGTACATTTTGACTCCTGTTGGGTTCCCGGTGGGTACATTTTGACTGGCTACGGGACATCTGCTTGTTCGAGTAACTTGAAAATTAGCGTATTAGCTACACAGAGTGCACAACATTTAAGTTTGTATCATTATAAAAATTTACTTTGAAAATTTACATATCGAGAATTTTCCAAATATTGATATTGAGACGAATTTTGTTTAGAGAATAATTTGTTTGTCTTCAAGTAGACAATTTGAGAGTGCATTAGAGACAGTGAATAAGTAAACCATTGATTAATATTTCGTAAATATGTTAATGTGAATACTAGTTGTATACTTCTATTACTTGTATACACCTGTAGCCTATTTCATCAACATTGCAAAGTATACTTTACTAGCAAAGTATACTTTGAGGGAGTAATCATTTATTTTTCCTGAAATGCATTATTTCATATAGAACTAACAAATGCATATATTTCATGATTAAAAGTATGCAGAATTATTATACTGAATTTATTACATTATCACAGCCAAATTGGCTGTGATAATGTAATAAATTCAGTATAATAAAAATAAATAAATTTATCATAAAATTGAAAAGTTCTCCCTCAAAGTATACTTTGCTACTAAAGCATACTTTGCAATGTTGATGAAATGGGCAACAGGGACCATACATACAATTTTCTTCCCAGTATATACAAATCTAAATCTACACAAAATGTACAAAAAATAGTTTTTCGAAGTCAATATTTTTTTTTATTTAACAAAGCTACTCGAATGCATGTCGAAATAATTATTAAACTTATAGTGCCAGTAAATCGGAAAAGCTATACAAAATACTGCTTTATACGGGGATTCTATGAAACGAGGTGATGCATCGGGTCGCTTCATAAGAACAAGTCTGCTTTCGAATGTGGAATGTATCTTCACACCTGTAGCCTATTTCACCAACATTACAAGTATACGTTGAGGGAGTAATCATTTATGTTTCCCGAATTGCATTATGTCATATAGAAATAACGACTGCATATATTTGATGATTACAAGTATGCATACGTATTATACTGAAGTTATTACATTATCACAGCCAAAATGGCTGTGATAATGTAATAGATTCAGTATAATAAAAAAAAAAAAATTTATCCTAAAATTGAAAATTTCTCCCTCAAAGTATACTCAGTTTGGTAGATAAGTATACTTTGCAATGTTTGTGAAATAGGCTACAGGTTTCATCCCGTTTGCTAGTGACACAGTTGTCTGCAAGTAGCTGGACATTGTCGATTTACCAAACAAATTAATAACTCTGTCGGACACACTCTAATCAAACTTCTGGATACACAGCATACAGAGGAGTGGCATAGAAAATGAGAATTTGATAAAAGATATTCGTCTATTCTACACTTATATTACATTTTATTACATTACAGTAAAGTGATTCATACACAAAAAATTACACACTTAAAGCAATTGCAACATTTAAGTTGCTCACATTCCCCCAAAACATGCATTATATTCAAGTTTAATAGTATTACTTTTTGTTGTGAAATAATCATACTGTACCACATTTGGAAAGTGTGTTTGTTTGTTGGTGTTTGACGGCCTATCAACAGCTAAGGTCATTTAAGGCCGGGTCAATGGGTTTAGTACTAAATCCCATATATTACCTGTACAAGCCCATGTACATGTTCAAGTATATGTACAAATGGGGAGAAAATCCCAAAGTCAGAACTGAATATTTACAATAACAAAACTATATATTCAGCCCTGAAATCAGAATAATCCTGATCTGATTTCAGGTCCTCGCCACACCAGAATCACTTCCCCCCTCCCAAAAGCAGTAGAATAAGTAATAATCTTACTACTTTTATAATGGGCAATAACCAAATTCAACTCCCAGGTAACAAAAGAGCCAAAGATAAAAACGTAGCTGAGGGCCAAAGCAGGCAAATCGTGATTCCTATAAGGACTGGAACCCCATTTAATTTACAGACATTTGGAAAGATAGACTGTAGTGTAATTAATTAAAATAAAAGAAGTAATCATCGGTTACAAAACATGTTTATGATATGATAAAATAACAAGCGTTGTTAATTATTTTTCAGCATGCAAAACATTATTTTTGTCAATCTCAGTTTTTTACCGGCGACCTTTTTTTTAATATAAATTATTTACACAATATATACCTATTTACAAGGAAATAGGAACATTCTACTTTTTTTACCAGCTCTGTGGTAGCTGATTGATTTAACAATTTCGACGCATTGCACATATCAAAAATATTGATATATTGAGGCATATATATTTAAACATATTAAACATGTTGCAACTATGTTTAATTATAAATTTACCAACTTCTCCGAAACAAAATGAAAGGAATGCCTACACATATTAAACACGTATTTTTAATTAAACTATATCAACCTTTCCAAAACAAAATTAAAGGAAAGCATTTTCCCCCATGAATTGTGTTCATTGATTAACTGAACCTTGTTAATTGGTGATTCACGTAATCAGATTAATGATAACCATTAATTAGCATAATCAGGTAAAGCCAATATCAGTCAATCAGCTGTTTATGATATGAACCAATCAGACTGCGCAACTGCACAAGATGATCTGGGGGCCATTTCACTAATTTTCGTAATACTAAAATGTTCAGTGCAAAATTATGATAGCCTGTAAATTTCACGTTAACAATGTTTTCTTGTAAACAATTATTGGATTTACATTTATTGAGTATATGCCTATGCTCAATAAATGTAAATCCATCAATTGAAATGTCCAGACGATCCTAAATTTGCACTTACTAACATTTTATTCGTACAAAGTTTAGTGAAACGGGCCACCGGGTCTACATTCATTTGATAGAAAACGCCACAAGTCAATATATCATACAAGGCGAATAAGCAACATATTTAACAAGAATTCCGCCACGGAAGCGGTATCGCGCCTGCCGAGGCATCTGACCGTGAACATTACAAGTAAATAAATGACATATTATCAAATATTATCAAAGTCTGGCAAGGGGTTAAAGAGATATTGTGAAAAAACAATAACTTTAACGCATTTCTGTTACAAAACCGGTGAACATTAAAAGTAAATAAATGACCTTGACCTTGAGAATTTGGATGTGGGGGTGTGCGTAATGAAGCATCATCCCTAGACAAATATTGATGTGAAATATTATGAAAGTCTGGCAAGGGGTAAAATAGATATTGTGAAAAAACAATAACTTTCGCATTTGCCTTAAAAACTAGATGGCCGTGGCCTGCATGTCGCGCCTTGTGACGTGGCATGGACACTGAACAAGAGGGCCATGATGGCCCTAATTCGCTCACCTGACTTCATGAACACCAGAGGAGAATGTGCTATTTTTAGATGGCGGTCATCTTGGATTAAGCGATGACTCATTTTACCAAATCTAAAAATGCTTCACCCAAGGATTTTAACTTCCTATGAAGTTTGGCCAGCATCGGCCATGTGGTTCTTGAGAAAATGACGTTAAAAAAAATGGACCTTTTGGTGGCCATCATGGATGACATAATCATCTGATTCCGACAAATATTGAACCAGAGCAATCGCCTCATCGATACCTTCAATTTGATATATGACATGAGCATATTCGGTCAAAAATAAAATTTGACCTTATGGGCCACGCCCATTTTTGACCCCGGGGTCACCATTTTAACAACTTTGAAAGAGCATTGTAAATCGATCATTCCTACCAAGTTTCGTCGAAATCTGGCCAGCGGTTCATGAGAAGAAGATTTTTTAAGAATTTATGCTATTTTAGACGGCGGCCATCTTGGATTAGCGATGACCTCATTTTAACAAATCTGAAAAGGCTTCACCCATGGACCATAACTTTTAAGTTTTGTTACCATGGGCCAAGTGGTTCATGTGAAGAAGACTTTTGAAATCCCTAATAAAAGAACGACCTTTTGACCTTTCGGTGGCCATCTTGGATGACATAACCATCCGATTTCGACAAAAAATGCACCAGAGTGATCGCCTCGTTGATACCTTCAATTTGATATATGACATGACCATATTCGGTCAAAAATAAAATTTGACCCCACGGGCCACGCCTATTTTTGACCCCGGGGTCACCATTTAACAACTTTGAAAGAACAATGTACATCGATCATTCCTACCAAGTTTTGTCGAAATCCGGTTGGCGGTTCTTGAGAAGAAGATTTTTGAAGAATTTGTGCTATTTTTAGACGACGGCCATCTTGGATTACGTAATGACGTCATTTTAACAATTTTGTAATCCCCCTACCTAAGGACCATGACCATGAAGTTTGGTGACTATAGGCCCAATGGTTACCGAGGAGAAGACGTTTGAAAATGTTCACAGACGACGACGGACGACAGCCGACGACGGACACATTGCGGTAACAATAGCTAAGGCAAGATATAAAAGCAACAGCAGATGACAATTGTTGTGTGTAGCAGTCTAATGGTTAAACAAGTTTACTGGTTTCATAAGAAACGAGGCTATGCCGATATTAAATCACCACCAATGTTAGATTCTATTTATTGCATAAGCACATCATCATACATTGAAACTGTACTGGTCACCACACCTGTTTTTAGTAACGAGCTAATTTGCATATATTTATTAAACTAGTTCAGTATGATTTGTATTACACTGTGTTAATACAGTGCGAAAGCCCATTTTATGCAATTGTTGCGGTAAGTTTATTTAATATGGTTCGAAAACTATACGGGCCACCATTCCAAAAATACTTAATAATTACAGGCCATGCATGGATATGACAATTAAAATAACGGAGTTGGAGTATGTTAAAACAATATAGTTACATGGCATGCACAGTTTAACAATAGCTAAAACGATATAAATGCATCATGTAAAAAACAAGACTACCACATTTGTATTGTCCATAAAGGGAACGAGTCGGTAAGACGAGAATTATGACCTGTAGCCCATTTCATCAACATTGCAAAGTATACTTTAGTAGCAAAGTATACTTTGAGGGAGAAATTTTCAATTTTATGATAAATTTATTATTTTTTATTATACTGAATCTATTACATTATCACAGCCGTGATAATGTAATAAATTCAGTATAATAATTCTGCATACTTTTAATCATGAAATATATGCATTTGTTAGTTCTATATGAAATAATGCATTTCAAGAAAAATAAATGATTACTCCCTCAAAGTATACTTTGCTAGTAAAGTATACTTTGCAATGTTGATGAAATAGGCTACAGGTAAAACTTATCCCCTGCCCGACCCCCCCCCCCCCCCAGCAAGGGAATAACAACTACCTTAAGGACCAACGATATACCTGATCATCCTTTGATTCAAAGATAATTGCTTTGTAAATGTGATGGAATATATGTACATTGTACAACATATATGCGAACACTGCCCCCTTACTAACAAAAAAGCATGAACCACCATTATAAATAGCTTCATACACAGAAAATCGCAGTGTATCAATTTTACCTGGCCAACCACACAAGACATATCATATATACCCACCACTGTACTGTTTTATTAGCTATCAAATCCAGTGACATGTAAGCAGTAACCTGAGTGTATTGTCCCTGCAATAATAATGATTATTGTATGTATACAGTCACAACTTGTCGCTTGTTCACCAATTATCACATTTGTATGGCAGCTGTCAATGTCATAAATAGCAAGTGAAGGAAATTTCACGACGTATGTGAAGTTGTCAGTACTTGCCGGAGGTGGTTTTCCCCGGGTACTCTGGTTTCCCCACCATTCATCTCACGGAGTAATGCAGTTTAGACCAGAATTTGCCGACCGCATTACTCTGATTGAACATTATTGACTGTAATCGTCGGAAATCAAACTTTAAAATTTTGGACCGTGACCGGCGGTATGGTACGTGACCATTTCCTTATCAATTCCACGAAACAATAATCTAGCAGAACAACTGTCAGCCTGATACTTGCACACACACGCCACTCACTAATATACATGATATATGGGCCATTACTATACCGCCGTGTATTATCTTCTCTTTTTCTTTCGTCTTCAGAATATGTGAAACACATTGTCATCTAACCAAACATCTAACCATCTAACCAACAGATAAACGCCGCACCTGAACTCGAATAATAGCATCACGTATATAACGATAAGCCGTGAATCGACAGTAGCTGGGCCCGAAAACATATTACATCATACTTTGCATAAACCAATATCGATCATTCCCTGCCTGATATGTTTTGCCCTGACCAACCGTCAAATATCATCATCATATAGGATAACACTGTTACGGCCGAGTCTCCATAATCACATGCACTCACACTCAGCCTTTTTCACGGTCTTACATACCGGCTTCGTGCGATAGAATGAACTAGCTAGGTTAAATTAACCGCCTCATAGCCTCCTTCATTTCATGCACATATTTCGACTGCATGGCAGATATTACATGTAGTAAATTCTTAAACAAACGGGCCAACAGTCATTCGCCTGCCATTTTTGGGCTCAAATGCCCGGATTTGGAAGGTCCTCGAGCCAATTCCGACCCTTAAATATAAGATAAATCACGCTAAATTTACCTTGGCCGTCTGCTTTGATTATTACGCGAATGTAGCAAGTTATTATTTTGTGGAATTTATCGGGGTATAAACTTGGAAAAGCCACTTTCGCAATTGGCGATAAAAATAAACAATTGGGTTTTTTTTTTTTCTTTTTTTTTTCTAAAATTGTAATTTTTTATCGCCAATTGTTTATTTTTATCCTATTGGTTATTATAGGAATGAATGGCCTTTTTGTGGAATTTATCGGGGTATAAACTTGGAAAAGTCGCAGGAATACTGGACGAAGGCCGGAAGGCCTCGTCCAGTATTCCCGCGACTTTTCCAAGTTTATATCCCCGATAAATTCCACAAAAAGGCCATTCATTCCTTATAATTAGAGCATTTGAAATAAATTCATCAAGAAAATGTGTTTATTTTCCGTTTTCTTAAGAATTATTTTAACTGCGCCCAACGGTGACGGAAAGTAGTTTGGCATGGAGTTTACTGGGATATAAATTTTGGACGGACATTTGCAACGGACCAATCAAATGTTAGGGAATTGTGTCAATATTTTTGTACTGGAATTATAAGGGGTACAACCAGATTCAAGTCTCGCATACAAGAATGCCAAAGACGTACCTGTGAGCCAAACCAGGTCTCCAGTCGGGAGTCCGGTAAGGATGAACCCCGATCGTTAAATTACCCATCACATGCTCCCACCTGCCACCCACTAACTCATTTAGTAAATTATTCACAAGTATTATACATGTGTATAGCTCTGCTGTGACTACATGCACAACCAAACTTATTACATGGGAACTAGGCGATTGCCTCATCTGCATCATCCTGGTTTCAGAACTGGTCAGAGAGAGACGGGACCATGCACAGTTTAAAGTCTCATCCGACAGACCAGTCGGATGGAAATACTATGAAAGTATTTTTTGATGCCCTAGGCGAGGTTTGAACCCACAACCTCCGGATTGGAAGTCAGGTGTTCTTGTCAGGTGCCCCTAGGCCGCAACCCATCTCTTCCTCAGACAGGGCGAAATCTATAGGGCACCGCCAAATATCAGCGTGGCCCTAAATATACACGTCATATATACCGTACATGTTCCAGGGCCATAGCCATGGTAAAAACCAGACGAGGTGAACCAAGTGCCGATATGGGGGTCAGGGAGCATTCTCCCCGCCACAAACCCGGGGATTTGTTTAAATCTTAAATTTGGCAAACTGACAGACGAGGCAACTGCCTCGTCTGCCTCATGCTGGTTACAGTACTGACAACATAATTATTTAACACACTAGTACATTACGTGTTTTAATACAACATAATATTACATTGCAAAGGCCCATTTTATGCAATACATATTCCTGTCAATGTAATATCAAGGTGCATGATCACGTGGCTACAACAGCAACAACAATGGCTGACAGTGTTGAAAGCTTGCCCACTCCAAAGTAAGTATTATTTGATATTTACCTTAATAGACAACGGATTTTGATGAAATATGGCACAGCAAACGCGTCTTCATGAGCTGCATTTGGTGGTCCCCGGGAGTTCGACACATACTTATGCCGTTTTTGCGAAGAATCGATTTCCGTGTCTGTAGACACGGAAATCGATTCATTGCAAAAACGAGAGAAGTTTTTCATCGCAAAAACGACAGAAGTTTGGGCCAAAGTACCGAGACCACCAAATGCAGCTTAACAAGATGTGTTTGAAGCGCCATATTTCATCAAAATCCTTACCTAATAAGGACAAAATAAAAGAATACATACTTTGAATCACAGTGTTTCTGTGAGTTTCAGTACTTGTTGTTGTTGTAACCACGTGATCATACACCTTGAACATATGCTAACTAAAATAACGTTATAATTAACCTTACAACGCTACATTAAATTATTTTTTGTTGCCTCATTTTTCTATTAATTTTCTGTTCAATAAACACATGAGAATCATCTCTTCTTCTTTGAAGTTACAACACTCCTTCTTTAATGCCGTATTTACATATTTGTTAGGTTTGGTGATAAACATATATGTTCTAAGCATGTATTAGAGTGCTCATTAGGGATAAAAGACAAATATATATTTTTCATTTTTTCTTCAATTTATTTGTTTTTATATTCTTTTCGTTTTATAGGTCTGTTTCCTTTAGTGCTTGGTTGAAACTCTGTACATTTATATGTATCTATGCATGGAATATAGGAGTGAGGACAGACACAGGGACTAGGACTTTAACCCTTAGAATGCGGGAACCGAAAATAGTCGTCTGCCGTTAATTCATATTTTGTCTTTTCTCTTAGTAACAAGAGCTGTAAGAGAACAGCATAGCTCGACTAAGAGGGTTGTCGATGTACACATAGCTTTACAAAGAAGGTGGCCGCGGCCCGCATAAAAACCTTCACCAAGGTTGACTAAAAACCTTCACCAAGGGAAATTAAGTAAGTAATTCAAGGTTAAATGTAGGTCAATGTCAGATATAGGTCAGGGGTTATTGATGTACATCACTAGGAGATGAAGTTTTCCAAGTATGGTTGCTGTAGGCCCAGGAGTATTCCATATACAACCTTGACTAAAAACCTTAACCAAGGGGAAATAACTAAGTAATCCAAGGGTAAAAGTAGGTCAAGGTCAAATATAGGTAAGGGATTATTGATGTACATCACTAGGAGATGAAGTTGTCCAAGTATGGTTGCTGTAGGCCCAGGAGTATTCCATATACAAGCTTGACTATAAACCTTAACCAAGTTTGAGTACAAACCTTAACCAAGGGGAAATAACTAAGTAATTCAAGGTTAAATGTAGGTCAAGGTAAAATATAGGTCAGGGATTATTGATGTACATCCCTATGAGAAAAGGTTGTCCAAGTATGGTGTCTGTATGCACAATAGTATTCCATCTACAAGCTTGACTAAAGAGATCTTAACCAAGGTTGACTAAAAACCTTAACCAAGGGGAATTAACTAAGTAATTCAAGGTTAAATGTAGGTCAAGGTCAAATATAGATCAGGGGTTATTGATGTACATCCCTATGAGAAAAGGTTGTTCAAGTATGGTGTCTGTATGCACAATAGTATTCCATGTACAAGCTTGACTAAAAACCTTAACCAAGGTTGACTAGAAACCTTAACCAAGGGGAATTAACAAAGTAATTCAAGGTTAAATGTAGGTCAATGTCAAATATAGGTCAGGGGTTGTTGACGTACATCACTAGGAGATGAAGTTGTCCAAGTATGGTTGGTGTAGGACCAGGAGTATTCCATCGACAAGCTTGACTAAAAACCTTAATCAAGGGGAATTAACTAAGTACTTCAAGAGAAATGTAGGTCAAGGTCAAATATAGATCAGGAGTTATTGATGTACATCCCTATGAGAAAAGGTTGTAACCTTAACCAAGGTGACGCCGGGGTGACTACATAAGCTCTAACTATTATTTGAATAGTAAGCTCTAACTATTCTTTGAATAGTAAGCTCTAACTATTCTTCGAATAGTAAGCTCTAACTATTCTTTGAATAGTCGAGCTAAAAATATGGTTTGGCATTGGAAATGATTCTAAAGTGCTGCCAAACCAAGTTTTTGATGAGAAAAATGGAAAATAAAAAATATTCAGCAGACGACACAAATTAATTCAGCATGGTAAGGGTTATAGGCGTCCACTGTGTCTGCTGCATGTATAGAAGGCGGTAGAAGGTTCACTGTGTCTGCTGCATGTATAGAAGGCGGTAGAAGGTTCACTGTGTCTGCTGCATGTATAGAAGGCGGTAGAAGGTTCACTGTGTCTGCTGCATGTATAGAAGGCGGTAGAAGGTCCACTGTGTCTGCTGCATGTATAGAAGGCGGTAGAAGGTTCCATTAGGTGACTGTTCGAGGGTAGAAGGTGTATTTGTAAATATGACAATGTGCTGACAAAATATCATTCAAACAACAGAAAGTTGTCAAAATCTACCATGTTCGCCTCAATTTCTCCAGAAGTCGACTCATTCCCTGCAGCTATTTCGCTGTCCCTGGAATAGAAATGTATTACAGTTCAACCTCTCAACAATGGCCAGCAGCTGGAAGGAAACAATAGTCTGTTGTAGAGAGGTGTCATCAGTGAACAGCCGCCAACCACATAGAGAATAGTAGGTTAGTGCCGTGAATGGGAAAACATATCTGGCAAGACTCAGGAAACGGGATGGGCGAGGCTCTGCCGAGCACATCCCGTTTCCGTGCCGCGCCAGATATGTTTTTCCATTCACGGCACTAACCTACTATTCTATTTATCCCGTAAACACCTACAAATGGCTTTAAAATGCAAAAATTGTATTGACTGGATATCAAAAATGTTTCACGGCACCGTGTTTCACGGCACATGTTGACGGGATAAATATAGATAATGAATATGTGCCAGTGAATTACATTTTATTTTTAGGAAACAATAGTCTGTTGTAGAGAGGTGTCATACTATGTGGTTGGCGGCTGTTCACTGACGACACCTCTCTACAACAGACTATTGTCCACTCACCCCACCACTACCATTATGGTTGCTGTTATTATACCCACTTTTTGTTTTTGTCACAGGTGTCCGTCATGGGAGCGAGTGAGCAAGCCAGCCAGCCGTTTTTTTTACCGTAATAGGCACAGGTGATTCTAGCGTGTCTTGAATGGTCAATTATTGTTTGTATATACATGAAACACCTTTCTAAACAATGTACAAAACAATTCAAATGCGCCCAGGTCTGAAGTAGTCATAGTGGTCCACTCACCCCACCACTACCATTATGTTGCTGTTATTATATAGAGAATATTAGTATAGTGTCATGAACGTGAATAAATATCTGTCGAGGCCGAGAAATCAGGATGGGCGAGGCTTGTCGAGCACATCCTGATTTCGAGCCGAGTCAGATATTTATTCACGTTCATGACACTATAATAATATTCTATTTATCCCGTTAACCACATCAAAGTTGTTCAAATGTCTCTAAAAATGCATTTGTGGCCTCATAACTTTGTCTTCTGAAGCGACAAGATTATCGTGTTACGTCATTCACATAATGACGTAACGTCATACATAATGACGTATCTACTAGACGTGAACGAGAAAAAATACACGTACCTGCTTTTCACGTCTAGTAGCGACATAGTTGACGGGATAAACCCACTTTTTGTTTTTGTCACAGGTGTCCGTCATGGGAGTGAGTGAGCAAGCCAGCCAGCCGTGTTTTTTACCGTAATAGGCACAGGTGATTCTAGCATGTCTTGGATGGTCAATTATTGTTTGTATATACATGAAACACCTTTCTAAACAATGTACAAAACAATTCAAACGCGCCCGGGTCTGAAGATTATGTAATTATGAAAGGTACTAAACTGGCATTCGTCACCATTGTAACGAAGTCGTAATGTTTTACTCGCCTATACGTGGCATAACTGTGGATGTAACGGTGGGACAGTGAATATCGTTACATTACGCACTCCTGCACTTGATGGTTGGGATGTATACGGAGTATGAAGAGAACCGACCAAAAACTGTAGAAGTAGTTCGTTGGACAAGGAAAACAATATTTTTTCATTGTCGAAAAAGGGGCATAACGGAATATGGATCGGTGGGACAGCCAACATTTTTACGTTACGCACTCCTGTACTTCATGGTTGGGATGTACACTGAGTTTGAAGAGAATCAGCCAAAGACTAGTTCGCTGGACAAGGAAAAAGGACAAGGCAGATAAGCTGCATATTTGCTTAAATATCCAATTAAAATTGGCAAAAACCCAATTGAAATCAGAAGTAGGAGTATCAAAAAGCAATAACAAATTTATGGTACCTTTATCATGCTGCAGAAAACAATAAACAGACCACAAATATAGCATATTTTTCTTATTTTCCATGAAAACACATCTTGGTATTTCATTAGAATTGTCTCCAAGGAGACAATTCTAAATTCTAATGAAATGCCAAGACATGTTTTCATTTTGAAGCAAACTATTCAATAATTTCTGTCTGTTGATGTGTAAACAGTAGTGATTTTATTTTACCTAATTAAAATTTTGAAATACCCAATTGCTTCAGAAATGATAAGAGTAACAATACTCAATTACTAATTCCTTATCTGGAGCCCTGTAAGTATGCTTAGCAATTTTGGTGAAATCAGCTACTGAACTATTGCGACACATATGAACTTATTATAAATATACATCTGCCCCCATTATCATGACCATGGATGGGAGGATGGGAGGGTGGGAGGGCTCCTGTAGCCTATTTCATCAAAATTGCAAAGTATACTTATCTAGCAAAGTATACTTTGAGGGAGTAATCATTGATTTTTCTGAAATGCATTATTTCATATAGAACTAATGATTGCATATATTTGATGATTAAAACGATGCAGAATTATTATACTGAATTTATTACATTATCACAGCCATTATGGCTGTGATAATGTAATAAATTCAGTATAATAACAATTAATAAATTTATCATTAAATTGAAAATTTCTCCATCAAAGTATACTTTGCTAGATAAGTATACTTTGCAATGTTGGTGAAATCTGCTACAGATAAGATGCGTATTCGTCTATTGCTACTTACTGGAGGCATGGCAGACTGCCATCAGATATGGAGGACAACGCACTGGACGAGTTGACCAGGTCATCCGCACTATGGTTTCCCTCCTGCGGCCATGTCATCATCGGGTTCTGTTGTGAAGCTGTGCTACACAGTTGGTGAACAGCCTGCTGTAACTGGACCTCATTCCCCGGTGGACATCCATTGTCTATCCATCTCTTCAATGTGTTCAATTGTAGTTCATGATTTAGGACCTAAAATTTTTACTCGGTATCACTCAAAGGGACAAACAGGACATATATTTTTGAACTGTAGCTGATTTCATCAAAATTGCAGTTATCTAGTAAAGTATACTTTGAGGGAGTAATCATTTATTTTTCCCGAAATGCATTATTTCATATAGAACTAATGACTGCATATATTTGATGATTAAAAGTATTCAGAATTATTATACTGAATTTATTACATTATCACAGCCAAAATGGCTGTGATAATGAAATAAATTCAGTATAATAACAATTAATAAAGTTATCCTTATTAAATTGAAAATTTCTCCCTCAAAGTATACTTTGCTAGATAAGTATACTTTGCAACGTTGGTGAAATAGGCTACTGATGTACATTTCTAGTATATATTTCTGCATGATAGCAGATTGAAAGTGGTAGCTTAACCATGACATTTTGACCTTGAATACCCACACCCATTAAACATGCAAGCAATAAATAAATTCAACAAGGTTGCTTTCAATTATCAGAGTACGAATCAAAATATAACCACACTTGACAATATACATCATAATTATGATCACTGATGATAGAAACTTGTGATATAAACACGTGGATTGACAAATACCAGAGCTCCCGATAGGCTGCGTATTTGCGTAAATACCCAATTAAAATTGCCAAAAACCCAATTGAAATCAGAAGTAGCGAGTATCTTGTAGTATTTTTTATTTATTTATCTAGTTTATGCTATTCCTGTTCCATATATTAGAAAATTTGAAAATAGAACCACACATTAGCTGTTAACTCTTTGCATGCTGGGAAACTTGTGGGCTATAAATAGTTCAAAACTAGCGGACAAAAATTCATCATATTTTCTTGTATTTCTCCCCGTAAATATCATGAATATGTCTTGGAATTTCATTAGAATTGAGTCCTCAGGACTCAATTCTAATGAAATTTCAAGACATATTTGCAGACAGAAATAAAACATATACTCCTAATTCGCTTGGCGGATAGCATGCAAAGAGTTAAGTATCTATGTACATGATGTATAGTATAATGAATCTGATTTCTTTTTTATGTCGGTATGTCTTTGAAATATTGACCTTTAACGGTACTGCTCCATTCAAGAGTTTACATTAAACGTGTAAATTAAAACCGCAGACGTGTTGTGTATTTTTTTCAATCAGAATTCCTACACTAGAAACATACTAAACTTCTGGACTACAACGCACGATGTGTTTGTTTGTTTATTAGTGTTTAACGGCCTATCAACAGCTAAGGTAATGTAAGGCCGGGTAAACGGGTTCGATCCCATTTTAACCTGCTGCATTGGGGGGAAAATCAAAATCAGAACGGAACATTTACATCGAGAAACAATATATTCAGCCCTGAAATTAGAATAACCTGACCTGGTGCCAGGTCCATACCACACCAGTGACTTGGCCCCTTCCCCTAAAATAGGATTACGAATATCGTAATACTCACATAAGGGGTATAACCAGATTCAACTGTCACATACAAAATGCCAAAGACGTATGTGAGGGCCAAACCAGGTCTCCAGTCGGGATTCCGGTAAGGATGAACCCCGATCGTTAAATTACCCATCGCATGCTCCCACCTGCCACCCACTGTTGGAAGTAAATTGGAGTAACTGTTGTGGAGATATAAGGTATGTAAAAACTTTAACAATAATTTCAAAGTCATTTGACCTTGACCTTCGGCATGTGGACCACATGGGCAGGCTATGGAATGAAAATATGGATGATGAAAAGTATTGGAAGCAAATTGGAGTCACAATTGTGGAGATATAAGATATGTAAAAACTTTAACGCAGATTTTATAATACCGCAAACTTCTTAAGTCATTTGGCCTTGACCTTGGGGCACAGGGGCCACATGAGTGGGACACAGAATGATTATATGGATGATGCCCAATAAGCATACAAAGTTTCAAGCAAATCTGACTTACGGTTACAGAGATAGTAGGTATGTGAAAACTTTAACGCAAATTTTGACAGAAACTTTAACGCAAACTTATAAGTCATTTGACCTTGACATAGGGGGACAGGGGCCGCATGAGTGGGACACAGAATGAATATATGGATGATGACCAATAAGCATACAAAGTTTCAAGCAAATCCGACTTACGGTTACAGAGATAGTAGGTATTTGAAAACTTTAATGCAAATTTTGACAAAAGTTCAACGCAAACTTGAAAAAAAGTAATTTGACCTTGACCTTGAACTTGGGCACATGGGCCGCATGAGTTGGATACAGCATGAACATATGGATGATGACTAATAAGTATATGAAGTTTCAAGTCAATGTGACTGCAGAGATATAAGGTATTTACAAACTTTAATGCAGATTTCGGACGGACGGACGCAGACGGACGCACAGACAGACTTTCCGCAAGCGGGCTCGACAAAAATAGTGTTAATGTGAAACTATCATAAGTGTGACTATCATAAGTTTGCACTTACGAATATTTTAGTCTTACAAAGTTTAGTGAAACGGGCCCCCAGCTCAGCAACAATTACATCGGGCCTGGCTGTGGCGATGTAAAACATATTGCAGCCCGCTCAGCATGGGTTTATGTCCTGACAGTTGTGCACATCAATACCCTTACGAGTATGACAGTATTCCCACTTTTCATAAATGTGGCCCACATTGAACGTCCAGGAATAATTTTATGCCATCCAGACATCGTTCTAGCCATTCCAGATTTTTCTATGCATATTAACACATACACCGCTATCTTATTTTTTTTGTCGTCTGCTGTTTATTTTCTATTTTCCATTTTTATCATCAACAAGAGTGCCGAAGGACACAATATATGTCCGTCGAGGCAAGGCCAGTCAACAAGGGGAGATAACTCATCTTGACGTGATAAACATGTAAACCAAATTTGGTTACAATCCGTCAAGTAGTACTCGACTTATTGCGTGGACAAGGATACGGAGTCCGAAAAAAATCAATAGGCTTCTTCGTCTTGCCGTGATAAACATGTATACCAAATTTGGTTATGATTGGTCAAGTAGAACTTGAGTTATTGCGTGGACAAGGATACAGAGTGCAAAAATTAACAAGAGTGCCGCAAGTCACAAAATACGCCCGTCGAATATGGGCCAGACAGCGAAGATGCAGAAATGTGAAGCTGTCACCAAGGCAAGAAACATTAATGAGAATTTGAAAGTCTATAGCATTATTTCTTCATCTCGTTGTGCTAAACATGTATACTAATTTAGGCAGAGATAGAAAAGTAGAGTGTAAAGTAGAAATGATAGGGAATTGGATACAATAATGTAGAAAAAATGGCTAAGTTAAAAAGGTGATATTTTTGTGAAAAAATATTTTTTCGGCATAAAAACACCAAGGTGCACATCTTCAATATGTGTAGAAGACGTGTGTATAGTTTCAGATCGATCGACTGAACGGTTTCGGAGGAGTTGTGTACACGAACTATGCGCTTTTTCTTCAGCTGCCCGCCCGCCGTGCGGTAAAACATAATACTTACCGTTTTTTAAAAACGGTGGTATAAAAATGGCTGCCAAGGACAGATCTTGCCAAGGACAGATGAGTTATTGCGTGGACAAGGATACAGAGTGTGAAAATTAAAAAAGGGCCGCCAAGGGAGATACGTCACCGAAAATGTTTCAAAATCAATAGGTTTCTTTGTCTTGCCGTGATAAACATGTATACCGAATTTGGTTACGAGCGGTGAAGTAAAACTTGAGTTATTGCATGAACAAGGATACAGAGTGCGAAAAATATGGCCGCCAAGGGCAGATAAGTCATCGGTATACCAAATTTGGTTACAATCCATCAAGTAGTCCTCTAGTTATTGCGTGGACAAGCTATGCCCGCCCGCCCGTACAAGATGAATACTTAATACGTCCCGTTATTTCAAACAGGCGTATAAAAACATGCTTTTACCGCACTTTAGAATAATTGACAAGATGCTTTGACAGCACATCAGAATCATTTCCATTGGATGATTCTGAAGTGCTGTCAAAACCTGTTTTTATTGAGAAATAAGGCAAGATATAAAAGCAACAACAGACAACTATTGTTGTGAGTAGCGGTCTAAGGGTTAAACATATACCTGGGCCCGGTTGTTCAAAACATCAATTAGCTTAACGGACTGTTAAATCCTTAACTGAATGGTTAAAATCTCTGTTAAACAGAGATTTTAACCATAAGGATTTAACAGTCCGTTAAGCTAACGGATGTTTTGAGCAACCGGGCCCTGTTTATCATCTATGGTTTTCGTTCAATTAAATCAACCCATGCGGACCGCAAAGTCAAACTAGAAAGTATGAATCAAAGTTCTTATGAAGTGCATGCAAACGGTTTGATGAAACGTGCCTTGATCTTGTTGTTTGTTGATCCAGGCAGCGGACAGGTAGTGTGAAGGTGGGTTGTTGAACCAGTGCTAAGTAAACGCAATGCACTACATATGAAGCACTGTTTTTTTTTTCTGGTGGTCGTTTTAGTGATTGTCACTCTCACGTCGTGCTAAATGTAAGAGGCCCAATGTAATTCACTTATACGTGTACGTATAGCTGTACAATATTGTACTACCTTGCAGTACGACCTATTCATATATTTGAATTTTTTTTTTTATAACATACCCTAGTGTACTACAATTAATTGTATCATTTATATTAAACAAACATGCAGAAAAAAGGTGGTATTAGTTTACACAGAGTAAACTTTATTTGTGTAACTGGTACCGTCGGAAACTGTTTACATACATACAGTCAAACCTGTGAATAAAGGCCAGCCATAGGAAGAGAAAATTCTGGCCCATGTTCACAGGTGGTCTTTATTCGCAGGTTCATTTATGTAGTAATTGAATAATTGGGAAAGCAAAAGCGTGGTTGCTATAGACAGGGAATTGCTATTCCCAGGTGGTCTTTAGCACAGGTTCAACTGTATATAAAAACTTCAAATCCGTGTACAGGCTATTAGCTATCGTTTTGAGCCTGCTACCAACCATTTTTGAATTGTATTTACCAATGTGAACAAGGCTGTATATGTCATTATGTGCCGCTTTGTCCCTTTAAGTGGTACCGATTAACCCTTTCCCTGATAGAGACGACTTTTCACGCCTCTGCAGAAGATGTATTTTGAAAACATGGTGGGAAAAGGAGAAATTGCTTGTAACAAGCAATTTCTCCTTTTCCCACAATGTTTTCTACTCTATCAGATAATTTAACCATCATTTGACCCAGCATTTGTTTCTTTTATTCAGATGTTTTTGATTTGGATGAGTCGAAATATCGCAAAACAGGGAAAGGGTTAACCTAGCTAGTTCACTGACTAGTGGGGTAGTTGTTCCTCCATGCTGGTTTTGCCCTGTGGAACCTATACTCCACAATTTCATCAAAATTTCACCAAAATTGTAAAGTATACTTATCTTGCTAAGTACACTTTCAGGATAAATTTATTATTTTTATTATACTGAATTTATTACCATTTTAGCTGTAATAATGTAATAAATTCAGTTTGTCACAAATGTACAGGTGATTTAAGTGTCCAAGTATCGAAGCAATCTTTCGCGAAATATTGAAGATATTACATGTTGGAGAAGCCCTTATAAACCTTTTGACGCAATAAAATGGCTTAAGAGTTTCAGCGACACTTCAAAGGTGACCATGCTCGATGTCGTGTTAATGGTGGCACAAGTGTGTGACAAATGTTCAGGTGATTCAAGTGTCCAAGTATTGACGCAATCCTTTGCTTTATATTGAAGATATTACATGTTGGAGAAACTCTTACAAACATTTTGACGTAAATGTCACGTACAGAACCTCAAGAGCAACACAATATGTCCCCCGTGATATCGCATAGGTGGGCATAATGAGTGCATAATTTTGATAAAATTTAATATTATCAAAAACAACTAGATTGGTCAGTAAGCGAGGCTTACGGAATACCCCCCGCGTGGGCCCAGGTACCCCTAAAATATGTACAAATTTCCAAGTGTGTGAGCTTGTGACCTTGACTCTGGGATTAGCGCGAGCGGCGTGAACGTGAATTTGTCACAGGGTGGTAGAGGTCCATTGGAGCAATGAGTGTGTGAAATGTGAAGCAGATCCGAGCAAGGAAATAGAAGTTATAACCGATTTCTCTGATGTTAAGTTTTGTAAAGAGACTACCGTATAACCTCGAATTAACGCCCCCGGAGGCGTTACATTTTACAAAAGGGGGGGGGGGGGGGGGGGGCGTTTATTAGCCAGTAAAAAAAAAAATAAAATAAAAAAAATATAAAAATTACCAAGGACCGCCAATTTCAAACACAAATAAGGATTTAAGGATTATTTGTGTTTGAAATTGGCGGTCATTGGTAAAATTATTTATTTATTTAGGGGGGGGGGGTGGGGGGGGGGGGGGGGGGGGCGTTTATTAGCCAGTAAAAAAAAAAGAAAAAAAAAAAGAAAAAAAAAAAAAAGAAAAAAGAAATTACCAAGGACCGCCAATTTCAATTTTTTTTTTTATTTATTTGGGGGGGGGGGGGGGGGGGGGGCGTTTATTAGCCAGTAAAAAATAAAAAAGAAAAAAAGAAAAAAAAAAAAAAAAAAAGAAAAAAAAAAAGAAAATTACCAAGGACCGCCAATTTCAAATACAAATAAGGATTTAAGGATTATTTTGTTTGAAATTGGCAGTCATTGTTTTTTTTTTATTTGGGGGGGGGGGGGGTGGGGGTTATTAGGAGGGGGGCGTTAATTCGAGGTTATACGGTATGTATGTGACGTTGACCTCGAGATCAGCGGGGATTTGTCACAGCATAATGAAAATATTAAGTAATTTTCAATGAAAAGAAATAAAAACAAGTTATAACATATATTTTCTCTGATGTTAAAGTTTTGTAAAAGAGGACTAAGTATGTGACCTTGAACCTTTGGGATCAGCGGGGGTTGGACAGTCGTGATTTGTCACAGCATGATAGTACAACCTTAGAGGAATGCACAAGTGAAATAATAAGAATTTTCAATGAAGGAAATAGAAGTTATAACTTATATCTCTGATGTTAAGTTTTGTAAAGAGACTCAGTATTTTACCTTGACATTGGGATCAGCGGGGGTTGGACGGTCATGGATTTGGCACAGCATGGTATTAGAGCCTTACAGGAATGCATGTGTGAAATATTAAGAATTTTAGATGAAGGAAATAGAAGTTAGAACAATATTTCTCTGATGTTAAGTTTTGTAAAGAGACTAAGTATTTGACCTTGACCTTGGGATCAGCGGGGTTGGACGGTCGTGGATTTGGCACAGCATGGTAGTAGAGCCTTACAGGAATGCATGTGTGAAATATTAAGCATTTTAGATGTGAAGGAAATAGAAGTTAGAACAATATTTCTCTGATGTAAGTTTTGTAAAGAGACTAAGTATTTGACCTTGACTTGGGATCTGCGGGGGTTGGACGGTCGTGGATTTGGCACAGCATGGTAGTAGAGCCTTACAGGAATGCATGTGTGAAATATTAAGTATTTTAGATGAAGGAAATAGAAGTTATAACAATATTTCTCTGATGTTAAGTTTACGGACTAAGTATTTGACCTTGACCTTGGGATCTGCGGAGGTTGGACGGTCGTGGATTTGGCACAGCATGGTAGTAGAGCCTTACAGGAATGCATGTGTGAAATATCAAGCATTTTAGATGAAGGAAATAGAAGTTATAACAATATTTCTCTGATGTTAAGTTTACGCGGACGCACAGACGGACGGACACACGGACGGATGCACGGACGGACGGACGGACGGACAACCTGACTCCAGTATACCCCCCCACAACTCGTTGCGGGGGGGTATAAATATTGTTTTTGCATTGTTTATATAGCCATAAAATTTGGGTAGGTTTCATGAAGACATATTATTATTACTACGGTAGTAGGTAATAGTGCCAGTTGCAGGTTGGATTCATTTTCGGAACCTACAATAATTTATATCCATCCAGGTATATATCTTCAGCTGTTTATGAGATATATAGTTTAGAATATCATACAGATCAAAATCGCAAAATCCAATCAGTATTGAGCTCACTGAAAAATTACATATTGACATCCCACAGAAAATGTAAATTAGGAATGGAACTTTGGAAATGTGGAACATAAAGCATATCAATCAATGCCAGACAATTTCAGTTTGTATATTTAACCCTTACTATGCTGAATTAAATTTTGTCGTCTGCTGGAAAGGTTTTCAATATTTCTCAATAAAAACCTGTTTTGGCAGCGCATGAGAATCGCTAAGCACATCTATAGCACAGAAATTGTTGGTGCTTAGCCCATTTCATGCTAAAGTAATATTGTTTGTGAAAAATTCTAAATATTTTCTTTAATTGTGCTCAGAATTACATGTCGTAGCCACCATTTGAACCGTCTCGTCGAGACGGTTCAAATGAGTGGTCACAAGATATACTTTAATTGAGAAATAAGAAAAATAACTAGACATTATGTTTTTACAACATGAATATGCCCCTCTCCAATACTGGACTCTTAACTGGAGAAACTCTTACAAACATTTTGACGTAAATGAACACGCACGGACGCAACCTCAAAATCAACGCAATATGCCCCCATTGCTATTGATTAAGTGGCCTAAAATGAAATATTTAAAATATTCCAGCACAAAAATATTTACACAATTCCCTAGCATTTGATTGGTCTGTAGCAAGTCTCTGTCCAGAATTTATATCCCAGTAAACTCCATGCCAAACTACTTTCCGTAACCGTCAGGCGCAGTTAAAATAATTCTTAAGAAAACGGAAAATAAACACATTTTCTTGATGAATTTATTTCAAATGCTGGAATTATAAGGAATGAATGGCCTTTTTGTGGAATTTATCGGGGATATAAACTTGGAAAAGTCGCAGGAATACTGGACGAGGCCTTCCGGCCTTCGTCCAGTATTCCCGCGACTTTTCCAAGTTTATACCCCGATAAATTCCACAAAAAGGCCATTCATTCCTATAATATTTCGTACCCGTAAAGGTGTATTCTGATTTTTAAAGGTACTGTACAGGTACATGCCCACTCAGTAGGCACAAAATGTTCTTTATAGGAATTAAATAACTGTATAATTGTGTCCCTATTCCACCAGTTCTAAAAATTACGAGTGCCCGCATTACAGATATAATCATTTAGTAATATTTATTTTACTGATAGTGATGCGCAGTGGTATCAGGCTATTTTCATATGCAAATGAGGCATGATATGTTTTAATTATTTATACTAATTAAATGCGTCACCTGAAAAGAAATAATACTTTCGACAGAGTATGATCATTGCATATCAAAAAATAAAGACAGAATAAATAGTAATGTTCGTTAACATTTTAGGGAAACAAGGTTATCGCCCCTTATATCAGTGTGGACATTTACGTCTGATATTAAAGGCCCTGAACGGCTCAGTATTACAATTTTCTGATTTTTTCAAACACAAAAACATGTTTGGCAACTGATTTAGTACACAAAACTAACATATACTGCCTAATAGATACATCTCAAGTCTTGAGATTTACATCTTAATCGCAATGTGAAGACAACAAAAACTTGTTTTGTGTACCACTCAGTGCAAAATGTCAATATTGACAAATTAATTTCCGTAACCCAACGGCTTCGTCTCGGAAGCAAGTCGATAAACTCCGGCTATCGGAATTCATTGGCCGCGAATCAGGGAGTTGAGCAGTTGACCCAAGCGTCTATCGGAAAATCGATCGGACTTTGAACACGCACCTGCTGTTTGTTTATCAACAAATATTGATATTTTCATCGACTACAAACTCATTTTTGTACCAAAATGAATGCTAACAGTTTCAAAGTGTGTGTAAATAGAAACCTGTTGGATTTATGTGTGGGAAAACCCAATAGGAGGCCAAATTCGGCAACTTGAGCCGTATTTGGGCTTTAACTGCTGTACAATAATGCCAATCAATACGTGGGATAATGGTGAATGAATGTTTAATTTGCCAGAAAATGTCTCAGATGATGTCTCTGATATACAGAACATTTTGTGCCTACTGAGTGGGCATGTACCTTTAACATGTTTAAGCCTGGACCGAAAAATATAAACGGACGGACGGAATTATAAAAACTATAATTCCAGCACAAAAATATTTACACAATTCCCTAATATTTGATTGGCCCGTAGCAAGTCTCTGTCCAAAATTTATATCCCAGTAAACTCCCACGTCAAACTACTTTCCGTAACTGTGAGGCGCAGTTAAAATAATTCTCAAGAAAACGGAAAATAAACACATTTTCTTGATGAATTTATTTCAAATGCTGGAATTATAAAGAATGAATGGCCTTTTTGTGGAATTTATCGGGGATATAAACTTGGAAAAGTCGCGGGAATACTGGACGAGGCCTTCCGGCCTTCGTCCAGTATTCCCGCCGCGACTTTTCCAAGTTTATACCCCGATAAATTCCACAAAAAGGCCATTAATTCCTATAATATACCCCTCAACATACTTTGTATGCCAGGGGTACCGGTATAATTATATGGAGTGTACATAGTATGTGAAATACGTGAATTTTAAATTGGGGTAAATAATTTTATCCACCCAATATTTACATCGAGGTTACTCAAGTACTGAAATTTCACTGGAACTTGTTTATTTCATTAATGAGAACATATGATTTTGATTTCCATCGCATTTATAGGTGATTTGATTTGTATGTTACGTAGATATATGCACAAATTCCGCAACGTGCGTTATTGCGTGACTTTAGGAGCGCAATATCGTTGTGCAGCGGAACGAGTGGCATATATCCACATTCAAATCAAATAACCTTTTTATTATGCAAGTAAATCACTCGCAATTTATATGCGCCTAAACATTTATACAAAATATAAATAAAATAAACAAATTAGTGGTGGTCTAGAAGAAACTATTTGGGAGGTGAAACGTAGTTCCAGCACTGATCAATATCAACTCACGAGGCGTCAATATGAAAAAAATATTGATGGTTTGCATTCTATTATCTTTCAATGGGAAACGAAAGTATGTATATACTAGTAATGTATTTCATGAGTAGTGTATCAGTGATTCTATATTTTATGTACATCTGGGGGTCGTTTCACTAAACTTTGTACGACTAAAATGTACGTAAGTGCAAAATTAAGATAGTTTGTAAATGTCACATTCGTAATGTTTTTTTGTAAACACTTATTGGATTTACATTTATCAATACATGTAAATCCATCAATTGAAATTTACAGACTATCCGAAATTTGCACTTACGAACATTTTAGTCGTACGAAGTTTAGTGAAACGGGCCCCTGGTGTCCCGGTGTAATTTACAGACAATTTATAAGGAAAATATTTTTTTCAGTAAATACCAATCCATTAAGAAAACAGTATTTACACTTCTTGTCATGTGTTTTTAGTTATTATTTTCTGTTGTTGTCATCCGTATGGTGCACCAAATGGGCATGTCCCAGTCATTAACCAGCACAGTTTACAAGCCCGTAATTCTCAAATCTTGTCAATTTATACTTTACTATACATTGCATCTGGATTAAAACAGTTTAACATTTACATTAAACTTATTCTGCAATAAATTTGCCTTTTGTTGTACAAAATACTGACGTTAATGTATCTGTCCCGCGAATTCAAGTCATTTCCGTTAGGCTGAACAAAAAATGCAAAATCAGAGTAACCTCCCTTTCCTACTCTCGGCTACTAATGCAATGAACACTGTTTATGGGCACGCGATTTATAAATAAACATGGTGGTAACACAACTTCACTGAGTCATTGCCGAGAACGAAGTCGGTCTGTATTCGGAATTTTAAGGTTACACATTACATGCATCATTATTGTTCGGGGTTTATACACGTCCATATGTACATGTATGTAGGTCGGCTGAAACCAAAATGGGTGGATAGACACACTTACAATGCTGCATTTGCATATTCTACCTTTATTATGCGTCGTATACAGAGGGGTGAAAAAGGAGAGGTTTTAAAGAACAAAAATTCCGCGGAATCAAATGTCTCGCCTTGTTCCGCCTTGTTCCGCCTTGTTCCGCCTTTTGTTCCGCCTTGTTCCGCCTTGTTCCGCCTTGACCTTGACCCTGGTGTCCCGAGAATAGTCTTATATTCATCTACATATCATAGTAAAGGAATGTATAAAGTTTTATGACTGTAGCTGATACGGTGTTGAAGTAATGACCGTAACATGAAAACTTAACATTGAATCATGACGACGACGACGACGCCGCCGACGCCGCCGACGCCGCCGCCAGCCGCCGCCGCCGCCGCCGCCGCCGCCGCCGCCGCCGCCGCCGCCGCCGCCGCCGCCGCCGCCGCCGACGACGACGACGACGACGACGACGACGACGACGGAAAAGCAAAACCTTAGTCTCGCTTTCCGCTTTCACGGACGAGACAAAAATTGTTACAAAATTGTGTAACGGAAATAACGATCGTGTAATGGCAATGATAAATTACCAAACTAACCAGTCAGTTCATGTGTCAATTAGATCTAAACCTGGTCCCATCAATTGTCAGTCAGTAGTGGCACATTTATTCAGACCATTTATTGAAAAGAAAAAAATGAAAACGTAAAGCTATGTTTATGTCGTGTAAATGAATAAAAAACATGAGGGGGGTCGGAACGCACTTTTTTTTTTACCCCCGCACCCACATAATTTAACTAGAAATGGACGCTTGTCGACAAGCGCATGTGTATCCCCCTCCCCAGATACACAAGTAGTTTGAAAAAAGGGTGTTCGAGTTATGCTCCGGAGACAAAATCAGTGACGGAAAAACAAAGGGAGATAACTAAATAATTAGTGATGCAAGAGTTGTCATTCTTGCGGGACACACCTTTGGGGTCGTAGTCTATGCATGTGTGAAGTTTCATGAAAATATTCCAAAGGAGGGTGTTCGAGTTATGCTCCAGACACGAAATCAGTGCACGAAACAACAAAGGGAGATAAACTAAGAAATTAACGACGCAAGAGTTGTCATTCTTACGTGCGACACACCTTTGGGTCGTCTTCTATGCATGTGTGAAGTTTAATAAACTAGAAAATGTGTTCATAGAACACGGATGTCCCACATATCGCTTTGATAATAAATGAGGCCAAATTGCAAGTCAAAATTTTCTTTTACCTCAGCGTTAAAGTTTTTATTTTTGAAGCACCAAGTATGTGACCTTGACCCTGGGCTTGGCGGGGCAGGACAAACGTGGATTTGGCACAGGGCGGTAGAGGACCATTAGAGCAATGCATATATGAAATATGAAGCTGATCCGTGAAAGAAAGAAAACAGAAATTATAAGATATTTACCTGAGCGTTAAAATTTTTGAAGCACTAAGTATATGATGTTAACCCTGGGCTTGGCGGGGGCGGGACGAACGTGGATTTGGCACAGGGCGGTAGAGGACCATTAGAGCAACGCATATATGAAATATGAAGTTGATCCGTGAATGGAAAGAAAAATTATAAGATATTTACCTGAGCATTAAAGTTTTTTGAAGCACCAAGTAGTACCTTGACCCTGGGATTGGCGGGGGCAGGACGAACGTGGATTTGCACAGGGCGGTAGAGGACCATTAGAGCAATGCGTATATGAAATATGAAGATGATCCATGAAAGAAAACAGAAATTATAAGATATTTACCCGAGCGTTAAAGTTTTTGAAGCACTAAGTATGTGACCTTGACCCTGGGCTTGGCGGGGGCAGGACGAACGTGGATTTGGCACAGGGCGGTAGACGACCATTAGAGCAACGCGTATATGTATGAAGTTGATCCGTGAATGGAAATAAAAATTATAAGATATTTACCTGAGCGTTAAAGTTTTTGAAGCACCAAGTATGTGACCTTGACCCTGGGATTGGTGGGGCAGGACGAACGTGGATAGGCACAGGGCGGTAGAGGACCATTAGAGCAATGCGTATATGAAATATGAAGATGATCCATGATCCATGAAAGAAAACAGAAAGTATAAGATATTTACCCAAGCGTTAATGTTTTTGAAGCACTAAGTATGTGACCTTGACCCTGGGCTTGACGGGGCAGAACGAACGTGGATTTGGCACAGGGCGGTAGAGGACCATTAGAGCAATGCGTATATGCGTGTTCGAGTTATGCTCTGGATACTAAAATCAGAGCACGAAACAACAAAGGGAGATAAGTAAACAAGAATTCCGCGGAATCAGATGCCTCGCCTTGTCCCGCCTTGACCTCGAGCCTGGGCCCGAAAGCAATTTTCACTGGCCCGAACATATTATACAATTATTGACTAGTGAACCATAGAATATCAGATTATATTCTATGGCTCACTAGTCAATAATTGTTTTATTATATGATAATAGTCTCGTATATAGCACTTACGACCTTATGCTACTAGACAAAAATTGAAAAAGAATTTGAAAAAAAAAATGAAAAAAAAAAATGGAAAAAAAGTTTAAAAATTAAAAATAAATAATGCTCGCTACTGGAGCCCAGAATTTTTTTTAATAGTCCTATATTTATCTACATATATCTGCACAGGTCCACATAATGCCACAATATTTTCAACACAGTTTACGGAAATGTAATATAATCATTTACCTGTATAAATTACCTGTAAGTGGTCAGTGGTCAGTTGCACATGCTAGCACATGCACAGGTGAATAGTCTGTATATAGCACTTACGACCTTATGCTACTGGACAAAAATTGAAAAATAATTTGAAAAAAAAAATGAAAAAAAAAAAAAATGGAAAAAAAAAGTTTCAAAATAATAATGCTTGCTACTGGAGCCCAGATTTTTTTTCCAGTCAAATTGAAAAATAATTTGAAAAAAAAAATGAAAAAAATGGAAAAAAAAAAAAAAAAAAAAAATGACAAAAAAAAGTTTAAAAATAATAATGCTTGCTATTGGAGACCAGATTTTTTTTTAATAGTCCTATATTTATCTACATATATCTGCAGAGGTCCACATAAATGCCACAATATTTTCAACACAGTACCCAATGTAGTGATTTACCTGTATAAATTACCTGGTCATCAGTGGTCAAGCAGTGGTCAAGCAGTGGACATCTGCACATGCTAGCCCATGCTTAGCACATGGTTCTCCCAGTTTCTATTGTTCTCTCTACAGGTAAGGTGTACAGAGCACACGAGAAAAGGTATACAGAGCAGACGAGAAAACAGGTCTTCATGCATTATTGTCCAGTTTGTAGAGTGCGCAAAACAAAAAAGGGAGATAACTGAAAAATTAGCTACGCAAGAGTTGTCATTCTTGTGCGCGACACACCTCCGGGTCGTGGTCTATGCATGTGTGAAGTTTCATGAAAATATTCCAAAGGGTGGTCGAGTTATGCTCCGGACAGGAAATCAGTGAGCGAAAACAAAAAAGGGAGATAACACAAAAATTAGCTATGCAAGAGTTGTCATTCTTGTGCACGACACACCTTCGGTTCGTGGTCTAATTTAATGTGTTAAGTTTCATAAAAATATTCCAAAGGGTGGTCGAGTTATGGTCAATCAGTGCGCGAAACAAAAAAGGGAGATAACTCAAAAAATTAGCTATGCAAGAGTTGTCATTCTTGTGCGCACACACTTCGGGTCGTGGTCTATGCATGTGTGAAGTTTCATGAAAATATTCGAAAGGGTGGTGGAGTTATGCTCCGGACACGAAATCAGTGCGAGAAACCAAAAAGGGAGATAACTCAAAAATTAGCTATGCAAGAGTTGTCATTCTTGTGCGCGACACACCTTCGGGTCGTGGTCTATGCATGTGTGAAGTTTCATGAAAATATTCCAAAGGGTGTTCGAGTTATGCTCCGGACAAGAAGTGTCTACGGCGGACGCGGACGCGGCGCGCTGTCAAATCCATAGTATCCCCCGACGGTAGTCTGGGGGATACAATTATGTCTCATCCCCACAACCAACAGCACTGATATTTAGCTGTTCCCCACTACCAACAGAACTGAATTTATGTAAAACCCCCTACCACCAGTACTGAATTATTTATCATGTCGTTATGCGCCGGCGCATCCAGAAATACGCGGTTTACATACAACACGATCATCATGGGCGGATTCAGGGGAGGGGGTGGACCCCCCCCCCCCCCTAAAATTTGCAGAGTAAAGATTTTTTACAAGTTACAAGGCACGTTTCTATGTTCGCGTTGTGAATTTATTGATTATTGGGGGGTGCAGCCAAAAATTGTAAACGTTTTCAATCAAAAATCATGTCTAAACATACTGTGAGTGTCAATATGTTTGCTCCAAAATGCACCAGAATGCAGAAAATGTGATGTAGATTTAAAAAAATTCCAGGGGGGGGGGCTGGAGAATGGCGCCGGACCCCCCCTAGCGCTATCCCGAGCTATGCTTGTTCGAAACACATTCATCAACAATAAAAAAAAATAAAGAATCGTTTTCTAAAATAATGAGAATCGTCTCACGTTTACGCGATCTCGGCTTCCGCTTTTGAAAATAAGTTTTGCTCCAACCAAAATGTTCTGTCTGTAACTATCACTACGTTACAGACAGAACATTCGGATTAGTTTTGCTCATGCATGTAGAACGCAATTCCAACCATAACCAACTTTCGCGGCCACCTTACCTGGACCTGGGGCATAAAAAGACATACAACTTTAAGTTTATGATGTTGATCTTGCGGAAAGGGGTGGGGGGTTGGTCATGGATTTGCTGTAGCACAATAGAGCATCACATGAATGCATGTATGAAATATCAAAGTGTTCCCTGTTACACAACATTTACCCCAATATTAAGTTTATGAATATGCTAAGTTTGTGAACTTGACTTTGGAGAAAGGGGTGGGTCATGGATTTGCTATAACACGATAGAGTATCATCAGATGAATGCATGTATGAAATATCGAGGCGTTCCCTGTAAAGAAATAGAAGTTATAAAAAGACATTTACTCCAACGTTAAGTTTATGATGTTGATCTTGGGGAAAGGGGTGGGGGGGGGGTGGGACATGCATTTGCTGTAGCACAATAGAGAATCACATGAATGCATGTATGAAATATCAAAGTGTTCCCTGTAACGAAACAGAAGTTACACAACATTTACCCCAACGTTAAGTTTATAAACATGTCAAGTTTGTGACCTTGACCTTGGGGTAAGGGTTGGGTGTTGGGTTGTGGATTTGCTATAGCACGATAGAGTATCATCAGATGAATCATGTATGAAATATCAAGGCGTTCCATGAAAGGAAACAGATGTTATAAGACATTTACACTAACGTTAAGTTTATGAATGTGCTATGTTTGTGACCGTGACCTTGGGGAAAGGGGTGGGCGGTGGGTCATGGATTTGCTATAGCACGATAGAGTATCATCAGATGAATGCATGAATGAAATATCAAGGCGTTCCCTGTAAAGAAACAGAAGTTATAAAAAGACATTTACTCCAACGTTAAGTTTATGATGTTGATCTTGGGGAAAAAGGTGGTGGGGGGGGGGGGGGTCATAGATTTGCTGTAGCACAATAGAAGATTATTAGATGAATGCATGTATGAATTATCAAAGCGTTCCCTGTAAAGAAACAGAAGTTACACAACATTAACCCCAACGTTAAGTTTATGAACATGCTAAGTTTGTGACCTTGACCTTGGGGTAAGGGTTGGGTCATGGGTTGTGGATTTGCGACAGCATGATAGAGGGTCATCTGAGGAATACATGTATGCAATATCAAGGCGTTCCATGAAAAGAAACAGATGTTATAAGACAATTACCCCAACATTAAGTTTATGAATGTGCTAAGTTTGTGACCTTGACCTTGGGGTAAGGGGTGAACGGTGGGTCATGGATTTGCGATAGCACGATAGGGTATAATCAGATGAATGCATGTATGAAATATCAAGGCGTTCCATGAAAGGAAACAGATGTTAGAAGACATTTACCCCAATGTTCAATTTATGAATGTGCTAAGTTTGTGACCTTGACCTTGAGGAAAGGGGTGGGAGGTGGGTCATGGATTTGCTATAGTACAATAGAGTATCATCAGATGAATGCATGTATGAAATATGAAGGTATTCCCTGTAAATAAACAGAAGTTACACAACATTTACCCCAACATTAAGTTTATGAATGTGCTAGGTTTGTGACCTTGACCTTGGGGTAAGGGTTGGGTGCTGAGTCATGGATTTGCTACAACATGATACAGGGTCATCTGTGGAATGCATGTATGAAATATTAAGGGGTTCCATGATAGAAAACAGATGTTATCAGACATTCACCCCAACTCAAGTTTATGAATGTGCTAAGTTTGTGACCTTGACCTTGGGGAAAGGGGTGGGAGGTGGGTCAGAGATTTGATATAGTACGATAGAGTATCATCAGATGAATGCATGTATGAAATATGAAGGTATTCGCTGTAAATAAACAGAAGTTACACAACATTTACCCCAACGTTAAGTTATGAAGTTTGTGACCTTGACCTTGGGGTAAGGGTTGGGTGGTGGGTTGTGGATTTGCTACAGCATGATAGAGGGTCATATGAGGAACGCATGTATGAAATATCAAGGCGTTCCATGAAAGGAAACAGATGTTACTAGAAATGTGGCCTGTCGGCACACGAATGCCCCCGCTGGCAGCCAAAGAAAACAAGGCATATTTCATTATAAGCCATTTACCCGAGCGTTAAGGTTTCGAACACACCAAGTTTGTGACCTTGACCATGGGCTTAGCGCGGGCAGGACAAATGTGGATTTGTCACAGGGCGGTAGAGGACCATTGGAGCAATGCGTGTGTGAAATGTGAAGCAGATCCAAGCAAGTAAACAGAAATTATAAGCCATTTACCCGAGCGTTAAGGTTTCGGGAAGTACGTTGTACGTACGGACGCCGGTAACACTATATGCCCCCCTCACCATTCGGTGGCGGGGGCATAATAAGCCATTTACCCGAGCGTTAAGGTTTTGAACGCACCAAGTCTGTGACCTTGACCCTGGCCTTAGAGGGGGCGGGACGAATGTGGATTTGTCACAGGGCGGGAGAGGACCTTTGGAGCAATGTATGTGTGAAATGTGAAGCAGATCCGAGCAAGGAAACAGAAATTATAAGCCATTTACCCGAGCGTTAAGGTTTCGGGACGTCCGTACTTTTACGTACGTACGTACGTACGTTACGTACGTACGTTACGTACGTACGGAGGCCGGTAACACTATATGCCCCCCTCACCATTCGGTGGCGGGGGCATAATAAGACATTTAACCCAACGTTAAGTTTATGAATGTGCTAAGTTTGTGACCTTGACCCTGGGGTAAGGGGTGGGAGGTGGGTCATGGATTTGATATAGCGCGATAGAGTATCAACAGATGAATGCATGTATCAAATATCAAGGCGTTCCATGAAAGGAATAACAGATGTTATAAGACATTTGCCCCAACGTTAAGTTTATGAATGTGACCTTGGGGAAAGGGGTGGGTCATGGATTTGCTATAGCACGATAGAGTATCATCAGATGAATGCATGTATGAAATATCAAGGCGTTCCCTGTAAAGAAACAGAAGTTATAACTAGAAAATGTGTTTGTAGAACACGGATGCCCCACTTACTGCTTTGACAGTATAAAATGGCTGGGTTGACCGTGGGCTAAGCGGGGGCAGGCCAAACGTGAATTTGGAACAGGACGGTAGAGGACCGTTAGAGCAGTGCGTACATGAAATATGAAGCAGATCCGTGCAAGAATTTCTCTTTTTTTTTTACATGTGCGTTAAAGTTTTTGTTAAAGTATGTGACCTTGACCCTGGGCTTGGCGGGGGCAGACCAAATGTGAATTTGGCACAGGGCGGTAGAGGACCATTAGACCAATGCGTATATGAAATATGAAGCTGATCCGAGAAAGAAAACATAAATTATAAGATATTTACCTGAGCGTTAAAGTTTTTGAAGCACTAAGTATGTGACCTTGACCCTGGGCTTGGCAGGGGCAGGACAAACGTGGATTTGGCACAGGGCGGTAGAGGACCACAGAGCAATGTGTATATGAAATATGAAGCTGATCCGTGAATGGAAAGAGAAATTATAAGATATTTATCTGAGCGTTAAATGTTTTGAAGCACCAAGTATGTGACCTTGACCCTGGGCTTGGCGGGGGCAGGACGAACGTGGATTTGGCACAGGGCGGTAGAGGACCATTAGAGCAATGTGCAAATGAAATATGAAGCTGATTCGTGAAAGGAAAGAGAAATTATTAGATATTTACCTGAGCGTTAAAGTTTTTGAAGCACCAAGTATGTGATCTTGACCCTGGGCTTGGCGGGGGCACGACAAACGTGGATTTGGCACAGGCGGTAGAGAACCATTAGAGCAATGTGCAAATGAAATATGAAGTTGATCCGTGAAAGGAAAGAGAAATGATTAGATATTTACCTGAGCGTTAAAAGTTTTTGAAGCACTAAGTATGTGACCTTGACCCTGGGCTTGGCGGGGGCAGGACGAACGTGGATTTGGCACAGGGCGGTAGAGGACCATTAGAGCAATGTGTATATGAAATATGAAGCAGATCGGTCGAAGGATGAAGAAATTATGAGACATTTACCCAAGCGTTAAGTTTATGATGTTGATCTTGGGGAAAGGGGTGGGGTGTGGGGGGGGGGGGGGAGGGGGGGGGAGGGTCATGGATTTGCTGTAGCACAATAGAGGATCACATGAATGCATGTATGAAATATCAAAGTGTTCCCTGTAACGAAACACAACATTTACCCAAACGTTAAGTTTATGAACATGCTAGGTTTGTGACCTTGACCTTGGGGTAAGGGTTGGGTGGTGGGTCATGGATTTGCAACAGCATGATAGAGGGTCATCTGAGGAATGCATGTATGAAATATCAAGGCGTTCCATGAAAGGAAACAGATGTTATAAGAAATTTACCCCAACGTTAAGTTTATGAATGTGCTAAGTTTATGACCTTGACATTGGGGTAAGGGTTGGGTGGTGGGTCATGGATTTGCTACAGCATGATAGAGGGTCATCTGAGGAATGCATGAATGAAATAACAAGGTGATCCATGAAAGAAAAGTTATAAGACATTTACCCCAACGTTAAGTTTTTGGATGCCGACGCCGCCGGGGGTATGCCATAAGCTCTTCTGCACTTCGTGCAAGCGAGCTAAAACCGTACCTGCAGGTCAAACCAGGCAAATCGTGATTCCTATAAGGAGGAACCCCTACCGCTAATTTATGCTGTCACGCTCACCCGACCTGCCACCCACCATACATGTACGTACATTTTTACTGCCGTTGAAGCCATCTTGGCAGAAGGCGATGCTAGTGGAAGCCATCATAGGGTCAAATCCATTAAGCACCGAGTGGTCCTATAAAACACAATACACATGGTTACTTATTACACAATTTGAACAGATTTAGTATTGCTTACAAACAATTTGAATGGATTTATTATTGCTTATACACAATTTGAATGGATTTATTAACAATTTGAACAGATTTATTATTGCTTACACACAATTTGAATGGATTTATTATTACCTACACATAAATTTAATGGATTTATTATGGCTTACACACAATTTAAATGGATTTATTAATGTTTATACACAACAAGAGTTTTCTTAACCGCCAAGCCGCAGGCCCGCCAAAAAGCAAAACGCCAGCGAGTATATAATCAACAAGAGTTGTCAGAAAACAACGAAGCTCGCCTGTTGGCAGCCTTCACTCAAACTTGGCACAGTTGTATAAAAAACATGAATATTCTATAACTTGACCTTGGGTTAAGGGGTGTGTGGTGGACCTTGACATTGGGGTCAGTGGTGGAAGGTGGGTCATGGATTTTCTATAGCATGATAATAGCATATTAAGATGAATGCATGTATGAAATATCAATGCGCTCCCTGAAAACAGAAGTAAAACAAAATTTAACCCAACGCTAAGTTTATGAATGCACTAAGTTGGTGAGTTTCTACAGCATGATAGCTATTCACATGAGGAATGCATGTATGAATGTGCTAAGTTTGTGACCTTGACCTTGGGGAAAGGGGTGGGGTGGGGGGTCATGGATTTGCTGTAGCACAATAGAGGATCATCAGATGAATGCATGTATGAAATGTCAAAGCGTTCCCTGTAAATAAACATAATTTAAACAACATTTACCCGAACGTAAAGTTTATGAACATGCTTAAGTTTGTGACCTTGACGTTGTGGGTTGTGGATTTGCTACAGCATGATAGAGGGTCATCTGAGGAATGCATGTATGAAATACCAAGGCGTTCCATCAAAGGAAACAGATGTTATAAGACATTTACCCTAACGTTAAGTTTATGAAAATGTGCTTAGTTTGTGACCTTGACCCTGGGGTAAGGGGTGGGGGTGGGTCATGGATTTGCTATAACACACTAGAGGATCATCAGATGAATGCATGTATGAAATATCAAAGCGTTCCCTGTAAAGAAATAGAAGTTACATAACATTGACCCCAACGTTAAGTTTATAAACATGCTAAGTTTGTGACCTTGACGTTGGGGTAAGGGTTGGGTGGCGGGTTGTGGATTTGCTACAGCATGATAGATGGTCATCTGAGGAATGCTTGTATGAAATATCAAAGGCGTTCCATGAAAGGAAAAAGATATTATAAGACATTTACCCCAAAGTAAAGTTTATGAATGTGCTAAGTTTGTGACCTTGACCTTGGGGAAAGGGGTGGGGCGGGGGGTCATGGATTTGCTGTAGGACAATAGAGGATCATCAGATGAATGCATGTATGAAATATGAAGGCATTCCCTGTAAATAAACAGAAGTTACTCAACATTTACCCCAAAATTAAGTTTATGAACATGCTAAGTTTGTGACCTTGACCTTGGGGTAAGGGTTGGGTGGTGAGTCATGGATTTGCTACAGCATGATAGAGGGTCATCTGAGGAATGCATGTATGAAATATCAAGGCGTTCCATGAAAGAAAACATATGTTATAAGACATTTACCCCAACATTAAGTCTGTGGCCTTGAACCGGGGGTAAGGGGTGGGTGGTGGGTCATGGATTTGCTATAGCACGATAGAGTATCATCAGATGAATGCATGTATGAAATATCAAGGTGTTCCATGAAAGGAAACAGATGTTATAAGACATTTACCCCAAAGTTAAGTTTATGAATGTGCTATGTTTGTGACCTTGACCTTGGGGAAAGGGGTGGGAGGTGGGTCATGGATTTGCTATAGTACGATAGAGTATCATCAGATGAATGCATGTATGAAATATGAAGGCGTTCCCTGTAAATAAGCAGAAGTTACACAACATTTACCCCAACGTTAAGTTTATGAACATGCTAAGTTTGTGACCTTGACCTTGGGGTAAGGGTTGCGTGGTGGATCGTGGATTTGCTACAGTGTGATAGAGGGTCATCAGATGAATGCATGTATGAAATATGAAGGCATTCCCTGTGAATAAACAGAAGTTACACAACATGTACCCCAACATTAAGTTTATGAACATGCTAAGTTTGTGACCTTGACCTTGGGGTAAGGGTTGGGTGGTGGGTCATGGATTTGCTACAGCATGATAGAGGGTCATCTGAGGAATGCATGTATGAATATCAAGGTGTTCCATGAAAGAAAACAGATGTTAAAAGACATTTACCCCAACGTTAAGTTTATGAATGTGCTAAGTTTGTGACCTTGACCTTGGGGAAAGGGGTGGGGGGGATGGCTCATGGATTTGCTGTAGGACAATAGAGGATAATCAGATGAATGCATGTATAAAATATGAAGGCATTCCCTGTAAACAAACAGAAGTTACACAACATTTACCCCAAAATTAAGTTTATGAACATGGTAAGTTTGTGACCTTGACCTTGGGGTAAGGGTTGGGTGGTGGGTCATGGATTTGCTACAGCATGATAGAGGGTCGTCTGAGTAATGCATGTATGAAATATCAAGGTCTTCCATGAAAGGAAACAGATGTTATAAGACATTTACCCCAAAGTTAAGTTTATGAATGTGCTAAGTTTGTGACCTTGACCTTGGGGAAAGGGGTGGGGGATGGGTCATGGATTTGCTGTAGGACAATAGAGGATCATCAGATGAATGCATGTATGAAATATGAAGGCAATCCCTGTAAATAAACAGAAGTTACACAACATTTGCCCCAAAATTAAGTTTATGAACATGCTAAGTTTGTGACCTACACCTTGGGGTAAGGGTTGGGTGGTGGGTCATGGATTTGCTACAGCATGATAGAGGGTCATCTGAGGAATGCATGTATGAAATATCAAGGTGTTCCTTGAAAGGAAACAGATGTTATAAGACATTTACCCCAATGTTAAGTTTATGAATGTGCTAAGTTTGTGACCTTGACCTTGGGGTAAGCGTGGGTCATGGATTTGCTATATCACAATAGAGTATCATCAGATGAATGGATGTATGAAATATCAAGGCGTTCCATGAAAGGAAGCAGATGTTATAAGACATTTACCCCAACGTTAAGTTTATGAATGTGCTAAGTTTGTGACCTTGGGGTAAGGGTTGGGTGGTGGGTCATGGATTTGCTACAGCATGATAGAGGGTCATCTGAGGAATGCATGTATGAAATATCAAGGCGTTCCATGAAAGGTAACAGATGTTATAAGACATTTACCCCAACGTTAAGTTTATGAATGTGCTAAGTTTGTGACCTTGACCTTGGATTAAGCGTGGGTCATGGATTTGCTATATCACAATAGAGTATCATCAGATGAATGGATGTATGAAATATCAAGGCGTTCCATGAAAGGAAACAGATGTTATAAGACATTTACCCCAACGTTAAGTTTATGAATGTGCTAAGTTTGTGACCTTGGGGTAAGGGTTGGGTTGTGGGTCATGGATTTGCTACAGCATGATAGAGGGTCATCTGAGGAAGGCATGTATGAAATATCAAGGTGTTCCTTGAAAGGAAACAGATGTTATAAGACATTTACCCCAACGTTAAGTTTATGAATGTGCTAAGTTTGTGACCTTGACCTTGGGGTAAGCGTGGGTCATGGATTTGCTATATCACAATAGAGTATCATCAGATGAATGGATGTATGAAATATCAAGGCGTTCCATGAAAGGAAACAGATGTTATAAGACATTTACCCCAACGTTAAGTTTATGAATGTGCTAAGTTTGTGACCTTGGGGTAAGGGTTGGGTGGTGGGTCATGGATTTGCTACAGCATGATAGAGGGTCATCTGAGGAATGCATGTATGAAATATCAAGGCGTTCCATGAAAGGTAACAGATGTTATAAGACATTTACCCCAACGTTAAGTTGGTGGACGCCGACACCGACAACGCCGGGGGTATGCCATAAGCGCTTCTGCACTTTGTGCAGGCGAGCTAAAAATTACAAGAACAATTGGCTTTGTCATACCGCAGATAAGTTTCTCGGCTTTTGATTGGCTAGCTTGCCTGGTCATATATATTATATGACCTGCCAAGGCCGTCGGACATACAGGAATTGCGATTCCCCTCCGGCGCCTTGCGTCCAAGGAAGACGCATTTTGCAAGCGTCTACCGATTGCGAATTGTATTCCTCACTAAACACAATAACACCCCGAATTGATCAATACAAGTAACAAATTGTACGCTCAAAACCAGTCTTTATTGTTTATTTTTCCATAAATATTCTTCGCTCATCAAAATATAAGCGAAAAATTAGCCAAAATAACGAAAATTGATTTTCAAATCTAAACGGCTTGCCTTCGTGACACGGCTATATTTAGGTCACAAACTATGGGTTCCACGCACGAAACCGCGGCGTAGCAATGACAGCGAATGTTTGGGAACCAGTCGCATTATTCTAGAGGCGCCAAAGGGAGAGCAGATCGATAGAGACGTGGAATATGAATTAAATTACACGATATAAAAAAACTGTCATAAAGTCGTTTTCGATGGATTTCTTACTCCATATTTAGTTTGTTTTCGTTTAATAAAAAAACAAAATGTTCATTTACGCCTTTATATTAGACTGACGGTAGAAAATCGAATCTCGGATTATTTTTCTTCCTGAAAAAACGCAAAGATCAAAAGAAGAGATATGTTTATACGGCCAAATACAGGATCTGCGGTATGACAAATACGTTATTGTGATTCTACACAGGCTATATGGTGTAATATTGCCCGTCTGAAGGTATGTTCACCCTCGGCGACACAGAACATACCTCCAGACGGGCAATATTACACCATATAGCCTGTGTAGAATCACAATAACTTATAATATTATTATAAATGTAACACATGGACTGTCATCCAATGGAATAAACACATTAATGGATTATTGGTTCTACCTCAAAACTAGACAAAGAGTTGTCAGAGGACAACGAAGCGAGCCCGGTGGCAGCAAAGGAAACGAGGGCACATTTGAAAACACAACGTGCTGGATAAGGGAAACAAAATTTATGAGCCATTTACCAGAGCGTGTTAAGGTTTCGAACAATGCGTGTGTGAAATGCGAAGCAAATCCAAGCAAGGAAACAGAAAATATAGGCCATTTACCCGAGCGTCCGAGCGTTAAGGTTTTGAGATGCTCAAAATATGTGACCTTGACCCTGGGCTTAGAAGGGGCGGCACAGACGTGGATTTGCCACAGCGCAGTAGAGGACCCTTGGAGCAATGTGTGTGTGAAATATGAAGCAAATCAAAGCAAGAAAACAGAAAATATAGGCCATTTACCCGAGCTTCCGAGATTTAAGGTTTCGAGATGCACAAAGTAAGGGGCAAATCCAAGCAAGGAAACAGAAAATATAGGCCATTATAATTTTTGAAGACAGACGGACAGACGGACGGACGGACGTTCCTACAAATGGATACTTATGTGGCTAACCCTAACCTTTTCCTTTGTTCATCCCTATTGTTCTGTAGCCACAAACCCATTTTTAGCCACATAAAATCACCGAACAATAGAATATTACATAACCTATTTTTTCCTAGCCACATGTGTATCCATTTGTAAGCTCGGACAGACGGACGGACGGAAAGACAGACGGACGCCTACGACGCCGAGGGTATGTCATAAGCACTTCTTCCTTCGGAAGGCGCGCTAAAAAACGGTTTATAAGAAAGTTGCCTACTTGTTGCTGTGGAGCTAGCGTACTCTGGTTGGATAACGGCACAGTTGTCGGGCACTGGGGCTGTTGGAAAGTGGTGGATACTTGTTGCTGTGGAGCTAGCGTACTCTGGTTGGATAACGGCACAGTTGTCGGGCACTGGGGCTGTAGTAATGTGGTGCCTGCTTGTTGTTGTGACATCGTGTTGGATACCGGCACAGTTGTCATGCACTGGGGCTGTAGTAATGTGGTGCCTGCTTGTTGCTGTGACATCATGTTGGATACCGGCACAGTTGTCGTGCACTGCGGCTGTAGAAATGTGGTGCCTGCTTGTTGCTGTGACATCGTGTTGGATACCGGCACAGTTGTCATGCACTGCGGCTGTAGAAATGTGGTGCCTGCTTGTTGCTGTGACATCATGTTGGAGACTGGCACAGTTGTCATGCACTGCGGCTGTAGAAATGTGGTGCCTGCTTGTTGTTGTGACATCATGTTGGATACCGGCACAGTTGGCATTGGGGCTGTTGGGCATTGGGGCTGTTGGAAAATGGTGGCTACTTGTTGCTGGGGAGCTAGCGTACTCTGATTAGATGCCTGGTAAAGAGCAGAGGACTGTTTCACTAAACTTTGTACGACTAAAATGTTCATAAGTGCAAATTTAGGATAGTCTGGAAAGTTGAATTTATGGATTTAAATTTATTGAGCATAGGCTGCATATGCAGCCTATGCTCAATAAATGCAAATCCACCCATAGGCTGCCAATAAATGCAAATCTAATAATTGTTTACAACACAAGAATTCCGCCACAGAAGCGGTGTCCTGCCTGCCGAGGCATTTGACCATAACATGATCATGGCCATATATGCTGAAGTAGGCATCACAAAGAGGTTCATGCTTACGGTAACGCACGAAAAAGGTCAAGATTGAAGAAACATTTTGATATAAATTGACATGTTAATGGCGGCATGAGTATGTTCCAAATGTATCAAGTGTACAAATATTGAAGCAATCCATAAAGTAATATTAATGTTATACGATGATGAAGAAACTTGTACAAACTTTTTGACACAAAAAATGCCTGTGAATATATGAAGGTAAAAAATCCAAATGCTCACATGTATCAAGTGTCCAAATATTGAAGCAATCCGTCAAGTAATATTAAAGTTATACCATGATGGAGAAACTTGCACAAACCTTTTGACATTTCGGATGACGACGACAACGGAAACAGCGGAATCATAATTTTGCAGTTACGAATATTTTAGTCGTACAAAGTTTAGTGAAACGAGACCCAGATGATTGAATGAGTTTTTACCAACATTCAACAGCAAGGTTGTACCGTAATGTACTGTATTGTATTATATTATAGGAATGAATGGCTTTTTTGTGGAATTTATCCGGAAGGCCTCGTCCAGTATTCCCGCGACTTTTCCAAGTTTATATCCCCGATAAATTCAACAAAAAGGCCATTCATTCCTTACAAATTCCAGTATTTGAAATAAATTCATCAAGAAAATGTGTTTATTTTCCGTTTTCTTAATAATTATTTTAACTGCACATCACGGTTATGGAAAGTAGTTTGGCGTGGGAGTTTACTGGGATATACATTTTGGACAGAGACTTGCTACGGGCCAATCAAATGTTAGGGAATTGTGTAAATATTTTTGTGCTGGAATTATTATATTGTACTGTATTGTAGCATTGTATGTTTTGTACTGTATGGTAGTATTGTACGGTATTGTAGAATTGTATTGTATTGTAGCATTGTATGTTTTGTACTGTATGGTAGTATTGTACTGTATTGTATAATTGTATTGTATTGTACTGTACTGTATTGTAGCGTATTGAGATAATTACCTGGTAAGTAGGAGAAAGTGCTTGCTCGGCCATCGTTGCTTCCGGAGGTTGTAATTCAATCAGATTGGGAAGTGTCGTTTGCCAATGTGGTTGCTGCTGATTTGCTGCTGGTTGCTGTGATTGCATGGTAGAACCAGCAAATGAGTCGCAAACCGAGTCGATAACTCCATTGGTTGAACTCGACACTGTTGCCACATCACTGGCTGGTGAGACATTTTCGTATGCTCTATGTTGATTGTACTGAGTTTGTGCTATTTGTGACAAAGGTGTCGTCAGTTTTCTGGTAACTTGAGTGACTGGCATGCCTGGTTGACCTTGTGTAGTTGCCTCATTCATCACAACTGCGGGACTAATGAGCATGCTTGAAAGGCTCGGGTGATCCGCAGCCAACGACGACCTTGACAACCTTGAGCCAGCAGCAACCTTCAGACAAGATGGTTTTCCATTTTCAGAGTTAGACTTGATTCTCTTGTTGTCATAGAACTCATCATGAGTGTCACAGGATGACGATAGGTGTTTCCCGGTCTCAATCTTACTGAAAACAGACAGGACACCAGTGGCCCGTTTCACTAAACTTCGTACAACTAAAATGTTCGTAAGTGCAAACTTAGGATCATCTGGAAATTTAAAATGGTGTATTTACATATATTGAGCATAGGTTGCACAAGCCTATGCTCAATAAATGTAAATCACTAACTGTTTACAAGAAAACATATCACAATTTTGCACTTACAAACATTTTAGTCGTACAAAGTTTAGTGAAATGGCCCCCCATAGCTATTTCATTTTCTTACATTTCAACCAGAAACTTTCACAAATGTGGCAGTGACTGGAGAAATGGGGCTTACAGGTTTTCTTACCAGTGTAGCTCCTGATGGAGTAGCACACTCCTGTAGCCTGAAAATGATTTAAATTGCTTGACGGGTGCTTCATTGGTGGATTGGCAAACAGTGCAGATGCTGATCAGACTGAGCGGATACACAGGCTGATCTGAATCTACGCGGATCGCAATGCACATACATGTATAACAGTGAACCACGGTTCTGTAGAGCCAGAGTCGTTTACACTGCTCTCGTGTTTCACATATATGGAGAAACTAGATGGCCACAGCCAGCATGTCGCACCCGTTGAGGCATTTGATAGTACTAAAAAAACTTTAACCTAAATCAAAACTAGAAATGTGACCTGTTGGCACATGAATGCCCCCGCTGGCAGCCAAAGAAAACGAGGCATATTTGAAAACACAGAGGGCCAGAGAAGCATGGATTTGTTGTCACAGCATGATAGCAGACCTTCAGAGCAAAGGGTGTGTGAAATATCAAGCAGATCCATGCAAGGAAACAGACATTATAAGACACTTACCAGAGTTTCGAACAAACCATGTATGTGACATTGACCCTAGGCTTAGCGGGGGTGGGACGATAGTGGATTTGTCACAGGGTGGTAAAGGACCATTAGAGTAATGTGTGTGTGAAATATCAACCAGATCCATGCAAGGAAACAGGCAATATAAGACATTTACCCGAGCGTTAAGGTTTCAAAAGCACCAAGTATGTGACGACCCTGGGCTTAGAAGGGACGGGACGATCATGGATTTTTCACAAGACAATAGAGGACCATTAGAGAATTGCATTTGAGAAATATCAAGCAGATCCGTGCAAGGAAACAGAAATTATAAGACATTTACCCGAGCGTTAAGGTTTCAAATGCACCAAGTCTGTGACCTTGACCCTGGGCTTAGCGGATGTGGATTTGTCACAGGGCATTAGAGGACCATTGGAGCATTGCGTGTGTGAAATGTGAAGCAGGAAGGAAACAGAAATTATAAGCCATTTACCCGAGCGTTAAGGTTTTGTACATACGTACGGACGCCGGTAACACTATATGCCATTTGGTGGTGGGGCGAAAAACATTAACCAAAAACGTTAACCGGACGCACATATGTAAGTCAATGTGCTGACTACATTGCGCTGTCCGCAAGTGGGCGCGACAAAAAAAATGAAATGATGGGGTTTAACATCCCAGCAAATACTAAGGTCATGTATGGACGGGACATTTTTACTATGAACACCTCATACCATCCAATATCCGGACCTAAACAACAACATAATTAAATTGATCCTGCTATATAACCATTGTGACAAAATATGTGTCGCTTTTGTGGTGGTCAACACTTGAATGACAATATTCACCCAGTGGTCACACCTTAACATTTGTACAAGATTGTTCCACTGACTGACAGTCGAATTTATTTCTAATTCACTATGTTCAAACAACATAAATTTTATAACATGTAATTCACTGGCACATATTCATTATCCATATTTATCCGGTCAACACAGTGCGTATGTGCCGTGAAACACGGTGCCGTGAAACATTTTTGATATCCAGTCAATACAATTTTTGTATTTTACAGCCATTTGTAGGTGTTGACGGGATAAATAGAATAGTAGGTTAGTGCCGTGAATGGGAAAAAATATCTGGCGCGGCACTGAAACGGGATGTGCTCGGCAGAGCCTCGCCCATCCCGTTTCCTGAGCCTTGCCAGATATTTTTTCCCATTCACGGCACTAACCTACTATTCTCTATCTATTTTCCTTATTTCTGAACCAAAGTATATGTTGTGACCACTCATTTGAAACGTCTCGGCGAGACGGTTCAAATGAGTGGTCACAACATATACCGTACTTCTGATGAGAAATAATGAAATTCTTGAGCCTTGTCGGATATTTTTTCCCATTCACGGCACTAACCTACTATTCTATATTACATGATACCCAGTGATTTATCGTGATTCTGCAGTGATTTATGTACTTGAATGTAATATTTCCTCCTAGACGTTCAGGAGACATAATTGACGTCACGTTTTGACGTCATTCCGGTGAAGAAACAATTTATACACTAACGTAAAAATTGTAAATTTTGGCACATTTCTAGTTTCTTTGTCGGATTTCCAGATGTCTCGGGGGAATTCATCCGGTATTTTAAAATAGCAGTTGAATAAACAGGGGCCCGTTTCACGAAACTTTGTACGACTAAAATGTTTGTAAGTGCAAATTTAGGAGCGTTTGGCAATATCAATTGATGGATTTACATTTATTGTGCATAGGCTGCATCAATAAATGTAAATCCGTTAATACAAGAAAACAATGTTAATGTGAAATTTACAGACTATCATAATTTTGCACGTACGACCATTTTAGTCGTACAAAGTTTAGTTAAACGGCCCCAGCAATGTGACATTCTAAGGTGACCACATAATTTTTAAAAATAAATTCCCCTATATTTCCCACGATTCAGCACACTTTTCCCTGATTAGATTTTTGTCACTGGCAAATGTACCGGTATGTGCCATAATATGCATTTGATTGTATTGCTATATAATTGCCATACTTCATAAGATATTTGCTTTTTAACCCTTAAACTGTTTTTTATTTTCCATTTTTCTCATAAAAAACATGATTAATTCTAAAGTGCTATGAAAACATGTTTTTATTGAAAAATAACAACAAGAAAATGTGGCCTGTCGGCACATGAATGCCCCCAGTGGCAGATTGGCAGAAACTGAGGCAATGTTAATTAACCAAAAGTGATAAGTATTCATAAGCAGTTATGAAGGTCAAATGGTAAAGGTCATATTAAGGGAGCATGATTGTGTGACATTTGTGCACAAGTATAATGTATTATAGGAATGAATGGCCTTTTTGAGGAATTTATCGGGGTATAAACTTGGAAATGTCGCAGGAATACTGGACGAAGGCCGGAAGGCCTCGACCAGTATTCCCGCGACTTTTCCAAGTTTATATCCCCGATAAATTCAACAAAAAGGCCATTCATTCCATATAATTCCAGTATTTTAAATAAATTAATTAAGAAAATGTGTTTATTTTTTGTTTTCTTAAGAATTATTTTAACTGCGCCTGACGGTTACGGAAAGTAGTTCGGCATGGAGTTTACTGGGATATCAATTTTGGACGGAGACTTGCAACGGACCAATCAAATGTTAGGGAATTGTGTAAATATTTTTGTGCTGGAATTATTGCAACATTAAAGTAATCCTGCAAGGGTTATGACAAGAAGATATGACAGAATTGAAAAACGCCGGCAAACTTCTTAATGTGTGAAAAAGTTAAAAGTTGTGATGGTCAAAAGGTCAAGGTCATATTACGGGCAGTATGGTGTGTGGCATTTGTCCACAGGTTTAATGTATAGAAATATGAAAGTAATCCATTCAGGGATAAAGAAGTTATGACAGAACTGAGAAACTCCAGTGAATTTTTTAATGTGTAACAAAGTTCAAAGTTGTGAAGGTCAAAAGGTCAATGTCATATTTAAAGTAATCCTTCAAGGAATATAGAAATTATGACATAATTGAGAAACTCCTGCAAACTTCTTAATGTGCCGGACACATGGACGGACGTACACATGGACAAACAGTCCAAACACTATATGCCTCTGGCTTTACCAAGACCGGGGGGGGGGGGGGGGGGGGGCACACAAAAAGACAAATAAACAACAACAGGATGACTGATGCAGACACGTAGCAGTTTAAATACTCTCACAAACAGGGAGAAGTCAGACAATTTAGGGAGAGAATTCTCTCCCAAAAATTGTCTGACTTCTCCCTATTTGAGTTTTTCACTATATAAAACAGAAATTTTGGAAAACATGGTCTATTTTATCAATTTTTTAGTGAAAACTTCTCCCTATTTTGAAGGGCTAGCTTGAAATGTCCCATGTAGTTGGTAGATATCGGAGTATTTGAAGTGTTACATGCCTGCAAGTAGGTGCCCATAATAACTGTAAAATACCTGCTTGCAAGGGCCTGCTCAATGTCTTAAAATGAATGAAGACATCAATGACACAATGGTAACTATGGCAACTGCAATTGGTCCTTTTACAAGTGCCACCGCAACGGACATTAATGAAGACAAACATGTACATGTTTCAATCAAATGGTAACCATAGTAACAGAAACCAGTTCACTGCCTCCAGTACATCTCTCCCTGGCGTAACCGTGGTAACTCACACTTACATCTTTGCAAACGACTGTTCAAGGTCAACTATGAAGGCATCTGTCACCCCTTCGTAACCATATACTGTTACACCTGCAATATTAACAACTCTACTGTTACACCTGCAATATTAACAATGCTTGGTAACCATCTACTGTTACACCTGCAATTTAAAACAATGCTTGGTAACCCTCTAGTGTTACACCTGCAATATTACAATGCTTGGTAAACCCTCTAGTGTTCACCTGCAAGAATTTTCACAATGCTTGGTACCCTCTATGTTACACTGCAATATTAACAATATGCTTGGTAACCCGCTACTGGTTACCATGGTTACACTGCATTTAACAATGCCGTCGACAAAAACAGACAAGTTATCAGGATGATAGAGGATCTTACTAGAGCGACTGATATGTATTAATATAGATGAATGGACTTTTTGTGGGAATTTATCGGGGAATTAACTTGGAAAAGTCGCGGGATACTGGACGAAGGCGATAAAAGTTTTTTATTTTTTTAAGGCCTCGTCCAGTATTCCGCGACTTTTTTCCAAGTTTATATCCCCAATAAATTCCACAAAAAAGGCCATTCATTCCTTATAATTCCAGCATTTGAAATAAATTCATCAAGAAAATGTGTTTATTTTCCGTTTTCTTAAGAATTATTTTAACTGCGCCTTACGGTTACGGAAAGTAGTTCGGCGTGGGAGTTTACTGGGATATAAATTTTGGACAGAGATTTGCTACGGACCAATCAAATGTTAGGGAATTGTGTAAATATTTTTGTGCAGTATTCCCACGACTTTTCCAAGTTTATACCCTGATAAATTCCACAAAAAGGCCATTCATTCCTATAATAACCAATAGGATAAAAATAAACAATTGGCGATAAAAAATTACAATTTCGAAAAAAAATAAAAACCATTTATCGCCAATTGTTTTATTTTTATTTATCGCCCAATTGCGAAAGTGGTTTTTCCAAGTTTATACCCCGATAAATTCCACAAAAAGGCCATTCATTCCTATAATGTTCGTTAACATTTTAGGGAAACACCCCTGCTGTCAGTCAGTGTGGAAATTTACCGTCTGATATAAAATGTATAATAATGTCAATCAGTATAAAATTATACCAATCAATACGTTTGTATGGAATGTAATATGAGTAAAATAGTAGGTTAGTGCCTGTGATGGGAAAAAAATATCTGGCGAGGCTTAGGAAACTGGATTGGCGAGGCTCTGCCGAGCCTATCGGGTTTCCGTGCCGAGCCCAGATATTGTTTTTGCATGCATGGCACTAACCTGCTATTCTATTTATCCCGTCAACATTCTAAAAAAAGCAGATTTAAATCAACTTTAATTTAGTTAATTTAGCCTTCAAAAGCGCGTAAGTTAGACGAATTACATCAATTAAACACTCATTGGCGCACAGAACATAGTTCGATAAAGTATGGTTGTAAAATCCCTTTAATCAACAGTCATAACAGTAAATTGATCAATTAATTGTTTTAGACTTTAGGAACTTTACATATCGAAATATTTCACGAACAATCTAAAAATGTTACAACGAAAAAACAACAAGATGGCAGCTTTACGATTTAATCTTATTTAGAATGACGACCATCCATCCCGAATTAAAACCATTAAACGAGTAGTTCAGGCAGGTTCAACAGATGAATGTTTCTGTTGATACTGTATATTTTGTCACCCGACAATTGTGAAATTACTGCTTCTTTTTTTCAACAAAATAAAAACACTCTCAACAAAATTCACAAGGACCCATCCATTTCCATTTGGGGCAGATTCTGCAACGATTGCGATCTGTCCAGAATCAAAATCAACAACACAAACACCATTTTGTTTCGTTTATTTCCTTACCTGACTGAAATCACTGGGGGCAGCGATTTTTATTTTAAATAACGTAGTAGACTTATTGATGTAAATATAAGTATGACGTTAGTCATGTCTGAATGACGCACGGAATGGGTAGAGAGCAAACACAATTGGAAATTGAGGGTCGTAATGAAAATTGATTTGAGATTCAGAAAATGGCATGAACTTAATTTTATTTTCTGGCGATATGGTTTTTTATTTGCCAAATTTAACTTAGCCCCCCCCCCCCCCCACTCCTGAAACGTAACAGGACCAGTACTATTCTTATTACGCTTATAATGGGTATAACCAGATCCAACTCTCACGTACAAGCTAAAAATGTATCCGAGGGTATCAATGGATAAAATGCATAATCAATAGATGCTTATTTTGCTGTTGGTTTTTTTTAAAAACTGTAGATACACCCCTGCATAAACCAAGACTGGCAAAGTTTGATGCAAGATTCTAAGTCAGTATTCGGCTTGATAAAAATACTTCTGTAGCCGATTTCATCAACATTGCAAAGTATACTTTTCTAGCAAAGTATACTTTGAGGGAGTAATCATTTATTTTTCCTGAAATGCATTATTTCATATAGAACGACTGCATATATTTGATGATTAAAAGCATGCATAATTATTATACTGAATTAATTACATTATCACAGCCAAAATGGCTGTGATAATGTAATTAATTCAGTATAATAAAAATTAATAAATTTATCATAAAACTGAAAATTTCTCCCTCAAAGTATACTTTGCTAGAAAAGTATACTTTGCAATGTTGGTGAAATAGACTACTGGTGGTTTGATGCGGGTTACAAATGGAAAACTAGAAAATGTGGGCTGTTGACACACTTAGGGCCCCTCTATAGGCGATCTGAGAAACCCTTACAAAAACTTCCAAAAAATAAACGGACAGACGGACAGACGGACGGACGACGGACCTCGGTGGGGCCCTAAAAAATGACAGGTAGGTTTCACGGTTCATGTCTTGAATACTTTTGGTCAGACCCCCATTAAACATGCCAATATGCTTAACTGGCCGATATGGTTATATGGACCGCAAGTGGTTCCGATTTCTGCAGGCCATTCACGGCTTTCGTCATTTTTTCTACATTCTTAGATTATTCGAGAAACCTGCTGGACATCACCGTCCCAAAAGCGATTTTTCAATTTCTCACAATGAAGAAGTTACACGTTTCCGCAGGACTTCTGTAGCCTATTTCACCAACATTGCAAAGTATACTTATCTAACAAAGTATACTTTGAGGGAGTAATCATTTATTTTTACTGAAATGCATTATTTCATATAGAACTAACGACTGCATTTATTTGATGATTAAAAGCATGCAGAATTATTATACTGAATTTATTACATTAACACAGCCATTTTTGATAATGTAATAAATTCAGTATAATAAAAATTAATAAATTTATCCTAAAACTAAAACTATTAATTTGTTATGGTTTGCCCTATCCCTTCGGACATACATGTCTGTTTTAATGTAGCCCCGCCCCTAAACGTGTTTTCCAATTGCGATATCACTGCGTTATTGGCGGTTTGACAGCGAAGTGTGCAATGAACACAGGTTGAAGTAACGGACCGAGGTCTATAAATACATTAAATATGCCTAAAAGCATCAATAAATGAAGAAAAAAAATATTTTTGTTTACCCCCTCCATCTAATCATTATAATGATTAGATGGAGGGGTAAAAAAAATAAAAAAAAATTCTTCATTTATTGATGCTTTTAGGCATATTTAATGTATTTATAGACCTCGGTTCGTTACTTCAACCTGTGTGCATGAACACGTCTAAATAGTGAAGGTGTGAAAAATATTAATAGACATATATTGGTGTATGCAGCCTAGCTATGCTCAATAAATGTAAATACATCTATTGAAATTTACAGACGCTGCTAAATTAGCACTTATGAAAATTTTAGTAGTAGGAAGTGTTCAACAGCTGGCGGAATCGTACACAAACTTGTGTATTTTAATGTTAATTGCTCTGCCCGTAATTTAGATACAAATGTTTATAAAAAAAAATTAAATTAACTGACAATATACCGGTAGGAGACTGTCCTTACTGGTATGTCACATTATATGCATAATGCATATGGTATACCAATGAGGAAAATATGGGACATAGCGGTTAGATTCGCATCAAACCAAAATTTCCTACATTCACATCAAACTCAAATGGCTTTATAGTAGATTTGCATCAAACAATGACGTTTCAGAGCTTCCTGTGAAGATTTTGGCAAACCTGGCGGCGATATTTTGTCGTATTATCAAAATGTATTACCCAATGAAGGTGTTAGCATAGCAGAAGTCCTGCAGAAACGTGTAAATTGTTCATTGTGAAGGGTGAGAAATTGAGAAAAAAATCGCTAATAGGAGGGGGATGACCAGCAGTTGTCTCGAATGATCTAAGAAACTAGACAAAATGACGAAAGTTGTGAATGGCCTGCAGAAATTGTAACCACATGTGGTCCAGATACGCATATTGGCATGTTTAATGGGCGTATGAAGTACAATATTCAAGGCATGTAACATGGTACCTACCTGTCATTTTCCATATGTAACTCGCATCAAACCGGAAGGCTTCGTCCAGTATTCCCGCGACTTTTCCAAGTTTATTATAGGAATGAATGGCCTTTTTGTGGAATTTATCGGGGTATAAACTTGGAAAAGTCGCGGGAATACTGGACGAAGGCTTCATAAGATATTTGCTTTTTAACCCTTACACTGTTTTTTATTTTCCATTTTTCTAAACATGATTTGACTACACTTTAATTCTAAAGTGCTATGAAAACATGTTTTTATTGAAAAATAACAACAAGAAAATGTGGCCTATCGGCACATGAATGCCCCCAGTGGCAGATTAGCAGAAACTGAGGCAAAGTTAATTAACCAAAAGTGATAAGTATTCATAAGCAGTTATGAAGGTCAAATGGTGAAGGTCATATTAAGGGAGCATGATTGTGTGACATTTGTGCACAAGTATAATGTATTATAGGAATGAATGGCCTTTTTGAGGAATTTATCAGGGTATAAACTTGGAAAAGTCGCGGGAATACTGGACGAAGGCCGGAAGGCCTCGTCCAGTATTCCCGCGACTTTTCCAAGTTTATATCCCCGATAAATTCCACAAAAAGGCTATTCATTCCTTATAATTCCAGCATTTGAAATAAATTCATCAAGAAAATGGATTTATTTTTCGTTTTCTTAAGAATTATTTCAACTGTGCCTCACGGTTACGGAAATTAGTTTGGCGTGGGAGTTTACTGGGATATAAATTTTGGACAGAGACTTGCTACGGGCCAATCAAATGTTAGGGAATTGTGTAAATATTTTTGTGCTGGAATTATTAGATTTTGTGGCTTCGGACATCTGCGTAATTTCATGAAATACGCTTACAAAATTTACAATAGTTTTGGTAAGTTGATGAAATTTTGTTAACAATACGTATTTAATGAAATTACGCAGATATCCGAAATTACAAAATTCCAAGGCGTGTCTCATTTGTAGCTGGGACAGGAGAAATGGAACTTATGAGATTTGTGACCAGTGTAGCACCTGATCAAGTTTACCTGATCACCTGTAGCCTATTTCACCAACATTGCAAAGTATACTTATCTAGCAAAGTATACTTTGAGGGAGAAATTTTCAATCTAAGGATAAATTTATTAATTGTTATTATACATGTACTGAATTTATTACATTATCACAGCCATTTTGGCTGTGATAATGTAATAAATTCAGTATAATAATTCTGCATACTTTTAATCATAAAATATATGCAGTCGTTAGTTCTATATGGCATAATGCATTTCGGGAAAAATAAATGATTACTCCCTCAAAGTATACTTTGCTAGATAAGTATACTTTGCAATGTTGATGAAATCGGCTACTGATCAAGTTTCACTCTCCTGTAGCCTGATAACGATCTGGGGTCGAATTTACATTTATTGAGCATAGGCTGCATTTGCAGCCTATGCTCAATAAATTTAAATCCATCAATTAAAATTTCCAGACGATCCTAAATTTGCACTTACGAACATTTTAGTCGTACGAAGTTTAGTGAAACGGCCCCCTGTTTATTAGAAGCACGAAAGGTGTTTCAATGATGGAACAGCAAACAGTGTAGATCCTGATCAGCGCAGACCGATCTGGGGCTACACTGGTTGCATAATCCTTAAGCCCCATTTCTCCAGTTACAGCCACATTTTCAGATGAATTCCTTACCTTCTTCACATAATTTGTCAAAGCCGTCCTCTCGTTTATGCATACTGGAGAGGTGAACCCTGAAAACAGGATGGTTATGCGTGTCCTTTGTCCCTCTGAGAATGTTCGACAAATTCTGGTCCTTGAGTTTGCTGTGTGGAGCTGTGTCCAGGTGACGAATATCCCGTACTCTTTCACGTGCTGAATTGAAATGACATGAACAACTATCGTTGCAGTAGCATAAAAGTGAAATGCTAAGTTCATATACATACATGATATACAAAACTCCAGATAAGCTGCGTATTTGCGTAAATACCCAATTAAAATTGTCAAAAACCCAATTGAAATCAGTAGTAGTGAGTATCAAAAAGAAATGAAAAATTTGTGGTATCTTTATGCAGAAAACAATAAACATACCACAAATATAGCATATTTTCTTATTTTTCTATGAAAACACATCTTGGTATTTCATTAGAATTGTCTCCAAGGAGACAATTCTAATAAAATACAAAGATGTGTTTTCATTTAGAAGCAAACTATTCAATAATTGCGGTCTGCTGATGTGTAAACAGTAGTGTGATTCTATTTTACACAATTAAAATTTTGAAATACCCAATTGCTTCAGAAATGATGGAGTGACAATACTCAATTACTAATTCCTTATCTGGAGCCCTGATATACCAGGCCCGTACGCATGATTTTCTATTGGGGAGGGGTGCATTTTTTTAAACCTAGATGGCCTGAAATGCACTCTCCTGCATTTTAAGTCATTTAAATTCGGATTTCAACGGTGGTAAATTGTGACATTTTCATGCAAATTACCTGTACTGAGTATATTAACGCTGATTTTGTAACAAATGGCGTTCTGAAGTGATAAGGGAGATAACTGTCACCAAGTGAATATGTGAACGGATCCGAGAAAAAAATATAGTTAACTCGCCGCGTCCGTAACTGCGAAAACTGACATTAACATTTATATCAGGGCACATGATGTATCATAATAGTTTACTTTGATGAAATTGTTGAGATTACTGTTTGAAAAATAGCGGACCTCGGCAAATTTAGTGGGGTGCCGCACCCCCCCTGCGTACGGGCCTGTATACATCTGTTTTAAGTCTCATCTGAAACATCATGCAGTGGGATACTTTGTTTAAGTCTCTCGGTCAAATATTCTAGGAGATATACGCGTCACAAAATTTGTATACACAGACGGACGAACATGTGACGGACAAAGACCCCAACCCCAGCACCACCACCCCAAATGTGGCAATTTAAGAAAATTGCTTAAAGGTACATGCCCACTCAGTAGGCACAAACTGTTCTTTATATCAGAGACATCATCTGGCAAAATAAACATTCGTTCACCATTACCCTACGTATTGATTGGCATTATTATACATTTTAGATCAGGCGTAACTTTCCACACTGATATAAGGGGCGATAGCCGTGTTTCTTTACAATATTAACGGACATTACTATTTATACTGTGTATTTATTTTTTGATGTGCAATTGTCATACTTCACATAAATATTATGCATCATTTGCATATGAAAATAGCACTGCGCGCCACCGCGCGCCACTATAAGCAAAATAAATATTACTAAATGATTATACCTGTATAGTGGCGACTCGTAATCTTTAGAACTGGTGGAATAGTGACACAATTATACACGTATTTAATTCCTAAAAAGAACAGTTTGTGCCTACTGAGTGGGCATATACCTTTAACGATACATTTTTGCTTCACACATTTCATATGGAACATACATATGTAGGGGAAGTCCTAAAACAACAATTGTCGTCTGCTGTTGCTTTTATATCTTGCATTATTTCTCAATAAAAACATGGTTTGACAGCACTTCAGAATAATTTCCAATGGACATCTTCACCTGGGGAATTTGTTTATTGGTAATGAAATTAATATTAGTATCATTGATGGCCAGATTGTTCTGTTTTTCGACCTTCTGGATTTGGGAGATGGGTGTGGGGGCGTCAATCCCTGTGAAGTCCAGGTCATCCATTGTGGGATAATGTGTGGCCCTATAGACGTGGTTTCCATGAGCAACTGGAAACATAGCCGATCGGAGGGCCCATCTCAGGCAGTGGTCATCCTTGTTTTTGACATTTACTACGGCTTTGTGTCTCACTGCCGCTGGTAGTGGGATGTAGGAACCCCCTCTCAGTGGCTGATACCTGGCGATATCCAGCCATAGAGTGGTGACTCTATCAACAAACCATCCCGAGCCTGTGTCCATTTTTCGAGCATCTCCAGGAGGCAGGGGAAGGCCTTGTCTAGCTCCTCGTCGATCTCACAAACCTGTAGGAGAGCCTCCAGCTTGTGGCGGAGCTCAGGGTCTGTGTACTCCTCACTACCATCTGGCCTGTCTTTTCGAAGCTGGACCTTGAGTGCTAGCTGAAACATGACTCCATCAAGAGCCTGGATCTCTTTGATGAGCTTCTGGTGGATCTGGGGGCGCACACCCTCTAGGAAGGCTCTGGGGTCTGCGGCAAAGTGGTGCCCCTGAGAGACATCCATCATACAGCCCCTTAGAAACTTCCTTATCACCCAGGCGGTCTGCCTGAAGACTAACACATCCGTCTTTTCCTGTTCGAACAGCTGTAGGATCTCTTTCTAGTAGTATTGCGTTGTTTGGATTGATTTCTGAGGGGGTATAGGGTCAAACTCCTTCTGAATGGCCTTCCGCTTAACCGAGGTTTCAGGGAAGGCCGGTAGCTGCCTGGAAGCAGGGGCTTGAGTAGTCGCCTCTTCACCTCTTCCGGAATGGGCTCATGGAGGGGCTCAGGTGCCTGCAGTTATGCAAGCAGTTGTTTGATGAATTCATCCATAGAAGCCATGCTGGGTGAGTATACCTAACGGCTCACGTTTCTAATTGGGAATTTCTATAACCGCCAACCAGGCAAATTCTTTTTGGATGGCCCTATCGCTCCACATACAATCTCGCTTGAGCGCGCGGCGATACCCACACCCCTGGCACAGCAGAGAGCGATTTTTAACACCTCTGCCACACCCAGTACATGGCTGCGTTCAAGGACCTTTCTGCAGCCTAGTGAGATGCACCTTACAATACTCACCCAAACAGCTCCTACCGCAGAACTCTGTGGAGCCCCGAATGAGCCACTGGCAATTGTTGTTTCCTTTCATTATCTTCAGGCATAGCTACTAATCGGGTATGTCTAAAAGGAGCCCACTTATGGTAGAGTACACTGGCTCCATCCAAGTACACCACCGTGATTATCGCCCAGACATGTCCCCCGCCACCCACCATACTTATCGCTTGTTATTCCAGTGTACTCATACAAAACTTCCTGGTCATACTGTTACAAACAAATTAGCACCTACCCAGGCCATCTCGGATAACAAAATTTTGAACGATGAGTTTAAGACTGAACGGGACAGGCCTTGAAAAAGGACATCCGGAGCAAAGCCACAGATGCTGGCAGACGAAGAAGACACAGTTTCCTGAGTACACCAAGTGCACCACCGCTTGTTATATCGACATTCGGCTGATTTCTGGCGCAGTTAAACGGTCGTATAGGAATGTCGTTGTCATGCTGTTGTTTACCTTAGCAACTGGTCGGCCATTTTGTTTCTGTGTTTTTGTAATTGATGCGTTGCTAGGCTGGAAATATACTAGTTTAAAAAGATTTTGATCAGGACCGAGCCGCGAACTCACAAGAATCTCCGTAGCGTTGCGACTTAGACCACTCGACTACCGAGTCAGTTGTGAAATATATAAACCCAGAAGCTATATATAAACACTACCTAGTGTTGTGCAACGCTAGTTGTATTTATCAATAAAGTGAAATACTCGGGTGTTCACAAACAGTGGAATCGCAAACAAACATTCTTACTGGGAAAAAAGGGGCTGAGAGGCGCGGCGACCCCTTTGGCCGGCCAGGGGTATGGGCCATTCCTTGGGCTCGCCTTGGGCTCTCCATTGTATTGTTGTAATGCTATAATTAACAAGCGACATGGGTGTTCTGGGAAAGGGGGACTTATGTACTGCGTTGGGGTGGGAGCCCGTCTGTGGGGGTGGGGCGGGCTCCAGGGGGTCCTATGACACCTATTGCATTCATAAATGTGGTGGGGTCCCCGCCTGCGGGGGTGTGGCGGGTCCTTATGAGGTGGATGGCCCAGAACCCATAGTGTTTTGCGTTCAGAAATGAGATTGGGGTCCCCGCCTGCGGTGGTGGGGGGGTAGTATGAGGGGCGTGGCCCAGAACCCCCCTCATATATACTACTATATTTCATCAAATTTTGCGAAATAAAAAACAGGTCCATTCTTAAATTTTTCTAAAAAGTAATAGCAGTGAAAAAATTTTGCAAGGTTTATATAACTAAAATTTTGGCAGGTTTCGTGAAACAGACATACACATGTACAATAGGTCTGAGTCTTCCATGTGCGTACTATACCTTCGTTAGTTCTCATAATGGAGACAGCAGAACAGAGAATGCCGAACATGCTGGAGAGTCCCTGGCTGTCTGTGATGTGGCCGTCCGAGAAGCGTAGTAGGAACAGTCCGGCCATGTGACGGCCACACATTGCCAGTTTATGCTCCGCCATCTTCTTGCTTAGGAAGCCATCAATCAGCCTGCAATAAATAGAGTATCTTACAGGAGTGATGATTTAATATGATAGTTGTTAAACAAGTTTACTGATTTGTGAATTTATTGATTTGCCAGTCAGTTTAATAAATATCATATAAAATCAACACAAATATTAGATTATATTTATTGCTACAACATCATTTTAATTTGAGGCCATTTATTGGTGCTTAATGGCGTATCAACAGCTAAGGTCATTTAAGGCCAGGCCAACAGGTTCGATAACCTGCTACATTGGGTGGAAAATCCCACAATCAGGACGGAATATTTACATGGAAAAAAATATATATTCAGCCCTGAAATTAGAATAACCTGACCAGGTCCATACCACACCAAAGTCACTTGGCCCCTTTCCCTAAATATAAAGTAACGGGATTACGAATAATCATTTTACTCTTATAACATGTATAAGGGGTGTAACCAGTTTCAACTCTCACATACAAGAATGCCAAACACATACCTGTAGCCCATTTCACAGGGTGAAGTAACGGACCGAGGTCCAAAAGCATAAATAAATTAAGAAAAAAAAAAAAAATTTACCCCTTCCAGATGGAAGGGGTAAAAAAAAAATAAAAAAAATCTTCATTTATTTATGCTTTTAGGCATATTTAATGTATTTATAGACCTCGGTCCGTTACTTCACCCTGTGGCCCATTTCACCAACATTGCAAAGTATACTGATCTAGCAAAGTATACTTTGAGGGAGTAATCATTTATTTTTCCTGAAATTCATTATTTCATATAGAACTAACGACTGCATATATTTGATGATTAATAGTATGCAGAATTATTATACTGAATGTATTACATTATCACAGCCAAAATGGCTGTGATAATGTAATAAATTCAGTATAATAAAAATTAATAAATTTATCATAAAATTGAAAATTTCTCCCTCAAAGTATACTTTGCTAGAAAAGTATACTTTGCAATGTTGGTGAAATAGGATACTGAGGACCAAACCAGTAGCCTATTTTACCAAAAACTTTCTTGCTAAGTACACTTTGAGGGAAAAATTTCCAAATTAAGGATAAAATTATTAATTTTTATTATACTGAACAGAAAAACTTTGGTCGGACACGACCTCGTATCATAACAAATTCCGTGATTTTATTAACACTAATGTGAATATTTTGGCGGAAAGTGCACATGATCATTTGATAATTATTGTAATTTTGCTAAAATAACATAGTTAGAACATAATTATGCAAATAATATTGAATTACAGCTGCTTTTCCTAGGCCGGACACAATCTCATATCATAACAAACAAAATAATGGGTTTCTAAGGCTCTAACGTCAATATTGTAGTGGCAAGTTCATATGATCATTTGAGAATTATCGTTATCCTGCAGAAATACATGGAATGTATAGAAAAATTCAATTTTAAACATGTTATTTTGATAAGATACGAGGTTGTGTCCGACCAAAGTTAGAAGCCTTGCTCATATATATATAGTTATACCGATGAAAGCCGAAACACGCCAAATGCCTGTGCAACCAACCACCATCATTTGAAGCTGGCTAATTACCCAACATATTTTCTGTAGCGTGCTCATTTGCATATTGATTACACCGTGGTAATAAACAGTGAAACCCATTTTATGCAATACAATGGTTTATGGTTGTTTTACCCTTCTTGTGGCCACATGTAAAGACTATGGAAAGCTAAAACAAGAGGGTCATGATGGCCATACATCGCTCACCTGTGCAATGTCATAACAAGAAACGAGGCAAAGCCACGAAGGCCAGGTTTTTTCCAAGCATAGACACTTGGATAACATAATTATACCCACTTTTTGTAGACTAGATGGCCGTGGCCTGCATGTCGCGCCTTGGGGCGAGGCATGGACACTAAAAAAATAGATATAGTAGATGGAAAAACTTTAACCAAAAAACTTTAACCGGACACACGGACGAACGGACGGACGTATGCCTAAATGCCGACGATATCGCGCTTTCCGCAAGCAGGTGTGACAATGATGATAAACACCCATGTGAAATATCAAGGTATTGGGTGAAGCAGTTGCAGAGATATAGTACACGAAAAAATGTTAACAAAAAAATTCAAAGTAATTTGAACTCGACATAGGGCACAGGATCGCGCTTTCCGCAAGCAGGTGCGACAATGATGATAAACACCCATGTGAAGTATCAAGGTATTGGGTGAAGCAGTTGCAGAGATATAGTACACGAAAAAAAATTAACAAAAAATTCAAAGTAATTTGACCTTGACATTGGGCACAGGATCGCGCTTTCCGCAAGCAGGTGCAACAATGATGATAAACACCCATGTGAAGTATCAAGGTATTGGGTGAAGCAGTTGCAGAGATATAGTACACAAAAAAACTTTAACAAACAAAATCAAAGTAATTTGACCTTGACATTGGGCACAGGATCGCGCTTTCCGCAAGCAGGTGCGACAATGATGATAAACACCCATGTGAAGTATCAAGGTATTGGGTGAAGCAGTTGCAGAGATATAGTACACGAAAAAACTTTAACAAAAAAATTCAAAGTAATTTGACCTTGACATTGGGCACAGGATCACGCTTTCCACAAGCAGGTGCGACAATGATGATAAACACCCATGTGAAGTATCAAGGAATTGGGTGAAGCAGTTGCAGAGATATAGTACACGAAAAAACTTTAACAACAAATAATTTCAAATTGTAATTTGACCTGACATTGCCCACAAGGATCGTGCTTTCCGTACAAGCAGGTGCGACAATGATGATAAACAACCCATGAATGAAGTATCAAGGTATAGGTTGGGTGAAGCAGTTGCAGAGATATAGTACACGAAAAAACTTTAACAAAAAAAATTCAAAGTAATTTGACCTTGACATTGGGCACAGGATCGCACTTTCCACAAGCAGGTGCGACAATGATGATAAACACCCATGTGAAGTATCAAGGTATTGGGTGAAGCAGTTGCAGAGATATAGTACACGAAAAAACTTTAACAAAAAAATTCAAAGTAATTTGACCTTGACATTGGACACAGGGGCCGCACGGTTGGGGGTTAGAATGAAAATATGGATGATGATAAACACCCATGTGAAGTTTCAAGGTAATGGGCGAAGCAGTTGCAGAGATATAGTATAACAAAAAAGTTTTAACCAAAAAACTCTAACCAGATAAAATGAAAATGGCTAAGTCAATTACGTAGAAATAATAGGTGAAGGTAAAAAAATGGTCACATGTTGGATAGTTGTATGTGGTAGGCACCCCTTAGTTATGAAGCTGTGAAAGTTTGGTGGTCCTAGGTGGTACAGTACCAAAGAAATGGACTTAAACACGAAAACTTAACATTGTAAACGCGAAAACTTAACATTGAAAATGGCTAAGTCGACTGCGCGGAAAAAATGGGTGAAGTTAAAAAAAAAGTAACATGTTGGATAGTGATATGTGGTGGGTACCCCTTGATTATGAAGCTGTGAAAGTTGGTGGTCCTAGGTGGTACAGTACCAAAGAAATGGACTTAAACACGAAAACTTAACATTGTAAACGCGAAAACTTAACATGAAAAGGCTAAGTCGACTACGCGGAAAAAATGGGTCAAGTAGTAACAGTTGGATAGTGATATGTGGTGGGCACCCCTTGATTATGAAACTGTGAAAGTTTGGTGGTCCTAGGTGGTACGGTAACAAAGAAATGGACTCAAACACGAAAACTTAACATTGATTGTGGACGCGCACGCCCCGCCCACTGCCCGCCCGCCCGCCCGCCGCCCGCCGCCCTTCCGCCCGCCCGCCCACCGCGCGGCTTTCGCCAATCCAATAGCCTGGATTTTTTTCAAAAAACCTGGCTAAAAATCAAGCAAATACTGGTTGTAAAGTTGTCACTAAAGAAACATCAAAATAAACCCATGACAGGCACATAGTGTCAATGTGACAAACCTGAGAAGTTGCCGGGTAGGTGTTCAGAGCTCGATGAGACGATTCTAAAGCAATCCCAACTTGCCATTTTTCGTGAAGAAATAAGAAAAATACCTGAAAAATTTGGTCCAATTACGTACCTTAACTGCAGCTCTGGGAGTTGTCTCTCTCTATATGTACAGATATATCTTACACAACTTTGCCAGGTGTGGATACCACAACAGGCTGCTTCCAGCCTACTTTTTATCACAATACATCTTTTCACAAATGGTATCAGAAGCAATTGATTAAATGGAGTTCTACATCTGTTTTAGTTTGAACCAAGTAATACACGTATATGGGGAGTGGGTGGGGGACACCACTGGTTTACACCGAGTTTACAATATCAATACAGCATTGAAAACAGAATATCCTGATTTGGTACCCTTACCCAACCAAGATTACTTGGCACCACATATCACAAATCTAATTCTCAGAGAGAACAATAAAATGTGGCCTGTCAGCACACGAATGCCCCCGGTGGCAGATTGGAGAAAATGTGGCAAAGTTAAAGGTACATGCCCACTCAGTAGGCACAAACTGTTTTTTATATCATCTGGGACATTTTCTGGCAAAATAAACATTCATTCACCATTATCCCACGTATTGATTGGCATTGTTATACATTTTATATCGGAAGTAAATTTCCACACTGATATCAGGGGCGATAACCGTGTTTCCTTAAAATATTAACGGACATTACTATTTATTACCTGTATTTATTTTTTGATGTGCATTGATCATACTTTATAATCTGTTGAAACTATTATTTTTTCAGGTGACGCATTTAATTAGAATAAATAATTAAAAAATACTATGTCTCATTTGCATATGAAATAGCCTGATACCACCACGAGTCACTATCAGTAAAATACATATTACTAATTGATTATATTTGTATAGCGGGCAATTGTAATTTTTATAACTGGTGGAATAGTGACATAATAATACACTTCTTTAATTCCTATTAAGAATAGTTTGTGCCTACTGAGTGGGCATGTACCTTTAATTAACCAAAAATATTCATAAGCACAGTTGTAAAGATCAAATGAAGTATAAGGGCAGCATGATTGTGTGATCATTCAATTGATATAGAAGATATGACAGAATTTAGAAACTCCAGCAAACTTCTCAATGTGTGCAAAAGTTAAAAGTTGTGAAGGTCAAAAGTTCAAGGTCATATTACGGGCAGCATGGGTGTGTGGCATTTTCCCACAGGTTTGATGTATTGAAATATTAAAGGAATCCTTCAAGGGAGAAAGAAGTTATGAAATGATTAAGAAACTCTGGCAAACTTATTAACGATGAAACGTGAAAAAGTTAAAAATTGTCATGGTCAAAATGTCATGGTCATATTAATGGCAGCATGGATGTGTGTCATTTGACCACACGTATGAAATGGTATGATGTATTAAACTATTAAAGTAATCCTTCAATGAATATAGAAGTTATGACAGAATTGAGAAACTCTGGTGAACTTCTTAATGTGTGAAAAAGTTCAAAATTATGAAGGTGAAGGTCATATTAAGGGCAGCATGCATGTGTGGCATTTGTCCACAAGTATGTTGTGTCAAAATATTTAAGTAATCCTTCAAGTAATATAGAACTTATGACAGAATTGAGAAACTCCGGCAAACTTCTTAATGCGGAGAAAAAGGTCAAATTTGTGAAGGAGAAAAAGTCAAGGTCATATTAAGGGCAGCAGCATGGCATTTGTCCACAGGTATACTGTCATGAAATATTTAAGTAATCCTTCAAGGGATATAGCAGTTATGTGAACTTCTTGCCGGACGGATGGACACGGACTCACAATCCAAACACTATATGCCTCCGGCTCTACCGGGACCAGGGGCATAAAATGTTAACCTTCTGATGGACACGATGGACGGACAAATCAATGGACAAGGGCAACACTGAATACCCCCTCCAGTATCGTTCTGGGGCATACAAATAGTTTAATTGATGATTGTATCATATTTCTGAACATAATTGTACATAATTGTAAGTCGCCTGTGAAACAAGAGTTGTCAGAAGACAACGAAGCTCACCTGTTGGCAGCCTTCACTCAAACTTGGCACAGTTGTAAAAAAAACATGAATATTATATAACTGGACCTTGGGTTAAGGGGTGTGCGGTGGACCTTGACATTGGGGTCAGTGGTGGAACGTGGGTCGTGGATTTGCTATAGCATGATATAGCATATTAAGATGAATGCATGTATGAAATCCAATGTTAAATTTATGAACGCACTAAGTTGGTGATTTTCTACAGCATGATAGCTATTTATTGAGGAATGCATGTATGAATGTGCTAAGTTTGCGACCTTGACCTTGGGGAAAGGGATGGGTGGTGTGTCATGGATTTGCTGTAGCACAATAGAGGAATATCAGATGAATGCATGTATGAAGTATCAAGGCGTTCCCTGTAAAGAAACGGAATTCATAAAAAGACAACGTTAAGTTTATGATGTTGATCTTGGGGAAAGGGATGAGGGATGAGGGGTTGGTCATGGATTTGCTGTAGCACAATAGAGGATCATCAGATGAATGCATGTATGAAATATCAAAGTGTTCCCTGTAAAGAAACAGAATTTACACAATATTTACCCCAACGTAAAGTTTATGAACATGCTTAAGTTTGTGACCTTGACCTTTGGGTAAGGGTTGGATGGTGGGTTGCGGATTTGCTACAGCATGATAGAGGGTCATCTGAGGAATGCATGTATGAAATATCAAGGCGTTCCATCAAAGGAAACAGATGTTATAAGATATTTACCCCTACGTTAAGTTTATGAATGTGCTAAGTTTGTGACCTTGACCCTGGGGTAAGGGGTGGGGGGTGGGTCATGGATTTGCTATTTTATAATAGAGGATCATCTGATGAATGCATGTATGAAATGTCAAAGCGTTCCATGAAAGGAAACAGATGTTATAAGACATTTACCCCAACGTTAAGTTTATGAACATGCTAAGTTTGTGACCTTGACCCTGGGGTAAGGGGTGGGGGGTGGGTAATGGATTTTCTATAGCACAATAGAGGATCATCAGATGAATGCATGTATGAAATATCAACGCGTTCCCTGTAAAGAAACAGAAGTTACACAACATTTACCCCACAGTTAAGTTTATGAACATGCTAAGTATGTGACCTTGACCTTGGGATAAGGAATGGGCGGTGGGTCATGGATTTGCTATAGCACGATAGAGTATTATCAAACGAATGCATGTATGAAATATCAAGGCGTTCCATGAAAGGAAGCAGATGTTATAAGAAATTTACCCCAACATTAAGTTTATGAATGTGCTAGGTTTGTGACCTTGACCTTGGGGTAAGGGTTGGGTGGCGAGTCGCGGATTTGCTACAGCATGATAGAGGGTCATCTGAGGAATGCATGTATGAAATATCAAGGCGTTCCATGAAAGAACACAGATGTTATAAGACATTTACCCCAACATTAAGTTTATGAATGTGCTAAGTTTGTGACCTTGACCTTGGGGTAAGGGATGGGCGGTGGTTCATGGATTTGCTATAGCACGATAGAGTATCATCCGATGAATGCATGTATACAATATGAAGGCAGTCCCTGTAAATAAACAGAAGTTACACAACATTTACCCCAACGTTAAGTTTATGAACATGCTAAGTTTGTGACCTTGACCTTGGGGTAAGGGTTGGGTGGTGGGTCGTGGATTTGCTACAGCATGATAGAGGGTCATCAGATGAATGCATGTATGAAATATGAAGGCATTCCCTGTAAATAAACAGAAGTTACACAACATTTACCCCAACGTTAAGTTTATGAACATGCAAAGTTTGTGACCTTGACCTTGGGGTAAGGGTTCGGTGGTGGGTCGTGGATTTGCTATAGCATGATAGAGTATTATCAGACGAATGCATGTATGAAATATCAAGGCGTTCCATGAAAGGAAACAGATGTTATAAGAAATTTACCCCAACATTAAGTTTATGAATGTGCTAAATTTGTGACCTTGACCTTTTGGTAAGGGGTGGGCGGTGGGTCATGGATTTGTTACAGCATGATAGAGGGTCATCTGAGGAATGCATGTATGAAATAACAAGGTGTTCCATGAAAGGAAACAGAAGTTATAAGACATTTACCCCAACGTTAAGTTTATGAATGTGCTAAGTTTATGACCTTGACCTTGGGGTAAGAGTTGGGTGGTGGGTCATGGATTTGCTACAGCATGATAGAGGGTCATCTGAGGAATGCATGTATGAAATAACAAGGTGTTCCATGAAAGGAAAGTTATAAGAGATTTACCCAATGTTAAGTTTGTGGACAACGCCGGGGGTATGCCATAAGCTCTTCTGCACTTCGTGCAGGCGAGCTACAAATGTTTATAATACAGAAAAATAGTTACTTTTCACTATTTTTACAGGTTTTTCAATCGATGGTTACGAAATTTCAACTATTTTATTTAAATTAATTACACAGGCATCTGTGGGAACTTATTTCTAAATTTGGTATAGTATTATCATTTCACAAGAAGAAAATACAGAATTTTCAAAATATTTCCTTACTACATGTAGTACATGCATAGCGAAAATGACAAACATGCCAAGGCAAATTATCTCCCCTGCACAGTTTCTGATGGCATGTACTTGAATACTACATGTTTTTTGGGAATGTGATTAAACTAAACGGCCGCAGCTCGCATGTCGCGCCCACCGAGGATATGATAGTATACCAAAAAACTTTAACCCAGACGATACGCCAATTAGCCGTCTATATCGCGCTGTCAGCAAGCGGGCGCGACAATAAAATGGTGTGATTCATTTATATATGTCATTTACTGTACATGAAATGAACTAGAAAATGTGTTCATAGAGCACGGATGCCCCACATCGCTTTGATAGTAAATGAGGCAAAATTCCAAAACCCCTAAGTAAAATTGGAATGGATTTTTATATGTTAATTTTGCAACCAATCCAAACGGTCACAAAATGGTTTTCAGACTAGTCCATTTATGAAAAGGGGGTATTTTTTGGTTGTCAAAAATATGAAAATTAATTTCCAGGCTCATCTGGATCTGCACTGTTTGCATAAACCACTATAGCGGGCTTTCGGGTTCAAAGGGTTAAAATCTAAAAATAGACAAGCTAGCTGGTACCCGTCTCGCCAGTAGTTGAGCAGGTATTTGTCAATGAGGTTGTAGCAACTCAGGAACCACTTCCAGAATGAGAAGTCGCACTTCTTGTCTGTGTCTCCAATTTTATCCAGCTTCTCCTGCAATATTCAACAATATTAACCCTTAGAATGCGGGAACCGAAAATAGTAATCTGCTGCTGTGTCATATTTTGCCTCTTCTCTCAGTAAAAACATGGTTTGTCAGCATTTTAGATTCTTTGGAAATGATTCTAAAGTGCTGTCAAACTGTGTTTTTATAAGAAAAATGGAACATAAAAAATAAACAGCAGACGTCAAATTTTTATTCAGCATTGTAAGGGTTAATTCCCACATTTCTACCAGAGAATACTTACTAAAAAAAGTCTGTTTCATGAAACCTGCCCAAATTTTACAGTTACATGTACATAAACATTGCAAACACAATATATTTTTTACTACCATTACTTTTTAGCAAAATTTAAGAATGAGCCTATTTTTTATTTCGTGAAATTTGGTTCGATATTGACATTATTACGAAAAAACAATTTCCCCCATGTTAAATCCCCAGACATGTTCACCCAGGTGTCTATGGCGATTTAATCTGGGGATTTTGTTTTCAGAAATAGTGGACCAATGTTCATAATTTAACTTTCATTTTCATAGTTGGATCATGTCCAAGCTATCTAGCCAGTTTCAGAGTCAATTTGCAAACTTGTTTTTTACTCATTCTCCAGCTCCTTTTCCTCCCAAGTTGAATTCCCATAGAGAAATTACTTTTTCATAATAAAATAAATATATATTTGACCAAATTTCACGAATTAAAGAGGCTCAATCATTATTATATTTTGATAAAATTTTATATTATCGAAAAAATATATCGTCATTTAATGCCAGGTCAATGGGTGTAGTACTAAATCCCATATATTACCTGTAAAAATGGGGGGGTAATCCCCAAATCAGAACTTAATATTTACAATAAAAACAAGAGCTGTAGGAGAACAGCATAGCTCGACTACGAGGGTTGTTGATGTACACATAGCTTGACAAACAAGGTGGCCACAGCCTGCATAAAAGACTTAACCAAGGTTGACTAAAAACCTCAAGGTTAAATGTAGGTCAATGTCAGATATAGGTCAGAGGTTATTGATGTACATCACTAGGACATGAAATTTTCCAAGTATGGTTGCTGTAGGCCCAGGAGTATTCCATATACAAGCTTGACTAAAAACCTTAACCAAGGGGAAATAACTAAGTAATCCAAGGGTAAAAGTAGGTCAATGTCAAATATAGGTCAGGGTCAAATATAGGTCAGGGATTATTGATGTGCATCACTACGAGATGAAGTTGTCCAATTATGGTTGCTGTAGGCCCAGGAGTATTTCATATACAAGCTGGACTATAAACCGTAACCAAGTTTGAGTACAAACCTTAACCAAGGGGAAATAAGTAAGTAATTCAAGGTTAAATGTAGGTGAAGGTAAAATATAGGTCAGGGGTTATTGATGTACATCCCTATGAGAAAAGGTTGTCCAAGTATGGTGTTTGTATGCACAATAGTATCCCATCTACAAGCTTGACTTAAGATCTTAACCAAGGTTGACTAAAAACCTTAACCAAGGGGAATTAACTAAGTAATTCAAGGTTAAATGTAGGTCAAGGTCAAATATAGATCAGGGGTTATTGATGTACATCCCTATGAGAAAAGGTTTTTCAAGTATGGTGTCTGTATGCACAATAGTATTCCATGTACAAGCTTGACTAAAAACCTTAACCAAGGGGAATTAACTAAGTAATTCAAGGTTAAATGTAGGTCAAGGTCAAATATAGGTCAGGGGTTGTTGATGTACATCACTATGAGATGAAGTTGTCCAAGTATGGTTTCTGTAGCATAATAATAGTACCACAAATTTGTCATTGCTTTTTGATACTCGCTACTTCTGATTTCAATTGGGTTTTGTGGCAATTTTAATTGGGTATTTACGCAAATACGCAGCTTATCTGGAACTCTGATGTACATTTTCAAAAGGGCACAGTTTTGAGCAGATGTCCAAAACAGCCATGGTTATTTGCAGACATTATCATGAAACACTGCTCTACTGGCATAATTACATGAATCATAGGGTTAACTGTATTGTACTATAGGGTTAAATGTATTGTAATATAGGGTTAACTGTATTGTAATATAGGGTTAACTGTATTGAAATATAGGATTAACTGTATTGGAATATAGGGTTAACTGTATTGTAATATAGGATTAACTGTATTGTAATATAGGGTTAACTGTATTACTGTATTGTAATATAGGGTTAACTGTATTGTAATATAGGGTTAACTGTATTGTAATATAGGGTTAACTGTATTACTGTATTGTAATATAAGGTTAACTGTATTGTAATATAGGGTTAACTGTATTGTAATATAGGGTTAGCTGTATTGTAATATAGGGTTAACTGTATTGTAATACAGGGTTAACTGTATTGTAATATAGGGTTAACTGTATTGTAATATAGGGTTAACTGTATTGTAATATAGGGTTAACTGCATTGTAATATAGGGTTAACTAGCGGTCATGACGACGTTGAGCGACGCGCAGCAATGAGGTCGTCACAAATTGTAGGGTTTTTTAACAAATTGTGTGACCCTGCGAAAAATGACCTACTTTCTAAGCGAAATGAAAATGGTTTTGAATTGTGCTTATGTTGGGTTGAAAACACGATTTTAGACATGAAAACCCGATTCGATTGGGTTGACGACTTAGGAAGGCGTTATTTGGGCTCTAGACGGAGGGTTTTAGCCCTTTTAAGAGGGTTTGGGGTTTAATTTTAAACCCTGGAGCATATCCCCTTACCCTGGGAAACCCTGGGGTCGAGAAACGACCGAAAAACCCAGGAACAAAAAGTCATGTAACACACTATACAAACTTGACGACCCATAATAACTCAGAAAAAATTATCTCATACTTTGACTTTTGTTGTTTCCCTTTGTGGGCAACTATATCGATTAGCGGCGATCTGTAGATGTTTCTTCCAAGTGCTTACGTTGCAAATGTCAGCAAAATCGGTCGAGCCGTTAATCTTTTTTGACCACTACAAGTTTGATAAAAATCGGGTCGGGTGCCTTGCAGCAGTTAAGTAGTGGAACGAACATAACAAAAGCGTTTCAGACGGCCACAGAATTTGTTCTACTGCGTCTATCGGGAAACGGTCAACGGCAGAAGCTATCTACAGACCCGCCGTACGTGTGTTGTAAGTTTGATCGAAATCGAATGTCAGACGCAGCCAGAATTGGCGAAAAACCGTAACCTTAATGCGCAGCGTAAATGTCGTTAAAATTTTCGAAATTGCCGAAAGTAGGCGTTACGTTTTCCTTCATTTCTCCGTGAATACTTGAGATATTAAACTGAAATCTAAAAAATCGGGCACACATTTGAATCATCTAGACGATAGGCTAATGGTTTTAGGCGGACTTGGCGATTTTTTTTTTTTTTTCGCCTCCCGAAAGTAAGTGAATTTTTTTTTTCGTCGAAAAATGAGCGCGGAAAACGTTCGACTCTTTTCTACTCGGCACGGGCCAGGGTTAGGCAAGAACGCCGGAAGTCCTTCTTAGGGCCTCTGCACGGAACATGCCGCCAAGTTTCGTTGGAATCGAGCGCCGGCAAAGTGGAAATCTGGCGAAACCCTAAGCCTACCCCGCAGCAATTAGGTCGTCAGAATTTTTTCCGTTTTTTTGCACATTTTCGAACGCGTGGCATTTCGTGCACGTCGAAGCTACAGTAACGAACGAGATATGCTCGTGTTCGCCAAGGAACGGGGATCAATTTGCGCCCAAATGTCAGACTGTATCTTGTTGGACCTTGAGCGTGCCGAGTGTGTAACATACCCCGAAAAGTAGGTGTTATCGAGCAGCACAAGAGCATGAAAATTTCGTCGCCGGCGACTGTTTTCGGCCCGTTGTCGCACGTTAAACGATAGCTGCGTCTCTTGTGTACACGTTCCTGGCAATTTCAGGCTCGCATCTTTCGTATGTCGCGAGATACAAGGTCGCCAAGAAGGTCATCCGAAATGGGCTCAGGACTAAGACCGACCTAAGTGCTGCGCGAAAACGAGTGGTAGGTCGGGTTTTTCGGAGTGGCGAAAAACACTCCCCAATAGTGGTGATAGCGCACCGTTCTTATTTGCATACGGTAGCTTTAGCAATTCACTACAGATCCGTAGAAAGACCCTCTCGGATTTACTTCCGTACATAGACGATGTCATAGTTGGAAGTTTTTAGTCCGGGCCCTGCGACCAAAAGGGGCCTTCTTCCGACGTCCCCTCACTACCAGGGTTCTTCTCGGGGATGACTGCAAACGATTCTTTAGACAAAACTAGACGAGGAAATGTATTTCCTTCCTTTCTAAGTCACATACTTTGCAAGATATTTCGATAGACAATACCTCAATGCTGCGCGTGTCGTCAAATAACGACACAAAAGCTGCATGACAACAGGGTTTTTTGCATATCTTCCATAGTAGGTAACTTAGGAAGGAAGGCAATAGATTTCCTGCGATACTTTTCAAAGACGAACCCGTTAAAGGCGTTTGCGACAATAACCCCGGGGGTGACTGAAATCGGGCAAAAAGTCACCAAGGGTATACCCAGGTGAAATTTTTAACATTTTCAATCACTACCAAGGCTCTTCACGGGGATGATTCCAAACGATTCCTTAGAGAGAAGTAGACGAGGAAATGTATTTCCTTCGTGTCTAAGTCACATACTTTGCAAGATATTTCCATAGACAATACCTCAGTGCTGCGCGGGTCGTCAAATAACGACACAAAAGCTGCATGACAACAGGGTTTTTTGCATATCTTCCATAGTAGGTAACTTAGGAAGGAAGGCAATACATTTCCTGCGCTACCTTTCAACGACGAACCCATTAAAGGCGTTTCCGACAATAAACCTGGGGGTCACTGAAATCATGTAAAAATCACCAAGGGGGTATACCCAGGTGATTTTTATTACATTTTCAATCACTACCAGGGTTCTTCACGGGGATGATTCCAAACGATTCATTAGACTCAAGTAGACGAGGAAATGTATTTCCTTCGTGTCTAAGTCACATACTTCCCAAGATATTTCCATAGACAATAAGTAATTGCTGCGCGTGTCGTCAGAAAACGACATAAATGCTGCGCGTCAAATGTGCTGCGCGGGTCGTCATATAACGACAGAAATGCTGCGCCGCCCTAGGGTTTTTTCTCCATCTTCCTAATCAGGTCACTTAGAAAGGCAGGGAATACTTTTCCTGTGCTACTTTTCAACGAGCAACACGTTAAAAGTGTTTCCGACAATAACCCCGGGGGTCACTGGAATGTTGTAAAAAATCACCAAGGGGTATGTTATACCCACGTGAACATTTTTAAATTCCCATCACCCCAGCGTTCTTCTCGGGGATGACTGCAAACGATTCGTTAGACAAAACTAGACTAGGAAATGTATTTCCTTCGTGTCTAAGTCGCATACTTCCCAAGATATTTCCATAGACAATAACTCATTGCTGCGCGTGTCGTCAAATGACGACCCAAGTGCTGCGAGGCCCTAGGGTTTTTCTACATCTTCGATAGTAGGTCACTTACGAAGGAATGGAATACATTTCTTGCGATACTTTTACACGAGGAACCCGTTAAAAGCCTTTCCGACAAAAACCCCGGGGGTCACTGAAATTGTGCAAAAAATCACCAAGGGGTATACCCAGGTGAAAATTTTAACATTTTCCATCACCACCAGGGTTCTTCTCGGGGATGACTGCAAACGATTCGTTAGACAAAACTAGACTAGGAAATGTATTTCCTTCGTGTCTAAGTCGCATACTTCCCGAGATATTTCCATAGACAATAAGTAATTGCTGCGCGTGTCGTCAGAAACGACATAAATGCTGCGTGTCAAATGTGCTGCGCGGGTCGTCATATAACGACAGAAATGCTGCGCGGCCCTAGGGTTTTTTCTCCATTTTCCTAATCAGGTCACTTAGGAAGGCAGGGAATACTTTTCCTGTGCTACTTTTCAACGAGCAACACGTTAAAAGTGTTTCCGACAATAACCCCGGGGGTCACTGGAATGTTGTAAAAAATCACCAAGGGGTATCCACGTGAAATTTTTTAAATTCCCATCACCCCCAGGGTTCTTCTCGGGGATGACTGCAAACGATTCGTTAGTCAAAACTAGACTAGGAAATGTATTTCCTTCGTGTCTAAGTCGCATACTTCCCAAGATATTTCCATAGACAATAAGTAATTGCTGCGCGTGTCGTCAAATAACGACACAAATGCTGCACTGCATGTTATGTTTGCTGCGAAGGTCGTGATGACGACCCAAATGCTGCGCGACCCTAGGGTTTTTCTATATCTTTCAAAGTAGGTCACTTAGGAAGGCAGGATATACTTTTCCTGCGATACTTTTCAACGAGGAACACGTTAAAAGTGTTTCCGACAATAACCCTGGGGGTCACTGAAATATGGCAAAAAATCACCAAGTGAATTTTTTTAAATTTTCCATCACCACCAGGGTTCTTCTCGGGGATGACTGCAAACGATTCGTTAGACAAAACTAGACTAGGAAATGTATTTCCTTCTTGTCTAAGTCACATACTTCCCGAGATATTTCCATAGACAATACCTCATTGCCGCGCGTGTCGTCAAATGACGACCTAAATGCTGCGCGATCCTACGCTTTTTCTATATCTTCCAAAGTAAGTCACCTAGGAAGGAAATGAATACATTTTATACGATACATTGCAACGAGCCACCCATTAAAAGTACTTCCGACAATAACCCCGATGGTGTGTGAAACCTTGCAAAAATAGTAGCAGGGTTCTTGTGGCGGTTGGTTTCAATCGATTCGGCGTAGAAAACTAACCCTAACCCTGTACTAGCGGCTTGTCGACGCTACGCAGCACCGAGACAAAAATGTCGGTACCCAAAAATAGGGTTTTTACACTGGGGGTGCAACCCAGTATCTTTGGTGATAGTTTTGGGGAGAAGGGTGCTATCCACAAACCCTGCTTAGTTGGGGTTGAAAAATCGATTTTAAATAACAAAACCCGACTTGTTACGTTGACGACTTAAGATGCCCTTATTTCGGTTCTAGACGGAGGGTTTCAGCCCTTATAAGAGGGCTCGGGAGGTATCTCGAAGCCCTGGATCATATCCCCCAACCCTGGGGAACCCTGGGGCCGGGAAAGGCCCGAAAAACCCAGGAACAAAAAGTCATGTAACACTCTATACAAACTTGACGACCCACAATAACTCTGAAAATAATTATCTCATATTCTTACTTTTAGTGTTTCCCCTCGTGGGCAACTATATCGACTAGTGGCGATCTGTTTGTGTTTATTGGAAGTGCTTCCGTTCGAAGTGTGAGCAAAATCGGTCAAGCGGTTTATCTTTTGTGACCACTACAAGTTTGATGAAAATCGGGCTAGCGTTTTCGAAGCGTTTACGTCGATGAAAACCCCTAGCAAGACCGTTTCGGGCGGCCACAAAAATTGTTCTACTGCGTATATCGGGAAACGGTCAACGGCAACAGGGAACTACAGACCCACCGTACGTGTGTGCTAAGTTTGATTGAAATCGGATTTCAGACGCAGCCACAATTGGCGAATAACACTAACCCCAACGTGCAACATTTACGTCGACAAAGTTTTCGAAATTCGCGAAAATATGCGCTACATTTTCGTTCGTTTCTCCGTCAATAGTAGAGATATTTAGCCGAATTTTTGAAAAATCCGGCACACATTTGAAGGATCTAGACGATAGGCTAATGGTTTTAGGCGGACTTGGCGATTTTTCGACTCTTTGCGCAACTCGAAAGTTGCACAAATTATTTTTTGTTTTTTTTCGTCGAAAACCGACCCCGGAAAATGTTCGACTCTTTTCTACTCGACACGGGCTAGGGTTAGGCAAGAATGCCAGTACTCCTTCTTAGGGCCTCGGCACGGAATATGCTGCCAAGTTTCGTCGGAATCGAGCACGGGGAAAGTGGAAATCTGGAGAAACCCTAAACCTAACGCGCAGCACTTATGTCGACAAGATTTTTTCTTTTTTTTTACACATTTTCGAACACGTGCCATTTCGTGCTCGTTCAAGCTACAGTGACGAACGAACTATGCACGTGTTCGAAAAGGAAGCCCGCTCATTTTGGGCTCAAAGGCCACACTCTGTCTCGTTCGACCTTGACCGTGCCGAGTGTGGAACACACCCCCAAAATTGGGCTTTTTCGAGTAGTTTTCGAGCACTTCCCAAGATATTTCCATAGACAATAACTCATTGCTGCGCGTGTCGTCAAATGACGACCTAAATGCTGCGAGGCCGTAGGGTTTTTCTATATCTTCCAAAGTAGGTCACTCAGGAAGGCAGGCAATACTTTTCCTGCGATACTTTTCAACGAGGAACACGTTAAAAGTGTTTCCCACAATAACCCCGGGGGTCACTGAAATGTGGCAAAAAATCACCAAGGGGTATACCCAGGTGAACATTTTAAAATGTTCAGCCACTACCAGGGTTCTTCTCGGGGATGACTGCGAACGATTCGCTTGACAAAACTAGACTAGGAAATGTATTTCCTTCCTGTCTAAGTCACATACTTCCCAAGATATTTCCATAGACAATAACTCATTGCTGCGCGTGTCGTCAAATATCGACATAAGTGCTGCGTGACAAATGTGCTGCGCGGGTCGTCATATAACGACACAAATGCTGCGCGACCCTAGGGTTTTTTCTGCATCTTCCAAAGTAGGTCACTTACAAAGACAGGGAATACTTTTCCTGCGATAACGAGGAACACGTTAAAAGTGTTTCCGACAATAACCCCGGGGGTCACTGAAATCTGGCAAAAATCACCAAGGGGTATACCCAGGTGAAAATTTTAAAATTTTCAGCCACTACCAGGGCTCTTCTCGGGGATGACTGCGAACGATTCGCTTGACAAAACTAGACTAGGAAATGTATTTCCTTCGTGTCTAAGTCACACACTTCCCAAGATATTTCCATAGACAATAACTCATTGCTGCGCGTGTCGTCAAATGACGACCTAAATGCTGCGCGGCGATAGGGTTTTTCTATATCTTCCAAAGTAGGTCACTTAGGTGGACAGGGAATACTTTTCCTGCTATAATATTCAATGAGGAACCCGTTAAAAGTGTTTCAAACAATAATCCTAGGGGTATACCCAGGTGGAAATTGTAAATTTTCTGCCACTACCAGGGTTTTCGTGGCAGTTGGTTTCATTCGATTCCCTGTAGAAAACTAACCCTAACCCTGTATTTTATTTTAACCCCTGGGACATAATTACCAAAACCCGTGCCCTAAACCTGAACCCTGGGCCGACATGCTGCAAAGTCGATTTACGCAGCACTTATGTCGAAAAAAAAATTTCAGCTAGCGGTTCTAGGGTTGTGCAGCAAAAAGTCGATCCAGAGTTGACGACCCGCGCAGCCGACCCTGATGCTGCGTAATATCGACTTTCGCAGCTGTCAGATTTTTTTGCGCGAAGCAAAAAAGTCGATACATCGACACGCGCAGCATTGCTGACGACTTTCGCAGCATTAATATCGACGTACGCAGCAGTCATATCGACGTATTTGCTGCCCGGCCGCTGACCCTGTATTTTATTTCTGCCCCTGGGACATAATGACCCAAACCCTGACCCTAACCCTAACTGTATTGTAATATAGGGTTAACTGTATTGTAATACAGGGTTAACCGTATTGTAATATAGGGTTAACCGTATTGTAATATAGGGTTAACTGTATTGTAATACAGGGTTAACTGATTGTAATTAACAGGGGGTAACTTGTAATTGGACAGGGTTAACTGTAATGTAATAAGGGTTTAACGGTAATTGTAATACAGGGTTAACTGTAATTTGAAATAAGTTAACTGTATGCCATAGGGTTAACTGTATTGTAATACAGGTTAACTGTAATTGTAAACAGGGTTAACTTGTAATTGTATACAGGGTTAACTGTATTGTAATACAGGTTAACTGTATTGTAATACAGGGATACGGGTTAATTGTAATAAAAAGGGTTAACTAAAAAAAATAAATGTATAACAAAGTTAAAACTAATTGTATAACAGGGTTAACTGTAAAGTAAAAATAAGGTTAACTGATTGTAATATAGGGTTTAACAGTATTGTAATATAGGGTTAACTGTATTGTAATACAGGGTTAACTGTATTGTAATATAGGGTTAACTGCATTGTAATATAGGGTTAACCGTATTGTAATATAGGGTGAACTGTATTGCACTTTTCAAATTTGCGGCGTATATCAGAAAATGATAGGTCAGAAAATCTGTTTAATGGCGACGCGCTAGCAGAGCCATTAAACATGTTTTGCGACCTATCATTTTCTGATATACACAGCAAATTTCAAAATTACAATGCGGTTAACCTATTTCTAATGCACTCCTTTACTACTGGCGTAGGAATACATATTGAAATCATTTGCAACCGTTCATGAACAATGATATACCTGCAATGTATGAGCACCAGCCAATCAGATTGTGTGATATTTATAGAGTGCATTAGAAAGTCACTTGATGAATCCAGTCAGTGACATGTGACTGAGACACGGTTTAAGATGAACATATGCATTGTGCACCAAAGTGGGATATGAACGAGGATTTAATCATGAATATTTTAAAGTGTGTGAATGTAAACAAATAATTTTCTACACATTTATTTAGATCAGCTCTCTGTGAATCATATTTTATATTGTTTTCCATGAAAAACTTATTTGAATAATTGCATGTGCGAGATGGGTTCCCCGTTCACGAAGCCAGAACATGAAGAATAAGAGGGTGAAATTACTTTAGATGTTTGCACCAAATGACCCTAAAAGCTCACATACGTGATAACTAGGAATGAACCATGGACCTACTGCAACAGAATCCAAAACTAATGTACAGAAATGGTGTCCATATGTAATGAAAATGAATATTCTGATGTGTGAAGGCTAGAATTTCAAACAAGGGCAATAACTCGTTAAATGTGTGATAATGGCATAAACGTTCTTACACACACATTCTACAGTACAGTGGAAGATCGATCTCTCGAACCGGTCTCTGTCGAACACTCCGGAAAACTCGAACTCGTCTTGTGGTCCCGGCAAATTTCCCTATATAAATCATATATTTTTCTACCTAAAACTCGAACTACGACAAAGTCGAACTCTCGAACCGAAGTCACGGTCCCTTGGTCAGTCAATCAACGTAAAGTGCTATTGATAGCTCGAACAGGTAAGTCTGTCGCCATCTGATCTGTTTGCCTAACGAGGTGTGAATATCACGAAAGGCGGTCTGTTTGATTTGTTTCGCTTGACAGGTGGTGACATTAAATCACGAATTTAAAAATTAAATGGTGTTAATTCCATGTCAAGATGACCACGATAATGAATTAATTTGAACAAAATTCGCCTTTAAATATTTAATTGAATTTTAACTGTCACATCAGTGAATTATGAGTGATTCACTTATTTTTTTTGCGTTTTGTGCAATTTCGTTTAAATTTTATTTGTATATTTTGTATATTTAATAAACCAGTGTGCTATTTATTATTATAGACACTTTCTTTGGATATGATGTTTCGCACCTGTCTACTTTCGTTTATTGAATGTTAATTTTACGCCAATCTTTTGCAAACATTCACTCGCAATAAAAATGGTTGTCAAGCTTAATTATAGCATAGTAAAATAAACACGTTTACAATGGGAATGTTGCTCACGACAACTTCCGGTTTTGATATGAAAAAAACAAAACAGTTTATTTATTTACGTATGCATACATGTACATAATTAAATAAAATAATTAGTTCATTATAGTTGTTTACTTGATATTTCTTCCAGAAGGCCATACAAACATCAATCAATGGTGTCATTCCTAAATGGAATGAAATCACTGACTTAGTGACTACTATTTATTTTCTTTCCCTCGAACTACGCCCGGTTCGAGAGTTCGATCTTCCACTGTACAGAGGCACCGGAGCTGGGGCGGCAGGGGCGGCAGGGGGCGGCAGGGGGCGGCAGGGGCGGCAGGGGCGGCAGGGGCGGCAGGGGCGGCAGGGGCGTCGGCCGCCGCCCCCCCAATATTTTGGCAAAAAAATCAATAAAAAAAAATCTACACAAATGTGTATGAGATACCTATTAAAGTTGTATCTTAAATGCAGCAGAATGCAGGAAATGGCATCTAGAATTGAAAAAATGTTTGGGGGAACATGCCCCCAGACCCCCCTACCACTCCTTCGCTTCGCTCGGGTCGACATTCGCCTCCCCAATATGTATTTGCTTCCGGCGCCCCTGCTGTATATACCTTACATCATGTGATTTTTCTGGCAGACAGCAATTATTGAATAGTTTGCTTCGAAATGAAAATATGTCTTGGTATTTCATTAAAATTGTCTCCTTGGAGAATATTCTAATGAATACAAAGATATGTTTTCATAGAAAATAAGAAAAATATGCTATATTTGTGGTCTGTTCATTGTTTTCTGCAGCATGATAAAGGTACCACACAATTTGTATTGCTTTTTGATACTCGCTACTTCTGATTTCAATTGGGGTTTTGGCAATTTTAATTGGGTATTTAAGCAAATATGCAGCTTATCTGGAGCTCTGTGCGAAGCGCGTGACATGCGATTATTTCTGCTGAAAATGTATGCATACTAAGGAGATGAGTAATACGGCAGACTGTGAAAGTTTCAGGAATGTGATGGTGTTAGTTACTGAAATAAGCACATGTTGTCAAAATATAATGAACGCCCCTCGTATCATGTGTCCAAATATTGAAGCAATCCGTCAAGTAATATTAAAGTTATACCATGGCAACGAAGCTTGTACAAACTTTTTGACACTGCGGACGACGACGACAGAAAAAGCGGCAACTATAGTCGCGCATTCTGCTAAAGCAGGCGCGATAAAAATTTACCCCAACGTTAATTAAGTTTATGAATGCACTAAGTTTGTGACGTTGACACTTGGTTAAGGGTGTGGGCGATGGGTCGTGGATTTGCTGAAATAACAAGGTGATCCATGAAAAGAAACAGAAGTATTATAAGACATTTACCCCAACGTTAAGTTTGTCGACGTCGACGACGCTGATGCCGGAGGTATGCCAATAGCTCTTTCACTTCGTGCAGGCGAGCTAAAAATGGTCGCCAAGGAGAGACTAGTTGTGCTTCTTTGTCTTGCCGTGCTAAACATGCATACTGAATTTGGTTATAATCCGTCAAGTAGCACTCTAATAATTTAGTGGACAAGCAGTGCCCATCCACCCGCCCGCCCGTACAAGGTGAATACATAATTTGTTCCGTTTTTTTTTCAAATTGGCGTATACAAATTTTCGTACAAACATTTGTATCGTAAGCAGTTTATTGAAATGGGCTTCTGACTTTCCCCACGATATACTGGCAGTCAAAGTGAACTTACAATGCAGAATTGTTTCAGTGAGACCTCTTCATTCTGCCCATCCTCTGCACTGTCGCTACCTGACCAAAGTGAAAACAACATAATAATTCAGAATTTTATGGCAGAGCTCCAGATAAGTATTGTATCTAATGAGTATTATACCGCCATATTTCAAATTCACTGCGTATTTTACTTTTACACATTTACAAATGTATTATTGATTTTTTCCTTACAAAATATGGAACAAATGATAAAAAATAAAACAAATTTAAAAATTCACATTGCTCTACCTCATCTGGAGCTGTCATGGCACAATTTATTCTGGGAAATACTATAGGAATGAATGGCCTTTTTGTGGAATTTATCGGGGTATAAACTTGGAAAAACGACTTTCGCAATTGGCGATAAAAATAAACAATTGGCATAAAAAATTACAAATTTCGAGAATTTTTTTTTTTTTTTTCCGAAAATTGTAATTTTTTATCGCCAATTGTTTATTGTTATCCTATTGGTTATTATAGGAATGAATGGCCTTTTTGTGCAATTAATCGGTGTATAAATTTGGAAAAGTCGCGGGAATACTCACAGACACTACAGGCCTCTGGTCCGACAAACAAACACGTTTAAGAAAATTTCGAAATGTAATGTTTTCGTGTTACGGAGAGACAAGACAAATGGATATATAAATTGATTGAAAGGCGAAAACTATATACCCCTTCTGCATACTTTGCAAGCCAGCGGTATAAACAGTCCTCAACAAATTCTTAATTTTCCACTCGTCCAGATTGGATTTTAACTCGTATATTGCTACATGTTTTAATCTTTCTGCCGCACTGTCTCTTCGTGTGGATTTGTCTAGGCCTGATAAATATATGGTTTCACACAACGAATAGTGGAATATTTATTGTTAAGCATGGTTGTACTGGTTTATCACTATAACAATGTATTTGGATACCAGGGGTTTCCCAGAACAACTGGTGTCCAAATATTCAGGGTATACATAAATTAAATAGTGGAATATTTATGGTTAGCATGGTTTTACTGGTTTATCATTATAACAATGTGTTTGGAATCAATTTGTTTGGGAAACCTCTATTTAATCAAGGTGTATGATCACGTTGTACTAACAACAACAACAAATACTGAAATTTCCAGAATCCATCTGATTCAAAGTACGTATTCTTTTATAGTGTTCTTATTACGTAAATATGGCGCATCAAGCGCGTCTTGTTAAGCTGCATTTGGTGGTCTCTGTATGTTCGCCCAAACTTTTGTCGTTTTTGCGAAGAATCGATTTCCGTGTCGGAGACACGGAAATCGATTCTTCGCAAAAATGACACAAGTCTGTGCCAAACTCGCTGGACCACCAAATGCAGCTCATGAAGACGCGTTTGCTGCGCCATACATTATTTCATCAGAATCCGTTTTATATTAAGGAAAATATCAAATAATACTTTCAAGATTTCAACACTTTCAGCCACTATTATTGTTGTTGTTGTTATAACCACGTGATCATGCACTTTGTTAATAGGGGTTTCCCAAAACAAATGGTGTCCAAATATTCAGGGTATACAGAATAGTCTATTAGCATTTTTAAATACAGGATTTATTTTCCCCGAATGATTCTTTATCGGATTTACAAACATCGAGGGAAATAAATTTCATATTTCAGAATGAGGGTTGAATAAATTATATAATACACACACTGCATACATGTGTCATTGTGACATTGAACAGCTAGAAATCTGTGCATAGGACAGTTTACACACGTTTCCTCAAACTCTTAAGTCAAACTACCGACGGGGATCTGGAGGGGGGGTTCCGGGCAACCCCCCCCCCCCAACACACCCCCGTTCAGCCACGGATTTTACATAGTTCATAGTTACCACCAGTTGAATTTAAATGCCGTAAAACACAGGAAAGTGTATTTCGAAGAGCTCAAAAATAGGACAATCCCCCCCCCCCCCAAATGCTGGATCCGCCCCTGACCCCGGTAATGACAATTCAAAGTAAATTTATTTATTTATTTAAAGGTGTTTAACAGCCTGTCAACAGCTAAGGTCATTTTATGCCGGGTTATTGATGTGAATGTATATATTACAGTAAAGTATCCCAATACATGGTAGCCGAATTATCACACGGAAATTAAAATTGTCTACTAACAGACGGACGGACAGACGTACATACCAACATTTGGGAGTTATTTCCATTGTTTAACATCAAAGAACAAGAGTGCTTGAAGGTTACAATTTACACTCGTCAAGGCAAGGCCAATCCACAAGGGGTGATAACTAACTGAAACCCAAAGGGTCCTTCCTCTTTCTATGATAAACATGTGTACCAACTTTGGTTATGATCCATCATGTAGAACATGTACGGTAGGTTAACGCGCAGATAAGGATACAGATTGAGAAAATTAAAAATGGCTGTCAAGAGGAGATAAAGATCCAACAATTTTGAAAATGAATAGAGTCCCTTGTTTTCCAATGATAAACATGTGTACCAAATATGGTTACGATCCATCAAGTAGACTTCGAGTTAAAGCATGGACAAGGATACAGAGTGCAAAATTTAACAAGAATTCCGCCACGGAAGCGGCATCGCGCCTGCTGAGGCATTTGACAATAACTTTGCATTTGCCTTACAAAAAAAACGGACGATGCGGATGACAACGACGACGACGACGCGGACGACAACGATGGAAAAAGCGCTGACTATAGTCGCGCCTCTGCTAAAGCAGGCGCGACAAAAATGGTCACCAAAACAGGGATAAGCCATCGGAAAATTTCAAAATCAATAGGGTTCTTCGTTTTGTGATGATAAACATGTATAGCGAATTTGGTTACGACCCATCATGTAGAACTTGAGTTATTGCATGGACAAGGATACAGAGTGCGAAAATATGATAGAGATAGAGATGATAAGTGATAGAGATGTAAATACACAATCACCCGTCTTGCTCAGACTATCAACGTTTCAGGACATCTATTGGTATTGGCAATTCCAACTTGCAATCAAGCAATTTGTTTGCCTGTAGCCGATTTCACCAACATTGCAAAGTATACTTATCTAGCAAAGTATACTTTGAGGGAGAATTTAAGGATAAATTTATTAAGTTTTTATTATACTGAATGTATTACATTATCACAAACTGTAATAATGTAATAAATTCAGTATAATAATTCTGCATACTTTTAATCATCAAATATATGCAGTCGTTAGTTCTGTATGAAATAATTCATTTCGGGAATAATAAATGTTTACTCCCTCAAACTATACTTTGCTAGAAAAGTATACCTTGCAATTTTGATGAAATCGGCTACTGGTGTCTAGCAGATTGATTGTCTAAACCTGCGCTGTAGCACAGCTCGGGCTCACATAATCAAGCTGCTTGATTCCACGTGCAATATTCAAGTATTTTGAAATAAAGAAAGTAACAAATATATGCAAGATTAGCTCAGGCCATAGTCGATTATTACCTAAAAGCCGCATTTTCAGATGTTTGAGGTTATCATCTGTAAGGGTTCTATTGGGACACAGTTTGCCCATCTTGGCCCCCAGCATGGCGGCTACTTCACTCCATGGCAACCGCTCCTTGTTTTCCAGAGGCAGCTTATACTGCAACAGGGTTTGTCGTTAACCCGTTCAACATTACAGACCTCTATTTGCAAACTGTATAGATCCGGATGAGCCGGCTTGTGAGCCGTCTCATCAGGATTTGCACTTTTTGCAAGTAATTTTCATATTTGTTAGATAAAAAACACCCCATTTTCATAAATAGACTAGTCTGAAAATCATTTTGTGACGATTGGATTGGTCGGAAAATTAACATATGAAAGGGTTAAGAGTTTTGTTCATAAACAATCACTTCATATGGGGATCAATAGGATTTTCCCTAAATTTTATACTGCAACAGGGTTTGTCGCTAACATTTTTTTACGGGATCCCAAGAAATCCCTTCAAATGGGGATCAGTAGGATTTTCCCTAAATTTCAGGGATTCCTACTACATATCAGGGATCCTCAGGCACCCAGGACACATTGGGTTGGGGGGGGGGGTGGAAATCCCAAAATCAGAACGGAATATTTACATCTAGAAGAAATAGATTCAGCCCTGAAATTAGAATAACAGGACCAGGTCCATACCACACCAAAGTCACTTGGCCCCTTCCCCTAAAATAGGATTACGAATAATCGTAATACTCACATAAGGGGTATAACAAGATTCAACTGTCACATACAAAATGCCAAAGACGTATGTGAGGGCCAAACCAGGTCTCCATTTGGAATTCCGGTAAGGATGAAACCCTATCGTTAAATTACCCATTGCATGCTCCCACCTGCCACCCACTGTCAATTTGTTTTGCAGATTGGAAAATGGTGTGGCCTGAGTATCATATGTGCAGTGATTTATTTACCAGCGCTTCAAATTCACACATTTTTGGGATTTGACAATCCAATATTCAGAAATTTTATTATTTTTATCCATAGGACGACACACCATTTTTTCAGAAGAGACCAATTTTACTCACCAACACAAAATGGTAGATAAAACACATGTGGCTGTGACTGGAGATATGGGGCTTATGGGATCTGTGACCAGTGTAGCGCCTGATCAAATAGCACACTCCTGTAGCCTGATACTGATCTAGATTGCTTGCTAGAAGCATGCCAGGTGCTTCATTGGTGGAATAGCAAACAGTGCAGATCCTGATCAGTGCGGATGCACGGGCTGATCTGGATCTACACTGGTCATTAGCCCCATTTCTCCAGTCACAGTCACATTTCTCACAATGTGGTTTTTATTATAGAATGAAATAGCTTCTCATTACAGCTTAAATGTATGATGATGTGCTTATGCAATAAATAGAATCTACATGAAACATGTGTGTAGATTTAATATACTATTTATTAAACTAATCGACTGATATCACAAGAAACTTGGCATAGCCTCGTTTCTTATGACATCATCAAACTCATTTAATAAATATATTAAACAATCACTCTTGAAAGATCCTCTATATAATTCAATGCAGTTTAACCCGTTCAACCCTAGGAACCAGCAAGCCAATATGTGCAAACACTGTAGATCCAGATGAGGCGGCGCATAACGAACCGTCTCATTAGGATCTGCAGCATTTGTCACTATTATTCACCTCCAAAAAAAATCCATAGTGCAAAAATGAGTATGAACAATCCAATGTAGGATATCCAGGGTGGAAATGGTTAATATCTGTTTAAAACTTGAGCTTCTTGATTGAAGGTTTGCTGCATACTGTCCGCTAACATTTCTAGACCACTGATGCTGCACTCTGCAACAGCATAAATGCTGAACGTCGAAAAATGCACCAGTTTCCTGACGAGATGCCTTTCATCTCTACTTGGAGCTATCGCATTAACACATTTTTCGTTAGTAACCAGGGGCCCATTTCACTAAACTCGGTACGACTAAAATGTTCGTAAGTGCAAAATTATGATAGTCTGTAAATAATGATTTGTTTGTTTTTATTTTGTACATCTCTAAAACAGTATATGACACCATCCCAACATAAAGTTGACAACCAGAAATGCTCACCACATCTGTGCTGTAGCACTGCCACATGACCGACGCCAGACAGTGACATCCCTGATTGGCTCCTGTATTCACCACCAGGGGGAGGGACATCGTCTGTAACACATTTACATGTCATGAATATTTATAAGACACCAGACAATGAAAGCCCTCCCAGGTATGGTAGGTTCTTTTGAAACAAATCCCACCAATAAATTAAGATTTAAAAAAACTTTTAACGCATTTGCCTTACAAACAAGGTGACCAAAAGTCCTCAGTGACCTTGACCTTGGGCAATACAAAGCACCATCCCTTGACACACATTGTGAACAAATATTATCAAAATTGGTAAAGCGGTTCATAAGTTATTGAAAAATGAAAGGTGTTACTAACGTACGTACGTACATGGACTAACGCTATATCCCCTCTTGCCTATAGGCAAGGGGATAACTATGCCTATAGGCAAGGGGATAACTATGCCTATAGGCAAGGGGATAACTATGACAGCCCTGATTGGCTTCCATATTCACCACCAGATGGAGGAACATTGTAACAAATTTACATCTCATGAATATTTATAAACACCAGACAATGACAGCTCTGATTTGCTCCCATATTCACCACCAGATGGAGGAACATTGTAACAAATTTACATCTCATGAATATTTATAAAACACCAGACAATGACAGCTCTGATTGGCTCCTGTATTTACAACCAGATGGAGGGACATAGTCTGTAATAAATTTACATCTCACAAATATTTATAAAACACCAGCCAATGACAGCTCTGATTGGCTCCCATATTCACCACCAGATGGAGGAACATTGTAACAAATTTACATCTCATGAATATTTATAAAACACCAGACAATGACAGCTCTGATTGGCTTCTGTATTTACAACCAGATGGAGGGACATAGTCTGTAATAAATTAACATATCATGAATATTTATAAAACACCAGAAAATGACAGCCTTGATTGGCTCCCATATTCACCACCAGATGGAAGAACATTGTAACAAATTTACATCTCATGAATATTTATAAAACACCAGACAATGACAGCTCTGATTGACTCCCATATTCACCACCAGATCTCGGAGGAACATTGTAACAAATTTACATCTCATGAATATTTATAGAACACAAGACAATGACAGCATTGATTGGCTCCTGTATTCACCACCTGATGGAGGGACATTGTCTGTAACAAATTTACATCTCATGAAAATTTATAAGACACCAGACAATGACAGTCCTCTCACAAATTTTCGAATCGGATTATATTTAAGGGTGGGAATTGGCTTGAACACCTTCCGTACATCTCATGAATATATACAGGACACCAGACAATGACAGCTCTGATTGGCTCCCGTATTCACAACAAATTTTCAATTCAGCTTATACTTAAGGGTGGGAATTGGCTTGAATACCTTCCATACATCTCATGAGTATATATATGTATATGACATCCGACAATGACAGCTCTCATTTGCTCCTGTATTCACCAAATGATTAATTATCAACTGTATTCACCACTTATGTTTGTTTGTTTGGGGAAAATCCCTAAATCCACAACAAAATATATGTGAGGGCCAAACCAGGTCTCCAGTCGGAATTCCGGTAAGGATGAACCCCGATCGTTAAAATACACATCTCATACTCCCACCTGCCACCCACTAACCACTTATGATTCACCCTACTTTCTAAGCCAATCGCTGACCAGTGTCGAGCTCCACTTATGTTGCATGTTGCCAGATTTGACCCCAATAAGTTACATATTACCCAATTTAATGACAGCGTGTTCGACAGGAAATGAAAAATCAATACTCGGATAGGAGACTGCATTATAAACCTGGCTAATTATAAGTATGGTATTGTTCATATATTGGATTTTAAGGAACTAAATGCTGCAGTTGCTAAAGCTTCCTCACATTTAATTCCTCAAAAATCCAATATGTAATAAATTTTAAAATATGACGTAAGATTTCTGCAAGGAGCCTCTGTAAATCCAATAGTAATACATTTTAAAATATGACGTAAGATTTCTGCAAGGAGCCTCTGTATATAGTGGCTTTCTGAATCCATAGCAAAGACCAAACCACTTGCAGGATATCAGAAAGACGATGTAGACGTACAAGATATTGTTCACATATTGGAGTTTTAAGGAAATAAATGTGAGGGAGCGTTAGCGACCGCAGCATTTAGTTCCTTAAAAATCCAATATGTGAACAATAACATACTTATAATTAGCCAGGTGTATAATGCAGTCTCCCATTTGAGCATTAATTTTCCATTTCCTGTCGAACAGGTAGTCATTAAATCTGGTAAAATGTAACTTATTGGGGTGAAATCTTGCAATATGTGAAATAAGTGGAGCGCGATACTGGCCAGTGATTGGCTTAGACAGTAGGGCAAACTACAAACATGTACTACATGTAATTTTCATTCGTGTTTGCATTAAAATATTTACTAATATGTCCACCATCTATATGGGTTTTGCGACCAGTGCAGATCCAGATCAGCCTGTGCATCCGCAGTCTGATCAGGATCTGCACTGTTCGCTATTGCATCAATGAAACACCCGTCATGCTTCTAACAAGCAATATAGATCGTTATCAGGCTACAGGAGTGTGCTACAGTGCAGTCTCCGTTTTTGTTCCACCGTAGACAACACTTGCAAACTCAACGCGAACGCAACGCGAACGCAACGGTTTGCTGTAGCATTGTATACGTTGTTTAAACGTATAATACGGTTCGTACACGTGTAATACACATTGTCAAACCGTTTAGTTTAAAAGCGCTGTATACGTTGTTTAAACGTATAATACGGTTCGTACACGTGTACACATTGTCACCGTTTTAGTTTAAAAGCGCTGTATACGTTGTTTAAACGTATAATACGGTTCGTACACGTGTAATACACATTGTCAAACCGTTTAGTTTAAAAGCGTTGTATACCTTGTTTAAACGTATAATACGGTTCGTACACGTGTAATACACATTGTCAAACCGTTTAGTTTTAAAGCGTGCAATACATTTAGCTTCAAGGCGTATAACACGCTTTGGCGTAGACATATGTAGCGAGGTGAAAGAGTTGAAACGTGTACAATGCTTTACCTGGAAGCGTGTAGCTATATGAAAGCGTTGAAACGTGTACAACGGTTACACGTTTTAACGCGAATACCTGTTCGGCCCCGATCGCTTCGAGGCGTCCTTGTTTCGTCCCTTTTAAAATATCGCGAATACATACCCTCAGATCGAGTTCAAAGTACATCGGCTGTGTGATTTAGCACTTCAATTGATCCCTAATCCCTGATGCCTAATGAGTCACGCTTTTAACACGACAGATGTACCTAAATGTCGTTTATAAAAATGTTTGCGAATTGTAGATCACGTGAGCCGGCTCATCAGGATCTGCGGCATTCCTACGTACATGTACATTTTATATACACCTAATACAGAGTAATGTAACAGTTCCTAACTTAATATGGAATAGCCCGGGCCGATAGTCCGTGTCAGTTACTTGGGGTTAAATATTACGAACACAGATAAACACAGTGCATGGTTTCTTTATTTTATTTTAACATTATCAGAAATGGCGAGTCTAGGAACTCTCGTATCTTTACACTGAAGCCAGTCTATTTCAGTCACTAATCCGCTATGCACCTGTCCCACGCGTGTGTTAAGAAAAATTGATATTTAGAGAAACTGAATACACAGCGAGCTGCACACTGGTTTAACACGGATATGGCTCGCGGATATGTGTCATAAATTACTTGGTGGTCAAAATCGGTAACATTACAAGGTTTATAGCGAAATAGCAGCCGACTGGCAATTTTTCTCGGACCGATTTTTAAGACTAGTTTTCAAATCTCAATCGGTCTGAGAGTTCAAAAATCGGTCCAGAACCGGAAAACTGAAAATTGTAGAAGCCCTGCAGTGAGTCTAGAAGTATATATATACACACACGAAGAACGATCAGAGCATGCGCATTCTACGCGATACACGGTTGGCATACCAACACGTGTAATGCGTTAAAACCCGTGGAAACGTGTTATACGTATAACACGGTTTCATCTGTACGGTGCTGTGTACATGTAGAAGCGTGTAATCGTTCGTCAAAGAAAGCGTTAAATCGTTTAAACGTTTTACCTTAGCGTTGTATACGTTTACAACCATTGTACACGGATTACACGCTTTTGAAACTCAATGCGTTGAACACGGTTTGTTCGACTTTCGCGCATGCGCAAGAGTGGGGAAACGCAACGCATGGCCGAAAACGTATTACACGTAGACGACACACGGTTTGAAACGCAACTAACGGAAACTCCACGGATACGCAACGCACAACACTTTGTACACGTATAAACCCGGAACATTTTGACAGAAACGACGGTATATATGGCTGTGACTGAAGAAATGGGTCTTATGTGCGACCTGTGTAGATCCAGATCAGCCTGTGCATCCGCACAGTCTGATCAGGATCTGCACTGTTCGCTATTGCTATATGTAAGAGACGCTGATCAGGAACTTGGGGCCGTTTCACTAAATTTCATACGACTAAAATGTTCGTAAGTGCAAAATTATGATAGTCTGTAAATTTCACATTAACAATGTTTTCTTGTAAACAATTGATGGATTTACATTTATTGAGCATAGGCTGCATATTGCGTGGACAAGCTGTGCCCACCCGCCCGCCCGCCCATACAAGATGAATACATAATACGTCCCGTTTTTTCAAACGGGCATATAAAAATTCATTCCAGGGTGAAAGGGTTAAATAACACATGTATGTAGCATACCCAAAGAGTGTGTGTGTCAATTTTGGTGACGAAGACCAGACGATATTTCTCCTCGTGAACCTGCTTCTGTGAATTGCCTCGCTCCACCCTGGCATTCGCCAGTTGCAACTTCTTGAATTCGGCGATAAACTGACGTTCTCTTGTCTTTGGCAACTTCGCGAAATTTGTCTCACAGTTACTCAGTTTCTGTTGTGTGACCACCAGACGTTCAATATCAAGGATGTTGTCATGGTAACATGCATTGATGTCTTCTTCGTTGACGAACATGCAGTGCACCTTAACTTTCTTCTCCAGAATCGATGTATTGTCCGCTCCCAACATTCTGAAATGGAACAACAATTTACTGTCATCATCATCATCGAGTCCGCCGAGGCATCTGGTGATCTCAGGGTAAGATATAAAATGTAAGAACAGATACATTTAAAAAAGCTAATCCCCTCGCTGGCAGACTTGATAATAATACCAAAAAAATCCTCAGTGACCTTGACCTTGACTTGGGTCATATGTAAAACAAAGCACCTTCCATAGACACACATCGTGGCCAAATATTATCAAAATTGGTGAAGTGGAGTTATTGAATAAAGAAAAAGAAAAAAAACTTTAACATTTTTGTGTTACAAACAAGGTGAACTTCTAACTCAGTTGACCTTGAGCATAGGGGCTGCATGCATGGGACAGAGAATGAATATATGGGTGATGACTAATAAGCATATAAAGTTTCAAGCCAATCCGACTTACGGTTACAGAGAAAGTAGGTACCTGGAAATTTTAATGCACATTTTGACAAAGATTTTAATGCAAACTTCTAAGGTCATTACCCTTGACATTGGGCACAGGGGCCGCACGAGTAATGACATAATGAATATAGGGATGATGACCAATAAGCATACAATGTTTCAAGCAAATCTGACTTAGTAGACTTAGATAGTAGGTATGTGAAAAGATTCAATGCAAATTTGGACAAAATCTTTAACACAAACTCATTTGACCTTGACCTTGGGGCACAGGGGCCGCACGTGTGTGAAACAGAATGAATATATGGATGATGACCAATAAGCATATGAGTTTCAAGCAAATCTGACTTACAGTTACAGAGATAGTACGTATGTGAAAAGTTTAAAGCAAATTTTGACAAAAATTTAACGCAAACTTCAGTCATTTGACCTTGACTGATGACTAATAAGCATATGAAGTTTCAAGTCAATGTGACTTAGGACTGTAGAGATGATGGACGGATGGACACCCAGATGTCATTGTGATCACTTGTCTCGCTTTCCGCAAGCGGGCTTGACAAAAGTGCATATTTCGTCTAGTATCATCTAGTAAGAAATTTGCGCCGGTTACTAGATGAAAATGTGTTTATGTGTAATACGATGTGAAACGCGTTATGCTAGTGCAGAGATTAACACAGAATGTCTGCGATATTTTTTTGCAAATGGCATGAAATTGAAACTAGAAATGGACGCTTGTCGACAAGCGCATGTGTATCCCCCTCCCCAGATACACAAGTAGTTTGAAAAAAAGGTGTTCGAGTTATGCTCAGGAGACAAAATCAGTGTGCGGAAAAACAAAGGAACATAACTAAAAAATTAGTGATGCAAGAGTTGTCATTCTTGCGTGACACACCTTTAGGGTCGTGGTCTATGCATGTGTGAAGTTTCATGAAAATATTCCAAAGGGTGTTCGAGTTATGCTCCGGACACGAAATCAGTGCACGAAACAACAAAGGGAGATAACTAAGAAATTAACGACGCAAGAGTTGTCATTCTTACGTGCGACACACCTTTGGGTCGTCTTCTATGCATGTGTGAAGTTTAATAAACTAGAAAATGTGTTCATAGAACACGGATGTCCCACATATCGCTTTGATAATAAATGAGGCCAAATTCCATATCAAAATTTTCTTTTACCTGAGCGTTAAAGTTTTTGAAGCACCAAGTATGTGACCTTGACCCTGGGCTTGGCGGGGGCAGGACGAACGTGGATTTGGCACAGGGCGGTAGAGGACCATTAGAGCAATGCATATATGAAATATGAAGCTGATCTGTGAAAGAAAACAGAAATTATAAGATATTTACCTGAGCGTTAAAGTTTTTGAAGCACTAAGTATGTGATCTTAAACCTGGGCTTGGCGGGGGCAGGACGAACGTGGATTTGGCACAGGGCGGTAGAGGACCATTAGAGCAACGCGTATATGAATTATGAAGTTGATCCGTGAATGGAAAGAAAAATTATAAGATATTTACCTGAGCGTTAAAAGTTTTTGAAGCACCAAGTATGCAACCTTGACCCTGGGCTTGGCGGGGAAAGGACGAACGTGGATTTGACACAGGGCGGTAGAGGACCATTAGAGCAATGTGTATATGAAATATGAAACTGATCCGTGAAAGAAAACAGAAATTATAAGATATTTACCTGAGCGTTAAAGTTTTTGAAGCACCAAGTATGTGACCTTGACCCTGGGCTTGGCGGGGGCAGGACAAACGTTGATTTTGGCACAGGGCGGTAGTGAACGATCAGAGCAATGTGTATATGAAATATGAAGCAGATCGGTCGAAGGATGAAGAAATTATGAGACATTTACCCGAGTGTTAAAGTTTTGTGACGGATGGACGGACGGACGGACGGGAGGACGGGACGCACGTTCCTACGAATGAATACTTGTTGGGTTTTTACTCCATAAAAATACCCAACAAGAGTACCCAACACTATCCTAACCCTACCCAATAAGATCCCCGTACGCTTACAACAAGTACCCATTCGTGTGTGCGGACGGACGGACGGACAAGGGTAACACTAAATGCCCCCTCCACTATCGTGGTGGGGCATAAAAATATTCCAAAGGGTGTTCGAGTATGAAACAACAAAAGGAGATAAGTAAACAAGAATTCCGCGGAATCAAATGCCTCGCCTTGTCCCGCCTTGACCTCGAACCTGGGCCCGAAAGCAATTTTCACTGGCCCGAACATATACAATTATTGACTAGTGAGCCATAGAATATCAGATTATATTCTATGGCTCACTAGTCAATAATTGTTTTATTATATGATAATAGTCTGTTATAGCACTTACGACCTTATGCTACTAGACAAAAATTGAAAAAGAATTTGAAAAAAAATATGAAGAAAACAAATGAAAAAAAAAAATGGAAAAAAAGTTTAAAAATTAAAAATAATAATGCTTGCTACTGGAGCCCAGAATTTTTGTTTAATAGTCCTATATTTATCTACATATATCTGCACAGGTCCACATAATGCCACAATATTTTCAACACAGTTTACGGAAATGTAATATAGTAATTTACCTGTATAAATTACCTGTGGTCAAATAGTGGTCAGACTGGACATTTGCACATGCTAGCACATGCACAGGTGAATTGTTCTACCAGTCTCTATTGTTCAACAGGAGAAGGCTATTGTTCTCTCTACAGGTAAGGTGTACAGAGCACACGAGAAAACGGGTCTTCATGCATTATTGTCCAGTTTGTAGAGTGCGCAAAACAAAAAAGGGAGACAACTAAAAAATTAGCTACGCAAGAGTTGTCATTCTTGTGCGCGACACACCTCCGGGTCGTGGTCTATGCATGTGTGAAGTTTCATGAAAATATTCCAAAGGGTGGTAGATTTATGCTCAATCAGTGCGCAAAACAAAAAAGGGAGATAACTAAAAAATTAGCTATGCAAGAGTTGTCATTCTTGTGCACGACACACCTTCGGGTCGTGGTCTATGCATGTGTGAAGTTTCATGAAAATATTCCAAAGGGTGTTCGAGTTATGCTCCGGACAAGAAGTGTCTGCGGCGGACGCGGACGCTGTCAAATCCATAGTATCCCCCGACGAAGTCCGGGGGATACCATTAAAAATTCAGTGTACAAGTGGAATTCCATTCCTCCATTTGCGCTGGGAAATTTCTGTAAACTTGGAATGTAAAATAAGGTAGCTGTTGTATTTCTCAAATATATGCAATAGTTCACATATTGACATTTAGTTTATTATTAATTCAATACGTGAACTATAACTGACTTATTGTGATTGTCTGTGTGACACCGAAGTGAGCGTGTGTATGGGTGGTATGGGTTTTTGTGTAATGACAACTTTAACAGATATTGGCAAAAGTGTCACAATATGTGATTGAGACGGATTGCTGTGCTTTCATTGGTCGAGAAACTAGGGCAAACAATAAATTCAACATATGTGGCTGCGACTGGAGAAATGGGGCTTATCAGTTTTGCGACCAGTGTAGATCCAGATCAGCCTGTGCATCCGCAATCTGATCAGGATCTGCACTGTTCACCTTTCTATCAATGAAACGCTCACCATGATTCTAACAAGCAACAATTCCAGCACAAAAATATTTACACAATTCCCTAACATTTGATTTGCCCGTAGCAAGTCTCTGTCCAAAATTTATATCCCAGTAAACTCCCACGCCGAACTACTTCCCGTAACCGTGAGGCGCAGTTAAAAGAATTCTTAAGAAAACGGAAAATAAACACATTTTCTTGATGAACTTATTTCAAATGCTGGAATTATAAGGAATGCACGGCCTTTTTGTGGAATTTATCGGGGATATAAACTTGGAAAAGTCGCGGTAATACTGGACGAAGGCCGGAAGTTTATATCCCGATAAATTCCACAAAAAGGCCATTCATTCCTATAATCCATTTTCATAACATTATCAGGCTACAGGAGTGTGTTATTTGATTAGGAGCCACACTGATCACAAATCCCATAAGCCCCATTTCTCCAGTCTCAGCCACATATTACATTACTGTGGAAAATGTTTACAGAATAATTATCTGCAAAGTAACAGGGGTGGATCTAGAGTGGGGGGGGGGGGGTGTTCGGGGTTGCAACCCCCCCCCCCCCCCCCGTTCAGCCACGGAGTTTACATAGACCACAGTTTACTACCAGTTGGAGTCTGAATTTAAATGCCGTAAAACACAGGAAAGTGCATTTCGAAGAGCTTGAAAATTTGAAAATATGACAACCCCCTAGTTGCGAACGGTAACACTTGCAATTACTACCGTACAGTCCGTAGCTAGCTACCGTACGCGAGTAGATTGCAAGTTACCTTCGCAACTAGAAAACAAACAACCCCCCACCCCCCCCACCCCCCTGTTTCCCAAATGCTGGATCCGCAAGTAAGGTGCTGCGATAAGTCAGGATATCATCAAACAGTGGTCTAGTATATGGCAGAGCTGCAGATAAGCTTTGTGTCTAAAAAGTATTGTAACCCCTGATTTAAAATTAAATGCGCATTTTATTTTTACAAATGGATTATTGATTTTCTTCATTATTAAATAGGGAACAAATGATCAAAACAATTTTAAACATTCACTTATTTGAGTGTATTATTAATTATTCACTTATGTATACTGTAATACAGTTGAAAATTTACTTTGTTGAGCTGCAAAAAGTACATTTTCAACTGTATTACAGCATTTCCACTACTCAATTGGACGAAATCAATGTGTATTAGACTGGTGTGAGGATTTTGTACTCCCACTTTTGATAATCAGTGCGTATTCTGAAATAATTCCAGCACAAAAATATTTACACAATTCCCTAACATTTGATTGGTCCGTTGCAAGTCTCCGTCCAAAATTTATATCCCAGTAAACTCCATGCCGAACTACTTTCCGTAACCGTCAGGCGCAGTTAAAATAATTCTTAAGAAAACGGAAAATAAACACATTTTCTTGATGAATTTATTTCAAATGCTGGAATTATAAGGAATGAATGGCCTTTTTGTGGAATTTATCGGGGATATAAACTTGGAAAAGTCGCGGGAATACTGGACGAGGCCTTCCGGCCTTCGTCCAGTATTCCCGCGACTTTTCCAAATTTATACACCAATTAATTACACAAAAAGGCCATTCATTCCTATAATAACCAATAGGATAACAATAAACAATTGGCGATAAAAAACTACAATTTTCGAAAAAAAAATAAAAAAAAATCGAAAATTGTAATTTTTTATGCCAATTGTTTATTTTTATCGCCAATTGCGAAAGTGGTTTTTCCAAGTTTATACCCCGATAAATTCCACAAAAGGGCCATTCATTCCTATAATAAGTGTGTAAAATATACCAATATGCACCTTACCTGGAGCTCTGATATGGCCATGAAAATACTATACAAATAAACATCTTCAGTCAGTATTGTTGTTTTTTATTTATATTCCAGATAAATTCTCCAACTAGATGACTGCAGCCCGCACGTCGCGCCCGTCGAGGCTTTGATAGTATACCGAAAAACTTTAACCAAAAACATTAACCCGGACGCACGTACATGCCAATGTGCCGACTATATCGTACTGTCCACAAGCGGGTGTGACAAAAATGTTGTTTATTTGTTGTAATTCTGGCCCAATTATATTACCAAAGTGCTTAAAATAATTTTAAATCCTATTTTTCATAGTTTTTTTAACTAAAGTTCGCATATAGTTGTCATTCCGGTGTCCGCACTATCCTTGTGACCACGGTAACTCGAAAAGTTTCAAGTCCAATTTATTACGTTTCCAGCATTTATATGTATGGATTTATCTGCGAGAGTAAACCCGTAATTGACAACTTACAAATAATACACCGTGACGAGGGTGTTCGAGTTATGCTCCGGAGACAAAATCAGTGCGCGAAAAAACAAAGGGAGATAACTAAAAAAAATAGTGATGCAAGAGTTGTCATTCTTGCGCGACACACCTTTAGGGTCGTGGTCTATGCATGTGTGAAGTTTCATAAAAATATTCCAAAGGGTGTTCGAATTATGCTTCGGACACGAAATCAGTGCACGAAACAACAAAGGGAGATAACTAAGAAATTAACAACGCAAGCGTTGTCATTCTTGCGCGCGACACACCTTTGGGTCGTCTTCTATGCATGTGTGAAGTTTAATAAAAAAATATTCCAAAGGGTGTTTGAGTTATGCTCCGGACACGAAATCAGTGCATGAAACAACAAAGGGAGATAAGTAAAAAAAATAAACGATGCAAGAGTTGTCATTTTTGCGCGTGACACACCTTTCGGTCGTGGTCTATGCATATGTGAGGTTTAATGAAAATATTCCAAAGGGTGTTCGAGTTATGTTCCGGACACGCAATCAGTGCATGAAACAACAAAGGGAGATAAGTAAACAAGAATTCCGCGGAATCAAATGCCTCACCTTGTCCCGCCTTGACCTCTCCCCCGCCTTTGATGGACCATCGAGCCTGGGCCCGAAAGCAATTTTCACTGGCCCGAACATATTATACAATTATTGACTAGGGAGCCATAGAATATCAGATTATATTCTATGGCTCATTAGTCAATATCCCAAAGGGTGGTCGAGTTATGCTCCGGACACGAAATCAGTGAGTGAAACAAAAAACGGAGATAACTAAAAAATTAGCTATGCAAGAGTTGTCTTTCTTGTGCGCGACACACCTTCGGGTCATAGTCTATGCATGTGTGACATTTCATGAAAATATTCCAAAGGGTGTTCGAGTTATGCTCCGGACAAGAAGTGTCTGCGGCGGACGCGGACGATGGTCGGTGTCAAATCCATAGTATCCCCCGACTTTTGTCTGAGAGATACAATAAGCACCGCCCACAAAAATGCATATGCAGATGCAAACGCCCCTGAAACATTATAATATAGAGTTAACCGCATTGTAATCTCGAAATTTGCAGCGTATATCAGAAAATGATAGGTCGGAAAATCTGTTTAATGGTGACGCGCTATCATATTTCTAATGCACTCCTTTACTACTGGTGTAGGAATACATATTGAAATAATTTGCGAACGTTCATCAACAATGATATACCTGTAATGTATGACCATCAGCAAATCAGATTGCGTGATATTTATAGAGTGCATTAGAAAATGATTTTTTGTTTGAAAATGTTGTTCAGAAATGTAATAAACAGAATATTCCATCGGACAAGTGTGAACAGCTTGAAATAATACACGTGTACGTCAGCTTCCTCATAGACAAATCGTTCGCTTTGCTTACTCGTTGTTTACACAGAATCCGACATACACACGTGTATCATTTCACACTATGCAAACATGTACGATGGAACGTCCTCTATTTACCTCACAGTGACCTTCGACCAAGTCTTCTTATCCGTCTTCAGAATACAACCACACTGCTCTGTGACGACAAACGTCCTGGAACAAACAAAAACAGCTGTCAGAAAACAACAAGGTTTCCTGGTGGCAATTTCAAAAAATTTTGAGGGAGTAATCATTTATTTTTCCCGAAATGCATTATTTCATATAGAACTAACAACTGCATATATTTGATGATTAAAAATATTCAGAATTATTATACTGAATGTATTACATTATCACAGCCAAAATGGCTGTGATAATGTAATAAATTCAATATAATAAAAATTAATAAATTTATCCTTAAATTGAAAATTTCTCCGTCAAGGTATACTTTGCTAGATAAGTATACTTTGCAATGTTGGTGAAATAGGCTACAGGTGGCAATTTTGACCTTACATGTACATGCAGCATATGCCTGGGATGCAAAATACATCCCGGTTGTCATGTAAGCGCAATCAGTAACAAGGGCACTTCTGACCAAAGTGGCCCTGGGTTTAATCCTCGGTCGGGGCAGTATATGAGATGGTATGGTGGTCGCCAGATCGGACAAGTGGATTTCCTTCGGGTACTCCTGTTTCCTCCCACATTAATGACCACCACCCTTAGTCCTTCTTCATCTGTGCCAACAAAAGCATTTGTACAACTGCTCTCATGATTGTTTGTAATCGTTAGTAATGGTAGTGTCGCAGGCGAACATATTCGGCCATTAAACACATTAAATCTAAAAAATATTTAAAAGTAAGTACTTTTTCATCAATAACAAAAAAGTCACCCTCCCCAAAAACAATTATTTGATGAAATTCCATCAAATATTGATTTTATTGCGAAAAAAAAAAGATCCTATGTGACGTCCATAGAGTAGCAGTAAACCGGAAACCGGTTACCGGTTTATTGCTACACTATGGACGTCACATAGGACTGCCAATACAGTTGTGGTCGAAAATTTAATAAAAGAGTGACTTTAAAACAATATATAATACTATGCTTAAGTAACACAAATAATCTAACATTTGTGACGATTTAACATGGCATTTATTAAATTTGGCAAAGCCTCGTTTCTTATGAAATCAGTAAACTAATTTAACCCTTTGAACCCGAAATCCCGCTATAGCGGTTTATGGAAAAAGTGCAGATCCAGATGAGCCGGCTCGTAACGAGCCGTCTCATCAGGATCTGCACTTTTTGAAAGTAATTTTAATATGTCTTAGAACAAAAACACCCCCTTTTCATAAAGGGACGAATCTGAAAATCATTTTGTGACCATTGGATTGGTCGGAACATTAGCATATCACAGTCCATTCCAGTTCCTTAGGGTTGAAAGTGTTAAGGTTAGTGTCCCATCTGTTAGGCACAAAATGTCTTTATAAGAATGAAATAAGTGTATAATTTAGTAACTATTTTGTCAGTTTTAAAATTTACAGGGCTTGCTATACCGATATAATCACTTTAACTTACTGATAGAGATGTGTAAATGACGCAGGACATTTTTAAATGATTTACTAGTACATCAACTAAATACGTCAACTGAGTAAATATTTTATTGACATATTATAAAGTACAATCATTACTCATCAAACAAATAAATAAAGAGAATAAATAGATGTTTCCATTAACATTCTAAGGACACACAGTTATCGCCCCATATATCAAATGGGCAATTCAAGTTCGATATGAAAAAGTATAATAATGTCAATTAACATGTCCGGTAATGGTAAATCAATGTTTAATGCCTCAGAAAAATGTCCCCTCTAAAGAAAGGACGAAAAATAATACGTCTCCCTATTTTACAACCTGCGATATGGGCGTCCAGCTTCAAGAAATATCATATTAAATCATCAGGCATGTAATATCCTTCAAATAATTACTTTTGTAAAAACTTGTGGAAAAGATCATCAAATTTCTTCGTCACCAGCTGGAGAGAGTTGTCATCTGTGCTCAACAAATTCTCCAAACGTGTCAGGTGATTGGTCAGAATCGTATACATTGTATACCCCGTCTTGGCACACCTGTCAATACACAAGTTGGTTGGTTGGTTGGTTGGTTGGTTGGTTGGTTGGTTGGTTGGTTGGTTGGTTGGTTGGTTGGTTGGTTGGTTGGTTGGTTGGTTGGTTGGTTGGTTGGTTGGTTGGTTGGTTGGTTGGTTGGTGGGTGGTGGGTTGGTTGTTGGTATGGTTGGAGGTGGTGGTTGTGGTTGGTTGGTTGGTTGGTTGGTTGGTTGGTTGGTTGGTTGGTTGGTTGGTTGGTTGGTTGGTTGGTTGGTTGGTTGGTTGGTTGGTTGGTTGGTTGGTTGGTTGGTTGGTTGGTTGGTTGGTTGGTTGGTTGGTTGGTTGGTTGGTTGGTTGGTTGGTTGGTTGGTTGGTTGGTTGGTTGGTTGGTTGGTTGAACATATACAGTCTGAAATGTACCTGTCTGTGAACAGCATTGTATTGCCTGTGCAGTATTAGGCCATGCCTTTTATTTAATGGTTTTTAACGACCAATCAACAGCTAAGGTCATTTTAGGCCCTTGTGATAGGGGAAAATGCCAAATCAGAATATTTACAGAATATATTCAGCCCTGAAATTAGAAAAACCTGACCTGGTGCCAGGTACTTGCCAGACCAGTCGCTAAAAGTAATACAAGTAGTACTAATCTTACTACTTTTATAATGGGTATAACCGGATTCAACTCTCAAGTAACAAGGAAGCCAAAATTGTATCTGAGGGCCAAACCAGGGATATCAGTAGCCTATTTCACCAACATTGCAAAGTATACTTATCTAGCAAAGTATACTTTGAGGGAGTAATCATTTATTTTTCCTGAAATGCATTATTTCATATAGAACTAACGACTGCATATATTTGATGATTAAAAGTATGCAGAATTATTATACTGAATCTATTACATTATCACAGCCAAAATGGTACTTTGCAATGTTGGTGAAATAGGCCACAGGATTCCGGTAAGGATGAAACCAATGGTGAAATTTATGCTTCACATTCTCCCAGGCAACCGCCCACGCCACACCTTTAAGCCACTGGCACATTAAATTATGCCAGGATGCATAAAAATTAATTTATTGTGCATAGCCGGCACATAAAAAATATCGCAGGGGAGTGTCTCACCCACTACCAATGGGTCAAGGTTACAAATATCGCAGGGGAGTGTCTCACCTACTACCCATGGGTCAAGGTTACAAATATCGCAGGGGAGTGTCTCACCTACTACCAATGGGTCAAGGTTACAAATATCGCAAGGGAGTTTCTCACCTACTACCCATGGGTCAAGGTTACAAATATCGCAGGGGAGTGTCTCACCTACTACCCATGGGTCAAGGTCACTCGAATGACCCAGGGTGTATCAATCTATCAATGTGAGAAAGACATATCTGCACATTTTGATGGACATGGCCTATATTTCAATGAATGTAGGTCAAGTTCACCTGAATAATAGTTAGGTATCAATAATTCTGTCACAAAAATATTTACACAATTCCCTAACATTTGATTGGCTCGTAGCAAGTCTCTGTCCAAAATTTATATCCCAGTAAACTCCCACGCCAAACTACTTTCTACAGGTGCGCTGTCAATGTAAACAAATGGCTGCCGTCTGTCAAAATAAACACATTTTCTTGATGATTTAAAATGCTGGAATTATAAGAAATGAATGGCCTTTTTGTGGAATTTATCGGGGATATAAACTTGGACAAGTCGCGGGAATACTGGACGAGGCCTTCCGGCCTTCGTCCAGTATTCCCGCGACTTTTCCAAGTTTATATCCCGATAAATTCCACAAAAAGGCCATTCATTCCTATAATAGTTAGGTATCAATGTCAGCAAGCTACTAATGAAATTTGGTGAAGAGCCACTAACAAATGAGGAGATATGCGAAATTTGGACGTACTTCCAATGTTTTGATAGATATGACCTACGGTAAATTTCGATAAAAGTAGGTCAAGGTCACCGAATGACCCAGAAATTTGAATGTATGCCCACAGACTTATACTTCAAAAATGTAGGTCACTTGAATGACCCAAGGCGGTTAGGTATCAATGTAAGGAATTCTGGCAAACATACAATGACGAAAACGGAATTGTGACTGCTATGCCTAATTTTCCTCTATAGTGGGTGAGACGAATATCAAGAACTTTCGTTGAGCCGATAACGTAATCGGTCAGTAAGGCGGCCAATAACAAACAGTGTGTCCTATTTTGATTGGCTGGTGTTGTTTGCGAACCACAAGGTATGTTCTCAATATTTGTGCTAAAATATTAACTAGTTTAATTGGCTGAAGCTGAGCTATATCTACCTTATTACAGGGGTGGGAAAAGTTCCAAATGCCAAATCCTGAAAGTATTAGTATTTTTATGCAATTAACAGGAACCCCAAATCCTGATTTCAGGATTTACAGTGAAACCTCTCTAAACCAGACACCCTGGGGGTGGGGGTTCCACAGAGGTTTAGAGAGGTTCCACAGCAAATCAAGTTTGTGATCACTCTGCGACACAGTTTAGTGGTTTGCAATCATGAACACACATTATAACTAGAGCGACATTCCAGTGAAAACCATTAAATTTAAATACTCAGATTTTTCTAAGAGTCTGGTTTAGAGAGGTTTCACTGTATCCTGAAAATTCCACCTGTTACTTTTGAGCAGGAGATTACAGTAAATACTTGTAGACATACCACAACTCGACTTGAGACAGATTCTTGTGGGACTCAAGCTTAACGTAGGCAAGAGTGTGTTGTCGACGCCAGGCATCCAACTGTTCAGACAGTCCCTCAACAAGGATTTCTAGTTCAGCGTACAAGATACTCAGTTGATTTACCACTTGCTGAAACCAAGCGAGCATGAGAAACGCCATGTGGTTTTGTACCTAAGAACATGCACAATTTTTCATGAAATATATTTACAGAAACTACATGAGCCCTCACCATTCGGTGGTAGGGGCATGAAAATAAGTCAGGTTGATTTGAAACTTCATATGCTTATTTAGCATCACCCATCTTCTCTTTCTATAACTCGCCAATGTAGAAGCCTGTCAAGGTCAAGGTCAAATGACTTTGAAATTAGAGATAAAGTTTTTTTTACTTACCTTATAATTATCTCATATATGAGACACGACATGCGATTTTGTACCTTCGGACATGTGTAATTTCATTAAATACGTTTACAAAATTTACAATAGTTTTTCAAAAGTTGACAACATTTTCAGAGTATATTCCGCATGTACGCATGTACTCTGAAAGTTTTGTCAACTTTTGACGCCATTTATGAAAAATAATGTAAAAGTTTTTAACATATTTCATGAAATTACGCAGATGTCCAAAGATACAAAATCACATGGCGTGTCTCAAATGCTTATTTATGCTTCTTTGTCATTATGACATATTTTTATGCTATAGCCCACCACCCATGCAGTCCCCATGCCAAAATTACTTTTAACCCTTAGACCGCTACTCACAACAATTGTCATCTGCTGTTGCTTTTATATCTTGCCTTATTTCACAATAAAAACATGGTTTGACAGCACTTCAGAATCATTTCCAATGGAAATGATTCTGAAGTGCTGTTAAAGCATGTTGTAAAGTATTCTAAAGTGCTGTCAAAGCATGTTTTTGATGATAAAAATGGAAAATAGAAAATAAATAGCAGACGACAAAAAAATTAAGATAGCGGTCTAAGGGTTAACATTTGTCTCTTGCAAAATTTATGTTAGTCTGAAAATGAATACTTACTTATGGGTCAAACCTTTTTTAACCCATTTCATGCGGGATAACATAATAATAATAACAACAAGGGCATTGTTATCACAGCTAACAACCTTGATAATAAATAAAACAAGAAATGCGTCTGTCGAACGCGGATGCAGCATATTTGAGAAACTGTGACAAATCGGTTAACCGAAAAGTGTGACGGACGGACAGACGGACAGACGGACAGACGGACGGACAGACGGACAGACGGACGGTCCAAACACTATATGCCACCCGTTTCTTCGAAACCCGGTGGCATAAAAAGTTGATTGTAAGTCCTCAGTGACCTTGACCTTGGGCGATCAAACGTGGGTCATATGCAGTACAAAGCACCATCCCTAAACACACATGGTGGCCAAATATTATAAAAATCGGTAGAGAAGTTATTGAAAAATGAAAGGTGTTACTAACGTACGAACACATGTATGTACATGGACCAACATTATATCCCCTCTTGCCTACACAGGTATCAAAATGTTTTATTTCTTCATGGAAACATACGTTGTTACCACTCATTTGAACCATCTTGTTGAGACAGTTCAAATGAGTGGTTACTAGAGCAAGTGAGCAGAGGCTCACGAATACGACAAACAAATGTAAATATTTAAAAAAAAATGAAGTTTGAAGTCAATCCGACTTACTGTTCCAGAGATAATGGGTATCTAAGTAATTTGACCTTGATCTTGGACATGAAGGCCGCATGGCTGGGTATAGAATAAAAATATGGGTGATGATAAGGTAGTAGATTAAGTTTGAGGTCAATCCGACTTACCATTGCAGAGATAATGGGTACCCGAAAACATTAACGCAAATGTTTTTAAGTAATTTGACCTTAACATTGGACATGACGGCCGCATGGGTGTGGATAAGAAATACCGATAAAGGGTTGCCTGAAAAATGTTAACGCTAATGGGATGGACGAACACATGGACGAACACGTGGACGAACAGACGGACGGATGAACGGATGGACAGAATGACGAAAACTATATACGAAGTATGTTTAGGGTATAAAACATATACTTTTGAGTACAAAGAAAATATATAGATTTTTTGTCAGAAAAATGGTGAATATTCAGCATGAAATGGGTTAGTATGAACCTATCCTTCCTTACCTGTCTTAGAGATTCAACTTTCCCAGTCTGGTCAACTACGTCTGTTTCATACTGAAGAACCTTCTGTCGAATATCCTGAACTTTACCTTTTCCACCACCCGCATTTAATTCTCCTTTGGCCTGAAGCAATTCCTCTAGTACTGCAATATAAATAGGTTATTATTTATATTTAGCTCATAGCAAGCTCTGCCTCCTAATTCTGTTCTTCCTTCGTGCTGTTTATTTTTTTATCTTCCATTTTTCTCATCAAAAACATGCGTTGACAACACTTTAGAATCACTTCCAATGGAAATGATTCTAAACTACTGTCAATCATGTTATTATTCAGAAAGAAGACAAAATATAACACAACAGCGGCACAACAGCGGCACAACAGCGGACGACTATTTCCGTTTCCCACATTCTAAGTGTTAACATTCACTGCAAGTAAACAAAGTTACATGTACATGTATTTGTAACCTACATGTAAGGCCATCGCAGGTTCTTCCTCTGTTACGCATCCACATGCAGGTAGGTTTTGAGTGGTTCTATGAAAAAAACAAACAAACTATGTATGCTATTTTACACTATTGACTGGGAAAGTAATATGAAAATTGATTTGGGACGTGTCTAAGTTTTAAATCCGTTCATGAATTTATACTTAATAAGTTTAATAAGAGTGAATTCTTATTATTTAGCGGCAAGTTAAATTTATGTTCAAAACTTACTCAACCCTGTAAAGGGTTGAGTAAGTTTTTAACATAAATTTACAGTCGTTTTATTTTCAAAGCCTTGTTTGTTTTTACCGGATACGTAAGTAGGTTTTGGCTATCCAGGTGGACGCTTAACAGAAAAACAATGGCATGGCCTAACAAGAAATCAGTAACACTGACGGATATACCCGTCAAAACTTTAACTCAAATTTGAGAAAGAATTTCATGCAAATTAAAAACCAGATGGCCGCGGCCCGCATGTTGAGCCCGCCGAGGTATTTGATGGTCTCAGAGTGTAATTATTTGAAGTTTGATTTAAGAGCTGTGGATATATAGGGTATGTAAAAGCTTAGAATGAAAATATGGATGATAATACAGAATTATTTGAAATAAATCAGAGTAAGTGTTGTGGAGATATAAGGTATGTAAAAACTTTAACACAAATTTCAAAGTCACTTGAACTTGGGCATGTGGACCCAGATGGGCAGGCCATAGAATGAAAATATGGATGATGGAAAGGAAATATTGGATGTTTGAAGTAAATTGGAGTAACAATTGTGGAGATAGAAGGTGTAAAAACTTTAACGCAGATTTTATAATAACGCAAACTTCTAAGTCATTTGACCTTGAACTTGGGGCACAGGGGCCACATGATTGTGACACAGAATTAATATATGGATGATGACCAATAAGCATATAAAGTTTCAAGCAAATCTGACTTACAGTTACAGATATAGTAGGTATGTGAAAACTTTTATCGCAAATTTGGACAAAACATTTAATTTTAAGTCATTTGACCTTGACCTTGGGCACAGGGCCGCATGAGGTATAAGGTATTTAAAAACTTTAACACACATTTTGGACGGACGGATGGTTTGTTTGTTTATTAGTGTTTAACGGCCTATCAACAGCTAAGGTCATGTAAGGCCGGGCAAACGGGTTCGATCCCATTTTAACCTGCTGCATTGGGGGGAAAATCCCAAATTCAGAACGGAATATTTACATCGAGAACAAATATATTCAGCGCTGAAATTAGAATAACCTGACCTGGTGCCAGGTCCATACCACACCAAAGTCACTTGGCCCCTTCCCCTAAAATAGGATTAGGATATCGTAATACTCACATAAGGGGTATAACCGGATTCAACTGTCACATACAAAGTGCCAAAGACGTATGTGAGGGCCAAACCAGGTCTCCAGTCGGGATTCCGGTAAGGATGAACCCCAATCGTTAAATTACCCATCGCGTGCTCCCACCTGCCACCCACACGGACGGATGGACTGATGCACAGACAGACGGACGGACGCATGGACACCCGGACGTCATTGTGATCATTATGTTTCGCTTTCTGCAAGTGGGCTTGACACTAAACAGATAAATTTTCGGTGGCCATCTTGGATGATGCAATCAGAAGATTTTGACAAAACATTCTCAGAGTGACTGTCTCCTTGATACCTTAGATTTGATATATCACATGACCATATGATATTTGGTGAAACATGAAATTTGACCCCTACTGGACCTGCCCATTTTTGATCTCGCGGTAATCATTTTAACAAATCTGAATGAGCATTGACTATCGAAAATTTGACCCCTACTCCCACGTCACAAATATGATCTTAAATCACCACTCATATCGGATCTACTATTAATTAAACTTGTTGACTGGTTTGATACAACACTTTTTTATTGATTATTTTCTTCACTCCTCCATACAAGTATATGTTGTAACCATTCATTTGAAATGTCTCGTTGAGACGCTTCAAATGAGTGGTAACAACATATACTTATGAACAGAAATAGGAAAATAGCAAACGTGAAAGTCACAGTCACAAATATGATCTTAAATCAACACTCATGTCTGATCCACTATCAATTAAACTTGCTGACTGGTTTATTAACCAAATGAAGTTGATACAATACTTTTTTTATTTTCTTTATTTCTCCATAAAGGTATATGTTGCTACCACTCATTTGAACCGTCTCGTTGAGACGGTTCAAATGAGTGGTAACAACATATACTTTCGAACAGAAATATGGAAAATAGCAGAAAAGGAATCTCCAAATTTTCATACTACTGTAATTGTATCCAGCCCGTAATGGGCTAAGGAACACATTTCCTATAAGATCCTCATCTTACTCTGAAGGTTGCTTTCCTCCGACTGTTTACGATGGACCAGTTCATCAACCTGGTTTGTTTCCGCGTCCAGTCGCGACAGTTCTCTCCCCAGTAACTGTAAAGATATCAAAATCCAATCCAGTTACTTACAGGTGAAAGGGTTAAGGAACATGTTTCTTATAAGATCCTCTCTATCTTACTCTCAAGCTTACTCTCCTCCTACTGTTTATCATGGACCAGTTCCACAACTCTGTTTGTTTCCACCTCCAGTCGCGACAGCTCTCCCCCCAGTAACTGCAATGATTGATTGATTTATTGGTTTCTAATGGACTATCTAGAGCTACGGTGATTTAATGCCAAGCCAACAGGTTCAATCCCACATTTAACCTGCTGTATTAGGGTTGGCTGTAACAAATGTGCGGAGAGCACACTAGGTGCATTAGAATGGGGATAACCATGCTTTGTTTTTCGATTTGGAGCGGTATGTGTGAGGTTTTATGGTCTGAGAATCAGTTTTACGGCTCCACTGACGCGTCGCCGTAAAACTGATTCACAGACCATAAAACCTCCCACATACCGCTCCAAATTGAACTAGATTTGTCAGTAAGCGGGGGCTTACGGAATACCCCCCCGCGTCAGCCCTGACCTAGAATGAATTCCAGCTCGCATACTATCATTTTCAGATAAAAGACTATGTCAGCACATATGGAGAGTGCGATGGTGGTTCCAGTTGAAAAAAGCAAACTAGACATTCTAAGTCCGTGACCTTGACCCCTGGCATAAATGGGGGTCGTAGGTTTGTTGCAGAATGATGTATGAGTGTCAGAGAAGGGCCGGGTAAAATATCACTGCATTCCGCAAAGGGAAAGAGAAGTTATAAGGAAATTTACATTTGTTAAGTTTTAGTTTTTTTCTAAGTTTATAAGTCCGTGACCTTGACCCCTGGCATAAATGGGGGTCATAGGTTTGTTGCAGAAGATGTATGAGTGTTAGAGAAGGGGCGGGTAAAATATGAAAGATTTCCGCAAAGGGAAAGAGAAGTTAAAAGGAAATTTACAATTGTTAAGTTTTGTGACGGATGGAAACACAGAAACACGGAAACTCGGACGGACGGACAAGCTGACTCCAGTACACCCCCCCACAACTTTGTTGCAGGGGGGTATAACAATGCGAGAACAGAATGTTATCACTGACGTAGTCGATGATGTAGTGTCCAGTCCAGTGACTACAATCATGAGTGCATACGCGGGAAGTAGGAATGCTATATTTATTCTTTTTTTCAATAATAACTTTTGTTTTATTCTTTCAGGTTACCCATACGGTCGGTCATACAGGTTAAGAAAACTGATATAAATATTTTACCAACTGTTTTGCTCACATTTCACCCACATCTGAGACCCAGGGCCTTTAAAAAATATCGTAGTAAACCATCATTTACGTATAATAGCTATCAGATTTATCCTCAAATCACAGGCGTTTATATATCGATGGTCTAGTAACATAAGGTCGTAAGTGCTATGCTAAAGCATAGCACTTACGACCTTATGTTACTAGACCATCGATATATAAGCCATTGCATTTATATATAAAGAACCCATTACGTTTATATATATAACCCATTTTCCGCATGAAAAATGAAAATATAACTAGATTTGTCAGTAAGCGCGGGGGCTTACGGATTACCCCCCCCCCCCCCCCCCCCCCCCCACCCCCCCCCCCCCCCCCCCCCCCGCGTCAGCCTTGACCTAGAATGAATTCCAGCTCGCATACTATCATTTTCAGATAAAAGACTATGTCAGCACATATGGAGAGTGCGATGGTGGTTCCAGTTGAAAAAAGCAAATTAGACATTCTAAGTGTCAGAGAAGGGGTGGGTAAAATATGAAAGATTTCCGCAAAGGGAAAGAGAAGTTAAAAGGAAATTTACAATTGTTAAGTTTTATTTTTTTTCTAAGTTTCTAAGTCCGTAACCTTGACCCCTGGCATAAATGGGGGTCGTAGGTTTGTTGCAGAATAATGTATGAGTGTCAGAGAAGGGGCGGGTAAAATATGAAAGATTTCCGCAAAGGGAGAGAAGTTAAAAGGAAATTTACAATTGTTAAGTTTTGTGACGGACGGAAACACGGAAAACGGAAACACGGACGGACGGACGTACAAGCTGACTCCAGTATACCCCCCCACAACTTCGTTGTTGGGTGTATAAAAACAAAGCATGGTTATCCCCTAATTTAACCTGCTGTATTAGGGGTGACTGTAACAAATGTGTGCTATGTAAGCTAGAGCCAGTGAGCAGAGGCTCCGGATAAGCCCGGCCGCTGCCTGGACCGACAAATAAAAACTTTTAACGTAAATCTTAAGGACGGACGAACACACGGATGGAATGACGAAAAGTATACGCCCCTCGACATATTTTGTATGCTGGGGGTATTACAAGCTTTCTGCATTAATGTTGAACAATACTTCAGTAACCAAGAACCCACTCTTCGAACATTTCAGTCACACTGACGCACGATATACATATCAAAAACATTAACGCAACATGAAAATATGTATGATGATAAACACACATGTGAAGTTTCGAGTGAATTGGCGAAGTGGTTTCAGAGATATAGTTTCAAAAAAAACTTTAAGGTAAAACTCAAACGCACATACATGTACTTACATACACACCAAACAGCGGTTTCGATACTCTGTAACACGCTGTATACGCGAGTTCGCATTTACACGATTTTGTGCAATTTTCGTACAATGGTAAATTACTGTTCCAATTATACAGCGATGTATATCTAACCTATGCACATTAACCCTTACTACGCTGAACTATATTGTGTCGTCTGCTGGAAATGTTTTATTTTCAATATTTTTCAATAAAAACCTGTTTTGACAGTGCATGAGAATCGTCTCCACTGGAGACGATTCTCATGTGCTGCCAAAACATGTTTTTTGTTAATAATTAAGGCAAAAATGAAAAACAGCAGACGACTATTTTCGTCTCCCGCGTAGTGAGGGTTAATATGTGTATGTTCTTTTCTATGCTTTTAGTAAGCTGCAGATCAACGAATGTGTATAAAATGTGTGAGACCATTGCGGTTTTGAGCGGGTATGTGGTACCGACATTTATAGCAAAGTTATAAATATAGTTTACGAAATTCATACAAAATGGCGGCTATTTTGGATTTACACATTTCTCTTTTTGATTGATAAGCATTGCATAGCATGTCAGCTATCACATATCAGAATTGTGTTTGCTTTAACCCTTACTACGCTGAATTAAATGTTGTCGTCTGCTGGAAATGTTTTATTTTCAATATTTCTCGACAAAAATCTGGTTTCGACAGCACATGAGAATCGTCTCCAGTGGAGACGATTCTCATGTGCTGTCAAAACCAGTTTTTTGTTAAGAATTAAAGCAAAAATGAAAAACAACAGACGGTAATTTCCGTCAACAGCGTAGGAAGGGTTAACCATTCTGTGACTGCTGAAGTAATGACGTTGCATATAAATATCACAAAAGCTGGGTATGCATTTCATACGATCGGCCATAATGCATGATGTCAATTGGGACGGGACCACTGTTTAAAGTCTCACCCGACATACTAGTGGGATGGAAATACTATGAAGGTAGTTTTCATGCCCTAGGAAAGGGTTTTGAACTCACAACCTTTAAGTATGGGTGGGGGGGGGGAGGCCCTAACCCCCAATAATTTTTTTGTTGGGGAGGACTGGCCCCCTCAATAATTATGTAACTTATATTATAAAGCACATATTCTCATCCTCAAACTTGCTGAGAATGCAGGAAATGGCTTTTCACGTTTCACGCCTTAGATTTCAAAAATTTACGGGGGAGCATGCCCCCGGACCCCTCTAGCAACATCAAGACTGGCCCCCATCCCCCCTCCCAATAATTTTCAGGTTCCACCACCTATGAAAACACCCCCTTTTCATAAATGGACTAGTCTGAAAATAATTTTACGACCATTGGATTAGTTGCAAAATTAACTCCATTCCAGTTAATTAGGGGTGAAAGGGTTAAATACCATCTCGTGTTCTGCACATTTAGAATGTAGAGCCTCCAGCTTGCTGAAAACTTCTGTATCCTGCTCCATTGGCTCCTCCGGTGTCTGCAAAACACAGAGGCAATACCAGGCTACTGTCTGTTCCACGTTTTGCTGCCAATTTTCTTTTGGCTAGTAAACACATTAAATGTAAAAAAATATTTACAAAGTATTTTATTTCATGAAATTCCATCAAATATTGATTTGATTGCGAAAAAACGATTATCCTATGGCAATTTAACATGGGGGCAGGGCAAAAAGGACGAGAGGACCTGGAGGATCAAAAAAGGACAAAATTTCCTCCGGTGTCCGCAAAACACAGAGGCAATACCAGTAGCCTATTTCATCAACATTGCAAAGTATACTTTAGTAGCAAAGTATACTTTGAGGGAGAAATTTTCAATTTTATGATAAATTTATTAATTTTTATTATACTGAATTTATTACATTATCACAGCCAATTTTGCTGTGATAATGTAATAAATTTAGTATAATAATTCTGCATACTTTTAATCATGAAATATATGCATTTGTTAGTTCTATATGAAATAATGCATTTCAGGAAAAATAAATGATTACTCCCTCAAAGTATACTTTGCTAGTAAAGTATACTTTGCAATGTTGATGAAATAGGCTACTGGCTACTGTCTGTTCCACGTTTTGCTGCCGACTTTCTTTTGTCTAGTCAACATGTTCTGGGAAAATTGACCCCCGTTCTGCGATTAGCCCCCGTTCTGGGATTTGGCCCCTGTTCTGGGGCTGATCCCCGATCTGAGTCTTACATTATGAGCCGCGCCATGCGAAAACTGGGCTTAATGACAAATTTTAAATTTTTACTTTTTTGCGTATTCTGCATTGTACATCTTTAAAAAGTTATATGCCACAAAAAATTTAATGTATCCCAATTATTTTACATTTTATAAGCATTTTTTAAGTGTGATGAAAACGTATACCGTAAAGATTCTAATAGACGCCCATGCTCTAATAGACGCCCACCCCCCACTTTTTACGTTGAAAATGACCTATTTTTTCGCTGATTTTCACGAAATTGGTGCCTCTAATAAATGCCCAGTACTAAGTTGAAATAAAATCGGAGCCAATTGTCCAACTAGATTTCTTTTTCTTTCCAGTAGTTCCTTGAAAATCGGGAAAAAAACAACATAATTGCTACTTTCACTTTCAAAAGCGGAAGTGAAATTCAACTTTTTCCGGTGTCACAGTAAATTCCTCATCGGCAGTAGCTATTTGCACGGACACAGGGCGATCAGATTTTACACAGTTACGGAGACGCCATTTTCGAAGCATCTCAAACCCATCTCGTATATGGGTGAAATTGACATCATGTTGGATTGTTGGCCGATATTTCCTAGGAGACGAGCAAAAATAAATATGACTTGTTCTCCCGGGACGTCCATGGCCATGGGCCGAAATAAATCACACCGATACGGACCAAAACCGTGACAGTCCAAAACGTCCATATGCGTAAATCTGATCAGCATTAATGATTGACGTTGTATGTATATATCTGATATATACTTTACAATTTAAGTATTTAAACCTTTTTAATGAGTGTACCATAATGACCAAAGTGGGCCGAATAGTCTTGGTCCAAAATGTCCATAAACTGACAGACACTACAATCAAGTCGTGTCAGACGTTTGAGAGTAACGTCCCTTCGTTATGTTTTTGTTCAGATATTAGAAAAATCGTATATTTTTATCATTTTCCCTTCGCTGAATAATACTTGCCTCTATTAAACGCCCACCCAGGACTTCGGAGCCAGTGGTGATTAGAATCTTTACGGTATATAACGTTTTAGATCAATGACGTCGCATTTGCAACATTTTTTTTATAAACGGCTTATGCAAGTGGTGTTCATAAAATACCCGGACAAGTCCCAGTTTTTGTCATCTTTTATCGCATTTCAACCAAATTTGGATATCTCGTAGCCTAACCAATTGTTTACCATTAACCCAAGACAAAGTATGAAAATATTGTTTATGGCCCGTGCTGCATTTTTTGCCTTACAAACAAGGTGAACACAAGTCCTCAGTGAACTTGATCTTGGGTGGTTGGACGTGGGAGGTATGCAAAACAAAGCACCATCCATAGACACACATTGTGGCCAAATATTATCAAAATTGATAAAGCGGTTCATGAGTTATTGGAGAAAAAACTTTAACATATTTGCCTTACAAACAAGGTGAACATAAGTCCTCAGTGACCTTGTCCTTGGGTGCAGACAGACAGACAGACAGACAGACAGGACAGACAGACAGACAGACAGACAGACAGCGGAAGTGAAATTCAACTTTTTCCGGTGTCACAGTAAATTCCTCATCGGCAGTAGCTATTTGCACGGACACAGGGCGATCAGATTTTACACAGTTACGGAGACGCCATTTTCGAAGCATCTCAAACCCATCTCGTATATGGGTGAAATTGACATCATGTTGGATTGTTGGCCGATATTTCCTAGGAGACGAGCAAAAATAAATATGACTTGTTCTCCCGGGACGTCCATGGCCATGGGCCGAAATAAATCACACCGATACGGACCAAAAACCGTGACAGTCCAAAACGTCCATATGCGTAAATCTGATCAGCATTAATGATTGACGTTGTATGTATATATCTGATATATACTTTACAATTTACGTATTTAAACCTTTTTAATGAGTGTACCATAATGACCAAAGTGGGCCGAATAGTCTTGGTCCAAAATGTCCATAAACTGACAGACACTACAATCAAGTCGTGTCAGACGTTTGAGAGTAACGTCCCTTCGTTATGTTTTTGTTCAGATATTAGAAAAATCGTATATTTTTATCATTTTCCCTTCGCTGAATAATACTTGCCTCTATTAAACGCCCACCCAGGACTTCGGAGCCAGTGGTGATTAGAATCTTTACGGTATATAACGTTTTAGATCAATGACGTCGCATTTGCAACATTTTTTTTATAAACGGCTTATGCAAGTGGTGTTCATAAAATACCCGGACAAGTCCCAGTTTTTGTCATCTTTTATCGCATTTCAACCAAATTTGGATATCTCGTAGCCTAACCAATTGTTTACCATTAACCCAAGACAAAGTATGAAAATATTGTTTATGGCCCGTGCTGCATTTTTTGCCTTACAAACAAGGTGAACACAAGTCCTCAGTGAACTTGATCTTGGGTGGTTGGACGTGGGAGGTATGCAAAACAAAGCACCATCCATAGACACACATTGTGGCCAAATATTATCAAAATTGATAAAGCGGTTCATGAGTTATTGGAGAAAAAACTTTAACATATTTGCCTTACAAACAAGGTGAACATAAGTCCTCAGTGACCTTGTCCTTGGGTGCAGACAGACAGACAGACAGACAGACAGACAGACAGACAAGACAGACAGACAGACAGACAGACAGACAGACAGACAGACAGACAGACAAGACAGACAGACAGACAGACAGACACATTTGTGTATTGGGCAGTCAGACATACCTTTGCATAATGGGTAACCAGCTGGCTCTCTTGTTCAACACAAGACAAACAATTTTTAATCCAGGTGTCTCGATCAATATCCTGAAAAACAAAATGGGCAAACCATGTTCATTTCGTTTCCAAGGAAATGAATTTTATGGCTGATTGGGAGCACAAATTTCCTGTAATTCGTCCTGCCAAACAGCAAGAAAATTGCTTAACCCGTACAATGCTGATTTGTTGTCGGTTGTTTATGTTGTATTTGCCATTATACTCCTAAAAACATGTCGATGGTCTAGTAACTAGGGGTGCAATGATACATCAATATTTTTTAGCCACGATACGATACATCGATACGCTCAGACCGTATCGATACACAAACAATGAATTTTATGGCTGATTGGGAGCACAAATTTCCTGTAATTCGTCCTGCCAAACAGCAAGAAAATTGCTTAACCCGTACAATGCTGATTTGTTGTCGGTTGTTTATGTTGTATTTGCCATTATACTCATAAAAACATGTCGATGGTCTAGTAACTAGGGGTGCAACGATACATCAATATTTTTTAGCCACGATACGATACATCGATACGCTCAGACCGTATCGATACACAAACGATACATTGTTGATGAAAATAGTGTTAAATGCATTTCTGTAATGTCAGTGTTTGTATAAGACAACAATTGACTTGTGGTAAATTGGGTGTTTTTCTGAACTGTTAGTTAGTTGTAAATTGTAATACTATACCTACCGTGACATGTCACATTACCGTCGTGGTGTATGCATGTATATTCAGAGTATATACCTGTTTACGCTGTCTGTTGTCAATGTTGTTTTCATAATATTCCGGAAGTTGCAGAAGCCAAATTAATAATATGCACAGTCTCATCTCCCGTCTGATTGGATAATAGGACATGCACCTGCGCATTGGCCAATGAATACACGTCCACGAATACACGCCAAAACGTCCCCAATAAAAAACGTACCCAGTTGAAAATTTGCTGGTCACAACGTAGTTAATGTCCCCGGTTCTAATCGCGGACCGGTACAAATTTTTCTAACCCTGCGACACGAATAGTTATTGTTTTTATTGCTTAGAGATTCGAAGTAGTATCACCAAATAAATACATAATAATATTCTAAATAGTACACAGGTCATACTAGAGCCGAAAGTTTGCGAAATATTTGGTGAAACGGGAAAGGACGTTTTGACAACTATACGTTTTGACATGGGGACGATTTGAAATGGGGACGTTTTGACTTAACAAGTTAACAACAACAACAAATATTACTGGTAATAACAACAACAATGGCTTGAAAAAAGTTTAGTGCAACAGCGAGCTTGGCCTAATCGAGTAAGAACGTTTGATTCGTGATTGGTATTTTCTGAAAAAGAATATGAATAATCAAACAGTAATTTGGTTTAATGAGAGCAAGCAAGTTGTAACGACAATATAATTACAATTCAGGTTTTCTTTCTAAGTTCAATACACACATTTAACCTAACAGGTTTGGGGCAACGGGTGGGTGGTTGGGTGGGGGGGTATAATTTGTTTTTTTGTTCGTTGAAAATAAAAAGGAGTTTGTTTGCCGTTCACATCTGTTGTTTACTGTGGTATCCGTTTCCGTATCGATAACATATCGTCATCGAGGTCCTAAAAGTGAATCGCGATACCGTATCGATATCGTGGCCTTTGGCCGTATCCGTATTGACAAGCCCTACTAAGTAACATAAAGGGGCTCGTAAACTGCCTGGACCAATGGACCATTACCAAGGACATGGAAATGATCGAGACAAAATTGTCTGCCCCCTATTATCATAAGAACCAAGTAATACTTCAAATTGTTTATGACGTTTATGGCCAACTAAAATACTTGAATCTGGACGAACGAAAAGTGGTAAACAATGCAGATTGAAGTGGTAAGTAGAAGTAGATAAGTAACACGTAGTCACTTAATCACATTATAAATGTACAGCTATAAATTACAATGGGGAACACACAGGAAATAACATGATACATTGAATATGCGAACAGTCACTGTAACTGTGCATGATACTATTCAAATTACAAGATTTGTAAGCCAATCGACAGTTATTAACTTTAAAGCGCAACTTAAAAGCTATAGACGGAATAAAGCTCGGTATGTTGGTATCTCAAGGTCCCCGGTCCCAGTGGACAATAGTATGAATGCACAAGTACTTTGAATGATCGCGTAAATCAAAGTTGAAATAACATACCAAGTATAAAACAATGGCAGAACGAACATTGGAGGAACAAATGTGACAATCCATCTGAGCTAACCTCCCCAGTGGCTGGCGTATCTCACAATAGATAAGTTGGGTAATAACTGAATCGTATCAAGGTCCCAACGTGGTCTAACCTCACCCGCAGTATGAGGTCTAGTCAACAATATGTGGCTAAATAAACCAAACTTCAAGTGGGATTAATCCATAAACAATATATGTAGTCCTTAACCTACAATAATCCCATTTAGCCATGATATGGCCATGATATGGAAGTATTAACAGTGCATTATCCTTTTTCCGTTATTTTTCTTACCACCTGTAGACAACACTTTGCAAACTCAACGCGAAACGCAACGCCGAACGCAAAACCAACGGTTTTGCTGTAGCGATGAATAAACGTTGTTTAACAAACGTATAAATACACGGGTTTCCGTACACGTGTAATAACACATTTGTCCCAAACGTTTTAATATTTAAAAAGCGTTGTAATACGTTGTTTAAAACCGTATAAATACGGTTTCGTAACAGAGCGTGTAATACAAACCATTGTCCAAACCGTTTAGTTTTAAAATGCGTTAGAATACATTGTTTAACAACGTATAAAAATACGGTTCGTACATCAGTGTAATACACAATTGTCAAAACCGTTTATTTTTACAAGCGAGGTAATACGATTTAGCTTCAAAAGTGGCGTAAAATCAACCACCTTTGACGTAATACATATGTAAGCGAGGTGAAAGAAGTTGAAACGTGTACAACGCTTTACCATGGAAGCGTGTAGCCTATATTAAAGCGATTGAAACGTGTACAACGGTTAACACGATTTAACGCGAATACCTGTTGCGGCATCGGAAACACCCCGATCGCATTCGAGGCGTCCTTGTTTTCGTCTCTTATTTTAAAAATAATCGCGAATACATAACCCTCAGGAATCGAGGTTACAAAGTACATCGGGCCGGTGTGATTTAGCACTTCAAATTGAATTCCCTAATTAAAGAACAACGACAGATGTAACCTTGTTTCCGTTTAAAATCAAAATGTTTGGCGAATTGTAGATCACGTGAGCCTGGCACAATCAGGTATCTGCGGCATTTCCTATGTTACATTTTAAATATTAACCAAAACAAAAACCCTGAACCCCTAAACAGCGTAATGTAACAAGTTCCCTAATAACATTAATATGGAAATAGCCCCCAGTGCCGATAGTCCGTTGTTCAGTTACTTGGGTTAAAAATATTCGAACACAGATAAACACAGTGCCAAGGTTTCTTTCATTTTTAATTTTTAACATCAGCAGAAAATGGCGGAGTCCTATGAACGCTCGTAAACGTCTTTACGCCAGAAGGCCAGTCTAATTTCAACAGTTACCTAAATCCTTCAATACACCTGTTCCCACGCGTGTGTTTAAAAGATTAATCGATATTTTGGAGAAACTAGAATACACAGCGAGCTGCACACTGGTTTTAAACCACCGGATAATGGCCTGCGATAAATGTGTCATAAATAAATTACCTTGGTGGTCAAAAAACCCGGAAATTTTAAAACTTTAAGGTTTACACAAGGTTTTTATAAAATCATGTTTAGAAATAGCGAAAGAGCAGCCGACTTGGCAAATTTTTCCCTCGGACCGATTTTTAAGACTAGTTTTCAAATTCAAATCTCAATCGGTTCCTAGAGAGTTAAAAAATCTGGTCCAGAACCAGAAAAACTGAAACTTTTAGAAGCCCTGCAAGTTGAGTCTAGCATATATGGCCCCAAAATCCGCACCTTTGGGTTAGGGTTAGGGTTACTATACAAGTGGTTACAAATGGGACATCTATGTGCACATGGTGCGGATTATTTTGGGACCTATCTAAAAGTATATATACACACCACGCAAGAAACGATCTGAGCTATAGCGCATTCTACGCGATACACGGTTTGGTCATACCAAAAACGAGTAATGCGATTAAAACCCTGGAGGAAAACGTGGTTATAACGATAACACGGTTTTCATCTGTAACGGTACTGTGTTACATGTAGAAAACGTGTTTAACCGTTTTCGTCAAAGAAAGCGTTAACATCTGTTTAAAACGGTTTTATTTAACCTTAGTCGATTGTATACATTTACAAATCGTTTGTTAATACGATTTAACAACCGGTTTAGTACACCGGATAATTATCACGCTTTTTGAAAACTCAATGCGTTGTTTTTTACAACCAGATTGTTAAACGTTTACAACCATTGTACATGGATTACATAAACTGCTTTTTGAAAACTCAATGCGTTGAAACAACACGGTTTTGTTTCGACATTTCCGCGCATCCGCAATAGTGGGGAAAGGCGGAAACCAACGCATACCATGGAAAACCGGTATTCAAAACTATTACGAACACACACCAAAGCAAAAGACAACACGGTTTTTGAAACCGCAACTAACGGTAAACTTCCACGGATACGCCAACGCACAATAACACTTTGTACACGTATAAAAACCCGGTAACAATTTTGACAGAAACAAACTGTACCATACACTAATCAAAGTATACATGTGTATTGTCCTATGCAATATAATTTCCAAAGTATGAAATGACCCAAAGCCGGATAGATGGTTTAACATCACATTGATGAGTCCTAATAACGATAAGTTAATTCCGGAAAGCTGGTACCCGAAGTAAAGTTCCCCAAGCAGGTAGTAATTATTTCCGGAAAATGGTGGAACCAGATGTAAAGTTATCCATGGTAACACACGAACTGTAGCTAACCCGGATCGTTGTGGACCGGATGTTAAAGTATCCATGGAGAAGTCAATTGGGGTTAGTAATAAACCGGAAGTGGTAGACCGGAATGTAAAAGTTTTCCCGATATAATACAAATGGGCGATTATCACAGATTGGCTAAAGACCGCTGGGAAAAGTTTCACAAATGGGTGACATTCAACCTACGGTGGTAGTTAAAATAAAGCTTATATGTGTGTATGGGCGTTTTCACTTCACTAATCTATGGCTGTGACTGTCTGCTGAAAACGCGATGTAGCAATCACCGACATACCTGCTCAATAACAGGCCTGTTACCCGAGCTGGCTACACACAATTGCGCCAGACAGACGTTAATCGGACACTCGGACCGACCGCCCGGTAACTACTGCACTGACATGGGGTCCTTGCCCTTCCAACGAGTGGACCAAAAACGTCCAATGATTGCTCGCAGGAAGCGATCCCTCAAGAGGACTACAAAAATGAGTCTCCCAAATACAGGAACGAATAAAAACGCACAGACAGACAGACCGAGGATTGCACAAACGGAACTAAAAAAAAACGGGTAAATCGAACAACGGCAAATCAACAGCTGAAATACAAAAAAAATGTTGTAGGTACAACATACCAAAATCCTCTGTATCCACTGGAGAATACAGTACTATACCTTCTGTTAACCCCAGAAAAATTAATGTTTTTCCCACCCAACCAACAAAATAAGCGAGAGGAACAAAGTCGCTTATATTGCGCACACCAGTGAAACCAAACCAACGCACCGAATAATGAATATGCCTACCCCTCGTTTCGACATCTCCACATAAAAATATTACAAAACCCGATGGCTTTTAGCCATTTCACCCGTCGGGAATTAAAATATTTGGCATAAATATATGTTTCACCCACCGCCAATAAAAATTCAACCAAACTAGTATACAGCCCTCGCGGTAATAAATACCCATCCTAACATTGGTATAATCCCACACTAACCATAAATCTGTACACTATAGACCCAGAATCACATAAATGCGAAATCTACTACGACGCTGGTCTCGACAACTGCGAAGGTCCGCTTTAATTTGGCCCCGGGCCCCCAAACCCCTCCATATCGGTCCCCCTACGGGGCTATACACTCAAAATGAGAGTGTAGCACATACTAAACTCAAATAATCGGGGAGGTCAATTTACGGAAACTAATCAACGACATACAAAGCATCACCAGTATTGGGATCTGATAATATCCGTGTTGGCCAGTACCAGGCCTATGCTGAAACACTAACCCGAAACCACTAACATAAACAGGCCAGACCATGGTAATGGTCTGCGCTAATATACATTGGCTTCACCCTACAAAGAAGGTCCCCTTATCTGGTGAACCAACGACCCCAAACGCGGCAACCAAACCTCGGGTCCGGCAACGGATAGTGGACCATTCCGTAAAACTAAAACTAAAAGGGGTCCGTTTTTCCCCTAGCGAAACCAGCACAACAATGTCCACGCAGTCAAAACGAGTTTCTTCCTACCACACACATGGCATAGTCAGTGGCAAATATGGCGTGACATCAGTAAAAACATTAGCTCATAATAAAATGGACTGGTATTTAAATCCGCAAAAAGGACACGCATAAACGAATTTCCACCAATACAACAAACCCAACCCCCGTTATTACAACACGCACATGTTGTTACATGGCAAATGTACATGCTAAATCACAGGTATGTAAAAACCTCACAGGTGTGGTGAAATCACAGGTATGTGTAGGAATCACAGGTATGTGAAATCAATAGTACGCACAACAATACAACACAGTACCACACATCAAAAATATACAATTATACGGAATCCGGAATATACAAGAATGCACGTGTCACGCGACAACTGCTATGCTAAAGCATAGCAGTTACGACCTTATGTTACTAGACCATCGATGTTTTGGCAGTACATTATAATTATTTCCAAAAAGTGCTGTCAAACCATGTTTTTAGTGAGAAAGAATACAAAATATGGAACAACAGCAGACAACATTTTCGATCCCCGCATTTTAATGGTTAACCCTTAGACCGCTACTCACAACAATTGTTGTCTGCTGTTGCTTTTATATCTTGCCTTATTTCTCAATAAAAACATGGTTTGACAGCACTTCAGAATCATTTCCAACTGAAACTAATGAAAAAACTATCAAAATTGGAACCTTTTTATATTCTATCTGAAATTTATAGCGCTGGGATACCTTGCTTTTTTAAATGAAGGCGCTGCGGCACCCCAGAACTATAATAGGCTGGGGAAAGGCCTGCATTTTTCACAATAGGTGTCATTGATTGAAACATTTGTATCGATATATTCAAACTATCAACAATACATGAAATGTCTTATGTTTAAATATGGGTACACCAGTAGCCTATTTCACCAACATTGCAAAGTATACTTATCTAGCAAAGTATAATTTGAGGGAAATTTTTTCAATTTAAGGATAAATTTATTAATTTTTATTATACTGAATTTATTACATTATCACAGTCATTTTGGCTGTGATAATGTAATAAATTCAGTATAATAATTCTGCATACTTTTAATCATCAAATATATGCAGTCGTTAGTCCTATATGACAATGCATTTCGGGAAAAATAAATGATCACTCCCTCATGTGAATTGGCGGCATGGGCGTGTTCCTAAAGCTTACATGCATCAAGTGTCCAAATATTGAAGCAACCCGTAAAGTAATATTAAAGTTATAGCATGATGACGAAGCTTGTACAAAGTTTTTGACATTTCGGACGACGACGCAGACGGAAAAAGCGGCGACTATAGTCACACCTTCTCAATAATACATTTGTAAAAGCAAAACACGCATCGAACTGGAAATCTGGGTGTATAATACGCTTTAGATACAAAACTTATCTGGAGCTCTGGGGTACATTAAATTAGGAACATGTATATGCTAAATAAATATCATAAGGATTTGCCAAGCTATGGCCTGTATAATTCCAGCAGAAAAATATTTACACAATTCCCTAACATTTCATTGGTCCGTAGCAAGTCTCTGTCCAAAATTTATATCCCAGTAAACTCCCATGCCGAACTACTTTCCATAACCGTGAGGCGCAGTTAAAACAAGTGTTAAGAAAACGGAAAATAAACACATTTTCTTCATGAATTTATTTCAAATGCTGGAATTATAAGGAATGAATGGTCTTTTTTTGGAATTTATCGGGGATATAAACTTGGAAAAGTCGCGGGAATACTGGACGAGGCCTTCCGGCCTTCGTCCAGTATTCCCGCGACTTTTCCAAGTTCATACCCCGATAAATTCAACAAAAAGGCCATTCATTCCTATAATGTAGTCCGCGTATCCTACCACAAAAAAATATACATACTGGTGGCTGTTTCACTAAACTTTGTACTAGTCAAAACTATTTCACCCCTGAAAATCAGGACGTCATGATTCTTGTCGAAGATTACGTCATAATATTCAACATACTTTAGATTATAAACATAATTTAGATCGGTCAGTCGACACGTCCCACGCTAAATTTACGTTCATTGTGTCAGATACACTGTTTACAGGTTGAGCAATAAAACAGTTATTTCATGATCATACGGCGAACAGTGAAAACATATTGCCCCTTCGTGCTGTGGACGACCCTATGCACTAGTACAATAGTACCTCGAGTCGTCCACGACACCTCGGGGCAATAGTTTTTACTGTTCCCTGAATGACCATGAAATAACTGTAGTATTCATGTGGGATATTATAGGGATAACTGTATTGTAATTTTCAAATTTGCAGCATATATCAGACTAGATGGCCGCGGCCTGCATGTCGCGCCGTGTGGCGAGGCATGGACACTAAAAAAAAAGATATAGTATAACGAAAAAGTTTAACCAAAAAACTTAACCAAAAACTTTAACCGGACATACGTACGTACGTACGTACGTACGCCAAAGTGCCGACTATATCGCGCTTTCCGCAAGCAGGCGCGAAAAAAAAGTTTAACCAAAAACTTCAAAGTAATTTGACCTTGACATTGGGCACAGGGGCCACACGGGAGGGGGGTAGAATGAAAATATAGATGATGATAAACACCCATGTGAAGTTTCAAGGTAATGGGCAAAGCAGTTGCAGAGATATAGTATAACGAAAAACTTTAACCAAAAAACTTAACCAAAAACTTTAACCAAAAAACTTAACCAAAAAACTTAACCAAAAACTTTAACCAAAGAACTTAACCAAAAACTTCAAAGTAATTTGACCATGACATTGGGCACAGGGGCCGCACGGGAGGGGGGTAGAATGAAAATATAGATGATGATAAACACCCATGTGAAGTTTGAAGATAATGGGCAAAGCAGTTGCAGAGATATAGCATAACGAAAAACTTTAACCAAAAAACTTAACCAAAAAACTCAACCAAAAACTTTAACCAAAAAACTTAACCAAAAATTTAAACCAAAGAACTTAACCAAAAACTTTAACCAAAAAACTTAACCAAACAACTTAACCAAAAACTTCAAAGTAATTTGACCTTGACATTGGGCACAGGGGCCACACGGGAGGGGGGTAGAATGAAAATATAGATGATGATAAACACCCATGTGAAGTTTCAAGGTAATGGGCAAAGCAGTTGCAGAAATATAGTATAAAGAAAAACTTTAACCAAAAAACTTAACCAAAAACTTTAACCAAAAAACTTAACCAAAAACTTCAAAGTAATTTGACCTTGACATTGGTTGGGCACAGGGGCCGCACGGGAGGGGGGTAGAATGAAAATATAGATGATGATAAACACTCATGTGAAGTTTCAAGGTAATGGGCAAAGCAGTTGCAGAGATATAGTATAACGAAAAACTTTAACCAAAAAACTTAACCAAAAACTTTAACCAAAGAACTTAACCAAAAACTTCAAAGTAATTTGACCATGACATTGGGCACAGGGGCCGCACGGGAGGGGGGTAGAATGAAAATATAGATGATGATAAACACCCATGTGAAGTTTCAAGGTAATGGGCAAAGCAGTTGCAGAGATATAGCAAAACAACTAAAATTTAACAAAAAACTTAACCAAAAAACTCAACCAAAAAACTTTAACCAAAAAACTTAACCAAAAATTTTAAACCAAAGAACTTAACCGAAAACTTTTTTTAACAAAAAACTTTAAAAAACCAAACAACTTAACCAAAAACTTCAAAGTAATTTGACCTTGACTTGGGCACAGGGGCCACACGGGAGGGGGGTAGAATGAAAATATAGATGATGATAAACACCATGTGAAGTTTCAGGTAATGGGCAAAGCATGTTGCAGAAATAGTATAACGAAAAACTTTAACCAAAAAACTTAACCAAAAAACTTTAACCAAAAACTTAAACAAAAACTTCAAAGTAATTTGACCTTGACATTGGTTGGGCACAGGGGCCGCACGGGAGGGGGGTAGAATGAAAATATAGATGATGATAAACACCCATGTGAAGTTTCAAGGTAATGGGCAAAGCAGTTGCAGAGATATAGTATAACAAAAAACTTTAACCAAAAAACTTAGCCAAAAAACTTAACCAAAAACTTCAACCAAAAAACTTAACCAAAAAACTTAACCAAAAACTTTAACCAAAGAACTTAACCAAAAACTTTAACCAAAAAACTTAACCAAACAACTTAACCAAAAACTTTAACCGGACACACGTACGTACGTATGCCAAAGTGCCGACTATATCGCGCTTTCCGCAAGCGGGCGCGACAAAAATGATAGGTCGGAAAATCTGTTTAATGGAGACACGCTAGCGGAGCCATTAAACATGTTCTCCGACCTATCATTTTCTGATATACACCGCAAATTTGAAAATTACAATCCGGTTAACCTATTTCTAATGCACTCCTTTACTACTGGCATAGGAACCCATATTGAAATAATTTGCGACCGTTCATCAACAATGATATACCTATAATGTATGACCATCAGTCAATCAGATTGCGTGATATGTATAGAGTGCATTAGAAAAACTATTGGCTGTTACAGAGAGGGGTTTGTTGTAGGGAGGTGGTCAGCCATTCACGGAGGTTTGACTGTACCTTAGCTCCCTTGAGAACAATAATCTCTATGTTAAATTCTTGTTGTCCACTGAGTTTCTCTATTTGGTCATCAACCATCACAGTAAACTTTTCGTACAGCTTCTCATCCATATCTCCCTTGATTTTGTTCAAGCCCTGCTCCTTAAGACTGTTGTTTTCCTTCCTGAAAGATTCATTGGTTTAACTCTTTGCATGCTGGGAAATTTGTGGGCTATAAATAGTTCAAAACTAGCGGACAAAAAAATCATCATATTTTCTTTTATTTCTCATTGTAAATATCATGAATACCGGTATGTCTTGGAATTTCATTAGAATTGAGTCCTGAGGACTCAATTCTAATGAAATTCCAAGACATATTTACGGAGAGAAATAAAACATATAGTCCTAATTTGTTTGGCGGATAATTAGTGGGCTACAAACATGATAAATATAAAAGAGCACAGCCAAACGATGCAAACACTCGTCTGAAATTTGATCACCGAAATGATTAGCAATATACAGTGCACATAAAGTGAATGTAAACATAGACCAGAAATGAGTTCAATGTAAAGGCTAACCAAGATTTAAAAGCATAAAATAAGTAATTCAGGCTGAGAAATGATGTCAATGACATGTATGTGTGGCTGATTTGCGGTTGTGTGAACTTAGATTAAGCACAGGAAGACTCGGACCTAGGCCGCTGTGAGAGAAAATCAACTCCTTACAAATAATACACTGTGAAGAGAACACCCGTAATTGCGCGCCTGTTTTCTTGGAAACCAAGAGCTACCATGCAAACTGTTTTATTTTTATTACAGTCAAAATAAAGTTATTTGAAAACTTGGAAAGGGTCTCGACTAATCTAGAATGTTAATGTGATTCAACACATCCCAAACATGCACTCAAATATATCTGGTTCATAGAACAGCTGCGTAATTTGGATTTCAAAAAGTTTAAATGACGTTACATTTGACGTCACACAACGTAACGTCAAAAAGCGGGAAAACACGTCATTTTATAACTATTCATGCGCACATCACAATTCATTGATTATAATCTCAAAAATAGACTAAATGTGCATATGTATCCGCCGTGGAAGTGTAATAAATAGGATATTCCATCGAACATGTTTGAATAGCGGAAATAATACACTCGTTTCCGTCGTCGTCCGTGCAAGCAACTCGTTCGCTATGCTCACTCGTTGCTTACGAGGAAGCCGACGAACACTCGTGTAATAGTTCCCCATATTGTTATAAAATAGAGCATAATATACACAATGAGATTCTCTGTTGTACGGTACATGCCCACTCAGTAGACACAAAATGTTCTTTATAGGAATTAACAAAATTTGCCAGTAAGCGAGGCTTACGGAATACCCCCCACGTGGGCCCATGTGCCTCTAAATATGTAAGGAAATAGAAGTTACAACATATTTCTCTCATGTTTGTAAAGAGACTAAGTATTTTCCCCTGACCTTGGGATCAGCGGGGTTGGACGGTCGTGGCTTTGGCGCAGCATGGTAGTAGAGCCTTACAGGAATGCATGTGTGAAATATTAAGCATTTTAGATGAAGGAAATAGAAGTTATAATATATTTCTCTGATGTTGAGTTTAATGACGGAAGGACGGACGGACGGACGGACGGCGGTTGGATGTGGGTAGTATGTAAAACAAAGCACCCTCCCTAGACATAAATTGTGGCCAAATATTATCAAATTCAGTGAAGCGGTTGATGAGTTATTGAAAAAAAAGAAAAAAAACATTTTTGCCCGACAAACAAGGTGAACTTGTAACTCAGAAAGACAGACATGGAATATTTCCCCAAGTCATTTGACCTTGACCTTGCGGCACAGGGGCCGCATGAGTGGAATGAATATATGGATGATGACCAATAAGCATACAAAGTTTCAAGCAAATCTGACTTACAGTTACAGAGATAGTAGGTATGTGAAAAGTTTAACACAAATTTGGACAAAAACTTTAACGCAAACTTCTAAGTCATTTCACCTTGACCTTGGGGCAGAGGGGTCGCATGAGTGGGACACAAAATGAATATATGGCTGATGACCAATAAGCATACAAAGTTTCAAGCAAATCTGACTTACAGTTACAGAGATAGTAGGTATGTGAAAAGTTTCAAGCAAATTTTGACAAAAACTTTAATTGCAAACTTCTAAGTCATTTGACCTTGGGGCACAGGACCACAAGAGTGGGACACAGGATAAATATATGGCTGATGACCAATAAGCATACAAAGTTTCAAGCAAATCTGACTTACGGTTACAGAGATAGTAGGTATATGAAGAAATTGACCTTGACCTTAGGCACAGGGCCCGCATGAGTGGGATACAGCATGCATATAAATGTATTGATGATGACTAATAACATATGAAGTTTCAAGTCAATGTAACTTAAGACTGCAGAGATAAATGGTATTTAAAAACTTTAACGCAGATTTCGGACGAACACACGGACGGACGGACGGACACACGGACGTCATTGTGATCACTGTCTCACTTTCCCCAAGCGGGCTTAATAACAAAACTATCCGTCTCCCTATAGTATAATCTATTGAGTGGGCATGCACCTTCAACATTCTCTGAAGCAAAAAAAAGAAGGTCAAGTTGAAATGACAGTACTATTGTGTTCTGTGGCGGATTTTTTTACTTAGAATTTGGCAATTTTGTCTTGTAACTTGTAAAACCTTTAGACCATAATAGCGACAGACCTGTAGCCTATTTCATCAACATTGCAAAGTATACTTTAGTAGCAAAGTATACTTTGAGGGAGAAATTTTCAATTTTATGATAAATTTATTAATTTTTATTATACTGAATTTATTACATTATCACAGCCAATTTGGCTGTGATAATGTAATAAATTCAGTATAATAATTCTGCATACTTTTAATCATGAAATATATGCATTTGTTAGTTCTATATGAAATAATGCATTTCAGGAAAAATAAATGATTACTCCCTCAAAGTATACTTTGCTAGTAAAGTATACTTTGCAAGTTTGATGAAATAGGCTACTGAAGTTTCACGTGTGCCCCACTAGCAGGTGAGGCTGTCATAGTTGTTGTTTGCAGTTGCCCTCTAGAATGCGTGAAGCAAAAATTGTCATCGTCTGTTGTTTCTTATTTTATATTTACTCTGAAGAAAAACATGGTTGGCAGCACCTTAGAATCATTTCCACTGGAAATGATTCTAAAGTGCTGTCAAACCATGTTTTTGACAAGAAATATGGAAAATAGAACACAAACAGCAGATGACAACATTTAATTCAGCAGCGTTTATAAGTAGACTATTTTGAAAATCATTTTGTGATGATTGGATTGGTGGGAAAATTAACACATGTAATACCTGTAGTCACAGCACATTTTAAACCACGAATCGCATTTTAGTCGGACAGTCTGATTGATGCTATTCAACTCTAAGATATTGCACCAGTCTGTGTACAGATTTCCAATAAAATCCTCCTTATTGCTACAACTCTGAAACAGATATAGAAGAATCATTGAGGAACACATGTGGTCGACTAGGTGATACAATGGTATAACATGTCAGGGCTCCAGATAAGGAATTAGTAATTGAGTATTGTTACTCCATCATTTCTAAAGCAATTGGGTATTTCAAAATTTTAATTGGGTAAAATTAAATCACACTTGAATAGTTTGTTTCTAAATGAAAACATATCTTGGCATTTCATTAGAATTGTCTCCTTGGAGACAATTCTAATGAAATACCAGGATGTGTTTTCATGGAAAAATAAGAAAACATGCTATATTTGTGGTCTGTTTATTGTTTTCTGTAGCATGATAAAGATACCACAAATTTTTCATTGCTTTTTGATACTCACTACTTCTGATTTCAATTGGGTTTTTGGCAATTTTAATTGGGTATTTATGCAAATACGCAGCTTATCTGGAGCTCTGTGCACTGTTTTAAGACATGTATAAAATAAAAATAAAACACACTTGTAGTCATGGTTTAGTCACTTTGCACTTTAGGCACACAAATTCCCCCGCTGGTAGCAAAAGAAAACGAGGCACATTTGAAAACACAGAGGGCCAGAGAAGCGTGGATTTGTCACAGCGTGAAAGCAAACAATTAAAGCAATGGGTGTGTGAAATATCCAGCATATCCATGCAAGGAAACAGACATTATAAGACACTTACCTGAGTTTCGAAATTATAAGACATTACCATGAGCGTTAAGGTTTCAAATGCACCAAGTATGTGACCTTGACCCTAGACATAGCAGGGGCGGGATGATCATTGGTTCATTGCAGGGCGGTAGAGGAACATTTGAGCAATGTGTGTATGAAATATCAAGCAGATCCGTGCAAGGAAACAGAAATTATAAGACATTTACACGAGCGTTAAGGTTTCGGGACGGACAGACGGGACGCACAGATGCCGGTAACACTATATGCCCCCCTCACCATTCGGTGGCAGGGGAATATTTGTAACGGTAGTCATGCTTTTAGCTTTAGTCACTATGTATTTAGTGAATAAACCATGATTACAAAATGTTTTTGTTTTCTACATGTCTAAAACAATATGAGACTAAATACAAATTGACTAAACCATGACTATAAATGTTTACATTTTCTACACATCTAAAATAGTATAAGACTAAATGCAAAGTGACTAAACCATGACTACAAATGTGTTTATTTTTATTTTATACATGTCTTAAACAGTATATAGAGCTCCAGATAAGCTGCGTATTTGCGTAAATACCCAATTAAAATTGCCAAAAACCCAATTGAAATCAGAAGTAGTGTGTCCAAAAAACAATTGAAATCAGAAGTAGTGAGTATCAAAAAGCAATGAAAAATTTGTCGTATCTTTATCATGCTACAGAAAACAATAAACAGACCACAAATATAGCATGTTTTCTTATTTTCCCATGAAAACACATCTTGGTATTTCATTAGAATTGTCTCCAAGGAGACAATTCTAATGAAATACCAAGATGTGTTTTCATTTAGAAGCAAACTATTCAATAAGTGCGGTCTGCTGATGTGTAAACAGTAGTGCGATTCTATTTTACACAATTAAAATTTTGAAATACCCAATTGCTTTAGAAATGATGGAGTGACAATACTCAATTACTAATTCCTTATCTGCAGCCCTGAAGTGTGTTTTATTTTAATTGTATACATGTCTTAAACAGTATAAAACAAGAATAGGTGGCCTGTTGGCACATGAATGCCACCAGTGGCAGATTAGAGAAACTGTGGCAAAGTTAATTAACCAAATGTATTCAGCACAATTGTGAAGGTCAGTGGGTGAAGGTCATATTAAGGGCAGCATGGATTGTGTGACATTTGCGCATGATGTATTGAAATATTAAAGTAATCTGTCAAGTTGTCAAAGTCCAAAGGTTATATTACAGGCAGTATGGATGTGTGGAATTTGTCCACAAGTATGATTTATTGAAATATTAAAGTAATCCCAGGGTTCATGTTTGAGGGCGACATGGGCGAAGTGGTCGCTTTTTTTCTGGCCAAGTCGCCTTATTTTTCCGGTAGGGGGAAGTCAAGTCGCCCTGGAATTTTCTGGATTTTTGTTTGATTTTTTTTTTTTTACTGTGAATTTCAGACCCTAGGGGCGAGTGCATGTCATAAATGCGCTAATCCCACCAAATAGGCATGTACAATTGGATCGTATCGATTGTTTGATGACCCCTGGTGTGTACACATAGAGTTTACAGTTACGCGATAACCGTAAGAGAAATGTTCAGTGAAATTATGATTTTTATCACTTCTCCCTAATTTTGCCTCACTTCTCCCTATTTTGCCAGGAGGGAGAAGTCACTTCTCCCTAAATTTTTGGCCTAGCTTGAACCCTGTAATCCATCAAGGAATATAGTAGTTATGACAGAATTGAGAAACTCCAGCAAACTTTTCAATGTGGGAAAAAGTTCAAAGTTATGAAGATCAAAAGGTCATGGTCATATTAAAGTTAAGTAATCCTTCAAGGGATATAGAAGTTATGACATAATTGAGAAAGTCCGTTAAACGTCTTAATGTGCCAAACACGCGGACTCACGGACACACAGTCCAAACACTATATGCCTTCGGCTCTACTGAGACCGGGGTGCATAAAACAGTGACTATATAAACCACGACAACAAATGTTTACGTTTTCTATATGCCTAAAATCAAAGTGTCTAACATGTATTGATAATAAGGAAGAGAATGTGTCTGATTTTAACTCTTTGCATGCTGGGAAACTTGTGGGCTATAAATAGTTCAAAACTTGCGAACAAAAATTAATCATATTTTCTTGTATTTCTCCCCGTAACTATCATAAATATGTCTTGGAATTTCATTAGAATTGAGTCCTGAGGACTCAATTCTAATGAAATTCCAAGACATATTTACAGAGAGAAATAAAAAATATACTCCGAATTCGTTTGGCGGATATTTTCACCGCTAGCATGCAAAGAATTAAGCAGCGAATTCAGGTTATCAAGTTTCAAGTAAATAGTGCGAGTTTCATTGGTACAGTTTAAACCCAAAATCTTTCCGATTTATTTATTGCTTGGTAACTGTAAGATTTCTGTCAAAACTCCACATCAAACAGCGATTTCTGGACGTTCTACCACATTGTATCTGTAAGGTCGAATTGACGCAAACATGTGAAGAAATCGTACACTGGTGGTGAATGGGACTTTTAACATTGTAACGTGTATATTGTTGATACACCAGGCGCATTTTACTTGTTTTGTGCATTGTTTAGAAAGGTGTTTAATGTATGTACAAACAATAATTGACCATCCAAGACACTCTAGATAGTGGAGTAATTCACCGTTATATTTGTAGAGCTCCAGATAAGGTGCGTATTGGTGTATTTTACGTACTTATTTAGCTAAATATGCATTGATTATCAACAGTGGGAGTACAAAATACTCACAACAATGTGAAAATATGCATTGATTTTCAAATTGAGTAGTGGAAATTAATACTGTAATAAAGTTGAAAATTTAATTAATTGAGCTGCAAAAAATGAATGACTAGGTGAATGTTTAAATTTGTTTTATGTTTGTTTTGATCATTTGTTCCTTATTTAATAATGAAAAATAATAAAGAAAATCAATAATCCATTTGTAAAAATAAAATATGCATTTAATTTGAAATCAGGGGGTACGATACTCTTCAGACACACAGCTTATCAGTAGCCTATTTCATCAACATTGCAAAGTATACTTTACTAGCAAAGTATACTTTGAGGGAGTAATCATTTATTTTTCCAGAAATGCATTATTTCACATAGAACTAACAAATGCATATATTTCATGATTAAAAGTATGCAGAATTATTATACTGAATTTATTACATTATCACAGCCATTAAATGGCTGTGATAATGTAATAAAATCAGTATAATAAAAATTAATAAATTTTTCAAAAAATTAAAAATTTCTCCCTCAAAGTATACTTTGCTACTAAAGTATACTTTGCAAGTTTGATGAAATCGGCTACTGGAGCTCTGTTGTGTGGGGAAACAATTGTTACCTCATTGAAGAACTGCATTATCTTACTCCCCTCCATCTCCCCACCAACCGCTTCCTCTTCTATATTAGCCGAGGTTGTCGGTAACAACACCATATCTGGAATTATGGGAAATGCATTGTACTTGTTTTACCCTCAACCCTTAGAATGAGGCAAAACCTGTTGTCTGCTGTTGTTTCATATTTTGTCTTCTTTCTCACTAGAAATACATGGCATAATAGCAATTTCGAAAGGAAATGATTCTAAAGTGATGTCAGATCAAGGTTTGATCAGGAAAATGAAAAATAGACAGCAGACAACACAATTTAATTCAGCATTGCAAGGATTGTAAGCGTTAACCCTCACTATGCAGGAGACGAAAATTGTCGTCTGCTGTTTTTCATTTTTGCTTTAATTCTTAACAAAAAACCTGTTTTGACAGCACATGGTGAAAATCTTCTCCAGTGGAAACGATTCTCATGCGCTGCCAAAACCGGTTTTTATCGAGAAATATTGAAAATAAAACATTTCCAGCAGACGACAAAATTTAATTCAGCATAGTAAGGGTTAAAGACATGGACTGGGTGTCAGATATGCCTGGAGAGTGATGAAACTGAATATGAAACAAGAGTCCCGCCGGAGGTCACAATATTCGCTTGTCGAGGCATGGTCAGTGAAGTGAAAAAAGTAGGTCAATGTCACACTAATGTCAAATGGTATGTCACTTGCTGATGTACACCATTAGCTGATTGTTACATGCATGTACAAATGCAGAGCTCCAGATAAGCTGCGTATTTGCTTAAATACCCAATTAAAATTGCCAAAAACCCAATTGAAATCAGAAGTAGTGAGTATCAAAATGCAATAACAAATTTGTGGTACCTTTATCATGCTACAGAAAACAATAAACAGACCACAACCATAGCATATTTTCTTATTTTTTCCATGAAAACACAGCTTGGTATTTCATTAGAATCGTCTCCAAGGAGACTATTCTAATGAAATACCAAGATGTGTTTTCATTTAGAAGTAAACTATTCAATATGTGCTTTCTGTTGATGTGTAAACAGTAGTGTGATTCTATTTTACACAATTAAAATTTGGAAATACCCAATTGCTTCAGAAATGATGGAGTGACAATACTCAACTAGAAATGGACGCTTGTCGACAAGCGCATGTGTATCCCCCTCCCCAGATACACAAGTAGTTTGAAAAAAGGGTGATCGAGTTATGCTCCGGAGACAAAATCGGTGACGGACAAAGGGAGATAACTAAACAATTAGTGATGCAAGAGTTGTCATTCTTGCGCGACACACCTTTAGGGTCTATGCATGTGTGAAGCTACTGGAGCGCAGAATTATTTGTTAATAGTCCTATATTTATGTACATATATCTGCACAGGTGCACATAATGCCACAATATTTTCAACACAGTTGACGGAAATGTAATATAGAATGTAAATAAAAAAAATAAATGCTCGCTACTGGAGCCGAGAATTTTTTTAATAGTCCTATATTTATCTACATATATCTGCACAGGTCCACATACTGCCACAATATTGTCAACACAGTTTAGGTAAATGTAATAATTTAGCTGTATAAATTACCTGTAATAAGTTAGTGGTCAGTTAAAAAATTTAAAAAGAATGTAAAAAAAAAATTAAAAAAAAGTTGAAAAAAAAAAGTTGAAAAATAAAAAATAATAATACTTGCTACTGGAGCCCAGAATTTTTTTTTTAATAGTCCTATATTTATCTACATATATCTGCACAGGTCCACATAATGCCACAATATTTTCAACACAGTTTACGGAAATGTAATATACAATTTTTTTTTTTTTAAATAATGCTCGCTACTGGAGCCCAGAATTTTTGTTAATAGTCCTATATTTATCTACATATATCTGCACAGGTCCACATACTGCCACAATATTGTCAACACAGTTTACGGAAATGTAATAATGTACCTGTATAAATTACCTGTAATAAGTTAGTGGTCAGTTAAAAAATTGAAAAAGAATGTAAAAAAAAAAATGGAAAAAAAAATTAAATTAAAAAAAAGAAAAAGAATAATGCTCCCTACTCGAGCCCAGAATGTTTTTTAATAGTCCTATATTTATCTACATATCATATATACACAGGTCCACATATTCCCACAATATTTTCAACACAGTTTACGGAAATGTAATATAATTATTTACCTGTATAAACTAGAAATGGACGCTTGTCGACAAGCGCATGTGTATCCCCCTCCCCAGATACACAAGTAGTTTGAAAAAAGGGTGTTCGAGTTATGCTCCGGAGACAAAATCAGTGACGGAAAAACAAAGGGAGATAACTAAAGAATTAGTGATGCAAGAGTTGTCATTCTTGCGGGACACACCTTTAGGGTCGTGGTCTATGCATGTGTGAAGTTTCATGAAAATATTCCAAAGGGTGTTCGAGTTATGCTCCAGACACGAAATCAGTGCACGAAACAACAAAGGGGAGATAACTAAGAAATTAACGACGCAAGAGTTGTCATTCTTACGTGCGACACACCTTTGGGTCGTCTTCTATTGCATGTGTGAAGTTTAATAAACTAGAAAATGTGTTCATAGAACACGGATGTCCCACATATCGCTTTGATAATAAATGAGGCCAAATTGCAAGTCAAAATTTTCTTTTACCTGAGCGTTAAAGTTTTTGAAGCACCAAGTATGTGACCTTCACCCTGGGCTTGGCGGGGGCAGGACAAACGTGGATTTGGCACAGGGCGGTAGAGGACCATTAGAGCAATGCATATATGAAATATGAAGCTGATCCGTGAAATAAAACAGAAATTATAAGATATTTACCTGAGCGTTAAAGTTTTTGAAGCACTAAGTATATGATGTTAACCCTGGGCTTGGCGGGGGCGGGACGAACGTGGATTTGGCACAGGGCGGTAGAGGACCATTAGAGCAACGCATATATGAAATATGATGTTGATCCGTGAATGGAAAGAAAAATTATACGATATTTACCTGAGCATTAAAGTTTTTGAAGCACCAAGTATGTGACCTTGACCCTGGGATTGGCGGGGGCAGGACGAACGTGGATTTGGCACAGGGCGGTAGAGGACCATTAGAGCAATGCGTATATGAAATATGAAGATGATCCATGAAAGAAAACAGAAATTATAAGATATTTACCCGAGCGTTAAATGTTTTTGAAGCACTAAGTATGTGACCTTGACCCTGGGCTTGGCGGGGGCAGGACGAACGTGGATTTGGCACAGGGCGGTAGACGACCATTAGAGCAACGCGATATGAATTATGAAGTTGATCCGTGAATGGAAATAAAAATTATAAGATATTTACCTGAGCGTTAAAGTTTTTGAAGCACCAAGTATGTGACCTTGACCCTGGGATTGGTGGGGCAGGACGAACGTGGATTTGGCACAGGGCGGTAGAGGACCATTAGAGCAATGCGTATATGAAATATGAAGATGATCCATGATCCATGAAAGAAAACAGAAAGTATAAGATATTTACCCAAGCGTTAATGTTTTTGAAGCACTAAGTATGTGACCTTGACCCTGGGCTTGACGGGGGCAGAACGAACGTGGATTTGGCACAGGGCGGTAGAGGACCATTAGAGCAATGCGTATATGCGTGTTCGAGTTATGCTCTGGATACAAAATCAGAGCACGAAACAACAAAGGGAGATAAGTAAACAAGAATTCCGCGGAATCAGATGCCTCGCCTTGTCCCGCCTTGACCTCGAGCCTGGGCCCGAAAGCAATTTTCACTGGCCCGAACATATTATACAATTATTGACTAGTGAACCATAGAATATCAGATTATATTCTATGGCTCACTAGTCAATAATTGTTTTATTATATGATAATAGTCTGTATATAGCACTTACGACCTTATGCTACTAGACAAAAATTGAAAAAGAATTTGAAGAAAAAAAATGAAAAAAAAAAATGGAAAAAAAGTTTAAAAATTAAAAATAATAATGCTTGCTACTGGAGCCCAGAATTTTTTTTAATAGTCCTATATTTATCTATACTGAGCAAAACTAGAAACGTCCCTCCATGTTTAAGGAAAGATTCATCAAAAACCAAAAGGGTTACTTTTAAAAATCAAAATGGAAAAACAAGTTCATTCATTTCTGTATCAAAGCCAATAAATTGCATTTGGATATCTTGTTAAATATTCGAGAGATAACCGGCCAAGGGCGGTAGGGGTCAAAATCAAAAATCACAAAAACTCAGAAATGTGTTACTTAATGTTTAGAGATGGAATTTCAATAAGTAATGTGGCAAATTCAGTAAATCTCGTTAGTACGAGTGTGGCCACCATTTGCATGAATGCATGCAATGATCCTACGCCGCATCGACGTGACGTAACGCAATACCAGTGCGTTGGGCAAATTCCTCCATTCCCGTTGTAACGCCCGTGTAAGATCGCGAACATTGTCAATCTGATGGTTAGCTCTGCTTTGCGGCCCAGCTCATCCCATATGTGCTCAATGGGATTGAGATCCGGGGAGACCGCGGGCCATGGCATGACGTCGACGTTGTTTTGCTGTAAGTATTGAGTGGTGACCCTGGCTACGTGAGGGCGGGCATTGTCGTGCATCAATGTCACACCAGGACCATGCTGACGGATAAATGGTAAGGCATGTGCATTTAGCACATCTGCAACATAACGTTGTGCATTGATGTTGCCCTGTACAACAACCAAATCTGTCTTCCGGTTTCCCATGATCCCACCCAGACCATTACGCTCCCTCCCCCAAACCTGTTCTTCTCAACAATGCAACAATCGGTGAATCTTTCATTTTTACGCCTGTATACCCGTAATCTTCCGTCAGCATGACTAACTGTGAACCGAGATTCATCGGTGAACAAAACTCGGTTCCAGTCAGCCCTTCTCCAGTTCAGATGACGTCGCGCCCATAACAGTCTGGCAGCACGGTGACGTTGGGTCATTATCTGACCAGTGTACGGGCGGCGTGCCCGGATTGGTTGGGCGTTACGACGTAACCGGTTGCGAATGGTCTGCCCTGAGACACCGTATCGCCTAGCAGTGACTGTGGCTGCCAATCGACGTTGACGTAAGTGCGTCAACGTAATGTAATGATCGGCTCTAGCCGTCGTTACACGAGGCCTACCAGGTCGCTGCCGGTCGTGAACAGCCCCAGTCTGCTGGTACCGATCAATCGTCTTCCGACAGCAACCAAACCGAGGCGCGACCGCCCTGGCGGCCATCCCACCCGCAAGCATCCCAATTGCCTGATTTCGCTCGTTTTCGGAAAGCCGTGGCATATCGAAAACAGTGAAAAATTAAAAAAGTTTTTTAATTTTCCGAATAGCCCCTATCGCATGAATGGTACGACATGAACTGAATCACCTTATCGATGACAAGTATAGCGTGCACGTGCAAAAAGTGGAAATCAACGTTCCGGTCACTGGCCGCTATGTAAACCGTGTGTATCAGCTAAACTCTACACGATCGTATTCTGAACATCGCCACGGTTTAAAATACATGTACTTTGAACATGTGGTACATACATAGACAGAGCTACACGGCTATAAAACAGGGACGTTTCTAGTTTTGTTGAGTATACATATATCTGCACAGGTCCACATAATGCCACAATATTTTCAACACAGTTTACGGAAATGTAATATAATCATTTACCTGTATAAATTACCTGTAAGTGGTCAGTGGTCAGTTGCACATGCTAGCACATGTACAGGTGAATAGTCTGTATATAGCACTTACGACCTTCTGCTACTGGACAAAAATTGAAAAATAATTTGAAGAAAAAAAATGAAAAAAAAAAAAATGGAAAAAAAAGTTTAAAAATAATAATGCTTGCTACTGAGCCCAGATTTTTTTTTCCAGTCAAATTGAAAAATAATTTGAAAAAAAAAATGAAAAAAAATAATGAAAAAAAAAAAAAAAAAAATGACAAAAAAAGGTTTAAAAATAATAATGCTTGCTATTGGAGACCAGATTTTTTTTTAATAGTCCTATATTTATCTACATATCTGCAGAGGTCCACATAATGCCACAATATTTTCAACACAGTACCCAATGTAGTGATTTTACATGTATAAATTACCTGGTCGTAGTGGTCAACAATGGTCAGCAGTGGTCAAGCAGTGGACATCTGCACATGCTAGCCCATGCTTAGCACATGGTTCTCCCAGTTTTCTATTGTTCTCTCTACAGGTGAGGTGTACAGAGCACACGAGAAAAGGTATACAGAGCAGACGAGGAAAACAGGTCTTCATGCATTATTGTCCAGTTTGTAGAGTGCGCAAAACAGGGAGATAACTGAAAAATTAGCTACGCAAGAGTTGTCATTCTTGTGCGCGACACACCTCCGGGTCGTGGTCTATGCATGTGTGAAGTTTCATGAAAATATTCCAAAGGGTGGTCGAGTTATGCTCCGGACAGGAAATCAGTGAGCGAAAACAAAAAAGGGAGATAACTCAAAAATTAGCTATGCAAGAGTTGTCATTCTTGTGCACGACACACCTTCGGTTCGTGGTCTAATTGAATGTGTTAAGTTTCATAAAAATATTCCAAAGGGTGGTCGAGTTATGGTCAATCAGTGCGCGAAACAAAAAAGGGAAATAACTCAAAAATTAGCTATGCAAGAGTTGTCATTCTTGTGCGACGACACCTTCGGGTCGTGGTCTATGCATGTGTGAAGTTTCATGAAAATATTCCAAAGGGTGGTGGAGTTATGCTCCGGACACGAAATCAGTGCGAGAAACAAAAAAGGGAGATAACTCAAAAATTAGCTATGCAAGAGTTGTCATTCTTGTGCGCGACACACCTTCGGGTCGTGGTCTATGCATGTGTGAAGTTTCATGATTATTCCAAAGGGTGTTACGACCTTATGCTCCGGACAAGAAGTGTCTGCGGCGGACGCGGACGCGGACGCGGACGCGGACGCGGACGAGGCGCGCTGTCAAATCCATAGTATCCCCCGACGGTAGTCTGGGGGATACAATTACCTGTAAGTTGTCAGTGGTCAGTTGCACATGCTAGCACATGCACAGGTGAATAGTCTGTATATAGCACTTACCACCTTATGCTACTAGACAAAAATTGAAAAATAATTTGAAAAAAAAAATGAAAAAAAAAAATGGAATTTTTTTTTTTAAAAATAATAATGCTTGCTACTGGAGCACAGAATTATTTTTTAATAGTCCAATATTTATCTACATATATCTGCACAGGTCCACATAATGCCACAATATTTTCAACACAGTTTACGGAAATGTAATATAATCATTTACCTGTATAAATTACCTGTAAGTGGTCAGTGGTCAGTGCAGGTGAATAGTCTGTATAAAGCACTTACGACCTTATGCTACTAGACAAAAATTGAAAAATAATTTGAAAAAAAAAATGAAAAAAAAATGAAAAAAAAAAAAAAAGAAAAAAAAATGAAAAAAAAGAAAAAAAAATGAAAAAAAAAAGAAAAAAAATGAAGAAAAAAAAGAAACAAAAATGAAAAAAAAAAGAAAAAAAAAAGAAAAAAATGAAGAAAAAAAAAAAAAAAAAAAAAAAAAATAAAAAAAAAAAAAAAAAAAAAAATGGAAAAAAAAAGTTTAAAAATAATAATGCTTGCTACTGGAGCACAGAATTTTTTTTTAATAGTCCTATATTTATCTACATATATCTGCACAGGTCCACATAATGCCACAATATTTTCAACACAGTTTACGGCAATGTAATATAATCATTTTAAATACCTGTATAAATTACCTGTAAGTGGTCAGTGGTCAGTTGCACATGCTAGCACATGCACAGGTGAATAGTCTGTATAAAGCACTTACGACCTTATGCTACTAGACAAAAATTGAAAAATAATTTGAAAACAAATATGAAAAAAAAAAAACAACAAAAATGAAAAAAAAAAAAAAAAAAAAAAATAAAAAAAAAAATAAAAATAAAAAAAAAAAAAAAAAAAAAAAAATAAAAAAAAAAATAAAAATAAAATGAAAAAAAAAAAAAAATTAAAAAAAAAAGTTTAAAAATAATAATGCTTGCTATTGGAGACCAGATTTTTTTTTAATAGTCCTATATTTATCTACAAAAATCTGCACAGGTCCACATAATGCCACAATATTTTCAACACAGTACCCAATGTAGTGATTTACCTGTATAAATTACCTGGTCAGCAGTGGTCAAGCACTGGACATCTGCACATGCTAGCCCATGGTTCTCCCAGTTTCTATTGTTCTCTCTACAGGTAAGGTGTACAGAGCACACGAGAAAAGGTGTACAGAGCAGACGAGAAAACAGGTCTTCATGCATTATTGTCCAGTTTGTAGAGTGCGCAAAACAAAAAAGGGAGATAACTCAAAAATTAGCTACGCAAGAGTTGTCATTCTTGTGCACGACACACCTCCGGGTCGTGGTCTATGCATGTGTGAAGTTTCATGAAAATATTCCAAAGGGTGGTCGAGTTATGCTCCGGACAGGAAATCAGTGAGCGAAAACAAAAAAGGGAGATAACTCAAAAATTAGCTATGCAAGAGTTGTCATTCTTGTGCACGAAACACCTTCGGTTCGTGGTCTAATTGAATGTGTTAAGTTTCATAAAAATATTCCAAAGGGTGGTCGAGTTATGGTCAATCAGTGCGCAAAACAAAAAAGGGAGATAACTAAAAAATTAGCTATGCAAGAGTTGTCATTCTTGTGCGCGACACACCTTCGGGTCGTGGTCTATGCATGTGTAAAGTTTCATGAAAATATTCCAAGGGGTGGTGGAGTTATGCTCCGGACACGAAATCAGTGCGAGAAACAAAAAAGGGAGATAACTCAAAAATTAGCTGTGCAAGAGTTGTCATTCTTGTGCGCGACACACCTTCGGGTTGTGGTCTATGCATGTGTGAAGTTTCATGAAAATATTCCAAAGGGTGTTCGAGTTATGCTCCGGACAAGAAGTGTCTGCGGCGGACGCGGACGCGGACGTGGCGCGCTGTCAAATCCATAGTATCCCCCGATGGAGTCCGGGGGATACAATTACTAATTCCTTATCTGGAGCCCTGTTAGAGTAAGTGTACCTGGCTTCACACAGTGTAAATGGCTTCGCACACCTAGATATTTTATTTGTTTTATTGTTCATGCAGTTTTCTGAAGACAATTTTTTGTTTTCAGAAATGTGTTTATGTGTTTACATGACTCAGAAAACTATAACAACAGTCATCAAACAAGTAGCAGAGCTCCAGATAAGGTGCGTATTGGCATGTTTTAAGCAATTATTTTAGCTGAATACGCATTGATTATCAAAAGTGGGAGTACAAAATACGCACAGCAATGTGACAATATGCATTGATTTTCAAATTGAGTAGTGAAAATACTGTCATAAAGTTGAAAATTAACTTATTATTTGAGCTGCTCAAATAAGTGAATGTTTAAATTTGTTATATTTCCTTTATAATTTGTTCCCTATTTAGTAATGAAGAAAATCAATAATCCATGTGTAAAAGTAAAATACGCAAGGATTTTGAAATCAGGGGGCATAGTACGCTTTAGACACAAAGCTTATCTGGAGCTCAGTAGCCTATTTCACCAACATTGCAAAGTATACTTTTCTAGCAAAGTATACAACTATACTTTGAGGGAGAAATTTTCAATTTTAGGATAAATTTATTAATTTTTATTATACTGAATTTATTACATTATCAATAAATTAAGTATAATAATTCTGCATGCTTTTAATCATCAAATATATGCAGTCGTTAGTTCTATACGAAATAATGCATTTCAGGAAAAATAAATGATTACTCCCTCAAAGTATACTTTGCTAGAAAAGTATACTTTGCAATGTTGGTGAAATCGGCTACAGAAGTAGGTTACTTCAGATATAGACAGCATGTATTCAACACGAGCGTAGGACAAAATCCCCCCCCCCCCCGGACATAATCCCCCCCATGATGTTTGACACTGGAGGACAAAATCCCCTCCGTCTAAAACAGGTAGGACATTATAATCCCCCCCATCAAAATTCAAGGTAGGACAAACCACCCCCCCGCCCCCCCCCCCCCCCCCCCCCCCCCCCCGCCCCCCCCCCCCCCCTCCAGAATCAAGGTAAATCATATTCAGTACTTTTATTTGCACAATAAACATCAAACATCAAGCACATTTAATGAAGTATTTTCAGTTGCAAAATCAAACAAGCACATCTAATGAAGTATTTTCAGTTGCACAATAAACGTCAAACAAGAATATGTATGTATCATTTGTACATTTGTATACTGATGTCGGTCCCAGACCATATTGTTTTTTTAATTTTGATGGAGGGGATTATGTCCTACCTGTGATTTTGGACGTGGGGGGGGGGGGGGGATTTTGTCCTCCAGTGTCAAAAATCATGGGGGGGATTATGTCCGGGGGGATTTTGTCCATATCCCATTCAACACCCTGTTAAATAGACACGCCGTAATATAACTTACGTTTGCACATGTGCAGTTAAGTTACATTCAGCAAGTCTCCAGATAAGCTGCGTATTTGCTTATATACCCAATTCAAATCAGAAGTAGCGAGTATTAAAAAGCAATGAAAAATTTGTGGTATCTTTATCATGCTACAGAAAACAATAAACAGACCACACATATAGCATGTTTTCTTATTTTCCATGAAAACAAATCTTGGTATTTCATTAGAATTGTCTCCCGAGACAATTCTAATGAAATGCCAAGATATGTTTTAATTTCGAAGCAAACTATTCAATAATTGCGGTCTGTTGATGTGTAAACAGTAGTGATTTTATTTTACCTAATTAAATTTTTTATATACCTAATTGCTTCAGAAATTATGGAGTCACAATACTCAATTACAAATTACTTATCTGGAGCTTTGATTGTGTCCATGCATTACCTGTCAAAGATCGTAAATGTACGAATAAAATAACTGGAAACATCTTCATTCAGTCAGGGGGGGGCGGACCCAGCGTGCGCACCCCCTAAAATTTGCCGAGTAAAGATAAAGTGCCATGAGTAGTATATAGGGAGTCAAAATGATACCACCTACGGTGGTATCATTTCCATCCCTATATACTACCCCCACCACCCCCGAAAAAACGGTGTTTTCGTCCAATAGCACAAACTGGTCACCAACACAAAAACGTGACAATTGGTGTCATAAATACATAAGTTGAAAAGAGGTCCAATTGAACAGATAAATTTCATAGGTTATATATACAGAAAATATGATAACGCCAGAAATAGAAAGTGTAATGGTTTCGGCTACCCAACAAAATATATAGCCACCCGATAATGCGCCGGAAAAATATCCGCCGAATTAATTATTAAAAAGAAAAAAAAGAAAAGAAATGTATGTTCAATTGGGCAGAATTCCGAAAAAAAAAAAAAAAAAATGTATGTTCAATTGGGCAGAATTCCGAAAAAGTATTAAAAAAAAATAGCCGAAATCGCACTAGCGCCTTCTATAGTGGGAGTCAAAAATGATACCACCAAAGATTGTGTCGTCAAAATCATTAATGCAATTTCAATGCGTCCGCGTGTGATAGTTTATTTTCCTCCTCCACTATAGCTAATTTATTCCGTAGATCAGCAACTAATTCTACCATCTCAATCTTCGTAGATTGTCTTTACACGTAAACGTTTTACAACAAGTCGCACACTCCATTATATATGTATATGTTTATATTCAATTGGACGCGAAAAAAAACATCATGTAAATTTTTCACATCCAATTGAACAGATAAATTTCATAGGTTATATATACAGAAAATATGATAATGCCAGAAATGGAAAGTTTGAGAAGAGAAGCCGAATCTCTAGGGATTACTTATAGTAAACGGTTGAGAGTTAGGGGGTTGACAAATCTGATAAACGCCACAAAGAATGAGGCGTTTATGAAGCGGTTTACCCGCGCCCACAAACGAGGAGAGTTCAAGGACATTTCTCGAGCAGAGCAAGTTGGTGATAGAATTCAAAAAGAAAGTATTGCGGGGTTAAGGGCTAGTGTAATAAAACCTTCAAGCACAGGCTACCCAATACCAAATAATAAGAAAAAATCTATCGTTCGCGCGATAGTGGAAAAAGGTGAAGAAATATTGGGGGCTCACGATGAAACATTGGAAAAGGTAGAAAATGGAAGACGGGTAGTTACATTATCCTTTCGTAAAAACATTAACATTAACAAGTCTGAACGCATGTCCGATAAACTCGCTCCGTATATAACAACCAATTTTTATTTAAGATATTCATATTCTTACAAGCTAGAACATATGGAGGAAACTAAAAATGGAAAACCTATAACTATAATATTTCACAAAAATCTCGGTAGCGAACCACTATCATCAATGAAAATCGTTAAAAATTGGCTGTCAGATAAGGAGCAAACACGAATAATGTCCGATAAAATAGACAGACCAAATACAAAGTGGAAGTTTGTAAGATGGGTAGAGGTTTTTGTAAAGCTAATACAGGGCAGTAGGGGAATAGATTTGGGACTACAATCCAAAGAAGCGGCAGGAGGAGAACTTCCAGAATGGTTGAGGAATAGAAAAGGTATGTATTCTTTCGATAAGTATGATGACGACCTTTGTCTGTTCAGGTGTCTAGCTATGCATATGACAGGGAAAAGACCCGACAGATGTACGGAAAAAGCGAGAGAATTTAGTAAGCAATATTTCGGTAGTAATGTGGTTTCGCCAATTCCTTTTTCAGACCTGAAAAAGGTTGAAGAGTTTTTTAAAATCGGCATAGAAGTATATCAACCGACCGAATGTGACGTATGGTGGTTGAAAAAGGTACCAGCGCACTACAAGGAAATAGGTAATAAACCAATGACAATAGGACTGTTTAATAATCACGCATTTCTGATAAAAAACCTTAAAAACCTATCTAAAATTTACGCCTGCGATAATTGCAAACAGAAATTCACGAAAGCGAGTAATATGAAGAGACACGGACCAAAATGTATGAGAGGTGAGACAAAAGTAATATGTGATGGTAATTATTTAGAGCGCCTGCGTTCGTCGTTCGAGAAAGCGTTCTACCCAAAAGGTTCTAACAGTTATGGTGCGATCGATTGGATGTACTCTGTGGAAAAGCAGGAGGGAATTCACCACGAACAGTGTGAACACGGGGGTGAAAGATGGATTTTAGGAGCTCCAGTAGATGGATACTGTCCAGAAACCAATACTGTATATCAATATCACGGCTGTTACTGGCACGGGTGTGAGATTCATGCAAAGTATAAAAAAGAAGAACGCGCATCCACAATGAGAAGAGATAAATTTATTAGAAGCAAAGAATTCAACCTAGTAGTTATGTGGGAATGCGAATTTCAAAGAACGGGTAAAGATATAAAGATCGGTTGCGACACTACTCGTTATCCATATCAGATAGTATACGATTTTGAGGCATATCTCCAGCCAGAAGTTGAAACTATCGGTAATAGTTTAGAGTACGAAGCTGAGCACGTTCCGGTAAGTGTTAGTATAGGAGATAATTTCTCAGGAACGGTAACTCATATTTGTGATAAAGATCCTGCAAAACTTATAGAAAAATTCGTAGAAGATTTGAAAGTCAGGGGAAAAGCTATAAGAGAAGTAGTATGGTCAAAATATGGGTTTAATACAGAATATTTACGTGAAAAACAAATCGCCCAGATCGAACAGTGGATAGAGCAAGTACCGGTTATAGGTTTTAACAGCAGTAAGTACGATATAAACTTAATAAAGAAATATTTAGTAGGTGAACTGTCATCAACAACAAAGAAAGTAATGGTTGAAAAAGGGCGAACGCAACAATATTTCTATTTACTCCAGAGTTTAGATTTCTTGATGTAATACTTTACCTAGGACCTGGTGTAAGTTACGATAGTTGGATAAAAGCCTACGACTGCAAAGGACAGAAATCTTTCTTTCCTTATGAGTGGTTCGATTCTACAGACAAGCTGAATTATCCAGGACTACCGGATATAGAGAATTGGTATTCCAAACTATCTGGGAAAATGTTACTAGACGAAACAGAATTAAGCAAATGTCGTAAAATTTTCGAAGAAGAGAATATGGAAACATTCAGAGATTGGTTGAAATATTATAACGATTTAGATGTAGCACCGTTCCTAGAAGCGTTGGAGAAAATGTGTGAATTTTATAAACACAGAGGTGTGGATATTTTCAAAGATGCGGTAACACTACCTGGAGTAGCTATACAATATTTATTGAGAGGAACCATTAAAGAACAAAAATCTTCAAAGACGATTATACCAGAGGATGCTCTATACGCACCAAAAGAAGAAACATACAAAATGATGAAAGGTGCTCTAGTTGGTGGTCCATCAATAGTATTTACACGATATGCAGAAGCCGGTGTTTCAAATATTAGAGTGGGTTCCAAACCTTGCAAGGCTGTTTTGGGGTACGATGCAAACGCGTTATATTTATCTACGTTAAATAAAGAGATGCCGTGTGGGAGAGAAACTATACACCATATAGATACCCCACATAACCCTAAATTTATTAAAAAGTTTTGTAAAAGAGTTGTATCTGGAGACTGGTTTGGGTTTGCGGAGGTGGATATAGAAGTTCCACACAACTTAAAAGATAAGTTTTCTGAAATGTCTCCACTTTTTATAAACAGAGAAGTAGATGTTGATGAAGTTCCCGCACACATGATAAAATATTTGGAAGATACTGGCAGAACTAGAGGAAATGGAAGAAAATTGGTGGGATCTATGTCGGCCACTAAAGTACTGCTGTACGCGCCACTGTTGAAATGGTATTTAAAACACGGCCTAGAAATAACGGGAGTTCATCGTGTTTTAGATTATATTAGTGGTAAACCCTTCGAATGGTTCGCGAAAGAAGTTACAGCCGCAAGACGAACGGGCGATGTAGAACCAAATAAGAAACCAGTAGCGGATATAATGAAATTATTAGGAAACTCGTGTTGTGGAAAAATGATAGAGGCAACAGAGAGACATTTAAATACGACATATACACAAGACGAAACCTGTGTTGACAAAGCATTAAGATCCACGTATTTTGATGATTTGGAAGAGATAGGAGATGCGTACGAAATATCTTCAAGAAAACCCAGGTGTGTGGTAAAGAGACCATTCCATTGCTAAATTGAGAATGTTGGAATATTACTACGAATTTCTAGACAAATACGTACAAAGCGAAGACTTGGAATTAATACAGATGGACACGGATAGTATGTATATAGGAGTTAGTGGAAAAACGATAGAGGAATTGATTAGACCTAACTTACTAGACGAGTTTGAAAAAGAAAAAAAGAAATGGTTGGCTTGGGATAAATGGAGCGAAAGAGAGCCAGGACTTTTCAAAATGGAATTTAGCGGAGATAGGGCGATAGCGTTATCTAGTACCGTAAGTGTTATTTCGTAGAAAAATTTAATTCTATTAATAAAAACTCTGCGAAAGGAATGTCCAAGAGAACTAACAATTTAAATTGGGATAAATATAAACGAGTACTAAGTGAAACTACAGAAGATGGAAAACACATTATAGATGTAGCACAAAATAGAGGATTTAAAATGCAAGACGGTGTTACGAAAACGTACTGTCAACGAAAATTAGGACTCTCGGCGTACTACGATAAAAGACGTGTGTTACCAGACGGAATACATACAGAACCTCTCTAATAAGTTTAATAAAATTATCAATCTAAAGACTCTGACGATCCGGGGGTAGCTGGGTGTCAGAAGGCACCATAAGAAGTTCTTCGCGAACAAACCCGCGAGATGGACCATCATCCAAATAGTAGAGCACGGGCTCATCGGGTTTGGTAATAGATCGATCTAGATGATATACATTGAGACCACACGGGATCCGTCGCGCGGCGGCTGCCACCTTCGAGCTCTCCCGGTTGATAGAGGTACCGGACATCAACATCCGATGGAAGCCATTGCTCCTCTAAACCAACGGGTCGCCCGCGCGAGACGGCAGAGGGCTTGCTCGTCACCTTTTTAGACTTGATGGCATCTATGGGCTTCTTACCTATCAATCTGGTCACCTCTCCGTTCAGTGCGGAGACCACGGCGGGCAGTCTGACCACCCACTCGGTCGATCGCGAATGAGGGTCTACAAGTTCTTTGGCATATTGGTGTCCGAACAGCCTCTCAGCCAGGGTTCGATTGAACCGCTCCACGATCCCCTGGTCCCAGTGGATGTTGACGCGGCCGCGTCTGATAGAAACTTTGTGCTTAGACAATAGATGAAAGACCGCGCCCATGAAATCGCGGCCGGGATCGACCTGGAGAAGATTCGGCCATTTGAGAGGACTCCTCTTATATATTCGGGAAAGAGCCTCGGCCACCTCCTTAGACTCTTTCGTAGCCAACGGCTCAGCCCCCTTATAGCGACTCGCTACGTCAACGACTGTCAGTGCGTACTTGTACGTTTTGCGACCGACGCGATCGTGAGGGAGAAACAGGGGGTCCGCTTGGTGAACTTGGTTTGGCACCGGCACATCGAATTTCGGGCGCGGAATATTGTGAGGCGCGGGTAAATAGATCTGCCAGATGGCCTGCTTCTTGAGCCATTCCTTGACAGCGTTTTCGGAAACCTTGGTCGCCGCGGCGAGGTTCTTGATGGCCGCGAGTCCTTTCCAGTAGCCGCGGGGGCTGTAGTACGTGTTTGATAGCTTGCGCGCTAGTTTGGTATCAAGTTTGGGCGTGTTAATCGTATGCGAAGTATTCTAATATATCGGACAATCTCCAACATGCCCTCGCCAGTTCGTCCGGTAACTGCGTCGTTAATAATAAACCTTTGTTGGAAGTACAATCACATTTGGAGGTTAAGTTCTGAAGGAACTCGGAGGAATCTAATTCATCGATTGGAGTTGAGGAGGATTCTAACATCCGCTTTGCGAAAAGGGTGGCCGCTTTTCCGTCCTCGCGCAACGTCTCGAGAGAATCTTGGGCCAGACGAATCATACTCTTTGCACCAGCTATACGATGTTTTTGGGCAGTGTAGCCTACATCGATCATAGCGTAATAAAGTTTGTCAACTAACATCGTTCTATAAATATATAAAAAAAAAAAAAAAATTAAAATAATTATTTCAATTTCGATTGAATATAGTAGCCGACGAGACCCACCACACCCATTCCCACGACGATCAACGCGATCTCGCGGTCTTTTTGGGCCTCTGATGGTACATAGAAATCTGAAAGTTGGGGCTCACGATCTAGTCCCAATTTCATTGGATCGAGACTTCTCTGCGGATATGCCAGCGCGTACTCGCGGTTGGCTTCTTCAACGTTCTGGAAAGTTTGCGCAGCGTGATTCTCGCGGCGAAGCTCTTCGTTGACCCAGTCCAGATGGGCGGTTCGTTTTTGTGACCATGCTTCCTTTGCGCTATTGAGTTGTTCTACAGCTAAATCGTGACGCTTGCGCTCCTCATCCACGTTCGAGCTTCTCATTTTCGAGAATAGAAAGTTGCTACCGCTGAACGCCAATGCGTTTACAAGTGCACCACCTATCATTATTCCGATTGAAGCCATTTATTTCCATATATTAACGGGTAGAATTCCAGCTTTAATTAGATAATCTCGGGTCCAAACTGCGGCCGCTACATCTAAGGTCACGAGCCCTACGTCTCTCACAGTAAAGTCCAATTTGGGGGCGGACCCTCCTAAGGCCACCTTCGATAGTCGAGCATACCCGATACTGAGACCCGATATCACCACGGCGTGATAAAGCGCATTCACTATCATTTTACCATCATGTTCAGCCATTATAATTATTGCATATAAAAGGGATCGCGTTTAATGTTTAAATGGGGCGCATCCAATCGCGATTGGATTGGAACCGCATCCAACAGTGTTGGTGGTTGTTTTTCCAATTTCAACCTTGTTGATGATTGGTGTAACCTGTTGTTGAAACGGTAAAGCACATACAGGGTGCCCACAACTGACAGACCACCACCAACAACCCACGGGATCCAATCGAGATTGGATTTCCAATCAGGATTGGGAGTTGGAGCAATCGGTTCCAATCCAATCACGATTGGGGGAGAAACAGCTGCCACCGGGTGTTTTGCTGTCTGTCTCCGATTGCAACGACCGTTTGGCCTCTCGAAGATCGGCGAGTATTTTATCTTGTTTACCTTTTCGTGTGGCAGCCGCTGCTCGCCCAGCTGCCTGTCTTTTTGGATTTTTTTGTCGTGCAATCGGGTTCAACTCCAATTTCGATTGCGTTGAGTGTTCCGTTGGAGGATCAATCGGGTTCAACCCTGTTGGAGTTGGTGCAATCTGGTTCAACGGCAGTTGGCATTGGGTTGAGGGCTGTTCCGTCACTCTCGCAGGTGCGTCTTGTGTCATCATTTATAATATTAGGGCTTATAGTTAGTGGGCATATATGTCCAAATTGACAGTGTTTACCCGTGGTCAACGCGGTTGTCAGTGGAGCTAAGTACATTCCAAACTTGTGATAAATTGAGCAGCATGCTGTTCTAAGAGTGTGTCCTATAAAAGGGTCAGTCTCTAGATCGCGAATCAACCCCGCGGTGTCTGGTATAGGGAGAAGTATACTAACGGTGGTAGCGTACAAATGAATAGCCGCCGATCCGAGAGTTTTTGTCATCTCCGCACCTAATTTGGATTCGTATCGCGCATACATTTTATCGACCTCCGCATCTGACATCTTATCCACCTGACAAACTGAGAGACGCCTACCGAGATAATGCTCCGACTGTCCCCCAGCAACCAGCGCAGCTAGCCGCTCGCGACGCGCCGCGTTTTCATTCGGAGTCGTTGCACTCGACCCAATACCAACTGTTGTTGAAGTTGAACCTGATTGGGTTGAGGTTTCATTATCTTTCAGGATGTCGGCAGTCGGAGTTGAGGTTTCTTCCATTAGTCGATCGAGAAGTTCGTCGCAGTTCATTATTGCTAATTTTCTTTTAATAATTCTTACAAGTCTCATAACTTTAACATATTGCCAAGCGCACCACCAGATAATTATGATCACCGTTATGCTCGCAATAAAGCTCGCAGCGGAGCAACAAATTCTTAGCAATTGCTCAGCATTGTTAAGCATTTTCTCAGCATTGTTAAGTATTTGTTAAGCATTGTTCAACATTTGCTAATTTTCTTAAAATTAATTGCTCAGCATTTATTCGGCATTTGTTAAGCACTTGTTCAGCATTGCTCAGTAATTGTTCAGCATTGTTAAGCATTGTTCAGCATTTGTTCAGCATTGTTAAGCATTTACTCAGCAGTTACTAATTAATTACATTATAAGCAGTTGGTTGATCGGTCTTTAGCAGAAGCTTGGCGTGCTTAGCTTCCGAAAGCATCTGTCGAACCTCCAGGCGCTCCTCGCGCGTTGGGATAACGTCGTTCTCTCGAAGACAGTCATCGAATGAGTCTCGGTCCTTGCAGTGGAAGAGGGCGACCCATTTCGTTTGCTCGCGCAAATCCTTGAGAACGGCGTTGTACTTTTGAGTGGCGATCCATACGCTTTGCCTCGCATGGCGGCCAGAAAATGCGAGCTCGGAGAGCATGTCCTTCTTTTTGGTCATCGCCGCCTTGGCCGAGCAGTCGTCAATCACGTATAGGGTGGGCTCTCCCTGGAATATTTGATAGAAGACACGCAGCCAACCGTGAAGCCTGTCGCCGGGGTCAATAACGTATACCTCAGGGTCGGTCCATATCCATTGGCACCGCTGATAAGTCTCGTTGAGCCGCACAGTGGGACACAGGATCACAATGTGACGAAACGCATCGCGGTAGGAGCCCTCTAGCAAGTCTAGGATGAAAACCGTTTTTCCGCATCCTGTCTGCCCACATATTATGGCAGAGTGGGCATCTCCAATCGTGAATTGGTATTGATTGCTAATTTTCTTAAAATTAATTAAATCAGTAGAGTGCTGAGACGTATCGACCATCTTCGATGTTGAGTTGTGCATCTGTAATTGTATATAAGTACACGTTCAATGCGCCAGCTCCTTCCGCCTCTTTGGCTATCTGGATCGTCACACCCTCGCTAGCGTTCTCAACTTGGCGTCCACTACCGTGCATTTGGTCGTCGTCGCTGGCTCGCATGTCTAGCCATAGAGCGTACTTGGTAGTCAGAAAATCCGAGAGCTGCAGGTCTTTGGCAACCGCGGCAACCTCCAGGGAACGCTTAGAGCCGGAAGCAAAATGTTTTCTTACTTCGTCCCACTGCTGGTGTGCGCGAAGACCCGTGCTGTAGAGTTGATTGGGAACTCCCTCGATCGTCACCTCTACCTTTGTGATTTTGGGGTTATAAAATGTATCACTTTTTCTAGCCCCGAGCGCGAACCGACCCTCCTAGAACAACATCAGTATACCTTTCATCGAGCGGGCAGGTACGTTGACGTTAATATTCCACAATGTGTCGCTTTTGTCTTTCGTCATCTTGCGGTGGCGAAGAACTCGGTCGTAAAGCATGGCAACGCGCCCGACATACTGGGATCTGATTAATCGCGCGAGTTCGGGCATCGTGACCATGTCGTACTCCAGCGACACATTGTCCATCGTATACTTCGATGTCATGTCAGTGGCTATGAGAACTCGGCCGTAGTCGTTGAACGTTAGTTCGTATTCGAGGCGGTCCGCCAAAGCGCTCTGAAAGTAGGGCATGTGACTCTCCAGCAACTCGAAGTCGAGCGGGATGTAGAAGCGGTTGCCGTAAGCGGCCGTGACCGCGTTGTCGCTCGCGACGTTATCTGCCTTGTCACCAGCCCCGATTCTAAGTCTGGTTACGTTCTTATTTCGACTGGTGTCAATACCTTGATATACCGCATTTTCGCACTCTTGCGCCGTCTTCCACAGGTCCTGGTAGCAATGGTAGACGTCGCTGTCATCGATCGACATCACCTCATTACCAGAAATCTTTATCATGGTCTTCTTGACGATGGCGCGACCCAGGTTCTGAACGACGGTTCGGCCGCGTCAGTCGATGTAAGCGAAATAGTGAAAGCGAGGCGAACAGTCCCCGGCATAATGACGTCGCTAGCTCCGAGGTTGGGGAAGCGGACTAAGAGCTGCTGGTTCTGGTCGATCATCGATGAGTTGTTCGTAATAACGACACTCTGTCTCACGCCTTTTGCCCCGAGGGGCTCACGCAGTCTGCGATATGGATTGAGTTTGCGACCGTATTGACTCGAAGACATAATTTAGTTAATCTATTAAACCTGTATGGTTTTGTCTTTAATACATATATAATAATAATTATAAAAATGGCTGATTACGATATTAACATGGATGAAATCGGCAGAGACGATTTCCGCGATGACGATGACCTCGACGACGTTGACGAAACGACCTTCATAGATACACCAGGAACTTCAGCTGCTGGTGATGTTAGCTATATGTGGGAGGCCCCACCCGAAACTCCGGCATGGGCGGGAGGTGCCGAGATTCCTGCGGGGATCTCTAAGAATGAGCTGGCGCCTCTCAAGGAAACGGAGTCTTGGGTGAAACGGTGGGAGAGTGAGGTGTCTAAACACGGCATCAAGGCCACGTTGGAGTTCCGCAGCACTAAAAGAGGAGATCTGTGGGTTAAATGGGGCAAGAACTGGAAGTTGCTGACGTTCAAGAACGACCCGAACCGGTTCCTCGGGGCCTCTTCAGTGAAAAAATATGGAGTGGACCTCGCTCGAGCTCTCGGAGTGATCGGGGACCGGTCGCAGGTGTCTCAAAAAATGGTAAAAACCCTACAGTCTACCGACGAAACGCTGGCGAAGACGGCCGCCTCTATAGAAACGAGCGAGCTCAGTGATGTCCCTCGTATAGCCACCGTCGGTATTCACACAATTGAAACCACGGTCAACGAAATAAACGGCACAAAATATGAGGCTGCCTCGACTAACCGTGAGATGCTTTCCGGCCAATTAAGTCGGAGCCGCGAAACAATCTCGAGGGTCCTGCATGAGGAAACGACACTCGGTGAGCGTCTTCGCACTCTGTTCAGAGAGAAGGGCGTCACGATAGTAACCATCATCGCAGCTTTCAGCATGATTATATCGACCCTAATTCTATCTATAGCGTCTCTATTTCTAGCTGTCAATACTGGTGCCGCACCAGCGCCCGCACCAGCACCCGCGCCATCCGGCGGAGCCAAGGAGTGGGTAAAAAAACAACTAAAAGCCCTCGCCAGTCTCCTAGCTAAATTAGCAAGAAAGGTGGCTGCTGCGCTGCCTGGGTTAATAGGAGGTCTCCTCTCCTTCTTGTTATCTATATTATCAAAAATGGTCGGATGGCTCGCCAATAATGCTTGGGCTTTAATCGTGGCGATCGCCGGTCTCCTACTATTCTCCGCCCGAGAGTCCCTAAAACCAAAGCACAAATAGTCCGACGCCACGAGGGCTACGACGAGCCCTAATTTCTCCTCCTCGTGGGTTGTGACACTATTTTCCCCTGTTCCAATCCAATCGCGATTGGAAGAATTGGGGGAACTTGCTGCGGGTGGAACAACCGCGGAACTCGGTGGAACACTGGGTTCAAATGAACTTGATGGGGGGCCCAATTCGTGAATTGGGGTTGGTGGGGTGGGTGCTTGCGGTTTTATGAAATCGGTTCCACTGTTGAACCTGATCATTTTGGGGATGCGCTTGATGATATCCACATTCACGTTCCCGTTCTGGCCGATTTTTTGATTGACGGTGGCGATTACGATCTCATTATTGTAACCATCAACCGGGTCGTCTCGTAGTATCATATTGCTCGGTGCCATATAAAGACCTATTCCAAATACATAGTCTACTGGGGTGCTGGCATTCTGCAAAACGTCTTGATACTGCTTCATCGCCTTCTCCAGGTCCACCTTAGCTGAGATGGCGTCCTCTACAAGTGCCAAGAATTGTTTTTGCGCGTCAAACGCCGTTCCCGTGCCCAGTATAGAACTGCGAGTTTGCTTCTGTGCGCCGAGGATGGCCCAGACGTATGTCCGAATGGAATCGTTGAGGCGAGTAACCCCAGCATGCGTGAACCCCATACCCTTATCCAACATAAATGTACCCCACGCGTCCTGGACCTCAGCAGCCTGCTGTATGTAATCTATGTGAGCTCGTTTCGGAGGTAACCAATTGCAGGATGAGACGCCGCAGTGCCGACCTCCAGATACTTCCGGCCCGAAGGTCATCATCGCGGGATCAAAATTCCTGGCGTTCCGACTGACGATGTGGTCACCAGAGTGATCGCGTCTAAAATCAGTCTGCGTCCAATTCCCGGACTGGCCCCGAATGAGAACGTCCCCGAGGCCAGTGCTGTTAGGAAATACTTTCTGTCTCCAGTCCGCATCTTTTGAAACGTTAAATTCGTTACACAGTCTTTCGAACGCCCTACGATCGTATGTGTTGGAAATGGGATTCCATGCGTCATCTTGAGGTAGTGGAATACCTAGTTCTTTGATAATCCTCCTAATGGTGTAATACGCGTGAAAGTACTTCGGAGCATGACATTCTTGGATGTCAGATGGTCTTGATGCGAAACTCCACATCCGGCCTTTGCGCACCATACGGCGAAGTTGAGCTGATTCTGCCAAAACTGCATCGGTGTTGCTTTCCACCCGTTCAATGCCTCCATCGTAGTAATCTTGGGCAGCCTATATTGTTCAAAGATGTCGGAAAAATTGGTGGTAAAGCCACTTTTCGGTCTAACAGTTACAGTTGGGTGTACAAGGTGGTTAACAACGTCTTTTTGTGTGTATTTACCTCCGACCGCGTACTTTGCATTAGAGTTAAAGCTAAATGCTTTGGTATCCATTGAAAGATATTATTATGTTTGCTACTATCACTAATGTTCAAAAAGGAAGTTGTGAACTTCAAAAGTCAATCGACAACTGCTGCGGAAAACGCCGGTAGGCCTCAGATCAATCACCTTCACGGTTGGGTGGAAAAACGTGGGGGAGAACGAAGGGTTCGGCTACATGAAGGATAGACAACAAGTAGGTGTAAAGCTGCCTCCCGACCTTTGGAGTTCGAGAGCCCTCCGAGCTTTTGTTGTGTCGGAGCTTGATGGTAGAGCCAGCCTCACAATCTCTAAAGCCACCGGACTCGCGACCTTTACCATCAAACCCACCAACCGGGTAACGATCACCCCGGCTTTGGCTGTGCGGCTCGGTTTTACAAAAACATACTCCGACAATAGGGGTTGGTTTAATCCAGGTGAGTACACCGGCGACGACCCGGTGGACTTCGTTTTCACGAAAACACTCAGGGTGCACCTGAATCAATTGAACACATCGTACAACACGTTAGACGGAGCTCCCAGCACATTACTAAAAACTGTGCACGCCAGCGACTGTTTCTATGGCGAGACCCTGACCTTATACTTCCCAACCCCGGAGATGAAAGTTTTGGAATCGGTACATATCCACGAGTTGAAGATTTCTATTCTTGATGATCAAGCGAGAAAGTTGAATAACTATTACCCGATTTCGGTCGTTCTCGAAATAACCGATTAAACATATATATATATTTTACATATTAATCATGAGCATATACGATCCAAGTAGTTCCAACTTAGAACGGGACGTTCCCGTCGCGGCCGCAGCATACGATGAAGCCGCAATGAGAAGGCTGGAGAGGGGCGTAGCACAGTCCCACACAATTTTAACTAGGGCGGTTGCGCAAATGGAAAAATTGCAAACTCGAAAACCTGTCATAACAGTTTGGGCTGAGGAGCGGGGTTCACTAAACGAGGGGGCCTACGAATATTCATTCGGTGCCAACGCGAGCAACAGATATGGAGAATACACCATGGCAGTGTCTGGGACGATTTTTCGAATGGCGGTCTGCTCGGTCAACTTTCGCGGACACGCCACTGCTGAAGTCCAAGTGAATGTCGTCCTGAATGGTGTAGAACAGAAGATTGTCATCACCAAGCACGCGGGGCAGAGGTCAGGGTTTACAATATTCGATGATGACACTACAATTAAAGTTTCGGCAGGTTGTGTTATTAACTTTGTTACAAAAATTCAAAAATTGCCGACAAAGCAGCTTCCTCCACTATTGTTACACTGTTTAATACAACTTGATTTATGATGAATGACGAGAAACTATATCCACACTTACCTTCGGGGACGGTCGACCCGGCATCCTTTAGGATGACCAGGATCGTCGAGATACAACATATTCTACAACACGAGGGAGAGACGCGGACGGGTTATGTGAAGAAATATAGGCGGTCAGTCAATATATTAGAGGGGGTGAGCACCACGTTAGCCTCAGCATCCGTTATAAGTGGGGTGGGGAGTGTGTCTTTATTGTCAACAGTTGTCGCTGCACCGGTCGCGGCTACCTTGAGTGCTGTAGCGGCGGGGGCGGGACTGCTTTGCATGACGACCAGACTCGTGGGCCGAAAACTAGAGGCCAAGAGTCGAAAGCACGATCGAATAGCGGTTCTCGCGAGATCTAAGAACAACAGTATCGACGTTATCGTGTCGAAAGCGATAGCCGACAACGATATATCAGATAGCGAGTTCAAAATGGTCGTCAAAGAGATGGCCAGATACCAGGAGTTAAAGGGTACTATCCAGTCCAAGGCTCGACCACAAATTCTCGCAGACGAAGATAATAAAAACTTGTTATGGAGGGGAGGGCCGACGAGAGAAAAAATCTCCTTGCCCATCTCGGGACGTGATATGCTTATTCGCGTGTCTGCTGCGACATCAGGAGATTCCTCCACCTTACAGTCCAGCTGTTCCGACGGCCCCTCCATACGGAACATAAACAAGAGGGTCATGATGGCCCTAATTCGCTCACCTGACTCCATGAACGCCAGAGGAGAATGTGACATTGAGTTCATGTGTTTTAAACAAATTGTGCTATTTTTAGATGGCGGTCATCTTGGATTAAGCGATGACTCTCATTTTACCAAATCTGAAAATGATTCACCCAAGAATCTTAACTTCCTATGAAGTTTTGCCAGCATCGGCCATGTGGTTCCTGAGAAAAAGAAGTTCAAAATCTTGAATAAATGGACCTTTTGGTGGCCATCATGGATGACATAATCATCCGATTCCGACAAATATTGCACCAGAGCAATCGCCTCATCGATACCTTCAATTTTATATATGACATGAGCATATTCGGTCAAAAATCAAATTTGACCCCAATTGACCCCACAGGCCACGCCCATTTTTGACCCCGGGGTCACCCTTTTCACAACTTTGAAAGAGCATTGTTTGTTTGTTTGTTTGTTTGTTTGTTTATTGGTGTTTAACGGCCTATCAACAGCTAAGGTCATGTAAGGCCGGGCAAACGGGTTCGATCCCGTTTTAACCTGCTGCATTGTGGGGGGAATTCCAAAATCAGAACGGAATATTTACATCGAGATATAATATATTCAACCCTGAAATTAGAATAACCTGACCTGGTGGCAGGTCCATACCACACCAAAGTCACTTGGCCCCTTCCCCTAAAATAGGATTACGAACAATCGTAATACTCACATAAGGGGTATAACCAGATTCAACTGTCACATACAAAATGTCAAAGACGTATGTGAGGGCCAAACCAGGTCTCCAGTCGGAATTCCGGTAAGGATGAACCCCGATCGTTAAATTACCCATCGCTTGCACCCACCTTACACCCACGAAAGAGCATTGTAAATCGATCATTTCTACCAAGTTTAGTCGAAATCCGGCCAGCATGAGAAGATTTTTTTATGAATTTATGCTATTTTTAGACGGCGTCCATCTTGGATTAGCGATGACCTCCATTTTAACAAATCTGAAAAGGCTTCACCCATGGACCATAACTTTTAAGTTTGGCTACCATGGGCCAAGCGGTTCATGTGAAGAAGAATTTTGAAATCTCTAATAAAAGAACGACCTTTTGACCTTTCGGCGGCCATCTTGGATGACATAACAATCCGATTTCGACAAAAAATGTACCAGAGTGATCGCCTCATTGATACCTTCGATTTGATATATAACATGACCATATTCGGTCAAAAATAAAATGTGACCCCACGGGCCACGCCCATTTTTGACCCCGAGGTCACCCTTTTCACAACTTTGAAAGAGCATTGTAAATCGATCATTCCTACCAAGTTTAGTCGAAATCCGGCCAGCGGTTCATGAGAAAAATATTTTTTAAGAATTTATGCTATTTTTAAACGGCGGCCATCTTGGATTAGCGATGACCTCCATTTTAACAAATCTGAACATGCTTCACCCATGGACCATAACTTTTAAGTTTGGCAACCATGGGCCAAGCGGTTCATGTGAAAAAGAATTTTGACTCCCTATATACTACTCCATGTATTCCATGCATTTTTCGGTCGTTGTCTTATTGTTTCAAAATTTAAAAGTTTTCAATAAAAAATCATGTCTAAACATACTGTGACAGTGTCAATATTTTTGCTCCAAAATGCGCCAGAATGCAGGAAATACGATGTAGATTTCAAAACTTTTCCGATGGGACAATGCCCCCGGACCCCCCTAGAACTATCCCGAGCTCTGCTCAGTCGACAAACGACCTATGCTCGTTCGATAATATGGTCAAGTATTGCAAAATAGTTACGCAACCCCCCCCTAACCCGAAATCCTGGATCCGCACCTGATATATTATCTGAAAGTTTAATTAAAAACATAGGCACTTTGTGGTATCAAGGACAAAACGCTGTTTAAATCATACCCAATTTTACTCTGATATTAAATATATAGAAGGTAGGACACTTGCCATCTTTTCAACCAACGGAAGTGGTACTACTGTCTGTTCCACGTTTTCCTGCCGACAAACTTTTGGCTATTAAACCTAAAAAATATTTAAATGTAAGTACTTTTTCACCAATAACAAAAAAGTCGCCCTCCCCAAAAAATTTGTTTCATGAAATTCCATCAAATATTGATTTCATAGCGAAAAAACGATTTTCCTATGCGAATTTAACATGTGATAAAAAAAGAGGCAGAAGAGGAGGGGGAGGAGTCAAAAAACGAAAAAAAAATAAATAAAAATTGACTACGAAACCCGTCTATAGTCTGTTTCACGAAAGCTGCCCAAATTTTACGGCTATATAGACAATTCAAAAACAATATTTTAAAAACAAAATTTAAGAATGAACCTTCTTTTTATTTCGTGAAATTTGGTCAAATATTGATTTTATTACGAAAAATTGATTTGTCTATGGGAATTTAACATGGGGGAAAAAGTGGTAAGGAAGTGTGGGATTAGTCAAAAAACGAAAAAAATTGGAAATTGACTCCGAAACCTAGCTAGATAGCTTGGAAATGATCTAACTAAGAAAACAAGTTACATTTTAAAAATCGGTCCAGTATTTCTAAAATTCAAAAAAATATCCCCATGTTAAATCCCCATAGACATCCGTGAAGATGGAGATGTCTATGGGGATTTAACATGGGGAAATTTTGTTTTCGCAATAAAATCAATATTTGACCAAATTTCACGAAATAAAAAGAAGGCTCATTCTTAATTGTTCCTTTAATTTAATATTATCAAAAGAAATATGGTTTTTGAATTGTCTATATAGCCGTAAAATTTGGGCAGCTTTCGTGAAACAGACAGTAGATAGCTTGGAAATGATGTAACTAAGAAAACAAGTTAGATTTTGAAAATCGGTTCACAAATAAAACAAAATATAAATTTTTATATTTTTATCCATGTTAAATTTTTTCGCAATAAAATCAATATTTTACGGAATTTCATCAAATCATTTTTTTGGGGAGGGTGACTTTTTTGTTACTGATGAAACAGTACTTACATTTAAATATTTTTTGGATTTAAAGGTACATGCCCACTCAGTAGGCACAAACTGTTATTTATAGGAATTAAATAAGTGTATAATTGTACGTGTCACTATTCCACCAGTTCTAAAACTTATGAGTGCCCGCTATACAGATATAATCATTTAGTAATATTTATTTTACTGTTAGTGACGCGCGGTAGTATCAGGCTATTTTCATATGAAAATGAGGCATGATATTTTTTAATTATTTTTACAAATTAAATGCCTCACCTAAAAAAATAGTATTTTGACAGATTATAAAGTATAACCATTGCACATCTAAAAATAAATACAGATAATAAATAGTAATGTACGTTAACATTTTAAGGAAACACGGTTATCGCCCCTCATATCAGTGTGAAAATTTTACGTCAGATATAAAATGTATAATAATGCCAATCAATACGTGGGGGAATGGTGAATGAATGTTTATTTTGCCAGGAAATGTCTCAGATGATGTGTCTGATATAAAGAAAATGTGCCTACTGAGTTGGAATGTACCTTTAATGTACAAAAGTTTGTCGACAGGAAAACGTGGACAGACAGTACACATGTGAAATTATCGGGATAAGATTTCCATCAAGATCAGTTAAAAAAAACAAATTCCCATCCCATTTATGATTTATATATTTATATTTTTTTTCAACTGATCTTGATGGAAATCTTATCCCGATAATGTCACCTGTGAGACAGTAGTGTACCTTGGGCCCGGCTCGTTAATTTTGCGCGCGTTACAATTACTGAATTAGCGAGCCAGGCCCAAGGTAATTAATCCACTTCTGTTGGTTGAAAAGATGGCGAGTGTCCTACCTTCTAGATCAGAATAAACTTGGGTACGATTTAAAGAGGCTTTTCTTGTTTATACCACAGGCTTATACATAAAACACCTTTCTAAACAATGTACAAAACAATTCAAAAGTGCCCGGGTGTAAATATAATAATACTATAAAACACCTTTCTAAACAATGTACAAAACAATTCAAAAGTGCCCGGGTCAATTATTGTTTGTATATACATAAAACACCTTTCTAAAGACACGCTACAATCGCCTGTGGTTCATACCACAAATTACGTGCCTGTGATTAAAATTACATAATTTACACTTACCGTATTTTGTTCTCTCCAATAGTGTGTAGTCTTGTGTCAGTCAAGGTGTGGCAGTGTAGTGCGTGAATCATTGTTTGACCTGGCTTCTGTGCAAACTGGTTAGAATATTAATTGGTGCAAATAAACACATTTTTTTCCTCAGGAACTTTAACTGTCCGTTTGCGGAAAACAGCTTCTCTAAAATGAAACAAGAAACGAAACTTCTGATTGGATATTCAACAATAGGTGAGACATGGATAACCAATCAGCTTCACTATAACATATCGCTAATTCGGGAATTCCACGTAATCTATTAATAGAACATCTCCATCAGGAGTGGAATATGTCCAATTTGTGTTTTATTGAAAAAACATACATAAATACATAGCTTAAATCCCTGCTGAAATGTATGACAACATTATGTTGTTATATCAGGGACGTAGTATTGCGTGTATACGTACACGTATGTACATGTTCTATTATGTTCCCGGCCTCTATTTTAGTCTGAGCCAGGCCCACCACCCGGGCCTTAACCCTTTCAACACACATGTATTGGCAAAAAGTGTAGATCCAGGATCTGCACTTTTTGCAAGTAATTTTCATAATGTTGAGAACAAAAACGGTGTGTTCTCACTTTCCCAACTTTCTATATTTCAGGTTCCGTGTTTTGCTGGTTGGGAAAGTGAGACACTATTGCTATGGTTAAATACTTAATTGGAGATAATTGGTCAAACTTGCTATTCTGCACAGCGGAAAGTTTCGCACTGCAAATTGGATCAAAATGAAATAAACTGGTGTTCAAAGATGGAAAATGTAGATTGATTAGCTAAACAAAATCAAGACATCTATGGAATATACAATGTCAACTGGCTCACTGTCCTAGCTGGGACCTATCCTAGCTCTTCCTTATCTATATCAATGCCTTTCCGGAATATCTAGAACATAGCACTCTTCGTCACTTTGCAGATGACAGTCAGTGGCGTAGCCAGGCATACGCACGCACGCGTACGAGACAAAATAAAAGAATTAAAAAATAAAAAGGCTTATTTTTCGAAATATGCAATAAAATATTGGGGAGGGGGTGGGGGTGGTAGGGGTATGGGCACAGTAAATCGTCGCAGTAGTGTCGTTAAATAAACAAGAATCCGGAGTCAAACTTTGGTCACAGAGTACGAGTAGCAGTAGGTTGTTTATACAACCATCTTCACCATGCACAGCAAGTTTCACAGCAAGTTTCATAACCCGGTTATTTTAGCTGGATGAAATTTGATATGTGTGCGTATCAGAAATTTGTCCCTGGCTACGCCCCTGACAGTATTATAGTAATTATCAGGGGCGTAGCCAGGGACAAATTTCTGATACGCACACATATCAAATGAGTCAAACTTTGGTCACAGAGTACGAGTAGCAGTAGGTTATTTATACAACCATCTTCACCATGCACAGCAAGTTTCACAGCAAGTTTCATAACCCGGTTATTTTAGCTGGATGAAATTTGATATGTGTGCGTATCAGAAATTTGTCCCTGGCTACGCCCCTGACAGTATTATAGTAATTATCGTAGCCAGAGACAAATTTCTGATACGCACACATATCAAATGGTAGAACATTGGGTGAGCATGGCTCACTCGTCGACCTAGCGAAGTGAGGGAGAGTGCTAGGGGGGTCCGGGGGCATGCCCCCCCCCCGGTTCTTTTTTGAAACGGAGATCCTATCTAACGCGTTTTCCTGCATTATTTACGGCACCATTTGTTTGTAATCGACATGTACGTTTGATACAAAATGCGTTCTGTTCCAGACTCAATAGCACCCCCCCCCCCCACCACCCCAATAATTTATTGCATATTTCGAAAAATAAGCCTTTTATTTTTTAATTCTTTTATTTTTTCTCGTACGCACGTGCGTACGTGCGTTTGCCTGGCTACGCCACTACTTATGAATGACTCACCATGTCGATAGTGTCCCCCAAAGATGTTATGATTTGAGAATCTCCAAGTTAATAGTGAATGTACAATGAAATATGTAATTATTTACTTAATGGAGGTGCGTTGTAATTGCTAGAAAATCGGCCAACTTCCCGGCCCGCGAGCCGGGGGGCAGTATTTATAGTCCAAGTCATGTGGGCTCCGAGGGACCGAAACTGTCCCAGAAAGCAATGTCTTTCGGACAACTGTGCCCGAGTGACCAAATAAGGAACGGACGTATACTGCTGCGCCCGCCAAACGAAATATTCCTTGCTCCGCCCCTACGGTGCCCGGATCATTAAACTATGTACATATAGTACAGACCCGCTACTCACAGGCGGTGCGCAAATAGGGAACCAAGCAAGACACGTGTATGCGGCGTGTAGCAGACGACAGACAGGCAGGTACTTTCGGTTTGAACTGAATGACATTTTTGGCCCACGGCCACACAGCCTACATTGTATGTACTGTTTTCATTTGTAATTGCAATAGAGATCAGTAAAGCATGATCAGTGTATGTATGCTAATCTCAGGCTAAACTAGTCGCAGGCATAGGTTGAAGTAACTGACCGAGGTCTATAAATACATTAAATATGCCTTTAAACAAAAAAGAAAAGCTAAACAATTGTTTTGTTACTCCCTCCATCAATATGGAGTCTATATGGAGGGAGTAAAAAAGAATTAGCTTATTTTTTTCCCGTTTATTGATGCTTTTAGGCATATTGAATGTATGTATAGACCTCGGTCCGTTACTTCAACCTGTGGTCGCAGGCCGGCTAAGTTCAACGATTTATTATTGCATATAATAGGCTTTCACAGTGAAATAACAAGGTCACGGTGTATTAAAATCATGTTACACTAGTGAAATAAATATGCAAATGAGAGCCTACAGAAAATAGGTTCAACGTATCGTGCTATGTTTTTGCAATAAACATACTCTTACATTTGTATTGATCTAAAGGTACATTCCCACTCAGTATGCACAACATGTTATTTATATCAGAGACATCAAGCTGAGACATTTTCTGGCAAAATAAACATTCATTCACCATTACCCTGCGTATTGATTGGCATTATTATACATTTTATATCAGACGCAAATTTCCACACTGATACCAGGGGCGATAACGGTGTTTCCTTGAAATGTTAACGGACATTACTATTTATTCTCTGTATTTATTTGTTGATGTGTAATGATCAAACTTTATAATCTGTCGAAAATATTAATTGTTAAGGTGACGCATTTAATTAGTATAAATAATTAAAAATAACATGCCTCATTTGCATATGAAAATAGCCTGATACCACCGCGCGTCACTCATAATCAGTAAAATAAATATTATTAAATGATTATATCTGTATAGCGAGCACTCGTAACTTTTAGAACTGGTGGAAAAGGGACATATAAAGTACATTTTGTGCATATACCGAGTGGGCATGTACCTTTAATATGAAATGTATTAATCTCCTTGACGGAAGTCCTAAATATAAGATAATATTTCCTAAGTAGGAACTAATATCTCCTAATTAGGAGTTACCATCTCCTAAGTATTAGTTAGTATCTCCCATTATGAGGTAGTATCTCCAATGACTTAGGGTGTATATGTCTCTGGTATCTCCTAACTATCTCCTAATTAATATGTCAGCATATGGCACGTCACCAGGATGCTTAACAATAGGTAATGAAAACAAATATTACTCAAAAGAATAATAATATATATGTAGAGTAATTTTGTGTAGACCATTATTTCTATGTCAGCCTCCCATCTAGTTCCCGCAGGACATACGAATATGCAATCATAATTCTTGAACATGTTGAATTAAAGATATTTCTGTTGGAAGTCACGATTAGCAGAGTGCATTAATTGCAAAATGTCACTACAAATTGCTAGGTACGCCATTAAGCAAAGGCACAGTGACAGACAGTGCAGTTGAACACAACTACGACTATACAATGCGTCAATGAATGCTGGGCGTTTCGAAATTAATGGAAAACGGGTACCAAATGTGACATGTAGCAGGCCCGTAGCCAGGGGGGGGGTCGGAGCGGTCGGACGACCCCCCCCCCCCGCCCTGCATCCTCGAGGTCCACTTTTTTAGCCTCGAGTTCCACTTTTTAGACCCCCCTAGATACCTCAGGCCCCCCTTCAAACAGGTCTGGCTAAGGGCCTGTGTAGGCATACATTTACTGTAAAGTGTCGTTTATCTCGGGGTTACTCTAGCATAAAACCCATTTTATAACAGCGATCTGACATGCATAATCGTAAATGATACATACCATGCAAGGCCCGTACGCAGATGGGGTGCGACGGGTGCGTACGCACCCCCCTTAACCCGTTCAACACCACAGGCCTGTATAGTGGTATTTGCAAAACGTGTAGATCCAGATGAGCCGGCTCGTAAAGAGCCGTCTCATCAGGATCTGCAAATTTTTCAATTAATTTTCATAATTTTGAGAACAAAAACACTCCATGTTCATAAATAGACTGGTCTGAAAATCATTTTGTGATGATTTAGATTGGTTGCAAAATTAACAAATCAAAATCCATTCCAGTTACTTAGGGGTGAAAGGGTTAATCTACCGAGGTCTGTCCGTGGATGGGCAAAAACAATGTTTAGCCCTTCGCGCCATCGATAACGCACCCCCCTAAAATAATTCCTGCGTACGGACCTGCATACGTTGCATGGTTCATTATAAGAAAGTGTATGCACACGACACATATAAGAAAATATGACCAAATGAAACTTATTTGATACTAAAATGTCATTGGTAACCGGATAAACCTATGCTGTAAGTGCACTGTTTAACCTTCTGATAGAGATCTTAAGATCTCTGATAATTGATACTTACGTTACATTTACATGTTATTAGTTTCTTTATTAGCAAATCAATATGTGCGTTTTTACTTATGAATTACATATTTATTTAGTGTGCATTTTGAATGACAAGTAGACAATCTGTCACGTTTCCATATAATGTGTCAGTTTCTTAAGCATACTGAATATGTCACAGAACGCATCTTCAACATGATCTTCAAGTCGTAAGATATTGTTTTGTAACTCGTAAATTAATATTTCACATGATACTTACGTACGCTACCATTTACATAGTTTATAATTTACAGTGCATACATCTACTTAAGTTTCATGCAAATGGCCGAATGTCTGAATAAACGTGTTTTGCATAGACATTATTTGTTCTGGAATGATGACACCCTGCCCACAGTTTACGGCTATATAAACAACACAAAACATGTGTGGTGATATATAATATTTGAAGAATGAGCCTTTGTTATTTCGTCAAATCTGGTCAAATAATAGTATAAAAAGTTATAAGTCGTTTTTGTTTATTTACTCGACTCATATACATGCATGCATAGAGGATCTCAAACGATTTTCCATTTAATATGAGATTTATGAAACGGTGCATAAAATTGCTGACGAGTTTCATAAATCTCATATCAAAAGGAAACGAGTTTGAGATTGTGTTTATCACATGACTTCACGCCCACAAAGAGCAGAAAACTTGCGAGATATTCAATATGTTTCAGTGAGAAGACGCCATTGACTATTTTCGCATCAGGTTGAAAATCTACACCGAGAAAACTATTTTTATCCGAGCTATTAGCTCGGATTTAGTAACTATATGAAAATTCTCAGTCATTGCAGATATGCTAATGAGTTAAGTGGCGGTCGCAGTGTCACTGTTTGCGGTTTTAACTTTAGAAAAAAACACGCGGTATTACGCCATAAAAAAATAGTTCAACAACAGTAAAACAGCGAGCTATCTTACCGTTTCAGCGTAATACATGTGTTGTTTGCTTTTTTGTGCTATATGTGTGTTATTGCAAAAAGAATTGTATACTTTATAAACTATTCACTGTTATGTATTAATATGTCTTCTTTGTTATGTATGTTGATATTTTGCGCAATGATATAGCAGGGGGCGGGATTTCCCTGTGACGTTGTTCTTGAATGACCAATCAGATTAAAGCTTACATTCTGAACTTTGCATAAGTCAATGGCTCGATAAAATCCGACATTGGACAGCGAAATGATGATGATGATTTAAAGCAGAAACATTGTTTTTTGACAGTTACATACTGTTTTAATCATCTTCAGCCATCGATATTATTAATCAGTGTCCATTTTACTTAAAAAATCAACTAATCTATAATGAATTTAGTAAAATAGTTCGCGCGGAAATCCAAACTTTCCAAAGAGGTCCTAGCATTTTTTTGATAATTACACGTCGTGTGTGTTAGCGCATACGCTGCCGACAGTCTTGCGACTTGACGTTACACAGCATATACAGTACGATACACTTCACAAAGGAAACGTTGTATTGAGTTTGAATAAGGATAATAATTATCTCTAGATTATTTGTATTATGAATTAAAAAAAGTATATTTAAATAATTAGATATTAAATTAAATAAATATTTCGGCATTATTTACTCAATAAATTAAAATTGAATGTGTAGCTGAAATGAAAGTGAAAGTTAATTAAATAAATATTTCGGCATTATTTACTCAATAAATTAAAATTGAATGTGTAGCTGAAATGAAAGTGAAAGTAGAATGTTTTTGTTATATCCTCCGGGTTACAAATCGCTGAGGATTCCTATTTTGGACTGATCACATATGTCACCTGTCGTGTTCCATGCAAGACTGCTCGATCTTGTTTGTAATTGTTGTAAAATATATAAAGTTTAAACTGTGTATACAAAACTATAGATGTACCACCTCCCCGCCCCTCCCCCCCCCCCCCACCCCCCCCCCCCCCCCCACCCCCCGCCCGGCATACAAAGTATGTCGAGGGGTATATAGTTTTCATAATTCCGTCCGTCCACGTTAAAGAGTTTGGGTACCCATTATCTCTGTGACGGAAAGTCAGATGGACCTCAAACTTCATATACTTCCTTATCATCAACCATATTTTCATTCCATACCACACTCATGTGGCCTTCATTTCCAAGGTCAAGGTCAAGGTCAAATTACTTCGACATTTGCATCCGTACGATTTGCCTTAAAGTTTTCTGCAACAGTAAGTCAGATTAACTTCAAACTTCATATACTTCCTTATCATCATCCATATTTTCATTCCATACATGTACCACACCCATGTGGCCTTCATGTTCACGGTCAAGGTGAAATTACTTTGAACAATAATGTTTGTCAAGATAAATATTGTTTTTGCAGCATTGATAATGTATACTGATTCAACGAATATATTGATTTTAAATGGAGTATATATGATTTTTTATGTGAAATATTAAAATGGTTGCCATGACAACCACTATTATTAAACGTTCACATGTTAAGTGTATTGCAAGATGGTAACAGTACTCGGGTGTATTGCATTGATTTTCAAAAAGTAAACACCTTTTCAACAAATACTATTTTTGTGTTTTCCAATATTGTTTACCATGGTTACTATGGTAATGCATATATATATTTCAGAACTAGTGTATAATAACATATGACAAAGCAACATATCCTGTGAGTATATATAGTCGGGAAATTATTGAGCAAGTGAAACTTGTATGTAGCTGACCATTTGAATAGTTGCTGTCTCAACTACTTAGTTTAAACATAGTTTATTGCATATAAATACAATAGGCTCGGGCTACAAGTTCTCTGAACATTAGTTACAGCCCTCACCTAAGTGTTACAAAGTACAATAATTCAACAGCAATGGCGATACATGAATACATGTATACAGGCATATAAACACGGATACAAACCAATTATCAAGCCATAAATATATGTTTACATAATGTATGGAATGAAAACGGACAGAAAGGTAGAGAAGAGGTGGATAGTGAGATATGAGATTTGGAGAAAGAATAAAAGTTGTTTTTGTCGCCAAGTACATATACTACATGAGCAAATTCATCAATGTATTAGTGCTAATTGCAATAAATTTCAGTGATCATTAATAACCGGTGGTTGTGGATGATATTGGCAAATCGAATGGAATACATCCGATATGGATTACGTTACATACATCTATCAACGAAGTTACTCAAATCGTTTTGTAGTTTTAATATAATTTTGTACAGAATTGAAGATAAATAATATTGTTTTCATTGTTTTGTTCAGGTATGCCGTTCAAAAGCATGTGCGCGTTCAGGTTATGAAATCGTTGCAGTGAGTGGCGTAGAATGAGACGCTGTGCATGATATTTGTTGCATTCAAAGAAGTAATGTTCAGCGTCTTCTACAGTTTCGCTACACTCGCAGTAGGGAGTTTCTCTGATATGGTTATTGCAAAGATCGGAATTGAGACTGCCACATTTATTACGAAGTCTTGCATGCATAACTGACGAAAACTTGTCTCCCACTAAGTAATAGGTGGTATATTTCATATTGAGTGTATAATTGTTTGGCGCATGCTGTTTTAAAGTGTCTAAGACTATCTACATTTCTCACTGAAGGATCAGTTTCATTCCAGAGTTGTACCACAGATGGTATAAATGATTGTTTGTATACTTCCAGTCGAGTATTCGGGACATTTATATCAAATTGGTTTCTAAGGTTGTAACGAGATACGTTATTAACAGTGGGAGGAATCAGGTTGGAGATATAACTAGGTACTTGATTGTTGGTTGCTTTGTACATGATCGAAAGCTTTTGAATACTACGTCGAACAGATAAAAGTTGCCATCCAACTTCTTTCCTTAAATTATCAAGTGACACTGACCGTGTTAAACCGGTTACTATTCTCGCAGCTTCATTCTGAATTTTTTCCAATGAATCTTTTTCATATTCTGTACATCCATCCCAGACCGACGAAGCATATTCGAGTATAGGTCTCATATAAGATATATATATTTGGTTTAAAGACTGTCTGCTTATCTTAAATTTTAGGTTTCGCATTATTCCCAACACTCTCGATCGCAGTCGAATTAATTATATTTTGTATATGTGTATGCCATTTCCCGTTATTGCTCAGCGTTACACCGAGATGTTTATGGTCGTCGACAAAGGTTATAGGCGTGTTTTGAAAGATTAGGTTTACAGGTCGATCGAGTAGTCTTAGGGTTAAAAGCATCGCTTCAGTCTTGTTAGGATTGAAACTGACCAACCATTCGTTTAGCCCAGTCAGCAATAGTTAGTAGGTCATAATTTATTATGCCTTCTAGGTCATCAGTATTTGTTGTGGAAAATGATAGAGAACTGTCATCAGCAAATAATCGAACAATACTTAGTAGATGGTCAGTTATATCGTTGACATATATTAGAAATAGTAAAGGACCGAGCACCGAGCCTTGCGGTACGCCAGCAGTTATTAACTTGGTATCTGAGGTTGTAGACCGTATTGATACAGACTGTTTCCTATCCGACAAGTAGTTTTCGATCCAGTGTAAGATACAACCATTTAATCCATTTTGCCGTAACTTAAATAGTAATCCCCTATGCCATACTCTATCGAAAGCCTTAGAAATATCACAAAATACTATACATGTAGATTGCCTTTCATCAAATGCCTGACATATTTGATGGTGAATGTCTATAAGTTGGTATACCGTAGAATGTCCTGGTATAAAACCAGATTGTCTATTGTAAATCAAATTCTGTGAGTGCAAGTGATTATATATATGTTTAAACATTATTCTCTCCATTACCTTACCTAGACAGCTTAATAACGATATAGGTCGATAATTTGAAGGCGTCTGCGGACACCCTTTTTTAAATAAGGGAATTACATTTGCCAATTTCCACGCCATCGGAAACTGACATTCATTGACAGATCTATTGAAGAGGATCGCTAGAGGTTTTGAGACAGATGTAATAGTTCCTTTTAGCATTCTATGACTAACTAAATCGTGTCCACAAGCTTTATTAGTTTGTAAAATCTTTATAGTATCTCTGACCTCAGATTCGTTTATATTAATCATATCAAGAACTTGGTTAGTTTTTAATTCAAGCGGCGGTAAAGTAGAGTTGCTATCGTCAACCGTTGATATTGAAACGAAGAAGTTGTTTAGACAATTAGCTTTTTCAACATCAGAAAAACAGACAATTTCACTATTACCGTCAGTCGTTTTTAATGGTGGAATAGTTCCACTTGATTTGCTATCTTTCACAAAATGTCGAACTAGCTTCCAGAAGTATCTTTTGTTATTTGAAAATGATTCTGTTAAATTAAACTCTAAATCATTGTAAAATGCTTCTCTTGCATGTTTTTTCATATTATTAACTTTGTTCCGAGTTGTTTTGTATTTATTCCAGTCGTCCACCCTTCCAAATTGTATTGCTTTCTTACGTAATTTGTCTCTTAATTTGCTTATTTTACGAATATCGGAATCATACCATGGTTTATCATTAGGCCGTACTGTGACTTGACTGCATGGAATGCATCGCTTAGCTAGCTCAATGAATTTAGATGTAAATATATTAGATGCATCATCTACACTGCCATTATTTAAATTTGTCCAATCAGTGTTAAGCATGAGTTCGTTAAATTTAACAAAGTCTGTCTCAACTACTGACATCCGCAATACATCTATTCCGCAAAGTTCCGCATCCCTCCTGGTGTCAATTCTTAAGACTACAATGTACTTTCCAACAAATTAATTCTTAGTATATGTGTCCCCCACAAGCACATACCGCGAAGGATTTCAGGACTTTCAGTCCTTTGCTTAATACTAGCAACACATATATTAAAGGTACATGCCCACTCAGTAGGCACAAGCTGTTCTTTATATCAGAGACTTCATTTGGGACATTTTCTGGCAAAATAAACATTAATTCACCAATATTATACATTTTATATCGGACGTAAATTTCCACACTGATATCAGGGGCGATATATAGTGTTTCCTTAAAATGTTAACGGATATTACAATTTTATCTCTGTATTTATTTTTTGATGTGCATGCAATGATCGATCATGCTTTATAATTAGTGGAAAATATTATTATTTTCAGGTGACGCATTTAATTAGTATAACTAGTTAAAAAATATCATGCCTCATTTAATGTGCATATGAAAATAGCCTGATACCACCGCGAGTCACTATCAGTAAAATAAATATTACTAAATGATTATATCTGTATAGCGGGCACTCGTAATTTTTAGAACTGGTGGAATAGTTATCGACACACTTATTTAATTACTATAAAGAACATTTCGTGCCTACTGAGTGGGCATGTACCCGTACTATGAAAATAGGCACTACCTATCAACGGGATGTTTCAAACATACTGCATTTTACTCGGATTGAGTTGATGCATTTTGGTTCTTTCAACTAATAAATCACATGCTCCGGTGCTCCAGATAAGGAATTGGAATTTGGTACTTACTTCTACGTTACACGTGGGTGGTAGGTGGGAGCATGCGATGGGTAATTTAACGATCGGGATTCATCCTTACCGGAATCCGGACCGGATACCTGGTTTGGCCCTCAAGTACGTCTTTGACATTTTTGTATGTGACAGTTGAATCTGGTTATACCCCTTATGTGAGTATTACGATTATTTGTAATCCTATTACTTTTATACGTGACTTTGGTGTGGTATGGACCTAACTGGCATCAGGTCAGGTTGGGTGTGGTATGGAACTAACTGGCGGCATCCGGTCAGGTTGTTTTAATTTCAGTATATTTTTCTTCGATCTAAATATTCCATTCTGATTTTGGGACCCCCCCCCCCCGCCAATGCAGCAGGTTAAATACGGGATCGAACCTGTTGATAGGCCATTAAACACCAATAAATCAAATCAATCTATGTTATACTTGTTAATAAATCAATTATGAATGGTTTATGAAATGTCCAAATGGGTATTTTTATTTCAATTATGAAATGTCCAAATGGGTATTTTTATTTAAAAAAAACCATACCCAATAATTTTTTTTTTTTTTGGTATTTCAGTAGTTGTATACAAAGTACATTGCTTTGGAGATGCGTTGCACTCACGTCGTTTGTTTGCTGGTCTAATACATATGTGTTATTGTTACACTTTGTGTCCGAATGGTTTTGTCTGTTCTGTGCATGCTAGCAGTGCTTTTTTTTCTCCTGCACTCCAGCCCAGGTCAGGTTGTTCTAATTTCAGGGCTGAGTATATTTTTCTTTGATGTAAATATTCCATTCTGATGATGGGGACCCCCCCCCCCCCCCCCCCCCCCCCCCCCCCCCCCCCCCCCCCCCCCCCGCACACACACACACACACACACGTTAAATATATGGTCACATGCTGGTCGTGTGTACATAGCAAATTCCGTTTTAGGTGTATATTTAAACCAGGTACAGGTCAATTTGGTTGTGTCGGAACAGTCTCGCAGTTTTTGTGGCTGTTTAGAGTTATTGTGGCGAAATATAAGCGCCCGAATTACAGACATACGTTATACAACAACAATAAAATGGAAAAAAGTTGGTTATATTTTATTTACTTAGTGAGAATTTATCAAGTTATTGAAATATACCTGCTTTTGTATGCAGCGATAATGTAGTGTTACTATGCCAGAAAAACATTGATGAAAACACCATTTATTGAGATTTGAGCCGTTTTCTGGAACCAACGAAGTTGCCGATAACCGGATGATACCGATTGTCGATGGCCTTGTAACTTTCTACATTTCTTAAGAATTTAAGTCCAAAATATGTCTATATTCCATTCATCTGAAACCTCTTTTGTTTTATATTTCATTCTCACATATTCCTCATCATGACATATGTCCTAATATTAAAATAATCCATCTGGTACTATTGAAGTTGTGGCATGATCGAGAATATTCGTGACTTCACCAAGTTCATGACTTGATATACAGTCATGATGGCTTACTCTTGTAAAGTGGCATTTTCCTGTGGAATTTTCAAAAACAGTGATAAATTATCAAATTTACATCTATAGTTTTAATTAAAATAATGTGTAGGTTATTTCAATATGATAGTAAATAGTAGTTGTGAAATATTTTAAGATTTTAGTATTTATAGAAATTAAAAAAATTGTATTGAAATCAACAAAATAATGCTTGTGTATGTTTGTAAATGTAAACTAGTGTTCAATCCAAGTGTTTATGCAGTTACATGCTGTATATATTTTGTTTTATTGAAAAATATAAAATGCCAATAAACAAATAGCAGCCATCACAACACAACTTGATTGTGTCGGTGATGTTCTCGACTTCCAAGCACTTAAATTTGACGTAAAAAAAACATGTGAATGCCATAATGTTCATAGTCACATTACACTAACGCTTGCGTGTATGTGTCACATGTTCCCTTCCACGGGTGGACGTAGAGACGTCCCAATAAATAGACAGATGGACAGAATCTCAAGAGCAAAGCAATATGCCCTTATGGACTTAGACCCTTTCTTCCACTGACCCCTTAACCCTTTCAACACCACAGGCCTGTATAGTGGTATTGGCAAAACGTCTAGAACCAGATGAGCCGACTCGTGATGAGCCGTCTCCTCATGATCTGCACTTTTTGCATGTAATTTTCATATTTTTGAGAATAAAAACACCCCCTTTTAATAAATGGACTAGTTTGAAAATCATTTTGTGACGGTTGGATTGGTTGCAAAATTAACATATCAAAATCTATTCCAGTTACTTAGGGGTGAAAGGTAATGTAATGGTGTAATGTAATGTCACAGGTGTATGGAGAATAAAGAAACAGTCCACACTGTGGGTTCAGTCCTGGTTTTGTATTTGTATATATATATATATGTGAATATATAATTTCAGTATGTTATGGGTGACCTGAAAATATAAAAGACGATAAATTTAGGCGCTCTGCGAATAGTCAGGTCAGGTGTTCTCGTGGACCGGGTAACATGAATACGAATCTACAATATACGGACATTTACATTAGACGGGATGGAACGTAACAGATGTATATAAGCCTGGTATGCACGCGCAATAACAGTGAGACCCATAACAGACCGGCCACCCAACTTGGGCGAGATGCAATAGCTGAACAGTGAGACATATGGCAGTACAGTGAGACCCATAGCAGACCAGCCACCCATCTACGGGGATATGCAAATGCTAAACAGTGAGACGCGTGGCAGACCGGTAGTTTTCACAGGAATAGGTTGTAAAATGCTGGAACGCTGAAAAGGCATGAAGCAATTCAAATATACCAGAGCTATATATAAGGCACTCACTTACTGAAAAGAATATATAGTATAATATTGTACGTAAATAAATATTATAATCTTGCACTGGCTATGGCTACGACTATTTGATTCGAGGTTTCGGTGAAGAATGACCGGCTAATTCGCAGAGAATTATAGTTTACGCATGCATGGCTACATCCAATCAACATACATCCAGGCTATGACGTCACAGTACGGGAAAGAAACATACAACGAGACGTATCACATGACATGTGTGGAGAAATGAAATACAGACACGCAGCAACATGGACGACAAGAACAATACGTAACGATTCACGTGACATAAACATAAGTGAACGTTATGTATTAATAGGGGAGCATGTTGAATTACCATATAGCCACAGGTAAACATATCTGACCCTGTGACATTCTTCCCCTCCAAGAAAGAATGTCTCCGGCATTCATCAGTTTCCGAAGCTATATGTAAACTTTATTATAAAACAAATATTAATGGACTGAAAATATACATAAAAGTAACAAATATTAATGACTAATATGACTTATGGAGTCATCGTATCTCTGGCATGCAAGCAGCCTCCGTAGTCCTACAACAATGAGAATTAGTGTACCTGGAATGTGATACATGAGTTAGTGATATGGTAAATGTTATTGTCACACCTTCCTTTCCAATGTACATTGAAAGTGTGACAAATTCCTGATTCCAGATTCCTGACAAACTCTTATCGGCATCTATATGCGGAAGATAATGCATAAACCGTGGCAGTATGTGAGATGGTATGGTGATCGCCAGACCGAATAAGTTAGTTTCCTTGGGTACTCCGGTTTCCGCCCACATTAAGGATCACCCTTACGCCCCCATCTGAGCGAACTAAATCATTTATATAAGTGCTCTCTTTTTTGTAATGACTCTTCGGATGACTTATCTCCCCTTGGCAGCCATTTTTAATTTTCGCACTTTGTATCCTTGTACACATAATAACTCCAGTTCAATTTCACCGATCGAAACCAAAGTCGGTATACATGTTTATCATAGCAAGACAAAGAAGCCTATTGTTTTGAAAAATTTCCGATACTTATCTCCCCTTGGCAGCCATTTTTAATTTACGCACTCTGTATCCTTGTTCACGCAATAACTCAAGTTCTACTTCACCGATCGAAACAGATAGCCCGATATAGTCAGCACATTGGCGTACGTCCGTAAGTATGTGTGCGTCCGGATTAAAGTTTTTGGGTATACTATGTGACATGCAGCCGTGGCCATCTCGTTTTAATATTTAGATTTCATTTTTACAAAAAAAGGTCCGGAATGTAATTGTTATTATTCAGCCTTAGACCGCTACTCACAACGATTGTCGTCTGCTGTTGCTTTTATATCTTGCCTTATTTCTCAATAAAAACATGTTTTGACAGCATTTCAGAATAATTTACAAACTGCTGTCAAAGCATGTTGAACATTATTCTAAGATGCTATCAAAGCATGTTTTTGATGGATAAAAATGGAAAATAGAAAATGAAAAGCAGATGAAAAAAAAATTAAGATAGCGGTCTAAGGGTCAATATTATCTAAGCATTAACTATGCATTTCCCAATCTGTTGACTTCCATATTCATTTTCAGTTTTGTTTTTTATGTTGTTACCACTCAGTTGAACCCGGTTCTACTGAGTGGTAACACTATGGATGTGGGGTGGGACCCCCTCCTTTCACAGTTATGATGCTTCAGACGCCCCTGTAGGAGGAGACTCACCGCTAGATTTGCAGCGGCCAGAGGCAGACAGTCAGTCCATAGAAACAGATAAGCAGCGGCCAGAGGCAGACGGTCAGTCCATAGTAACAGATAAGCAGCGGCCAGAGGCAGACGGTCACTCCATAGTAACAGATAAGCAGCGGCCAGAGGCAGACGGTCAGTCCATAGTAACAGATAAGCAGCGGCCAGAGGCAGACGGTCACTCCATAGTAACAGATAAGCAGCGGCCAGAGGCAGACGGTCAGTCCATAGTAACAGATAAACAGCAGCCAGAGGCAGACGGTCAGTCCATAGTAACAGATAAGCAGCAGCCAGAGGCTGACGGTCAGTCCATAGTAACAGATCGAGACAACAAAGATGCTTGCACATTCGACATTAAGTCACACACATTCTGTGTACCCAAGAAAGAAATTTCCCCATCACCTGATGAAATACCCCGATGGGAGAAATCGGAGGTAACTATGGAAGTCAGGCTTTCAATATTAATTGTTTCAAGGTGTGGGATCACGTGGTTTCCGAACCCAATTTTCCGACGTGACATAATCTGTGACGTAATTTTACAGTAGCTTTTCTTTAAAATCTTCCTAACAATCAGACGGATGTTGATGATATATAGCGCACCAAATACGATTACATATGTGTTTTATGGGTGCTCTGAAAGTTATTTGCAATAACTTATAACTTTCACAAAGAATCAAGTACCATTTATTTCTTACATTCACGTGCTCTTTTATTTACATTTACGGTAACCGATTCTTCATCAAAACGACATAATTTTGAAATTAAAGCCGCCTATACAATAAAGGTAGATAGATAGATTCTTTTAATCCTCCATAATCATGAAGAGTACAATACAATGATAGAACATAAATACATGTAACATATTTACAAAACTAATGGACAATGACATACGTTTACGCATATTTACATGCTTCAAACTCGTGTACCGTCCGCGATGATTCTGCACCGCAGCATTGTGCATGCTGCGTTACAGAGCCATTATGCGCCAGGCACCATGATAAGTATAAATATAAGGACAATGCAAAATATATACACAATGCCTTGATCTTTGCTTTGTACACACAGAGCAATGTCAAATATGAATACTCACACTGACGTTTGCTTCACATGGCCAAAGCGAAGATCGTGTGGGTCAATATCGGTATACTATATCATTGAACTCCAGTGTCCATACTGCCCATATTTGCTGCGGTATATTTCATAAAAATATGTCGTTCCATTAAAAAGATATTAAAGGAAATCTACTGTAAACACATCTAAAAAACATGACGTCACACCGTTAACGCGTGATCCCTGTTTTATCAAGAAAGACATAGTTTGGCAGCACTTTAGAGTGCTGCGAAACTATGTCTATCTTGATTAACCCTTAGACCGCTACACACAACAATTGTCGTCTGCTGTTGCTTTTATATCTTACCTTATTTCCCAATAAAAAACATGGTTTGACAGCACTTCAGAATCATTTCCAATGGAAATGATTCTGAAGTGCTGTCAAAGCATGTTGTAAATTATTCTAAAATGCTGTCAAAGCATGTTTTTGATGATAAAAATGGAAAATAGAAAACAAACAGCAGGCGACAAAAAATTAAGATAGCAGTGTTGGGGTTAAATCGGAAAATAAAAAACAGGCAGCAAAAATTCAGTATTGTATGGATTAAGTTCTTATAAAAGTGGTTATACAGTAACAGTTTTTTTATCTACAATTTTTGGCCAGTGAGTCAAAATTACCATTTATGAAAAATCAATGAGTCATTCTATGGAAAAATGATACTATTTCAGAATTTTAATGAGTAAAATCTGAAAAATGTGGGTATTTGACTCGTGATGCGGAGGTAGATAAAACACTGTGCTGAAAACGTTCCAAACGTTGAATGCCCAACATCGAGGTCAAATGACAGTGTAATTTGCATTAAAGTTTGTATGACATTTGTATCTTAAGTCTGTTATGTCATTGCAGCCTTAAGGACTGACTTTATAGAACACCGTTATAGAGCATCATTGTTTGCTTCAAAGATAACAGCAGAAATGTGACTGAATATTTGTATGACCCTGTTCTTCTTGGCATATACCGGTACCAGAGCTCCAGATAAGCTGCATATTTGCTTAAATACCGAATTAAAATTGCCAAAAACATACGTACCGGTAGCGAGTATCAAAAATCAATAAAGAATTTGTGGCACCTTTATCATGCTGCAGAAAACAATAAACAGACCACAAATATAGCATATTTTTCTTATTTTCCATCAAAACACATCTTGGTATTTCATTAGAATTGTCTCCAAGGAGACAATTTTAATGAAATGCCAAGACATGTTTTCATTTCGAAGGAAACTATTCAATAATTGCTGTCTGTTGATGTGTAAGCAGTAGTGTGATTTTATTTTACCCAATTAAAATTTTGAAATACCCAATTGCTTCAGAAATGAGAGTGACAATACTCAATTACTAATTCCTTATCTGGAGCCCTGATATACTATACTGTCAGGGTTTAAAATTGACGCTTGGAAGTTTTGAAACAACCTTCATTTAACCCTTGAAAACCTCAGCTCGATGGTCAAACATTGATACAGTAAAACCTCTCTAAATCGGACACCCTGGTAGGTCCCCAGGGTGTCCGGCTTAGAGAGGTTTCGCAGTAAATCAGGCATTTGATCATTCTGAGCCATAGTTGTGTGCTATGCGATCACGAGCAGACATTATCACCTGAAGTAAATGACCAAGAAACTGATAACAAATAAGATCTTGTGTGTTTTATTGGTGTCCGGTTTAGAGAGGCCTGTACACATTGGATATATATTGACTTTGTATCCTGTATTGAATGTGTAACGAGTCGTCTCATCTCGTGCACTGTTTGTGGATAGTTTCTGATTTTTGACAAAAGCAACCATTTTCCTGGTTAAAGGAATAGTTCAAAAGTATACATGAAAGAGTCCATTCCAGGTGCCTGTTTCACTACCCGGTCGTGTTTCACTACCCATTTCACTAAACAGTGATTGACTAACGATTTCACCTCTACGTAACTGGGGGCCACTTCACTAAGCTTCGTACGACTTAAATGTTCGTAAGTGCAAAATTATGATGTAAACAATTACTGGATTTACATTTATTGAGCATACATTTATTGAGCTACATTGTATGCTCAATAAATGTAAATCCATCAATTTCCAGACGATCCTAAATTTGCACTTACAAACATTTTAGTCGTACAAAGTTTAGTGAAACGGCCCCCAGTTACGTAGGGGTGAAAGGGTTAGTCAATCCACTCGCCCTTTGTCTCAGGCGTACAGGGACATGATGGGTTTTATCACGGCGATGAACGAGGCAGTCAAGGGGAAGAAAATAACTGATCCCTACCCGATGTCACAGGTATGGTCACTGCCTGACATTGCATTGTGTTTTTATCAGGTAACTAGCTTTGTATTGGCCGAATACATACTGACTGATGTAATGTCGTATCACGCATTGACCTGATACGAATATCTGGGTTTCAACAAATTGAAAAATTACTTTTAAATGGTAGAACGGCGTCACATGATTTGATAGCTGAATTTTTATTTTATTGCAAATATTCAGTTCTGATTTTGGGATTGTCCCCCCATCTGTACATGGGATTCTACCCTGTGAACCTGGCCTGGCCTAAATGTGACTTGAGAAATGGGGTCTATTAGTTATGCGGCCAGTCTAGATCCAGATCAGACTGTACATTCACACAGTCTTACATTGTAGCAGGTGCTGTACTGTTCATCATTCAATTTGAAGCGTCCATCTTGCTTCTAGCCTATTTCACCAACATTGGAAAGTATACTTGTCTAGCAAAGTATACTTTGACGGAGAAATTTTCAATTTAAGGATAAATTAATGAATTTTTATTATACTGAATTTATTACATTATCACAATTTGGCTGTGATAATGTAATAAATTCAGTATAATAATTCTGCATACTTTTAATCATCAAATATATGCAGTCGTTAGTTCTATACAAAATAATGCATTTCAGGAAAAATAAATGATTGCTCCCTGAAAGTATACTTCGCTAGAAAAGTATACTTTGCATTGTTGGTGAAATCGGCTACTGGAGCAGGAGCTACACTGGTCACAATTCCCATATTAAGTCCCATTTCTCAAGTCACAGTTATAAATTACCTTAGCTGTTAACAGGCCATTAAACACCAATATTACATGCTACCTAGTGATTTACAGTCATTCTGGAGGGATTTATTTCAATGAAGGAATAACATTATAAGCTGGTCTAAGAGCATTTCACATTTTTCGAAGAGCTTGTAAGAAACAATTAATTCAACTGCCATTTTGAAATACCCGATTTATTTCCCGAGACATCTGTAAATCCGACAAAGAAACTCGTGCTCCGCACTCGTTTCTTGGTAGGATTTCCGGATGTCTCAGGAAATAAATCGGGTATTTCAAAATGGCAGTTGAATAAACTATTAAATAAATAATTTGTCTTTTAGATGCTGACCAACTTGGTGGCACTGCTGGACAGACTGGACGGCTGGATTGATGAGTTCCCGCCATTCGATCAGCCTCAGAGGTTCGGGAACACAGCCTTCCGTGATTGGTTCAGCAAGTTAAAAGAGGTAGAGAGAGATTTTAAGCCTTTAAATTGTCTGTCGGATGAGGCTTGAATCCAAGGTCTTGTCCCTGAATGAACTTAGCTGTTGTTGGGATGTTAAACCCTTACCCATTCACTTTTTATATAAGCCTGTTTGAAAAAACGGGATGTATTATGTATTCATCTTGTACAGGCGGGCGGGCACAGCTTGTCCACACAATAACTAGATTTCTTGACGTATCATAGCCAATTTGGTATACATGTTTAACACAGCAAGAAGAATGCTATTCATTTTCAAAAATTTCCGATGACTTTTTTCGCCTTGGCAGCCATTTTTAATTTTCACACTCTGTATCCTTGTCCACGCAATAACTAAAGTTATACTTGATCATTCGTAACCAAATTCAGTATACATGCTTATCACGGCAAGACCAAGAACCATAGCGATTTTGAAAAATTTCTGATGATGACTATTTTAATCCCAGTGCTTAGCGAACATGGGATATAGGGATGCGAAAGTTGTCCCTCCGTCTGCCTGTCCTTCACGTTTTCAATTCTGCTATAATTTCTTTAGCGTATGGCAGATTGTCTTCAAACTTCATGTACATGTTTATTACCATCAATATTTTCATTCCCCACCCTACCCATGCTACCCTGTGCCCAAGGTCAAATACTTTTGAAATTGCATGTATTCAGTAGATTTTCACATTCAGTAGATGCGTGCGCATTTCTCCATTCTCCCATTATAACTCCTTTAGTGTATGACCGATTGGCTTCAAACTTCATGTACATGTGTATTATCATCCATATATTAATTCCCCACACCACCCATGCTCCCCAGGCCCAAGGTCAAGGTCAAATAACTTTGTGCACAATTCTCCATTCCACTAGAACTGCTTTCGTGTATGAATGATTGGCTTGAAACTTCATGTGCATGTTTCTCGTCATTCATATGTTCATTCCCTGCCAGATCCATGCTCCCCAAGTTCCCAACATCAAGGTCAAATATCTTTCAAATTTCACATTCAGTAGTTGCATTCGAGTTTCGCAATTCTCCTGTCACTTCTTTAGTATACGAGCGATTGGCTTGAAACAACTTCATGTGCATGTTTCTCATCATTCTTATTTTCATTCCCTACCCCACCGATGCTCCCTCTGTGCCCAAGAACAAGGTCAAATGACTTTGAAATTTCACATTCAATTCTAGATGTGCGTGTGTTTCTCTATTCTCCTATAACTTAAAATTGAATGTGCATGTTTATGGTCCAACCACCACAGCAGTGGGATACATGCCATTGGTGGCGTTCTTGTTCTTGCACTCTGTACCCACAGGTTGAAGTAACGGGCCGAGGTCTATAAATACATTAAATATGCCTAAAAGCATCAATAAATGAAGAAAAAAAATAAGCTAAACATTTTTTTTGCTCCCTCCATATACTCCATAATTGCAATTATGGAGTATATGGAGGGAGTAAAAAAAAATGTTTAGCTTATTTTTCTTCTTCATTTATTGATGCTTTTAGGCATATATACCGTAATGTATTTACAGACCTCGGTCCGTTACTTCAACCTGTGTCTGTACCCTTGTCTGGAATTGCCCTTACGACAAATGAGACGGACGAATGGACGGATGAATGGACAGACCCATGAAAGTGTGTGTAATAACCATTGTGTTTATGTGTGCAGGATGGCGTTGATTTAGTGCGGGACGTGGTGGACGAGCAATACCACCCGGCGTGTGAGGAAATAGCCACGTACCTCATTGAGAGTGTCGGGAATCAGATACGTATAGACTACGGCACAGGTATCACGCATGTAAAGTCTTGTTTATCTCTTTGCATGCTGGGAAGCTTGTGGGCTATAAATAGTTCAAAATAGCAGACGAAAATTTGTTATATTTTCTTTTATTTCTCCCTGTAAATATTGTGAATATGTCTTGGAATTTCATTAGAATTTTGCCCTGCGGACACAATTTGAATGAAATTCTAATACATATTTACAGAGAGAAATAAGAAAAATATTCCTAATTTTTGGCTGTTATTTTCACTGCCAATAACTATAAATAGTTTAAAAATAGCAGACAGAAATTTGTTATATTTTCTTTTATTTCTCCCTGTAAATATCGTGAATATGTCTTGGAATTCAATGTCATTAGAATTGAGTCCGGAGGACACAATTCAAATGAAATTCCAATACATATTTACATAGAGAAATAAAAAAAATACACCTAATTTTTTGGCTGTTATTTAACTGCTAGCATAGAAAGAGTTATTTTAGTGCCACTCCTATTGAAAGAGCACGACAGTTTTGACTTATGAGAGACTACCGGTAATTTCTATACCTCAGCCAGGCTATCATGTTGTTGTTTATTATATTATTTGTTTACTTTACTGATTATTTTATCGGGGATTATTTTTACCGACAATGGAAGTGAGAGAAATTTTTGATTTGAGTCTGTTTTGACAAAATTTATCGAGAGAATTTATATATTATTTCTACCTTTTTTAATAAAAATTCTTAAAAAATATGTGAGGATTTCTCCCCAAAATGATCCAAGCTTTATATACCATTTATTTAACCAGGTTAACTGATTATCGTGAAATAATGCATGAGTGATTGGGTCCTTCCACTAAACAAACGAGTGAACGCAGCGAAACGAGTTTGTTTAGTGGTAGGACCCAATCACGAGGGCATTATTTCAAGATAATCAGTTCACCTGGTTAACTAAACATTTTCTTACATTTCACATATGATTTGTCATAAAAACAAAGCGAATCAAGCTTAAAATATGGCCAAGCGTTATGCGAATTAATTTCTGGAGGCGGGCCGTAGTGACGACGACTGTCTCGCGATTCAGAGGGTGTGTCTGAGAACGTGATTTGATTGGTCGACGGAAACACGTCATTGTGACGTTACTGACGTCATTTCTCCATATATGGCAAACACTACTGCTGCCCAGTCGTGTAATTCACCGTTAGATTTCTGTAAACTACCTGTTGAAATGTTAGAAAAAATTGTAACAACAGGTGAAATATGGGATCCAATTGGATTGGTTGCAAAATTAGCATATCAAAATCCATTCCAGTTACTAAGGGGTGAAAGGGTTAAATAATAAAAATATATACAATTGCAGGTCACGAGCTGTCGTTTGCCGCATTTTTGTTGTGTTTGTACAAGATCGGGGCCCTGACAGAGGAAGATGCACCGGGCCTTATACTACGGGTGTTTGAAAGGTGGGCCAACTGACACACCTCTCAGATTGAAGGGTTCTGTGGAAGAAGGGGCTACATGTACGTCCATAAGGGGGCTATATCCATAAGGGGGATATGCCCATAAGGAGGATACACCCATAAGGGGGCTAAGTCCATAACGGGGCTACATACATAAGGAGGCTACATCCACAAAGGCTGTACATCCATACATGTACGTACATAAGGGGGCTACATACATAAGGGTTGTACATTGATACAGGCTCTATCTATAGGGGATTGTCCATAAGGGGGGCACATACTAAGGGGTGTCATTGATTCAGGCGCATGTCTATAAGGGGATATGTCCCATAAGGGGGCTACTACATAAGTGTTACATTGATACAGGCGCTGTCTATAAGGGGATATGTCCATAAGGGGGCTACATACATAAGGGGTGTACATTGATACAGGCGCTATGTCTATAAGGGGATATGTCCATAAGGGGGCTACATACATAAGGGGTGTACATTGATACAGGCGCTATGTCTATAAGGGGAGTATGGGGGTCATAAGCACATACATAAGGGGTGTCATTGGGGGATACAACGGGGGTATTGTATCGTATGTCAGGGGATGCCTAACATACATAAGTTTACATTGAGGGCTGTCTATAAGGGGATATGTCCATAAGGGGGCTACATACATAAGGGTTGTACATTGATACAGGCGCTATGTCTATAAGGGGATATGTCCATAAGGGGGCTACATACATAAGGGGTGTACATTGATACAGGCGCTATGTCTATAAGGGGATATGTCCATAAGGGGGCTACATACATAAGGGTTGTACATTGATACAGGCGCTATGTATATAATAGGGGGTCATACATGTACGGGGTACCTAAGGGGGCTACTACATAAGGGTGTACATTGATACAAGGCGCTATGTCTATAAGGGGTATGTCCATAAGGGGGCTACCATACATAAGGTTGTACATTGATACAGGGCTATTGTCTTTAAGGGGATATGTCATAAGGGGGTACATACATAAGGGTTGTAACATTGTAACAGGCGCTATGTCTATAAGGGGATATGTCCATATGGGGGCTACATACATAAGGGTTGTACATTGATACAGGCGCTATGTCTATAAGGGGATATGTCCATAAGGGGGGCTAAATACATTACGGGTTGTTCATTGATTACAGGCGCTATGTCTATAAGGGGAATATGTCCATAAGGGGGGCCTACATACATAAGGGGTGTACATTTGATACAGGGCTTAGGTCTATAAGGGGTTATGTCTTAAGGGGGCTACATACTAAAGGGGGTGTACATTTGATACAGGCGCTATGTCTTAAGGGGATATGGCCATTAAGGGGGGCTACATACATAGGGGTTTGTACTTTGATTAACAGGCGTTATGTCTATAAGGGGATATGTCCATAAGGGGGCTACATACATAAGGGGTGTACATTATACAGGCCCGCTCTATTGTCTTATTAAGGGGATATATTCAATAAGGGGGCAAACATACATAAGGGGTTGTAATTGAAACAGGCGCTGTCTATAATGGGGATATGTCCCATAAGGGGGCTTACAATTACAAAGGGGTGGTAACATTGATAAGGGCGCTACGTCAATAAGGGGATATGTCCATAAGGGGGCAACATACATAAGGTTTACATTATAACAGGCCTATGGGGGCAATAAGGGGATATGTCCATAAGGGGGCACATATAAGGGTGTACATTGATACAGGAGGCTATGTCTATAAGGGATATCCATAAGGGGGGCTACATAACATAAGGTTTTGTACATTGATACAGGCGCGATGTCCAATAAGGGGAAATGTCCAAAAGGAAGGGGGCTACATACATAAGGGTGTACATGATACAGGCGCTATGTCTATAAGGGGGATATCCATAAGGGGGCTACATACTAAGGGAATTGTACATGATACAGGCGCTATGTCTATAAGGGGATATGTCCATAAGGGGGCTACATACATAAGGGTTGTACATTGATACAGGCGCTATGTCTATAAGGGGATATGTCCCCATAGGGGGCTACATACATAAAGGGTTGTACATTGATACATCCTAAGTCTATAAGGGGATATGTCCAAAAGGGGCACATACATAAGGGTTTTGTACATTTGATACATATGTCTATAAAGATATGTCATAATTGGGGCTACAAACATAAGGGGTTTGTACATTGTACAGGCGCTAAGTCTATAAGGGGAAATGTCTCCCATAAGGGGGCTACATATAGGGGTGTACTTGATACAGGCGCTATCTAAGGGGATATGTCCATAAGGGGGCATACTAAGGGTTGTACTTGATACAGGCGCTATGTCTATAAGGGGATATGTCCATAAGGGGGCTACATACATAAGGGTTGTACATTGATACAGGCGCTATGTCTATAAGGGGATATGTCCATAAGGGGGCACATACATAAGGGTTGTACATTGATAGGCGCTGCTATAAGGGGATATGTCCTAAGCTATACATAAGGGTTGTACTTGATACAGGCGCTGTCTATAAGGGGGATGTCCATAATCATTAGCTACATACATAGTGTACAATAGATCAGGCGCTCCTGTCTAATAAGGGGATATGTCCATAGGGGTGGGGCTACATACATAAGGGGTGTACATTGATACAGGCGCTATGTCTATAAGGGGATATGTCCATATGGGGGCTACATCCATACAGGGTCTATGTCCATAAGGGGTCTACATCCATATGGGGGCTATGTTCATATGGTGGCTAAATCCATACAGGGTCTATGTCCATAAGGGGTCTACATCCACATGGGGGCTATGTCCATAAGGGAGATATGTCCATACTGGGGTGATGTCCATACGGGGTTTGCGTCCATAAGGAGGCTACATGTATGTCCATAAGGAGAGGTGAGGGTGATGTCCATAGAGGGTCAATGGAAGAGGGCTCTCCTATGGACTTAGCCCAGAGCTCCAGTTAAGGTGCGTAATTTGACCAACTTGGGGTGAAATCTTGTAATTTCTTCATCAAAAATGGCAAGTTGGGGAGTCCTTTAGAATCGTCTCAATGCACTCCCAACTTGCCATTTTTGATGGAGAAATAAGAAATTTACCTCCAATTTACGCACCTTAACTGGAGATCTGCTTAGCCCCTTAAGAGTGGGCTACATCTATAAGGGATTGGTGGAACACGGGAACTACTGTCTGTTCCACGTTTTGCTGCTGATGAAATTTTGGCTCTTAAACACATTAAATCGTACTACAGTGTCGTTTTATACCTATAATCCACGCTACCCTGATAGGCGTCATAGTATTATGTGTTCATCTTGTACGGGCGGGCGGGTGGGCACAGCTTGTCCCCGCAATAACTAGAGTTCTACTTGATGGATTGTAACCAAATTCGATATACATGATTGATCTCCCCTTAGCTGCCATTTTTAATTTTCACACTCTGTATCCTTGTCCACGCAATAACTCAAGTTCTACTTCACCACTCGAAACCAAATTCGGTATACATGTTTAACACGGCAAGACGAAGAAGCCTATTGATTTTGAAAACTTTCCAATACTTATCTACCCTTGGTGGCAATTTTAATTTTCCCACTCTGTATCCTTGTCCACACAATAACTACTTCACCGATCGTAACCAAATTCGGTATACATGTTTATCACGGCAACATGAAGAAGCCTATTTATTTTCAGTGAGTTATCTCCCCTTGTTGACTGGCCTTGCCTCGACGGGCGTATATTGTGACCTTCGGAACTCTTGTTCATAGATAAAGTCAAAAGTTGACAAAATTATATTCTGCTTGTACTCTGAAAATTTTGTCAACTTTTGACATTATTTACGGAAAATTTTGTAAATTTCGTAAACGTATTTAATGACATTAGCCAGATGTCCAAAGCAGGGGCATCGGACCAGTAGCCTATTTCATCAACATTGCAAAGTATACTTTTCTAGCAAAGTATACTTTGAGGGAGTAATCATTTATTTTTCCTGAAATGCATTATTTCATATAGAACTAACAAATGAATGTATTTCATGATTAAAAGTATGCAGAATTATTATACTGAATTTATTACATTATCACAGCCAAATTGGCTGTGATAATGTAATAAATTCAGTATAATAAAAATTAATAAATTTATCATAAAATTGAAAATTTCTCCCTCAAAGTATACTTTGCTAGATAAGTATACATTGCAATGTTGGTGAAATGGGCTACTGGTCCAGCAGGTCCGGCAACTGCCGGATCAATAATTTTGACTTATTTGGAATTCACATAAATTATATATATACAGCTGAATCTCGTTATCTCGATATCGCTTATCTCGATATCGCTTATCTCGATATACCTGCTTATCTCGATATACGTCCCGAGGTCCCGACAGAATTCCCTATATAGATCATGTATTTCACTCCTGATAAGTCGATATCGGATATGTTGATATATCGGTTTAGTCGAAGTGGACATCGAGTCGCGATAGTATGTTTCCTTCACATTTGTATTCTGATATGTCGATGTGAAAATTACTTGAAGCGCCCGGCGCCGCCAAGTCTGAATCAGCGTGATTATCTCCGGTAAGTTTTCACACGTCTACAGAAACCAAAGACACCGCCGCCGCTAAAATGTGTTTAAAGTTGCACGACCAGTTAAAGCAGTTCACTTAATGATTATTCATTGATGTGTATTACATGTGTGTTGAAAATTGCTCATTTACACTAGCTCAGTAGCTGCGAAAAAGCATAAACAAATTGTGTCTAATTCACCGGAAATTGTATAGCATATTCGATATATTTAGTAACATACGCATGCGCATTGTGTAAAAAAGAAAGTGCACCATTTATGAAAACCCGGAAATAAAGTAAAGGGGCATTTCTGAAGCGATTTTGTTCGGATTTTTTATCTCGAAGTTCGGATATGTCAATATATTTTCATCAGTGCATTCGACTTCGAGATAACGAGAGTGACCTGTATATATAAAAACGGAATGTAAATATTTTTCTGCATTTTTTTCTCATCAAAAGTGTATGTTGTTACCTAGGTGAGACGGTTCACCCGAGTGGTAAAAACATACACTTTGTGGCGGGGGTAGTGGGGGCACCTACTATATTCGCCGGACCAGTCTTATGACGCTTCCAGCGCCCCTGCGAAGGTACAAAGTCACATGACGTGTCTCATAGGATAGTGTAATATACTGTTTTAGACATGTAGAAAACACAAACATTTATATCTTATTTAGAAGTTATGATCAAGGTTAGTTCTATATGGCTGTGCCTGGAGAAATGGGGCTTATAGGATTTGTAACCAGTGTAACTATTGATGAAATAGCACACTCCTGTAACCTGATAACGATCTACATTCCTTGTTAGAAGCATAACGGGAGTTTCATTGATGGAATGGCGAAAAGTGCAGATCCTGATCAGCCCGTGTGGAAGCACAGGCTGATCTGGATCTACACTGGTCGTAAAACCCATAAGCCCCATTTCTCCAGTCACAGCCACATATTTGCAGATATCTGAAGCTGGTACGGCGTCTACAACAGACCTATAGGATGGAGCCCGCGGGCAGTCAGGGGGTCTGGAGTCTAGACGACCATCAATTCCTGCCGTTTATCTGGGGCAGTGCACAGTTTCTAGGTAACAAACTTACTGGAGTCTAGACGACCATCAATTCCTGCCGTTTATCTGGGGCAGTGCACAGTTTCTAGGTAACAAACTTACTGGAGTCTAGACGACCATCAGTTCCTGCCGTTTATCTGGGGCAATGCACAGTTGATAGATAACACACTTACTGGAGTCTAGACAACCATCAATTCCTGCCCGGCCTTACATGACCTTAGCTGTTGATAGGCCGTTAAACACTAATAAACAAAACAAAAAACAACACTTACTGGAGTCTAGACAACCATCAATTCTTGCCATGTATCTGTGGCAGTGCACAGTTGCTAGGTAACACACATTCTGGAGTCTAGACAACCATCAATTCCTGCTGTTTATCTGGGGCAGTGCACAGTTGCTAGGTAACACACATTCTGGAGTCTAGACAACCATCAATTCTTGCCATGTATCTGGGGCAGTGCACAGTTGCTAGGTAACACACTTACTGGAGTCTAGACAGCCATCAATTCCTGCTGTTTATCTGGGGCAGTGCACAGTTGCTAGGTAACACACTTAATGGAGTCTACACGCATCAATTCCTGCCGTTTATCTGGGACAGTGCACAGTTGCTAGGTAACACATTTACTGGAGTCTAGACAACCATCAATTCCTGCCATTTATCTGGGACAGTGCACAGTTGGTAGGTAACACATTTCAGTCTGAGTTTATCTAGACAACCATCAATTCCTGCCATTTATCTGGGACAGTGCACAGTTGCACAGGTAACACATGGCAATTTGTAAGTTTGTAAATTGAATACACTACTCACTAGTTTATTAGGATGTGTTATTAAACTGCGGACAGCCATTTTATGCAATAATATCTTAATAAGGCACCGGTTATTTGATTGGCGAAAGTTTGGTTGGCGGTAGCGCCCACAATGTTAAATTTCGCACTTAGGTCCATTTCGCACTCATATAGAGGCACGCCATGGGATTTTGTACGTCGGGCATCTGTGTAATTTTATGAAATACATTTACAAAATTTATAATATTTTGCATAAATAAACTCAAAAGTTGACTAAAAATTTAATTCCGCATGTACTCTGAAATTTGTGTCAACTTTTAATGTCATTTACAGAAAATATTGTAAATTTTGTAAACGTATTTCATGAAATTACACAGATGCCCGAAGGTACAAAATCCCATGGCGTGCCTCTATATTGGCTACAACCACCAAACTTGGACAGTATCATCTGCTGATGGTGTACACCAGAAACTGCTACGCAATATGACTTTCATTTGACCATGACCTACCTTTTCCGCATGAAGTGCTAGTGTCCAACTGTCCATCCATGTGCATAGAACAAGTGAAAACCGTGTCTTTTTGCAAGAATGGTGACTCTAGATTACTTTATTTTATACGCCCGTTTGCAAATTGGGATGTATTATAGTATACTGCTGTATATCCGCTCGATTTACGTTAAAGTTTTCGGGTACATAATTTCCTATTAACTCTGATTGACTTCATATACTTAATTATTATCATCCATATGTTCATTCTATAGCCCACCAATGTGGCCTTTGTGTTCAAGGTCAAGGTCAAATGACTTAGTCAAAAAAGTTTTAACGCGGTGTCATGACGTCATCGCATGATGTAAACCGATCAAAATTATAGTTTTAAATAGATGTGATGTTGTTAACAAAATGGATAAAATTTATAAATTTTTGAGAAAATAAATTTTTTCCAAAATCAGATGCGATTTCAGGGCCTTCCCGCACCTTCCTCTTTCTATCCGTTATATCTCTGAAATCCTAAGTCTGATTGATTGACTTAAAACGGCATGTACTTATTTGTCATCATCCATATATTCATTCTATAGACCACCCATACAGCCCTTGTGCTCAAGATCTAATGACTTTGTGTTAAAGGTTTTGCCTACCTGTTATTCTGCAACCCTCAGTCTGATTGGCTTGAAATGTCATATACATATTTGTCATCATCCATATGTTCATCTATATACCACCATGCAGTTCAGGGTCAATGTCAAATGACTGAGAAATGTGTTGTTGTTAATTTGTGTCAAATAAGTTTTTGTTTTTGAGGTGTACATCCTTTTGTCATGGAGTTATCTCCCATTGTATACTGGCTATGCCTTGAAGGTCGTATATTGTGACCTTCGGCACGCTGATTTATTTCTAGCCAATCGTCGCAAAATTTACACTTCCTTTCTTTGGCAGACCGGCCACATTTCTAGTTCATTAACCCTTTCACCGCTAAGTAACTGGAATAGATTTTGACATGTTAACTTTGCAAGTAATCCAATTGTCAGAAAATGATTTTCAGACTACCGGTAGTCCATTTATGAAAATTGGGTGTTTTTGTTATAAAGATATGAAAATTACTTGCGAACAGTGCAGATCCTGCTGTATCTACACTGTTTGCCAATACCACTATACAGGCCTGCTGTATCTACACTGTTTGCCAATACCACTATACAGGCCTGCTGTATCTACACTGTTTGCCAATACCACTATACAGGCCTGCTGTATCTACACTGTTTGCCAATACCACTATAGGCCGCTGTATTTCTACCACGGTTTGCCATACCACTTTGTACAGGCTGCTGTATCTACACTGTTTAAGCCAATACCAACTATACAGGGCCTGCTGTATCTAAACCCACTGTTTGCATCTAAATTTGTTAGTACCTGCTGTATTTTTTCTAACATGTTTGCCAATACCACTATACAGGCCTGCTGTATCTACACTGTTTGCCAATCCAACTGTACAGTCCTGCTGTATCTACACTGTTTGCCAATACCACTATACAGGCCTGCTGTATCTACACTGTTTGCCAATCCAACTGTTCAGTCCTCTGTATCTACACTGTTATGCCCAAATACCCAACTTTACAAGGCGCTGTTTATCTACCACCTGTTTGCCTCCAACTTTGGTAACAGTCCTCTGTATCTACACTGTTTGCCAATACCACTATACAGGCCTGCTGTATCTACACTGTTTGCCAATCCAACTGTACAGTCCTGCTGTATCTACACTGTTTGCCAATACCACTGAACCAAGGCCTGCTGTATCTACTGTGCCAATTACCACCTATACAGCCCTGCTGTATCTACTGTTTGCCAATCCACTGTAACCAATCCCTGCGGTTTCTACCACGTTTGCCAATACCACTAGACAGGTTTCCTGCTGTATCTAAAACACAGTTTGCCATCCAATGTACATCCCTTGCTTTTGTATCCCTTAACCACTGTGCCATACCAACTGTACAGGCCTGCGTATCTACCACTGTGCCAATCCACTGTACTAGGTCCTGTTTCTACAACTGTTTGCCAATACCAATACAGGCCTGCTGTATTACACTGTTTGCCAATCCAACTTTACAGTCCTGTGTTTCTACATCGTTGGCCCATACCACAATACAGGCCTGCTGTATCTACACTGTTTTGCCAATCCAACTGTACAGTCCTTGGCTGTATCTTACACTGTTTTGCCAATACCAACTGTACCAGGCCTTGCTGTATCTACCACTGTTTGGCCCAATACACGTTGTACCGGCCTGCTGTATCCTACACTGTTTGCCAATCCAACTGGTTACAGTCCTGCTGTATTATACACTGTTTGGCCCATCCAACTGTACCAAGTCTGCTGTATCTACACTGTTTGCCAATACCCCACCTATACAGGCCTGTGTATCTACACTGTTGCCAATACAACTGTACAGGCCTTTGCCTGAATCCTAAACCTTGTTTGCCAATACCACTATACAGGCCTGCTGTATCTACACTGTTTGCCAATCCAACTGTACAGTCCTGCTGTATCTACACTGTTTGCCAATACCACTATACAGGCCTGCTGTATCTACACTGTTTGCCAATACCACTGTACAGGCCTGCTGTATCTACACTGTTTGCCAATACCACTATACAGGCCTGCTGTATCTACACTGTTTGCCAATCCACTATACAGGCTGCATGTGTCTACACTGTTTGCCAATACCACTGTACAGGCCTGCTGTATCTACACTGTTTGCCAATACCACTATACAGGCCTGCTGTATCTACACTGTTTGCCAATACCACTATACAGGCCGCTGTATCTACCACTGTTGCAATACCACTATACAGGCCTGCTGTATCTACATGTTTGCCTAATACCACTGTACAGGCCATGATGTATCTACACTGTTTGCCAATTACACACTGTACAGGCTGCTGTTTCTATCACTGTTTGACAATACCATGTTACAGGCCGGCTGGGTATCTACACTGTGTTTGCCAATACCACTCTACAGGCCTGCTGTATCTACACTGTTTGCCAATACCACTATACAGGCCTGCTGTATCTACACTGTTTGCCAATACCACTATACAGGCCTGCTGTATCTACACTGTTTGCCAATACCACTGTACAGGCCTGCTGTATCTACACTGTTTGCCAATCTACACCTGCTGTTTGCAGCCTGCTGTATCTACCACTGTTTGCCAATACCCACTGTACAGGCCTGCTGGTATCTACACTGTTTGCCAATACCAACTATTACAGGCCTGCTTATCTACACTGTTTGCCAATACCACTACAGCCTGCTGTGTCTACACCTGTGCAATACCACTATACAGGCCTGCTGTATCTAACACTGTTTGCCAATACCACTTACAGGCTGTATCTACACTGTTTGCCAATACCACTTACAGCTGCTGTTTAATCTACACCTCGCGTTTGCCAATACCACTATACAGGCCTGCTGTATCTACACTGTTTGCCAATACCACTGTACAGGCCTGCTGTATCTACACTGTTTGCCAATACCACTATACAGGCCTGCTGTATCTACACTGTTTGCCTACCACTTACAGCCTGCCTGTATACTGTTTGCCAATACCATTAGGCCTCTGTATCTACTGTTGCCAATACACATATACAGGCCTGCTGTATCTACACTGTTTGCCAATACCACTGTACAGGCCTGCTGTATCTACACTGTTTGCCAATACCACTGTACAGGCCTGTGGTGTTAAACATCCTAGTACATTTAGCATAATTGTGACTGTGACTGGAGAAATGGGGCTTATGGGATTTGTGACAAGTATAGCTCCTGATCGAATAGGACACCCCTTGTGCCTGGAAACGATCTATATCACTGGCTTTATTGATGGAATGGAGAACAGTGCAGATCTTGATCAGATTTGCAGATGGACAGGCTGATCTGGATCTATACTGGTCGCAAAATTTGTAATCCCCCTTTACCCAGTCACAACCACAAATCAAAAATTGAAACATTGTAACAAATTATTTTTTTGGCGAAAAAGTATACGAGGCTGTGACTGGAGAAATGGAGCTTATGGGTGTTGCGACCAGTGCAGATGCACAGGCTGATCAGAATCTGCACTGTTCACCATTCTATCAATGTAACACCCATCATGCTTCTTCCAACAAGCAATATTGATCGTTATCAGGCTACAGCAGGGTGCTATTTGATCTGACAGCAGCTACACTGGTCACAAATCACATTAGCCCCTTTTCTCCGGTCACAGACACAAATTAATGTGTTCATGTACGAATGCCAGTCATCCATGTTGATAAGTCATTAAACCAAATTCCATTTATCTGCAGGTCAGCGGCGAATATTACCGAAGTCGTTTCCAAATCCAGACATGTTTCAGAGTTTTACCAAAGAGTACATGTTCTTAGGCTGTATAAAGTACATTGACCAGGTATGGTTTCCTTGATTTCGTACATTTCAATCAGTGACACTTAGAGGTCAAAGGTCACGAGCCAACTCATCTGGAGCTACACTGTTTGCCAATACTACTATACTGGTCTGTAGTGTTGAAAGGGTTAAACCTGTTCATGTTTCAAAGCGATGTTTGTGGGGGTATTATTTTCACTCCTCCAGCTCTAGTTACATCCTCTGGCATACTTTGTATGCCAGAGGATGTAACTAGAGCTGGAGGAGTGAAAATATAGTTTTCGTCATTCTGTCCGTTCGTCCGGACCTAAGATTTGCGTTTAAAATTTTCGGGTATGCATTATCTCTGCAACCGTAAGTCTTGATTGACTTGAAACTTCATATACTTTGTTATCATCATCCATATTTTCATCCTATAGCCCACCCATGTGGCTTTTATGACAAATGACAAGGCATCGGCCTTGCTCACTTGCTCTAGTTTGTTCAGCAGCAGGATCCAATATCACTGGCGCATTTTACGATAATGGTTGAATAAAATTAAACATTAAGTAGCTGGAATCGTGTAAATCATTTGGAGTTTGAATTATTTTACCTGCATGTAGGTGAAGACGGGTCCATTTGCGGAGCACTCCAATCAGCTGTGGAACATCAGCGGGGTGCCAAAATGGGAAAAGGTCAACTCGGGTCTCGTCAAGATGTACAAAGCAGAGGTAGACATATGTGACAGCCTCGGAATTGCCATGTATATCCGAGCCAAGCCTGATAGATTTGATATCAGTAGCCTATTTCACCAACATTGCAAAGTATACTTTTTGAGGGAATAATCATTTATTTTTCCCGAAATGCATTATGTCATATAGAACTAACGACAGCATATATTTGATTTTTAAAAGTATGCAGAATTATTATACCGAATTTATTACATTCTGTGATAATGTAATAAATTCAGTTTAATAATGCAAAAAGTGCAGATCCTGATGAGACGGCTCGTCACGAGCCGGCTCATCTGGATCTACACTTTTTGCCAATACAACTATACAGGCATGTGGTGTTGAAAGGGTTAATATTTCAAGTGCAACTAACTTGATATTCTCTATATTTGACATACATTGAAAAGGTATTAAGTTTATCTGGGTCGTCTCGCAATGATAGGAATTCCTACGCATTACCTAGCCGAGCCTGATGAGCGTGATATCAAAAGTTACTAGCCTGGCAGAGCTCCAGATAAGTTTTGTCTCTAATAGTATTATTTTACTTTTACAAAATTTAATGTATTATTGATTTTCTTATATTAAATAGGGAAGAAATGATAAAAAATTGAACAGCTTTAAAAATTCTCTTATTTGAGCTGCAAAAAGCACTGTATTTTCGCTACTCCATTTAAAAATGAATGCGTATTTTCACATTGCTGTGAGTATTTTATATTCCCACTGTTGATAATCAATGTGTATTCTGCTAAAACAAGTGCGTAAAATACGCCAATACGCACCTTATCTGGAGCTCTGGTCTGGTATTCTCTACATGTTGGCTTTGTTTCAGGTCCTGGCAAAGTTCCCTGTGATACAACATTTCCTGTTCGGGAGTCTCCTGTCAATTCAGCCCGCGACTTGAGCCCTACAGGACTGCTAGAATATTTAAATTATTATAGTATATTTATTGGTCGGACCATGCTGCGGCCGGGGGTATTCGTGAGTCCCTGCTCACTTGCTCTAGTTACCAGTAGCCGATTTCACCAACATTGCAAAGTATACTTTTCTAGCAAAGTATACTTTGAGGGAGAAATCATTTATTTTTTCAAATTGCGTTATTTCATGTAGAACTAACCACTGCATATATTTGATGCTTAAAAGTATGCAGAATTATTATACTGAATTTATTACATTATCACAGCCAAATTGGCTGTGATAATGTAATAAATTCAGTATAATAAAAATTAATAAATTTATCCTAAAATTGAAAATTTCTCGCTCAAAGTATACTTTGCTACAAAAGTATACTTTGCAATGTTGGTGAAATAGGCTACAGAAGCTGGAGTCCAACGACGCATGCTGCGCTATGTATTATTATATAAATGGCGTTTCACAGTGTAATAACACAGTGTAATAAAAATCATAATACACTAGTGTAATACATATGCAAATTAGGCCACTGCAGAAAACATGTTGGGTGATGATCAATACTGCTTCATGTTATGATGATGTGCTTATGCAATAAATGGAATTTCAGTACATCTTCAATGTATAGTATTTATATAGGAAATAGATAGAATTTAACATTTGTATTGATTTAATATGATACTTATTAATCTCGTTCACTGATTTCATAAGAAACGAGGCTATGTCGAGTATTTTATGAAATCGGTAAACTCGTTTAATGAATATCATATTAAATCATCACTCATATAAGATCCTCTATTTAGCCTTTCAGTACTAACTTCGGAATAAAGTGTTCGTAAGTGCAAATTTAGGATCGTCTGGAAATTTCAATTGATGAATTTACATTTATGCTCAATAAATGCATATGCAGCCTATGCTCAATACATGTAAATTCAATAATTGTTTACAAGAAAACATTGAAATTTACAGACTTTTTGCATTTACAAACATTTTAGTGGTACAAAGTTTAGTGAAACGGCCCCCAGGTGTAACAATGATCATGCTTGGGTGGTATGTTAGCCTAGGGTTAAAGCAATGGACTTCAATACCTGTAGCCTATTTCACCAACATTGCAAAGTATACTTATTTTGCTCAGTACACTTTGAGGGAGAAATTTTCAATTCAAGGATAAATTTATTAATTTTTATTATACTGAATTTATTACATTATCACAGACATTTTGGCTGTGATAATGTAATAAATTCAGTATAATAATTCTGCATACTTTTAATCATCAAATATATGCACCTGATGAGACGGCTCGTCGTGAGCCAGCTCATCTGCATCTATACTGTTTGCCAATACCACTAAACATGTCTGTTTGTTTGTTGGGGTTTAACGGCCTATCAACAGCTAAGGTCATTGAAGGCCGGGTCAATGGGTTTAGTACTAAATCCCATATGTTACCTGTACAAGTACATGTACATGTTCAAGTACATGTACAAATGGGGAGAAAATCCCAAAATCAGAACTGAATATTTACAATAACAAAACTATATATTCAGCCCTGAAATCAGAATAATCCTGATCTGATGCCAGGTCCTCGCCACACCAGAATCACTTGGCCCCTCCCAAAATCATTAGGATCAGTAATAATCTTACTACTTTTATAATGGGCAATAGCCCAATTCAACTCCCAGGTAACAAACGAGCCAAAGATAAAAACGTACCTGAGGGCCAAACCAGGCAAATCGTGATTCCTATAACGAGGAACCCCTACCGTTAATTTACGCCGTCGCGTTCGCCCGACCACCACCCACAAACATGTATGTAGTGTAAAATGATATGAAATAAGAAAGCTATTTGTGTTAGATTTGCCTTTATTTCAGTAATAAATATGCGGTAGTCATCATAGATCTCTTCGCGACTTGATCATAATGTGCTGCAAAACACGTCTTTTCACAATTAATAAGCAAGTGAACAGTGCCCCGGCTACAGCCTGGATGGACAAACTAAAGCCCTAACACAAAATCAAAAGTGTCGAGCTTATGTGTTATGGATATACAGATGAACAAACGGAGGGACAAATGCATGACCCAACGGAAAGGCGAAAACTATATACCCCTCGGCATACTTCGCAATGCAGGGGTATAATAAACAAGTGGGCCATGATGGCCCTATATCGCTCACCTGTGCAATGCCACAAAAATCGAGCAAATACTGGTATGTAAAGTTGTCACTACATATACATCAAAATAAGCCCATGACAGGCACAAAATGTCAATGCGACAAACTTGAGAAGTCACCAGGGTAGGAGTTGTCTCGCGATATGTACAGATATATCTTACACAACTTTGAGAGGTTTAGAGACCACAACAGGATGCTTTCAGCCTACTTTTTATTGCAATCCTTAGATTTTATGTATTATATAACCATATTCCGTAAAAAAGTTGACCCCTATTTGACCCCCCGGGCCATGCTCATTTTTGACCTAGAGGTCACCATTTTAATAGCTTTGACAAAGCATTGTACAATTATTCAATCGAGTTTCGTCGAATTCAGGCTGGTGGTTCATGATACGTACGTACGTGTGTCCGGTTAAAGTTTTTGGTTAAGTTGTTTGGTTAAGTTTTTTGGTTAAAGTTTTTGGTTAAGTTTTTTGGTCAAAGTTTTTGATTAAGTTTTTTGGTTAAGTTTTTTGGTTAAAGTTTTTCGTTATACTATATCTCTGCAACTGCTTTGCCCATTACCTTGAAACTTCAGGTGTTTATCATCATCTATATTTTCATTCTACCCCCCTCCCGTGCGGCCCCTGTGCCCAATGTCAAGGTAAAATTACTTTGAAGTCTTTGGTTAAATCTTTTGGTGAAAGTTTTTTGGTTAAAGTTTTTGGTTAAGTTTTTTGGTTAAGTTTTTTGGTTAAGTTTTTGGTTAAAGTTTTTCGTTATACTATATCTCTGCAACTGCTTTGCCCATTACCTTGAAACTTCACATGGGTGTTTATCATCATCTATATTTTCATTCTACCCCCTCCTGTGTGGCCCCTGTGCCCAATGTCAAGGTCAAATTACCTTGAAGTTTTTGGTTAAATTTTTTTTCGCGCCCGCTTGCGGAAAGCGCGATATAGTCGGCACTTTGGCGTACGTACGTACATACGCCAAAGTGCCGACGTGTATCCGGTTAAAGTTTTTCGTTATACTATATTATTTTTTTTAGTGTCCATGCCTCCCACAAGGCGCGACATGCAGGCCGCGGCCATCTAGTTTAAGAATGTATGCTATTTTTAGATGGCGGCCATCTTGGATTAACGACGACCGCCATTTTAACAAAACTGAAAAGGCTTTACCAATGAACGATAACTGCGAAGTTTGGCCACCAATGGCCAAACGGTTTGTATGAAGAAGACATTTTAAATCTCTAATGAAAGAACGACCTTTTGACCTTTCGGCGGCCATCTGGGATGATGTAGTCATCTGATTCGATGAAAACTGCACCACAGCGATCGCCTCATTTTGTGCTATTTTTAAACGGCCGCCATCTTGGATTAACGATGACCGCCATTTTAACAAAACTGAAAAGGCTTTACCAATGGCCAAGCGGTTTGTATGAAGAAGACGTTTGAAATCTGTAATAAAAAAACGACCTTTCGGCGGCCATCTTGGATGATGTAATCATCTGATTTCGACAAAAAATGCTCATAAGTGATCGTTTCGTCCATACCTTTGAATTGATATATGACATGACCATATTCGGTCAAATGTGAAATTTGACCCCTACTTGACCTCTCCTGCCCACCATTTGAAGGAATCTGAAACAGCGTTACCTAAAAATCGGCCTGGCAGTTCGCGAGAAGATTTTTTAAGAATTTTACCAACTTTTCAACAGCGGCCATCTTTGATTTCGCGATGACCACCATTTAAACAAAAATGAAAAGGCTTGACCCAATAACAATTACCGTGAAGTTTGGCCAATATCGGCCAAGCGGTTCACGAGAACAAGACGTTTGAAATCTTTATTAAAAGAACGACCTTTCGGCTGCCATCTTGGATGACATGACCATCCAATTTCGACAAAAAAATGTACCAGAGCGATCGCCTCTTTGATACCTTCGATTTGATATAGACATGACCATATTCGGTCAAAAATAAAATTTGACCCCACGGGCCACGCCCATTTTTGACCCCGGGGTCACTATTTTAACAACTTTGAAAGAGCATTGTACATCGATCATTCCTACCAAGTTTCGAAATCCGTCTAGCGGTTCATGAGAAGAAGATCTTTGTCGCGTCCGCTTGCGGAAAGCGCGATATAGTTGGCACTTTGGCGTACGTATGTACGTGTGTCCGGTTAAGTTTTTCGTTATACTATATCTCTGCAACTGCTTTTCCCATTACCTTCACACTTCACATGGGTGTGTATCATCATCTATATTTTCATTCTACCCCCTTCCGTGCGGCCCCTGTGCCCAATGTCAAGGTCAAATTACTTTGAAATCTTTGGTTAAAGTTTTTGGCTGAAGTTTTTTGGTTAAAGTTTTTTGTTACACTATATCTCTGCAACTGCTTCGCCCATTACCTTGAGACTTCACATGGGTGTTTATCATCATCTATATTTTCATTCTACCCCCCTCCCGTGCTCTGTGCCCAATGTCAAGGTCTAATTACTTTGACATTTTTGGTTAAAGTTTTTGTCGCGCCCGCTTGCGGAAAGCGCGATATAGTCGGCACTTTGGCGTACGTCCGTTTTAGTGTCCATGCCGCGCCCAAAGTTTTTTCATGTACTATATCTATGCACCTTGTTTGCACATTACCTTGAACCTTCACATGCCTGTTTATCATCATCCATATTTTCATTCTACCCCCCACCTGTGCGGCCCCTGTGCCCAATGTCAAGGTCAAATTACTTTGAAGCTTTTGGTTAAAGTTTTTGGTTAAAGTTTTTTCATGTACTATATCTATGCACCTACTTTGCCCATTACCTTGAACCTTCACATGCCTGTTTATCATCATCCATCTTTTCATTCTGACCCCCCCCCCCCCCCCCCCCCCCCCCCCCCCCACCAGTGCGGCCCCTGTGTCCAATGTCAAGGTCAAATTACTTTGAAGTTTTTGGTTAAAGTTTGTTCATGCACTATATCTCTGCACCTGCTTTGCCCATTACCTTGACACTTCACATGGGTGTTTATCATCATCTATATTTTCATTCTACCCCCTCCCGTGCGGCCCCTGTGCCCAATGTCAAGGTCTAATTACTTTGAAATTTTTGGTTAAAGTTTTTGGTTAAAAGTTTTTGTCGCGCCCGCTTGCGGAAAGCGCGATATAGTCGGTACTTTGGCGTACGTCCGTCCGTACGTGTGTCCGGTTAAAGTTTTTTGTTTTGGTTAAACTTTTTCCGTCTACTATATATCTTTTTGTAGTGTCCATGGCGCGCCCCAAGGCCTGACATGCAGGCCGCGGCCATCTAGTTTAAGAATTTATGCTATTTTTAGACGGCGGCCATCTTGGATTAGCGATGACCTTCATTTTAACAAATCTGAAAAGGCTTCACCCATGGACCATAACTTTTAAGTTTGGCTACCATGGGCCAAGCGGTTCATGTGAAGAAGAATTTTGAAATCTAATAAAAGAACGATCGTTTGACCTTTCGGCGGCCATCTTGGATGACATGACCATCCGATTTCGACAAAAAATGCACCAGTGTGATCGCCTCGTTGATACCTTCGATTTGATATATGACATGACCATATTCGGTCACCATTTTAACAACTTTGAAAGAGCATTGTACATCGATCATTTCTACCAAGTTTTGTCGAAATCCGGTTGCATGTTCTTGAGAAGAAGATTTTTTAAGAATTTTAGACGGCGGCCATCTTCGATTACGTAATGACGTCATTTGAACAATTTTGTAATCCCCCTACCTAATGACCATGACCATGAAGTTTGGTCACTATAGGCCCAATGGTTACCGAGGAGAAGACGTTCGAAAATGTTCACTGACGGACGGACGGACACATTTCGGTAACAATAGCTCACATGAGCTTCGCTCAGGTGAGCTAAAAATAACAGTTCCTGCCATGTGCAACCTGACTTTATTTGACACATGATTATAAAGAAGAAATTATTTAACGTCCCAACGACAGCTAAGGATCATATAGAGACCGGCTGTCGGTTTCAAAGGTGAGATGGCTTAATGTTCCAGCAACAGCTAGTCATATAAAGACGGGACCTCGGTTTCAACGGCAAGATGGCTTAATGTTCCAGCAACAGGTAAGGTCGTATAGAGACCGGACCTCGGTTTCAACGGCAAGATGGCTTAATGTTAAAGCAACAGCTAGTCCTATATAGACGGGACCTCGGTTTCAACGGCAAGATGGCTTAATGTTCCAGCAACAGGTAAGGTCGTATAGAGACCGGACCTCGGTTTCAACGGCAAGATGGCTTAATGTTCCAGCAACAGCTAGTCATATATAGACGGGACCTCGGTTTCAACGGCAAGATGGCTTAATGTTCCAGCAACAGGTAAGGTCGTATAGAGACCGGACCTCGGTTTCAACGGCAAGATGGCTTAATGTTCCAGCAACAGGTAAGGTCGTATAGAGACCGGACCTAGGTTTCAACGGCAAGATGGCTTAATGTTCCAGTAACAGGTAAGGTCGTATAGAGACCGGACCTAGGTTTCAACGGTAAGATGGCTTAATGTTCCAGCAACAGGTAAGGTCGTATAGAGACCGGACCTCGGTTTCAACTGCAAGATGGCTTAATGTTCCAGCAACAGCTAGTCATATATAGACGGGACCTCGGTTTCAACGGCAAGATGGCTTAATGTTCCAGCAACAGGTAAGGTCGTATGGAGACCGGACGTAGGTTTCAACGGAAAGATGGCTTAATGTTCCAGCAACAGGTAAGGTCGTATAGAGACCGGACATCGGTTTCAAAGGTAAGATGGCTTAATGTTTCAGCAACAGCTAAGGTCGTATAGAGACGGGACATCGGTTTCAAAGGTGAGATGGTTTAATGTTCCAGCAACAGCTAAGGTCATATAGAGACCGGACCTCGGTTTCAAGTCTCATCCGAAAAACGACCAGTGGGATGGAAATACTATTAATGTATTTGTTCATGCCTAGGGCAGGGATTGAACCCACAACCTTTGTAGCCGATTTCACAAAAATTGCAAAGCATACTTATGTAGCTAAGTGTACTTTGAGGTAGTAATAATTTATTTTTCCCAAAATGCATTATTTCATATAGAAATAACAACTGCACGCACTTTTTGCAAGTAGTTTTTGCTGATAAATGGACTAGTCTGAAAATCATTTTGTGACAATTTGATTGGCTGCAAAATTAACATATCAAAATCCATTCCAGTTACTTAGGGGTGAAAGGGTTAAAATAGCAGCGTTGGTATGGAATGTAGTTCGGTTTTTAGCTCGCATGAATGTCTATTGCTCAGTAAGAGCTTTTCCCATCCGTCCGTCAACTATTGCTCCAAACTAAATCTCGTATACAACTTGGCCTGTGGGTGGTTGGTCGGCGTTACTTAAAGGTAGAGGTTCCTCCTTATAGAAATCACGATTTGCCTGGTTTGGCCATCAAGTACGCTTGTATCTTTGGCTCTTTAGACTTGTTACCTGCCAGTTGAATTGGGTTATTGCCCATTATAAAAGCGGTAAGATTATTACTGATCCTACTGCTTTTGGGAGGGGGCCAAGTGATTCTGGTGTGGCGAGGATCTTATTGTAAATATTCAGTTCTGATTTTGGGACCCCCCCCCCACATTTGTACAGGTAAGATGAGAGATTTAGTACTAAACCCATTCACCCGGCCTTAAATGACATTAGCTGTTGATAAGACGTTCAAGCCCAACAAAGCAACACAACTTGGCCCATTTCATTTAAACTTTACAGGAGAGATCCTTGGATTGTCCTGTACCAAAATAGCGAAAATGTGGCTGTGACTGGAGAAATGGTGCGTATGGAATGTGTGACCAATGTAGATCCTGGTCAAATAGCACATGCCTGTAGTCTGATAACGATCTATAATTCCAGCACAAAAATATTTACACAATTCCCTAACATTTGATTGGCCCGTAGCAAGTCTCTGTCCAACGTTTATATTCCAGTAAACTCCCAGGCCGAACTACTTTCCGTAACTGTGAGGCGCAGTTAAAATAATTCGTAAGAAAACGGAAAATAAACACATTTTCTTGATGAATTTATTTCAAATGCTGGAATTATAAGGAATGAATGGCCTTTTTGTAGAATTTATCGGGGATATAAACTTGGAAAAGTCGCGGGAATACTGGACGAGGCCTTCCGGCCTTCGTCCAGTATTCCCGCGACTTTTCCAAGTTTATACCCCGATAAATTCCACAAAAAGGCCATTAATTCCTATAATAAAACATGATGGGTGTTTCATTGATGCATTGGCGACAGTGCAGATCCTGATCAGACTGTGCGGATGCACAGGCTGATCTGGATATACACTGGTCATAAAACCCATAAGACCCATTTCTCAAGTCGCAGATACTCACCTATGGTCGGTTGGTTGGGAGCATGTGAATGGTAAATTAACCGTTACTACGCTGAATCAAATTTTGTCGTCTGCTGGAAATGTTTTATTTGTAATATTTCTCGATAAAAACCTGTTTTGGCAGTGCATGAGAATCGTCTCCACTAGAGACGATTCTCATGTGCTGTACAGTTTTTTATATTATCGTTTTAAAAAACGGTACGTATTATGTTTTACCGCGGGGCGGGCGGCAGACAGAAAAACTGCATAGTTTGTGTACACAACTCCTCTGAAACCATCCAGTCAATCGATTGAAACTAAACACACGTCTTCAAACTATATCCAATTCTATATAATTTCTACTTTACACATCTTTACCTAAATTAGTATACCTGTTTATCACAACAAGAGGAAGAAATAATGCTATAGATTTTCAAATTCTCATTAATGTTTCTTGCCTTGGTGACAGCTTCACATTTCTGCATCTTCGCTGCATGACCCATCTTCGACGGGCTTATTTTGTGACTTGCGGCACTCTTGTTTTGTTAAGAATTAAGGCAAAAATTAAAAACAGACAATAATTGTTTTCGTCTTCCGTGTAGTGTGGGTTAATGATGGGATTCATACTTACCGGAATCCCAATATCCATTGTTTGGCCCTCGGGTACATTTTATTTTCATGCCCCCTGTCTGGTTATAGCCAGATTGTATACAATGTTTGACCGTGTGTCTGACAGTCTGTGTGTCCGTGTGTCCATCGACACATTAAGATGTTCACTAGAGTTTCTCAATTCTGTCATAATTTCTATATCCCTTAACGAATTACTTAAATAGTTTACACGGCATACTTGCGGACAAATGCCACACATCCATGCTTCGCTTAATATGACCTTTTGACCTTCACAACTTTGAACTTTTCCACTTTTCGCACATGAATAAGTTTGCTGGAGTTTCATAACTTCTATATCCCTTGAAGGATTACTTTAATATTTCAAATCATCATACTTTTGGACAAATTCCACACATCCATGTTGCCCTTAATATGACCATGACATTTTGACCTGCGCAACTTTGAACTACATGTCTTTCACACATTAAGAAGTTTGCCAGAGTTTATCATTTCTGTCATAACATCTATATCTCTTGAAGGATTACTTGTACTTAAATATTTGAATACATCATACTTGTGGACAAATGTCACACATCTATGAGACCTGCGACAGAATACTATCGACTATAGTCTGTTTCACGAAAGCTGCCAAAATTTTACAGCTATATAGACAATTCAAAAACCATATTTTTTTCGATAATTAAATTAAAGGAAAATTTAAGAATGAGCCTTCTTTTTATTTCGTGAAACTTGGTCAAATATTGATTTTATTGCGAAAACAAAATTTCCCCATGTTAAATCCCCATAGACATCTTCACGGAGTGAAGATGTCTATGGGGATTTAACATGGGGACATTTTTTTGAATTTTAGAAATACTGGACCGATTTTTAAAATTTAACTTTTGTTTTCTTAGTTAGATCATATCCAAGCTATCTAGCCAGGTTTCGGAGTCAATTTGCAATTGTTTTCGTTTTTTGACTCCTCCCACACTCCCTTACCACTTTTTCCCCCATGTTAAATTCCCATAGAAAATCAATTTTTCGTAATAAAATCAATATTTGACCAAATTTCACGAAATAAAAAGAAGGCTCATTCTTAAATTTTCCTTTCATTTAATATTATCGAAAATAATATTGTTTTTGAATTGTCTTTATAGCCGTAAAATTTGGACAGCTTTCGTGAAACAGACTATAAGCAAGATTGGAGTCGCGATATTGATTCCTCCGGAAGGTGTTATCAGTATCAAAACTTTAAAACCTTGCTTAATGTTGAACGCTATATCTCATGCGACTTGCCATATTACCTTAGGAAAACAATGTCGAACTTTAGATGTTCCAACCATAACCTTTGTATTGAAGTCGGAAGACATTTGGGTATTGAACGATATTTACGATTTTGTCAATATTGTCTTTTACACGAGGGTTTGGAAGTAGTGGAAGATGAAGTGCTTTTATTGTAAGCTATATGCTGACTTGCGTATTAAATATTTAGACCCAACCATATACTCAAGCAAGTCTGCGACAGAATACTATCGACTAATCGCAATACAGAATCCTACAGCTATTAAGAAAATTGCTACATTTGTCTACCATCTATTGAAACTAAGAAAATCGTTTACCTAAATATTGTCTATGTGACCCGTTGCCTGACGTAGAATGACATATACTATACATTTATGGGAACTTAATCACAACTCGTCGAGCAATGGCTCACATCATATACATGCAGTGGCACTGTTATATCATTTACATATACATGTTGTGTGTAATGGGCCGGTGGCCTACATTATAGGAATGAATGGCCTTTTTGTGGAATTTATCGGGGTATAAACTTGGAAAAGTCGCGGGAATACTGGACGAAGGCCGGAAGGCCTCGTCCAGTATTCCCGCGACTTTTCAAAGTTTATATCCCCGATAAATTCCACAAAAAGGCCATTCATTCCTTATAATTCCAGCATTTGAAATAAATTCATCAAGAAAATGTGTTTATTTTTCGTTTTATTAAGAATTATTTTAACTGCGCCTGACGGTTACGGAAAATAGTTCGGCATGGAGTTTACTGGGATATAAATTTTGGACAGAGACTTGCTACGGACCAATCAAATGTTAGGGAATTGTGTAAATATTTTTGTGCTGGAATAATCACTAAATAAACAATTGTAATTGTAATTGTAATTGTAAAGGTGCATGCCCACTCAGTAGGCACAACGTGTTATTTATAGGAATTAGATAAGTGTATAATTGTGTTACTATTCCACCACTTCTAATAATTACGAGTGCCCGCTATACTTCATTTAGTAATATGTAGTTTACTGATAGTGACTCGCGGTAGTATCTGGCATAGAATAAATACATATAATAAATAGCTATGTCCGTTAATATTTTCAGTAAAGACGGTTATCACCCCTGGAACACACTCATGCCGCCATTAACATGACATAGAATGAGACCGGCTCTGGAATCCATTTAATTTGTTAATGTTCAATGTGAATAGTTTTGATGATACCAACCAGGGACTTGGGGTACTGTAATATGGCACTGTACCAACGGTGTAAAATGAGGTACATTTTCTTTTAAATAATTATTTGATTTGGCGAGCTCTCTAAATCATTTGGAGCTATCTCTAAATCATTTGGAGAGCTCTCGAAATCGTTTCGAGCTAGCTCTAAATCAATTAATGATATCCCAAATTGATTTATAGAGAGCATTATATAACTTTTATTTGGAGAGCTCTCTAAATCATTGGGAGCTATCTCTAAATCATTTGGATAGCTCTCGAAATCATTTGTATGGAACGCCAAATCTACATAAACTCAAATATATATTGCTAGCAACAAATATTTGGAGCTAGCAATAAATATTTGGAGAGCTCTCGAAATCAATTAATGATATCTCGAAATCATTTGGAGAGCTCTCGAAATCATTTGGAGCGAGCAATATAACATTTGATTTGGAGAGCTCTCTAAATCATTTGGAGCTATCTCTAAATCATTTGGAGAGCTCTCGAAATCATTTCGAGCTATCTCTAATTCATTTCGAGCTAGCTCCAAATCATTTGGAGAGCTCTCCAATTCATTTGATTCTAGCAAAACTTATCTTATTTGGAGCTAGCATGAAATCGCTTGAAACTATGAAAACGATGTCTCCCTGAATTATTGAATTACGTATGCGCACCTAAAAAAACAAACTCAATTGTATGAAGTTACAATTTTCAATTTAAAAGTATAAGGCTAATTGTATCCCCCGGACTCCGTCGGGGGATACTATGGATTTGACAGCGCGCCGCGTCCGCGTCCGCGTCCGCGGTCCGCGTCCGCGGTCCGCGTCCGCCGCAGACACTTCTTGTCCGGAGCATAACTCGAACACCCTTTGGAATATTTTCATGAAACTTCACACATGCATAGACCACGACCCGAAGGTGTGTCGCGCACAAGAATGACAACTCTTGCATAGCTAATTTTTTAGTTATCTCCCTTTTTTGTTTCACGCACTGATTTCGTGTCCGGAGCATAACTCCACCACCCTTTCGAATATTTTCATGAAACTTCACACATGCATAGACCACGACCCGAAGGTGTGTCGTGCACAAGAATGACAACTCTTGCATAGCTAATTTTTTAGTTATCTCCCTTTTTTGTTTCGCGCACTGATTGACCATAACTCGACCACCCTTTGGAATATTTTTATGAAACTTAACACATTCAATTAGACCACGAACCGAAGGTGTGTCGTGCACAAGAATGACAACTCTTGCATAGCTAATTTTTGAGTTATCTCCCTTTTTTGTTTTCGCTCACTGATTTCCTGTCCGGAGCATAACTCGACCACCCTTTGGAATATTTTCATGAAAAAACTTCACACATGCATAGACCACGACCCGGAGGTGTGTCGCGCACAAGAATGACAACTCTTGCGTAGCTAATTTTTCAGTTATCTCCCTTTTTTGTTTTGCGCACTCTACAAACTGGACAATAATGCATGAACACCTGTTTTCTCGTCTGCTCTGTATACCTTTTCTCGTGTGCTCTGTACACCTTACCTGTAGAGATAACAATAGAAACTGGGAGAACCATGTGCTAAGCATGGGCTAGCATGTGCAGATGTCCAGTGCTTGACCACTGCTGACCAGGTAATTTATACAGGTAAATCACTACATTGGGTACTGTGTTGAAAATATTGTGGCATTATGTGGACCTCTGCAGATATATGTAGATACATATAGGACTATTAAAAAAAAATCTGGTCTCCAATAGCAAGCATTATTATTTTTAAACTTTTTTTTGTCATTTTGTTTTTGTTTTGTTTTTTCATTATTTGTTTTCATTTTTTTTTTCAAATTATTTTTCAATTTGACTGGAAAAAAAATCTGGGCTCCAGTAGCAAGCATTATTATTTAAAAAAAAAAATTCCATTTTTTTTTTTTCATTTTTTTTTTTCATTTTTTTTTTCAAATTATTTTTCAATTTTTGTCCAGTAGCATAAGGTCGTAAGTGCTATATACAGACTATTCACCTGTGCATGTGCTAGCATGTGCAACTGACCACTGACCACCTACAGGTAATTTATACAGGTAAATGATTATATTACATTTCCGTAAACTGTGTTGAAAATATTGTGGCATTATGTGGACCTGTGCAGATATATGTAGATAAATATAGGACTATTAAAAAAAAATCTGGGCTCCAGTAGCAAGCATTATTATTTTTAATTTTTAAACTTTTTTTCCATTTTTTTTTTCATTATTTTTTTCAAATTCTTTTTCAATTTTTGTCTAGTAGCATAAGGTCGTAAGTGCTATATACAGACTATTATCATATAATAAAACAATTATTGACTAGTGAGCCATAGAATATAATCTGATATTCTATGGTTCACTAGTCAATAATTGTATAATATGTTCGGGCCAGTGAAAATTGCTTTCGGGCCCAGGCTCGAGGTCAAGGCGGGACAAGGCGAAGCATCTGATTCCGCGGAATTCTTGTTTACTTATCTCCCTTTGTTGTTTCGTGCTCTGATTTTGTATCCAGAGCATAACTCGAACACGCATATACGCATTGCTCTAATGGTCCTCTACCGCCCTGTGCCAAATCCACGTTCGTTCTGCCCCCGTCAAGCCCAGGGTCAAGGTCACATACTTAGTGCTTCAAAAACATTAACGCTTGGGTAAATATCTTATACTTTCTGTTTTCTTTCATGGATCATGGATCATCTTCATATTTCATATACGCATTGCTCTAATGGTCCTCTACCGCCCTGTGCCAAATCCACGTTCGTCCTGCCCCCGCCAATCCCAGGGTCAAGGTCACATACTTGGTGCTTCAAAAACTTTAATGCTCAGGTAAATATCTTATAATTTTTCTTTCCATTCACGGATCAACTTCATATTTCATATATGCGTTGCTCTAATGGTCCTCTACCGCCCTGTGCCAAATCCACGTTCGTCCCGCCCCCGCCAAGCCCAGGGTTAACATCATATACTTAGTGCTTCAAAAACTTTAACGCTCAGGTAAATATCTTATAATTTCTGTTTTCTTTCACGGATCAGCTTCATATTTCATATATGCATTGCTCTAATGGTCCTCTACCGCCCTGTGCCAAATCCACGTTTGTCCTGCCCCCGCCAAGCCCAGGGTGAAGGTCACATACTTGGTGCTTCAAAAACTTTAACGCTCAGGTAAAAGAAAATTTTGACTTGCAATTTGGCCTCATTTATTATCAAAGCGATATGTGGGACATCCGTGTTCTATGAACACATTTTCTAGTTTATTAAACTTCACACATGCATAGAAGACGACCCAAAGGTGTGTCGCACGTAAGAATGACAACTCTTGCGTCGTTAATTTCTTAGTTATCTCCCTTTGTTGTTTCGTGCACTGATTTCGTGTCTGGAGCATAACTCGAACACCCTTTGGAATATTTTCATGAAACTTCACACATGCATAGACCACGACCCTAAAGGTGTGTCCCGCAAGAATGACAACTCTTGCATCACTAATTCTTTAGTTATCTCCCTTTGTTTTTCCGTCACTGATTTTGTCTCCGGAGCATAACTCGAACACCCTTTTTTCAAACTACTTGTGTATCTGGGGAGGGGGATACACATGCGCTTGTCGACAAGCGTCCATTTCTAGTTATAATTATTAATTAAATATGTTTTACCCTCCATACCATGGTCAGATGATGAACGTATCTTGTTCGCTGTTGTTGTTGTTGCTCACGGCTCGCTGCACATGCGTACAGAGATTTTAAAAGCGCGGGGAAGGGAGCGCTTATTGTTTTTGTCCTCCAGTTCCCACGTGGAGTCGTATGTGGAGCTAGCATCAAATCAAGTTTATAATGCTCTCTCCAAATCAATTTGAGATATCTTTAAATGATTTAGAGCTAGCTCCAAATGAATTCGAGAGCTCTCCAAATTATTTCGAGAGCTCACCAAATGATTTAGAGACAGCTCCAAATGATTTAGAGAGCTCTCCAAATCAATTTATATGATTATCGCTACAAATCAATTTGAGCTATCATTAATTGATTTAGAGCTCGCTCGAAATGATTTCCAGAGCTCTCGAAATGATTTCCAGAGCTCTCCAAATGATTTAGAGATAGCTCCAAATGATTTAGAGAGCTCTCCAAATCAAAGTTATAAAATTATCGCTACAAATCAATTTTAGATATTATTAACTGATTTAAGAGCTAGCTCCAAATGAATTAGAGAGCTCTTCAAATGAATTGGAGATAGCTCGAAATATTTTATTGCTAGCTCCAAATATATATTTCTAGCTCTAAATATTTAGAGCTACCAATATATATTTGAGTTTATGTAGATTTGACGTTCCATAAAGGCTGGCTATTAATGACCGGAGAGGCCACCAGGGGTCGCTTATTTGTTTATCTTATCACACCACGCCATCTGCCGGTGCTTTCTGAGGGGTCTAGTTTTCACAGCAATTTCACAAAGCAATCATGCTATTAGCGGTAATTTTCTTGCTAAATGTTCAATATGCTACAAAAAACGCGCGATCTATCGAGATTTCATTATTAAGATAATGTCAGAAATGGTAAATAACCGGTACAATAGACGGAGAGAATCGATCGAAAATAACAATGAGGATAATTTGATCGAAATCGTCATGTTTGTGAATAGTAATGATGACACGATTATGGTTAAAGGTTTACATAGTTTATGATATAATTACCGAGTATGGAAGCCGAATAGAATGACATTATTATGAAATGCTTAAAGTTACCGTGTCTCAGAGGATGTAATCAAATAAAATGGTGTGATTTATTATATATTATGTATGTGTTTTCCCGGTGTCCGGTTTATAGAGGTCTATTGTAATACAATGGACCTCTCTAAACCGGACACCGGGAACACACATGTTTCTCTAAATGTATTGGTGTCACTGACATTTACATCCGATGTTACTGTATGTTCATGATTGCAAAGCACACGCACACATGTCTGGGATGCCTTATAGTTCAGAATTACAGTGGAACCTGCCTAAACAGGGATTCAGGGTGTCCGGTTTAGATAGGCTACACTGTATATGTTTTCAGCTTCATTCACAATAAATTACATAATATATAATAAATCACACCATTTTATTTGATTACATCGCACAAAACGTGCGTTATATTCAAGTACATCCTTTCATAAATTGTGATAAGCAAGGGAGATAATTTGCTTGGCATAATTTGGTACACACGTACTAGTAAGGAAAACTGTGCAATTTCTTTATTTTTAGTGTTGTTCTCACTGTAGGCGTTGTCAATTTAAATACAGACGTATTTGTATTGTCATGCTAGCATTGTTGGCTCACCAACTCAAGTATTTCGTGTCCGAATGCCCAATATCAATGTCACGGAGGACTTGCTTCAAGTTTCGCGTTTAGCATTTGTGTTTAGGTTTTGTCAACATTTTAACTCTTCGACGGATTGCAATACTATTTGGCTACACTGCGTGTCTATACATGTTGTTTTTTGTTGCGCACATCCTCTCGTCACAATGTCAAGGACTTACGTTCAAGTTTCGTAGTTAGTATTTACGTTTATGTATTTTGATTCGTAAATAATGTTTTAATCTCTTTGTCGGATTTTGATCGTAAGTCAGGGGCGTTGGAACAGGGACCCGTTTCACTAAATTTCGTACGACTAAAATGTTCGTAAGTGCACATTTAGGATCGTCTGGAAAATCCAATTGATGGATTTACATTTATTGAGCATAGGCTGCATGCAGCCTATGCTCAACAAATGTAAATCCAATAATTGTTTACAAGAAAATATTGTTAATTTAAAATGTACAGACTATCATAATTTTGCACTTACGAACATTTGTATCGTACGAAGTTCAGTGAAACGGGCTCCAGGTCCGGCAGGAAATTGATGGGCGGTCGGACGTGGATTGTATGCAACAGAAAGCAGCATCCATAGACGCACAATGTGACCAAATATTATCAAAATCAGTGAAGCGGTTCGTGAGTTATTTAAACATGAAATGTGTTACTAACGTGCGTACGTACGACTACATGGACTAACATATAACATATAACTAACATGGATATAGCATCCCTCCTGTCTATCGGCGAGGGGGTAATGGTAATGCCAACAGACAATGGGCTGTACCCCGGTCGTGTAATCCCTGTTGTAGAATTACAATAGAAACTGGGTACCAGCCTAATATACGTAAACAATATGGTGCATTCTCCAGTCAACAAGCAGTTTGCTTCTGTTTAATATGTTTCTGAAATAGCGACTTTAAATATTCTTGTAAATATTTGGTATAATAATAGGTTGAGGGGAATGTTGTGTATTATCTCCCCTCGAAAACAATATCTCCCTAGGCGATAGCCAAGTGGTCCAATTGCTTCCTCGGGAAGATAATCCACTGTATTACCCCAACCAAGGGCAGTATTTATATAATGCAGATGTTCATCGCGGGCAACCTGATCGGGTATGGAAAGATGTGAGCACACAGTCTGCGTTTAGCGTACGCAAGACAAAGACACTCAACAGTGACCTGTCCATTTGTCACTGACTAGCAGCATAATGGTCATGAAATGTTCTCCTTCCAGGCCTATTGTCTAGTCTGGGGTGTAAGCTTATGTCCCTGGTAAATCCAACAGCGCGTGTTTATCTTGTTATTTTCCGCGGCCTCGGTGATGTATTGAAATGTGGCATTCGGATATAGTCTAACTACAATCGACAGTCAATTGAATTGGAGTGGCATTACGCCTTTAAATACATTTCTCCGATTATGACTCGTGTATTCAATATGTGTTTCCACTTCAACGACTGTAAATGGACCACATTAGCCGACTGCGCCATGGTATAATAATGTGTGTTTTATGCAATTATATACGTTCGCAGACTGCGATAACCGTGCGTGAACTGCTTGGATTCGCGCAACAGAGCACGGGGAAATGTGGCTGATGGGTGAACGGGTCCCATACCTGCAGCGGACGAATCTTACGATGCTTTCGACGCCCCTGTTAGTGGCTACAATGTGTATATATGCATGCCGCTTTGTTGCATCTTTCAAACGCCCCATCGTAACCAAATTATAGGCCATCAACACAATCGAGCGGAGCGCCTACGACGAGATTCGGCAGAACACAACTGGAGAAGCCCGGATTGACACTGTCGAGCCACAGGTGGAACACTAGGACATGCGACACAAACGCAAAATGCCCATTAACCCTTTCACCCCTAAGGAACTTGAATGGGTTTTGATATGCTAATTTTGCAACCAATCCAACCGTCACAAAATGGTTTTCAGACAAGTCCATTTATGAAAAGGGGGTGTTTTTGTTCTTAAAATTACTTGCAAAAGTGCAGATCCTGATGAGACGGCTCGTCTGGATCAGCACTGTTTGCATAAACCGCTGTAGCAAGCTTTTGGGTTCAAAGGGTTAAACAAATCCCATCACCCCACCCACCTGGTCTCGTACTTTACTGTTTACTAAATAGTGACACAACATAAAAATGCCCATTAAAAAATCATATCACCCCACCCACCTGGCATCGAACTGTATATAGTAAACAGCACAGTGGGAGACCTGTAGTCTATTTCACCAACATTGCCTAGCAAAGTATACTTTGAGGGAGCAATCATTGATTTTTCCGAAATGCATTATTTCATGCAGAACTAACGATTGCATATATTTGATGATTAAAACTATGCAGAATTATTATACTGAATTTATTTCATTATCACAGCCAAAATTGGCTGTGATAATGTAATAAATTCAGTATAATAAAAATTAATAAATTGATCCTAAAATTGAAAATTTCTCCCTCAACGTAGACTTTGCTAGGAAAGTATACTTTGCAATGTTGATGAAATCGGCTACAGGTGGGTGGGATAACGAAATTTTTTAATGGGCATTTTTTTGTGTCACTATATAGTAAACAGTAAAGAACGAGACCAGGTTGGATTGGTAATGGGATTTTTTAATGCCGAGCTACCAACGCAACATTCGACTCGGTGCGACCTGTAGCCTATTTCATCAACATTGCAAAGTATACTTTCCTAGCAAAGTATACTTTGAGGGAGAAATTTTCAATTTTAGAATAAATTTATTAATTTTTATTATACTGAATTTATTACATTATCAAGCTGTGATAATGTAATAAATTCAGTATAATAATTCTGCATAGTTTTAATCATCAAATATATGCAATCGTTAGTTCTGAATGAAATAATGCATTTCGCAAAAATCAATGATTTCTCCCTCAAAATACTTTGCAATTTTGATGAAATCGGCTACTGATGAAGCGCACCGGGGAACAAGTTCTACACTGCATGAACCAACCCACTTGTGCACGACATCTATCTTGCCTTGGCCACATGCGGAGATTTTACAGAAGTAATCTATGGTGTGCGAACGGGGTCAAAACTAAACTTACAGGTGCAGCTATAAAAATATACAGGTGCACCTGTAAAACATACAGCTGCACCTGTAAAAATACAATTTAGTTTTGACCCCGTTCGTACACCATATTTGTATTTTTACAGGTGTAGCTGTATTTTTTACAGGTGCAGCTGTATTTTTACAGGTGCACCTGTATTTTTTGCAGGTGCACCTGTATATTTTTATAGCTGCACCTGTAAGTTTAGTTTTGAACCCGTTCGTACACCGTAGTAATCGCCGCGCTGAAAACTAACATCAGATGGGCCGGCGGAATGACGGTCTAACGGTCTATTACGGGGCACATTTTATTATCTGGACGTCGGGTTGGTTTGGATGATCCATGATGACATCACAACCATCGACGAACATAGCAGTCATTGTCACGTTGTGACGACGACGGATCACCAGACCAGCCTGTACTGCAGACAGAAAGGGTTTGATGCAGCTCAATGTATGTCCGTCCGTCTGTCTTTCAACAGACCAGGGAGCCGTTTTTCACTAAACTTCGTAATACTAAAATGTTCGTAAGTGAAACATTGTGATAGTCTGTAAAGTTCACATTAACAGTGTGTTCTTGTAAACAACTATTGGATTTACATTTATTGAGCAGCCTATGTTCAATACATGTAAATCGATGAATTGAAATTCCCAGACGATCCTAAATCTGCACTTACGAACATTTTAGTCCTACGCAGTTTAGTGAAACGGCCCCCAGTCGTGGACATGCATGCAACCGTTGTTGCCAATTTACGAAAACCTAATCATGCTAATGTAGCGGACCACATGCCAGACTATATTGCAGACAAAAATAATTCAAGTTGATGGCCAAGCTGCAACTGGGGATGTTACACAACCGCCTGCGCTAATATTGCCAATAAGTGCCTGTGCTCAATATATGCAAATCCATCAATTGAAATTTCCAGACGATACTAAATTGGCACGTACGAACATTTTAGTCGTACGAAGTTTAGTGAAAGGCCACCTGAATCCGTTCTTGTCTCACGAATTGTCGCCGCTAGGATTTACATACTTTAACTAGCATCTCTTAATTTTACTTTGGACATTTTATGCCACCTGACCTTACCTCAAAATGATATTCCAAATCAAGTCTCTTTATTGGGTTCAAAACCCGAGTATGAAATTCTCTTAGAGCCAATTGCCACCCTTAAATATAAGATAAAAAACACGTCGTGGTTTTCGGAAGGCGAATTGTCTGTATGTAACGTTACAGACTGAACATTCGGGTTATGTATAAACTTGTACTGTATGAATTAGTACATCGCGTATATCAATGCATGTCTGTCCGTCTGTTTTGCGATATATCAGTCGTGAACAATGAGCAATGATCGTTCCCAATTTACGAATGCCTAATGTAGTGCAATCAGATGTAACTATCAGATTATATCGACGATTAATTATGAATTAGTGTCACAAAGGTCGACCCCACACAAACCGGACAATGAGAAATACATTTAATGGGACCTAAAACTTTCGTCGCTGGAGTTCAATATTGGTGGATAGTTCTTGGACCATTAGTGTGACGATCATTTCCGAACAAATGAGGAAATCATTCCGCATTTGTTCGGACATGATTGACAACTTTCGACATTGTTCGGAAATGATGACAAGCTTAGACCATCATTTTCTCGTTTCAGATGAACGTGACAAGAGCGTATTCCACAAGACGACTGGACAATTTATGATAATAACAATAAATTAAGTTCTGAAAAAACCGCCATTGTCCTACCTAGTTATGCCTAAAACTTATCGCAATTTTCATCGAACGACTTTGAATATTTGTTAACTTTCGTTAAAAATAATGCACTTCAATTGTGCAGCTGATATAAAATATCAGACACTTATTACGTCAATTAATGATGTTAACTGGTTATGGTTTCTTTATAACTTTTCATAACGATGCATTTATAGATTCGAAACTATGTGTTCATTGGAATGGAATAAATAGATAAATTATTGCCTCGTTATATTTTCGATCAACAGTTTCAGAGCGCTGCTAACACTTACGTCTATTCATGAGAAATTCTACTTTTGTCATGTTTCTAACAATCGACGTTTGCAACACAGTCCAAATAATGGCTACACTGCCGAAAACAGGATCTACTCTGACCGCCGCCAGCTTCACCAATCGATGACGCGGTGTTGGGAATGAATTCGGTACTGCGCATGCGTTGGTTTGTAGACTGGGCGCCATTCGATTTTCGCAATATAAAAATACGGTTACTCTAATTTCAGTCGAGACCAGGTATGGAAGGTGTTCAAGCCAATTCCCACCCTTAAATATGAGCCGAATGAATGAATTTCAGTGGAGTCATTGTTCAAATATTCTAACCCCTGTGACTTTTTCACAGATTTTCAAGCGATATGGAAAGTCTTCGTGAAATTAAGATATAATTGGCATATTGTGTATATTATTTTCTGTTATTAAATGTGCGATTAACTGTCAAAGTAGGCATATATAATAGCTGGCATTAATATTGGACGATCAATGTGAAACCGTAAAAAATATATATGTCTTGTAACCAGTCTAGTCCCATTTATACGTGATATACGTGAATATATACACAGCCACCTGCGTGAATCTTATCAATATTATCAACGTCGTTGACCATATATTAGCAATGCCAATTCGCGATTTGATTGGCTGAGCCTGAGCTGTAGCACAGACAACAAATCTGCTTGATTTCAAGCACAATATTCAAGTAATTCTAGATCAGGAAATTCACAATTTATGGCACGATTAGTGCAGGCGTGAGTGTACTGTGGTTATAATACAGAATAAATATTGTTCTGTACAGATGGTGCGTGTAATATAGGAATTAATGGCCTTTTTGTGGAATTTATCGGGGTATAAACTTGGAAAAGTCGCGGGAATACTGGACGAAGGCCGGAAGGCCTCGTCCTGTATTCCCGCGACTTTTCCAAGTTTATATCCCCGATAAATTCCACAAAAAGGCCATTCATTCCTTATAATTCCAGCATTTGAAATAAATTCATCAAGAAAATGTGTTTATTTTCCGTTTTCTTAAGAATTATTTTAACTGCGCCTGATGGTTACGGAAAGTAGTTCGGCATAGAGTTTACTGGGATATACATTTTGGACGGAGACTTGCAACGGACCAATCAAATGTTAGGGAATTGTGTAAATATTTTTGTGCTGGAATTATCATCCTTTAAAACAAATGCTGGTCGTCCTAAGATGGCCGCGTTAATCTTACCCCGAGTAACAACGTCGTTGAACATATTATATTGGTAATGCCAACTCGCAATCAAGCAATTTGATTGCCTGAGCTGTAGCACAGCTCAGGCTCAGACAACCAAGCTGCTTGATTTGAAGCACAATATTCAAGTTATTTTACCCAGAGTATCAACGTCGTTGAACATATATTGACAATGCCAACTCGCAATCAAGCAATTTGATTGTCTGAGCCTGAGCTGTAGCATAGCTCAGGCTCAGACAACCAAGCTGCTTGATTTCAAGCACAATATTCAAGTTATTGTGATATAAGGGAATTCACAATTGTTTGCACGATTAGTGCAGGCGGTAGTGTACGGGTCAATATCCTGTGGTTATAATCCAGATAATAAATATTGTTCTGTACAGATGGTCACGCTTCACCCGTATGGTCCTTGTGTGAAGCATCTTCAGATATGCTAAAATGGAGGTTGTCACATGACCCCAAGATGGCCGCTGTCTAAAAATAGCTTAAATGGTTAAAAAGTATTCTCATGAACCGCCCTATCGTACGGAGCCCCGCAAGGGACGTAGAATTCTTTTTTTTTTATTAATTCTTTCCCACGAAATAACAATTCGTTCCCTCAATTTAACAATTCTTTCCCACGAATTAACAATTTGTTCCCTTAATTTAACAATTCGTTCTCACGAAATAACAATTCGAATTGTTAAATTGAGGGAACGAATTGTTAATTCGTGGGAACGAATTGTTAAATTGAGGGAACGAATTGTTAAATTGAGGGAACGAATTGTTATTTCGTGTATATGGGGGTGGGATATATTAATTAGAGCACAGTTGAAGGTTGCGAATCTTCTCCTCGTACATGGGGTCAAGTGATTCTGGTGTGGCGAGGACCTGGCAAGAGGTCAGGATTCTTCTGATTTCAGTGCTGAATATATAGTTTTTTTCATTGTACATTTAGTTCTGATTTTGGGATCCCCCCCCCTCCCCCCAACCATTCGTACAGATAATATATGGGATTTAATACTAAACCCATTGACCCTGCCTTGATTGACCTTGGCTGTTGATATGCCGTTAAACCCCAAGAAACAAACAAACATGCTGACGAACCATGCCTAAGTATTACCTAGTCAACAATAGCCAACAGTTCGTCGGCAGCAAAACGTGGAACAGACAGTAGTTTACAGTAATGTTCTATTATAAATTTGTATTAAGCGAATGCGACATTAACTTACAGGGCTATACAGTTTGAAGACAGCGAATACACCGTGCAAATATATAGATGTCGGGAAACATTAATCTCTCATTTGCAACCGTGCACATATATAGCTGTCGGGAAACATTAATATCTCATTTGCAACCGTGCACATATATAGATGTCGGGAAAGATTAATCTCTCATTTGCAATAATATTGGCTGATAGAGATTTCACGTAACAAATCTTTAAGATCTTATATGTGGTTGTGACTGGAGAAATGGGGCTTATGGGTTTTGCCCCAGGTGAGCGCAAATGACCATTTAACAGTTTCCTTGGTACATACACACACTACAGGAATATACTTGAATGGGAATATATTTGTGGATGTGACTGAAGAAATGGGGATTATGGGTTTTGCGACCAGTGTAGATCCAGATCAGTCTGTGCATCCGCACAGTCTGATCAGGATCGGCACTGTTCAGCATTCACCAATGAAACACGAGTCATGCTTCTAACAAGGAATGTAGATGGGCTTATTGGTTTTGCGACCAGTGTAGATCCAGATCAGCCTGTGCATCCGCACAGTCTGATCAGGATATGCATTGTTCACCATTCATCAATGAAACACCAGTCATGCTTCTAAGAAGGAATGTAGATTGTTATCAGGTTACATGAGTGTGTTATTCGATCAGGAGCGATACTGGTAATAAATCACATAAGCCCCATTTCTCCAGCAACAAACACAACATGTGTAGTAATACATGTTAATCTGAATCAGGGGGCCGTTTCACTAAACTTCGTACGACTAAAATGTTCGTACGTGCACATTTTGGATCGACTGGAAATTTCAATTTGATGGATTTACATTTATTGAGCATAGGCTGCATATGTAAATCCAATAATTTTTAACAAGCAAACATTGTTAATGTGAAATTTACAGTCTATCAAAAGCTTGCACTTATGAACATTTTAGCCGTACGAAGTTTAGTGACACGCCCCCTGAGGTGCTATACATTACGTCATAGTTATATTTACATTGGAATAGCACGTTTCATGTGAATGACGACGAATGTTGGTAAATGTTTCATCTTAATATTGTAAAAGTTCATTGCATAATTAAATTACCCCCTGCTTGAAACATTTTCTCTATTTGGCCAAATTGTATTGAACTAAATTGTATTGAGTTCGGCGGCACAGACTTATGTCATTTTGTGAAGAATCGATTTCCGTGTCGGTAGACACGGAAATAGATTCTTCGCAAAAACGACATAAGTTTGGGCCAAAGTACAGAGACCACACAATGCAGCTTAACTAGACGCGTTTGATGCGCCATGTTTCATCAAAATCCGTTACATAATAAGGACAACATAAAAAAAACGTACTTTGGGTGGGCGGGCTTCAGGAAGTTTATGTACTTGTTGGTGTTGTTGTTATTGTTGTAACCACGTGCTCATACACCTTCAAACGGCCATACTTCTATGTGGTTGTTAAGATAATCGTCATATTTATATTACATTAAAATGGAAACGCTCACACATCGTAAATCATTATTTACCTATTACAAATGTACGTTTGTGGCAATATCACTGGTCGACAAATCGGGCCTTACAACGTTCGGACCAGCACAGGCCAAGATCAGCATGGGCAGTTTGATCATGGCCTACGCTATTGGTAGTTCAGTCAAGCAGACATTAGTGCCGTTTTGGATTTTAATACCATGTTTTTGGATATCATCTACTAGTATTCGAATTAGTGATTTCACCTATTCGAATGGCTGATATCACTAGTTTGTGCTTCAAATAGTTGAATTCGTGATATGACCAAATTAGTGATATAGCCCATTCTAATACATTGTAAGTGATAGCACACATTCGTGATCGAGTGGGTGATGTCACTCTTTCGTGCTGATCAGTGATATCACACATTGGAAATGATGATATCACCCATTTGAATGGGTGAGATCACTGATTCAACACGAACGGGTGGTATCACCAGTTCGAATCACATGTGGAATACACGGACCTAGGACCCACAATTTGGCTCATTTGGATGGAGTTAGTTGGTTTTGGGTAATTTACATAGTTTTGTGCAACTACTAATGCTAAATAATTACACACGACATAAATCAATTATATACACATTCACCCATTCACCATTCCGAACTGTCGGACCCATTTTATACTGCCAAAATCACCAGATATACCGAAATAATTCCAGCACAAAAATATTTACACAATTCCCTAACATTTGATTGGTCCGTAGCAGGTCTCTGTCCAAAATTTATATCCCAGTAAACTCCATGCCGAACTACTTTCCGTAACCGCCAGGCGCAGTTAAAATAATTCTTAAGAAAACGAAAATAAACACATTTTCTTGATGAAGTTATTTCAAATGCTGGAATTATAAGGAATGAATGGCCTTTTTGTGGAATTTATCGGGGATATAAACTTGGAAAAGTCGCGGGAATACTGGACGAAGCGATAAAAAATTACAATTTTCGAAAAAAAAAAAAAAGTATTCCCGCGACTTTTCCAAGTTAATTATACCCCGATAAATTCCACAAAAAGGCCATTCATTCCTTTAATAACCCATAAAACACCGAAATATGAATCGTTTGTTCACGACCCTGTGGTATAAATTGGTACAATGCCATTTTTCCATATAAAGCCGCCACCATGATTGTATATTTATTGTCGAAGGGGCAACTGTTGCAAGTTGACTACTGACAAATATGTGGGCCAGATATCGAATAATTGTTCGGAAATAATTTTTGTTATTATGACTTCAAATTATTTTATATAATTTATATGAGTTAGTAATTTGTGGCTGTGACTCGAGAAATCGGGATTATGTCATTCGCGAACAGTGTAGTCCCAGATCAGACTGAGTGTTTCATTGATGGAATGGCGAACAGTGTAGATCCTGATCAGACTGTGCTGATGAACAGGTTGATCTGGATGTGCACTGGTCGCAATACACAAAAGCCCCATTTCAGCCACACTTATGACCGATTTCACTATCAAATATCTTTGATGTTCATCAGTGTGTTCATGATGGCAAAGCACACGGTCATGTATTGCAGTGCTTATACGTTGGATTTGCAGTGAAACATCTCTAAACCGGACACCCTCGGTTTAGAGAGGTTTCACTGTGATACATGCTACTGTCTCCAGCGAAAATCGCCTTGTGACAACGGAAGGGGTAAGCGTCAGAAGGAGGCTAACTTCTTCATCACTCCTTCATGGAGTTAGCTCCCTTCTGACGCTTACCTCTTCAATTGTGTTCAAAAAGTGTAGAAACAGTATCCGATTTCGCCAAAATCGCTAAGTATACGTAACTAGCTAAGTATACTTTGGGGAAGCAATTTTCATTTTATGCATACATTCATAAATACTTTTATTTAATACAATAAACTATTTTCTGATCAAAACAATGTTTGTGGCAATGTAATAAATAACGCATAGGAATGCTGGATACTTTTAATCATCATAAATATACAAACAGTCGTTTGTTGTATATGAAATAATGCATTTCAATAAACATAAATACTTACTGCCTCAACGTATACTTAGCTAGATAAGTATATTAAGCAAGTTTGGTGAAATCGAATACAGATCATCACGCGTGCTCACATTAACAAAGATTGATGGAAACAGATTTATCCCGTCAACACAGTGCGTATGTGCCGTGCGGAAACATGGTGCCGTGAAACATTTTTGATATCCAGTTAATACTATTTTTGCATTTTACAGCCATGTGTAGGTGTTCACGGGATAAATAGAATAGTAGGTTAGTGCCGTGAATGGGAAAAAATATTTGGCGCGGCACGGAAACGGGATGTGCTCGGCAGAGCCTCGCCCATCCCGTTTCCTGAGCCTTGCCAGATATTTTTTCCAATTCACGGCACTAACCTACTATTCTCTATCTATTTTCCTTATTTCTGAACCAAAGCATATGTTGTGACCACTCATTTGAACCGTGGTCACAACATATACTTCTGATGAGAAATAAAGAAATTATTGAGCCTTGCCGGATATTTTTTCCCATTCATGGCACTAACCTACTAGTCTATATATTCAGTGGCACATGCACTGTTCGATTGATCGCAATCAACGTAGGCACTGGTCAGATTCCGCGTAACGTATGTTTGTTGTCAGCTGGGGCCCGCGTTTATTGATAGTGTTGATAGTGTTGATATTGTTGATAGGCTGGTTGCGTCTATCAATGATCTAGGGTTATGTCTCTGTGCCCATCTATCGTTTCACAATAACCCTTTCCCTGATAGAGACGACTTTTCACGCCTCTGCAGAAGATGTCTTTTGAAAACATTGTGGGAAAAGGAGAAATTGCTTGTAACAAGCAATTTATCCTTTTCCCACAATGTTTTCTACTCTATTAGATAATTTAACCATCATTTGACCCAGCATTTGATTCTTTTATTCAGATGTTTTGGATTTGGATGAGTCGAAATATCGCGAAACAGGGAAAGGGTTAACACAGTTTACCAAATTTTGCCTTTAGTGTCTTTTCTAGTTTTCACAAACCTCGCGTTTATATTCAAAGGCGAAATGGTGAAAAGTAGAAATCATGAAAAGGCGGAATTTCGACCGACATTTCGTGTTTTCCAGGAATTCGCAACGTGAAAACATGACAATTTCGTAGTTTTGTGTTTCGCGTTTCTTCTTTGTAAAACTATCCGTTATACCGACTCATATGTAAATAATATATAATTTCAATTATTTAAACAAACTCTTCAGTGCATCATGTGACAATGCGCAGTAGGGGTTCAAAGCGACACTTGAGGTTTAACAACCCCTTGAACCCGAAAGCCCGCTATAGCGGGGTTTGCAAAAAGTACAAATCCAGATAAGCCGGCTCGTAACGATCCGTCTCATGTTTTTGCAAGTAATTATCATATGTTTTAGAACAAAAACACCCCCTTTTCATAAATGGACTAATCTGAAAATCATGTTGCGACGATTGCATTTGTCGGACAATTAGCATATCACAGTCCATTCCAGTTACAGTACTTCGGGGTGAAATGGTTAACAACGTTGTCAATAATAGAGAACCAGTCTTCAAAATCACGGGAGATGATTGTGAACCAGTCTATAACATGGCGGAACCTCAGACGGGTTTGGCAACAATATTGTGCGTCACGCTTCCTGAGTTGAGTTATGCCACTTAAAGGTGCATTCCCACGCATAAGGCACAACATGTTCTTTATATCAGAGACATCACCTGAGACATTTTCTGGCAAAAGAAACATTCATTCACCATTGCCCCACGTATTGATTGGCATTATTATACATTTTTATATCAGATGTAACTTTCCCCACTGATATCAGGGGCGATAACCGTGTTTCCTTAAGATGTTAACGGACATTACTATTTATATTTTTTGATGTGCAATTATCATACTTTATAATCTGACGAAAATATTAGTTTTTCAGGTGATCCATTTAATTAGTATAAATAATTAAAAAATACCATGCCTCATTTGCATATGAAAATAGCCTGATACCAACGCGCGTCATTATCAGTAAAATAAATATTACTGAATGATTATACCTGTATAGCGGCCACGCGTAATCTTGAGGACTGGTGGAATAGTGACACAATTACACACTTATTTAATTCATATAAAGAACACGTTGTGCTTACTGAGTGGGCATGTACCTTTAAAGTAACACATTTCAAATGACCTGTTTTCGCAAATACTGAATTTCCATTCGTAAACTAGTACGCAACCGCCGGCGTTAATCTTTGCCCAAATTGCAACGTTTCTGAACATCTCCCGGCGATTGCAACTCGCAATCAAGCAGTCTGATTGACTGAACCTGAGCTGTAGCACAGCTCAGTCTCATTCAATCAATCTGCTCGATTTCAAGCACACTATTCAAGCATTTTGAAAGCAAGAAATTGGCAACTATCGGCAAGATTTGCGCAGGCAGTGGTGTAACCAGAAGAAAGGGGTCAGCACCTCTCTCTCTTATAATTAACATTATACAAGCCTATCTCACTTTGAACAACCATTCAAATACTGTTACCAATTTGAGACACCAAACAGTACAAACATGCCACGTTCAATTGACATATTGTCCAGTAATTTTCAAGATATGGAGATGTTGTCGATTTCCGAGCGTTCAATTATATACCGTTATACTAGAGCTATTCACTGTTCTCGCGAGAACCTGATATACCTACGTTCGTAAATTTTCACAATTTCGCAAATTTGTCTTGTAATCTAAGGAGATATTGTTGAAAGTTTGTACAATTGTACACAATAGAAATCCTCATTGTGAGATCCGTGTCTGTATATCTAACCGTGACTGGATGAAAAGGGGGCTTATGGGATTTATGAGCAGTGTAGATCCTGTTAAAATAGCACACTCCTGTAGCCTGATAACTGCATTGCTTGTTAGAAACATCACGAGCGTTGCATTGATGAAATTGCGATCAGTGCAGATCCTGATCAGACTGTGCGGATGCACAGTCTGATCTGGATCTACACTGGTCGCGAAACACATAAGCCCCCGTTTCTCGTGTCACAGCCACGTATGTCTGATCGAGATTATTCACATAATTACAAAGATGCGAATTTAACATGTTTTTAATTATGCGATATTCCGTGATAGCGCTGACAATCATTCCCTTATGTACTTAGACGACAATGACAAACTAGCCTTATTGAGGGTTTAAATTTGGGTTCCCATCTAGCGGGCACAAAATGTTCTTTATAGGAATTAAATAAGTGTATTACTATGTAAATATTCTACCCGCAATTTTACACATTGCGAGTGTTATTTTTATATGCAAATGAGGCATGCTATTTTGTTTTATTAATTATACTAATTAAATGCGTCACCTGAAAAATTTATATTTCGACAGATTATGAATAGAATAGAATAATATTTATTGACTTAAACTAAACAGTTTCTCGTCGATAAGGAAATATATACAACATACATGCAAGGAACAATATACATGGATCAACAATGAATACAGAACTGTACTGAATTATTTTAGGAATGAATGGCCTTTTTGTGGAATGTATCGGGGTATAAACTTGGAAAAGTCGCGGTAATACTGGACGAAGCGATAAAAAATTACATGTACAATTCTTTTTTTTTTTTTTTTCGAAAATTGTAATTTTTTGAGGCCTCGTCCAGTATTACCGCGACTTTTTCAAGTTTATATCCCCGATAAATTCCACAAAAAGGCCATTCATTCCTTATAATTCCAGCATTTGAAATAAATTCATCAAGAAAATGTGTTTATTTTCCGTTTTCTTAAGAATTATTTTAACTGCGCCTCACGGTTACGGAAAGTAGTTCGGCGTGGGAGTTTACTGGGATATACATTTTGGGCAGAGACTTGCTAAGGGCCAATCAAATGTTAGGGAATTGTGTAAATATTTTTTGTGCTGGAATTATACAGCATTTTTCACACAGGATATGCACACGTTATAAAGTATGATCATTGCACATCAAAACATAAATACAGAGAATAATAGTAATGTTCGTTAACATTTTAAGGTAACACGGTTATCACCCCTGATATCTGTGTGGAAATTTACGTCTGATATAAAATGTATAATCATGCCAATCAATACGTGGGGTAATGGTGAATGAATGTTTATTTTGCCAGAAAATGTCCCAGATAATGTCTCTGATATAAAGAACAGTGTGTGCCTACTGAATGGTCATGTACCTTTAACGTTGGGCTCCCATCTAGTATGCACAATCTGTTCTTTATAGAAATTAAATAAGTGTATTACTGTGTACATATTCTGCGAGTTTTACACATTGTGAGTGCCCGCTTTGCATATAAATCATGTATTAATCTTTAAATTACTGATAGAGACACGCGTGAGGCAGGACATTTTTTAACTATTTATATCAATTAAATGCGTTACCTGAATAAATATTGATATCGACGTATTATAAAGTATGAGCATTGCCCATCAAACATAAATACAGAGAATTCATATTTGTTTCCGTTAACCTATTAAGGAAACATGGTTATCGCCCCTGATATCAAGAGTGGCAATACGTTTGATATAAAAAGCCAATAACACGTCGAGTAATTGTAAGTGAATGTTTATTTTGCCCGAAAAAAAGACAATCTACAGAATGGACGAAACAAATACCGTATGTCTCCTTATATTGTAACAGGGGCGGATCTGGAGGGGGGGGGGTGGATCTGGGGTTGCACCCACCCCTTCGTTCAGCCACGAAGTTTACATGGATCACAGTTTACCACCAGTTGGGAGTCTGAATTTAAATGACACAACACACAGGAAAGTGCATTTCGAAGAGCTCGAAAATAGGACAACCCCCTAGTTGCGAACGGTAACTCTTGCAATTACTTCCGTACCGTACGTAGCGGACGGTACGGGAGTAGATTGCAAGAGTTACCTTCGCAACTAGACACCCCCCCCCCCCCCGTTCACCAAATGCTGGATCCGCCCCTGTGCAACATGGGATGTGGGCGTCGAGGTTTAACTAGCATAGTTGCTCTTCACCCATTTCTATGGAACGCCAAATCTAAATAAACTCAAATAATTATTGCTAGCTCTAAATAATTAGAGTTAGCCTTAAATATTTATAACTAATGTTAAATAATTAGATCTAGCATTACATGTTTAGAGCTAGCATTACATATTTAGAGCTAGCATTACTTGATTTTATGTAGATGTGGCGTTCCTGGAAGTCCAAATCTACATTTATTTAAATACTTATTGCTTGCTCTAATTAATTCGAGCTAGCATTTAATACTTAGAGCTCCCTAAGGAACTGGTAATAGTCACGGACGGATGTTCGAAATGAATCTTGTGAATTTGCGCAGTTAGTGCCTACAGACGAGACGGCAAACACTGTAGATCCAGGTTACAACGTAACAAGCCGTCTCATCTGGATCTGCAGTGTCTGTCAGTATTTTTCTAGATATTTAAAACCACCCTTTATCTGTCTAATGGAACAGTCCAAAAAATGTTCATGCATTATATATGTCACACATTTAGGGATAGAAACGTTAAAGGTACATGCCCACTCAGTAGGCACAAACTGTTCTTTATAGGAATTAAATAAGTGTATAATTGTGTCACTATTCCACCAGTTCTAAAAAAATACAAATGCCCGCGAAACAGATATAATCAGTTAGTAATACTTATTTTACTGAAAGTAACTCACGGTGAGGCATGATATTTTTTTTAATTTATACTAATTAAATGCTTCACCTGAACAATAATAATATTTTCGACAGATTATAAAGCATGATCATTGCACATCAACAAATAAATACATATACTAACTAGTAATGTCCGTTAACATTTTAAGACAACAAGGTTATTGCCCCTGATATGAATGTGGAAATCTATGTCTGGTATAAAATGTACAATAATGCCAATCAATATGTGGGGTAATGGTGAATGAATGTTTAAGTTGATAGAAAATGTCATATCTACAGACTATACACAACTAGCTGTCTCGCTATATTACAGTGGAACCTCTCTAAACCGGACACCCTGGGGACCTCCCAGGGTGTCCGGTTTAGAGAGGTTTCACTGTTATAACCTATTGAGTGGGCATGTACCTTTAAAGTTAACTTGCTCTATGTTGACCGCAGTGGCACCTCTCTAAACCGAGCACAAGAAAACATCTGTGATCTTATTGTTGATGAGTTTCTTGGTCATTTATCTCGGGGAATACTATCTGTTTATGATCGCATAGCACACAGCTATGGCTCAAAATGATCAAATTCATGATTTACAGTGAAACCTCTCTAAACCGGACACGCTGGGGACCTCCCAGGGTGTCCGGTTTAGAGAGGTTTCACGGTTATAACTTACTGAGTGGGCATGCACCTTTAAAGTTAACTTGCTCTATGTTGTCCGCAGTGGAACCTCTTTAAACCGGACACCGATACCACAGTTGTTTCTTTAATTACATTGGTTTCGCTGACATTTAATGTTAATGTCTGTTCATGATTGCAAAGCACGCCAAAATGTCTGCGGACGCTCATATTCAAGATATACAGTGGAACCTATCAAAACCGGACACCCTGGGAGTCCCCAATGTGTCCGGTTTAGAGAGGTTACAGTGGACCCTATCTAAAACGGACACCCAGTAGCCCGTTTCACCAACATTGCAAAGTATACTTTTCTAGCAAAGTATACTTTGAGGGAGAAATCTTCACTTTTAGGATAAATTTATAAATTTTTATCATACTGAATTTATTACATTATCACAGCCATTTTGGCTGTGATAATGTAATAAATTCAGTATAATAATTCTGCATACTTTTAATCATCAAATATATGCTGTTGTTAGTTTTATATGAAATAATGCATTTCAGGAAAAATAAATGATTACTCCCTCAAAGTATACTTTGCTAGAAAAGTATACTTTGCAATGTTGATGAAATCGGCTACTGGGAGTCCCATAGGGTGTCCGGTTTAGAGAGGTTACCCTGGGAGTCCCCCAGGGTGTCCGGTTTAGAGAGGTTCCACTGTATGTTGACCGCAAGTGCCGAAAAGCCCTTTACAAGCCAGATAGTCATATATCAAACGAAATCATTTGTGCTCTCAACTACGGTGCTCATTAATTATGCGGTATAATATTTAAGAAAGAATTAACGACTATATGTAGCGCCTATGTACCCTGGCGACGACGATTTGTACAGTTTGAAAAGAACAAAGTAATCTTGTCCAATTATCTGCCTTGCTTCTAATCTAATGTTTCCATAACAATAACACATTTCCTGTAATATGTTATGCACGCTAGTGCACATTATACAATTTTCAGTTTATTAAGTTTATTATTTGACTCGGAGACAAGCCATTTCGCCAGCAACAGCCACATAATCAATCATATAGTCGTCTGCTGATAATTCATATTTTGTCTTTTTTCTCGGTAAAAACATGGTTTGGCAGCATTTTAGAATCATTTCCATTGGAAATGATTCTAATGTGCTGCCAAACCAAGTTTTTGATGAGAAAAATGGAAAAATAAAAAATATTCAGCAGACGACAAAAATTAATTCAGCATTGTAAGGGTTAAATGGGAAGTCCCAACAGGAAGTTAAGTTCCTTAACCCTTCCTACGCTGTTGACGGAAACTGTCGTCTGCTGTTGTTCATTTTTGCTTTAATTCTTAACAAAAAACTGGTTTTGACAGCACATGAGAATCGTCTCTACTGGAGACGATTCTCATGTGCTGTCAAAACCAGGTTTTTGTCGAGAAATATTGAAAATAAAACATTTCCAGCAGACGACAACATTTAATTCAGCGTAGTAATGGTTAAAGGTTCATACCCACTCAGTAGACACAAAATGTTCTTTATATCAGAAACAGTTTCATTAAAATGATATCTGACATTACTATTTATTCTCTGTGTTTATTTTTTGATGTACAATGATCGTACTTTATAATCTGTCGAAAATATTATTTGTTCAGGTGACGCATTATATTAGTATAAATAATTACAAAATATAATGCCTCATTTCATATGAAAATAGCCCGATACCACCGCGCGTCGCTATCAATAAAATAAACATTACTAAATTATTATATCTGTATAGCGGGCACTGGAAAGTTTTTTATCCCGTCAACACAGTGCGTATATGCCGTGAAACACGGTGCCGTGAAACATTTTTGATATCCAGTCAATACAATTTTTGCATTTTACAGCCATTTGTAGGTGTTGACGGGATAAATAGAATAGTAGGTTAGTGCCGTGAATGGGAAAACATATCGCCCATCCCGTTTCCTGAGCCTTGCCAGATATTTTTTCCCATTCACGGCACTAACCTACTATTCTCTATATAACTGGTGGAATAGTGACACAATTGTACACGTATTTAATTCCTATAAAGAACAGTTTGTGCATACTTAGTGGGCATGTACATATCGGGATGTTTTGAAACAATACTATAAAAATAATCAAAGTACTGAAAGTATTGAACATAGGGTACTACAAGATTAAACTAGATTGATTGATTGATTGATTGTTGGTGTTGCAGTTTCATTAACCCTTAAAGGTACATGCCCACTCAGTAGGTACAAAATGTTCTTTACATCAGAGACATCATCTGAGACATTTCCTGGCAAAATAAACATCCATGCGCCATTATCCCACGTCCTGATTGGCATTATTATACATTTTATATCAGACGTAAATTTACACACTGATATCAGGGGCGATAACCGTGTTTGCTTAAAATGTTAACGGACATTACTATTTAATCTCTGTATTTATTTTATGATGTGCAATGATCATATTTTAAAATCTGTCGAAAATATTATTTTTTCAGGTGACACATTTCTTTAGTATAAATAATTAAAAAATATCGTGCCTCATTTGCATATGAAAATAGCCTGATACCACCGCGCGTCACTATCAGTAAAATAAATATTACTAAATGATTATATCTGTATAGCGGGCACTTGTAACGTTTAGAACTGGTGGAATAGTGACACAGTTATACACTTATTTAATTCCTATAAATGACATTTGGAGCTTACTGAGTGGGCATGTACCTTTAAAGCGCTGGAAACGACAATTGTCGTCTGCTGTTTTAAATATTTTTATATTTTCTCCTCAAAAACATACTGAGACGATTCTCAGTACTGCGCTGCCAAAACAGGTTTTTAAAGAGATTAAAATATACAAAATGAGCAGACGGCAATTTTATTTTTCAGCGTTTTAATGGTTAAGGGGTAAACTATTGATATGGCACAACTTGAAGTACAGTATGCACTGCTACAGTATGTACCAAAACATTCAACAACATTACAGATTATGCATAGCAATATCAGAAAGATACGGTAACACATATACAAGACATCATCAATTCAAGTATACAGATTCCAGATATCTATGATCATTATAGATTTATTGAAAACTGATTGAAGAGCAATAGTTACAATAATTCCACCACGGAAGCGGTGTCGCGCCTGAAAATGCCTTATCGGTACATCGCCAAGTTTACTTCTGTTTTGTGAATGAAATAGTTGGCCCCGGATCGAGTATATTAAAACATACAAATGACGTCATTGGTGAAACCGCTGACAAAATGTTCAATGTATGGAAGCCCAAACTTGTTAGATTTGTTTTGGTCGTATTTCAGTACTTGCATTAATATGGGTATTAATATACGCTGGATGTGTTATACTGTCATTAATTTGTTCCCTGACTGTAAGTTATCACCTTAAATACTGACTTATTGACGACCCCCTTCCCTGAACGTAGAATTGACACTCGTGTTGGCGTGTATTGGCCACCATAGACAAATGTCAATCAGGCCGAATTCGGGAATGTCACTAAAATCCGCTGTAAATCCATCGATAGAGAGAGAGAATGAGGATTAAACATCAGTTAGACCTACACGTGCGAGTTTTGTTTCGCACAGGTGTCGGGTGAGTTTATGAGTTTAAAAATAGGCTGTCGGAAGGTAAAACTTGATGTAGTTTGTGTGTTAAACGCGTCGCTTGTTTCAGAGAGTATTCGGAGGGGAGTTAACTCTGTTACTAAATTTAGCGATGACCGCACTATTTGTGCCGCAAATGGGGGCAAATCACGTGCAACAAAAATAATCCGACGTATTTTTGTACGTAGAACATCCGTTGTTGATATTGTGCAGTGCAAGTAGTTTTTCATAATATTATTTTCAATTGGCGGTTGCGTATGACAGTTAAACGTTGAGTAACACACTGTTTTTTGTTGTTATGATTACTCCAAGATATCACTACCTACCATCGCATCGAGGGGGGTCTGAGGCGTGGCTAACTTTCGGAGGCGATGCCAATACATAGGTATACCCTATGTAAAAATGGGTGCAAATCACGCGCAACAAAATAATCCGATGTATTTTTGTACGTAGAACATCCGTTGTTGATATTGTGCAGTGCAAGTAGTTTTTCATAATATTATTTTCAATTGGCGGTTGCGTATGACAGTTAAACGTTGAGTAACATAATGCATTTTGTTGTTATGGTTACTCCAAGATATCACTACCTACCATCGCATCGAGGGGGGTCTGGGGCGCGGCTAACTGTCGGAGGCGATGCCAATACATAGGTATACCCTATGTAAACATGTGTTTTCATCTGTGTGGTTTATATTTCCACCCATAGCAGGGATTCCGCTGGCGATAGCCACTTTCGCAATTGGCGATAAAAATAAACAATTGGCGATTTTGTAATTTTTTTTTTGAAGTGGCGATTTTTTTTATTTTCCCCAGCGGAATCCCTGTATAGGTACATACATATCGGATTTCCTACTATCTTCTTGCGTTCAACAATATACGTATGTATCGATATCGGTGAAAACAACCCAGCGGTCCTAGTATCTTCACATATCTTCAATTAAACCACATTACACAGGGCCATGATGAAACCATATTTTTAGTATTATAGTGTTGTTGTTGTTGTTTTTTTTTTTTAAATCCTGATATGCCCCTTTAACCCTTACTAAGCTGGACACGGAAATTGTCGTCTGCTGTTTTTCATTTTTGCCTTAATTCTTAACAAAAAACCTGTTTTGAAAGCACATGAGAATCGTCCCCAGTGGGGACGATTCTCATGCGCTGTCAAAACAGGTTTTTGTCGATAAATATTGAAATTAAAACATTTACAGCAGACAACAACATTTAATTCAGCATAGTAAGGGTTAAACCACATTACACAGGGCCATGATGAAACCATATTTTTATTTATTATAGCGTTGTTATTTATTTAACCCTTTGAACCCGAAATCCCGCTATAGCGGTTTATGCAAACAGTGCAGATCCAGATGAGCCGGCTCGTAACGAGCCGTCTCATCAGGATCTGCACTCTTTACAAGTAATTTTCATATTTCTTAGAACAAAAACACCCCCTTTTCATAAATGGACGAATCTGAAAATCATTTTGTGACCATTGGATTGGTCGGAACATTAGCATATCACAGTCCATTCCAGTTCCTTAGGGTTGAAAGGGTTAAACAAAAGCCTGATATGCCCCTTTAACCCTTACTACGTTAATTCTTAACGAAAAACCTGTTTTGACAGCACATGAGAATCGTTCCCAGTGGGGACGATTCTCATGCGCTGTCAAACAGGTTTTTGTCGTGAAATATTGAAATTAAAACATTTACAGCAGACAACAACATTTTATTCAGTATAGTAAGGGTTGAAATTGAAGCACCACCACCACTACTACTACTACTACCTGTGCTAATCTCGCCAATGCCAGTTCCATTATACTTCAAACCACTTAGTGGTGTCTTTGAAATCAACCAACTTGATTGACTGAGCCTGAGCTGTGCTACAGCTCAGGCTCAGACAATCAAATTGCTTGATTGCGAGCTGGCATTGCCGTAGATGTCCAGACTCAGTCATACTTATGGAACGCCAAATGTACATTAACTCAAATAATTATTGCTAGCTCTAAATAATTAGAACTAGCATTAAATATTTAGTGCCAGCTGCAAATAATTTGAAGAGCTCTCTAAATCATTTGGAGCTAGCTCTCAATATTTAATGCTAGCTCTAAGCATTTAGAGCCAGGAATAATTATTTCAGTTTATGTAGATTTTGCGTTCCATACTTAACCCTTTCACCCCTAAGTAACTGGAATGGATTTTGATATGCTAATTTTGCAACCAATCCAACCGTCATACAATGATTTCAAGACGAGTCCATTTATGAAAAGTAGGTGTTTTTGTTCTAAGAAATATGAAAATTAATTTCAAAAAGTGCAGATCCTGATGAGACGGCTCGTTACGAGCCGGCTCATCTGGATCTGCACTTTTTGCATAAACCGCTATAGCGGGATTTCGGGTTCAAAGGGTTAATACGGTCTGTAAACATAAGCATCTACCGGGTCAGTTGAAACCGGTTAGCCTGCCGCCTCAAACCTCTTTTCTCGCTTACCTCGTCATTCTCCATCAACCATTCAGTAGCATACAGTACAATGCGAATTTGTAACGGTGTCTGCCAATATTTGTGGCTGTGACTGGAGAGATGGGGCTGAAGTGATTTGTGCAGCTCGTGATCAAATAGCACACTCTTTGTAACCTGTAGCCTATTTCACCAACATTGCAAAGTATACTTTTCTAGCAAAGTATACTTTGAGGGAGAAATTTTCAATTTTAGGATAAATTTATTATTTTTTATTATACTGAATTTATTACATTATCACAGCCATTTTGGCTGTGATAATGTAATACATTCAGTATTATAATTCTGCATACTTTTAATCATTAAATATATGCAGTGATTAGTTCTATATGAAATAATGCATTTTGGGAGAGATAGGGCTGATATGGGATTTGTGACGAGTGTATATCCTTATCACATAGCGCATGTCGATATAGCCTGAGAATGGTCGATGTTGCTTGTTTCAAGTATGACTGGTGTTGCAATGATGGAATTGCGAACAATGCAGATCCTGAACAGACTGTGCGGGTGCACAGGCTGATTTCGATGTACACTGGTCGCAAAACCCATAAGCCACCTTCAGTCACAGCCACATTTGTACGTGGTTCGCTTTTAAAGACATCTACTAAAATATAAGCTGTCATGTAGAAAACGCGCAAATATGGAACGCCAAAAAATACAATTATTATTATAATTAGAGCTAGCATTAAATATTTAGAGCTAGCTCCAAATGATTTGAACATCTCTCTAAATCATTTGGAGCTAGCTCTAATTATTGAGAGTAGCAATAATTATTTCAGTTTATGTAGATTTGGTGTTCCAGGAACGCCAACTTTACATAAACCCAAATAATTATTGCTAGCTCTAAATAGCATTGGATATTTAGAGCTAGCTCCAAATGATTCAGAGAGCTCTTCAAATAATTTGGAGCTAGCTCTAAATATTTAATGCTAGCTATAATATGAGCTAGCAATAATTATTTGAGTTTATGTAGATTTGGCGTTCCATATGTACAACCACGTATCACAGGAACAGGATATTCAACCAGTGGTGCGACGCAATTAATTAACGATAATCAACGCACAAAAATGTTCGTAAGTGCAAAATTATGATAGTCTGTAAATTTCACATTAACAATGTTTGCCGCAAGTTGAATAAGTAATCGGCTCAAAATACTGCATGGGGCCGCGGCGTCAAAATATTAGGGCTGCGACCGAGGCCCCTGCAGCCCTTGCAACGCCTATGCTGACGTCTAGCCATAGCCTACATTGTTTTCAAGTAATTTATTATTTATATGGTCCAGTGTGTCTGTTGGCGACACGTGTAGACCTGATCAGACAGATCCCGACCTTCGATAATATAATTGTTATACATTCTATAATCTCCATAATGCCCAAAAGTCTCCCTTTGACATCCAATTAATCCACACTGCAAACCGTGTGCACTAAGTTTATAACCAGTTCTGTCCCATTCACGCTATCGATGTAAGGTATGCTTCAAAGAAACACTTATCTGCCATATCGCCGCTAGGAACGTGACAGGAGCAATTATAAATATTGCCTTTTGATTTCGAATTAACCCGTGGAGCCGTTTCCACCTGAGGAACGTTTAATCTTTCTTCGTTTTTTGGTCCGCGTCTCCCGCAGACTTATCGTGCGTCGTGTCATCGGCCCGCCCAGCGGACGTGGTACACAGCTGCCAGCGTTAATTCTTTCACCCCTAAGTAACTGGAATGGATTTTGATAAGTTAATTTTGCAGCCAATCCAATCATCACAAAATGATTTTCAGACTAGTCCATTTATGAAAAGGGGGTGGTATTGTTCTTAAAAATATGAAAATTACCTTCAAAAAGTGCAGATCCTGATGAGACGGCTCGTTACGAGCCGGCTCATCTGGATCTGCACTGTTTGCAAAAACCGATGTAGCGGCCTTTCGGGTTCAAAGGGTCGCTCTTGTCCGCATTATGAACATCTATGGCATTACCAGCTGACACTCAAGCAGTTGTGGCCGTGCCTGGAGAAATAGGGCTTACGCAGCCGTGATAATCTCTTCTGAATATATATTGGCCATCTAAACTCGCAATCAAGCAGATTGATTGTCTGAGCCTGAGTTGTAGCACAGCTCAGGCTCAGACAAACAAGCTGCGTGATTTCAAGTACAAGACTGAGGTATTTTGAAATAACGTAACCTTTAAAACCGAAAGTCCGCTATAGCGGTTTACGCAAACAGTGCATATCCGGATGAGCCGGCTCTTTACGAGCCGTCTCATCACGATCTGCACTTTTTGAAAGTAATTTTCATATTTTTTAGAACAAAAAAATACCCCCCCCCCTTTCATAATTTGACTACTCTGCAAACCAGTTTGTGATTGGTTGAAAAAGTAACAGTTAAAAATACATTCAAGTTCCTTAGGGGTGAAAGGGATAATTGACAGATGTTGGCAAGATTAACGCAAGCGGTAGTGTAAAACGCACCTTTTGACGAACAATGACTAGATTCCACTTGCGTTTGGCATTTTAAAACTGGTCACAGTGTGCATAAAATTAACTTCCGTCATTTCGGATGAGTGTATCCCGTGCTCCACCTGCGCGTACTTGATTGTGTAGTCCCCACTGGATGTGCAGTTTATATTTCCCTGACAGGATGACGATTATTGTAGACCCTGATCAATATGTGAGGATGCGCAGTTTGAATTGAGGCTACACTCATCGCAAACATGGTAAACCCGGGTGTGTCAGATCGCGGCACGAATTTAATTGCTTTTCGTTTATATTCACTTAATTTCAATTAGATGTATATCGGCGTAATTCATCGGTTTGTCGGTTCGAACAAGTACCGAGTGCTAATAAATAATCGGACTTCTTCGGTTCATTCACAGAATAATTTGTTTCACTACATGTTTTCTGAATGTTTATCTAACTTTTCGATACTCTGGAAATCGTTTCATCTGAAAGTAGTTCAGTTATAAGTTTTGTAATCGCTCTGTTTGATTTATTGAGCTTATTTTCCATCTATACAATCGGGTATTTGTCGTTGGTACTTGATAGATGATGATACGTTATGAACATGAGTACAGTGGAACCTCTCTAAACCGGACACCAAGAAATCACCTGTGATCATAGGTTTGATTAGTTTCTTTGTCATTTATATCAGGTGATAATGTCTGTTCGTGATCGCATAGCTCGCAACTATGGCTCAGAATGATCAAATGCCTGATTTATAGTGAAACCTTTGTAAGCCGGACATGATCGCATAGCACACACCTATGGCATCACGGGACGATTGAAAATAGCCAAAATTGACTGCTTTTCTGAGGGCGGCGGGTCATAAACACCTCAAATTTTCGCTACGAATGCCCGAAAAATACCTTAAATTCTGACGCGAAACCGTACCGGCGAGACAGCATAGCATGCGCGATTTTACAAGATGTCAAAATCCACCGGAGCTAACATTCAGTTTTCGTAGAATTATGAAATACACATAGTCAAGCCTCCCAAAGTCAAGAATTAAACCTATTTACAGACTGGTGTAGCTTGCAGGGTCGGTAGTGAAGTACATAGAAAATCGTCCACCCCCGTGTTAAAGCTAGCTGCCCACTGTCCCGTGAGACGTATGGCTCAACATTTAAAAAATGTCTCATTGACAGTGAAAACTCTCTAAACCGAACATCCTGGGGACTAACTTATTGATTGCCCCGCCTTCTTCGCTTGCACATGTCCGTCTCAATACAAGTCCTGCCCATACTCTCTTTCGACTACGTTATTGGCCGTTTGACACACACCGCACATGTACACGTCTGAACAGGATGCATGGCACGTGAATTTCTGACAACAAGCCGTGACGTCTGGATCTAAATATACCTCTCTATGTATTTGTATATTTAATGATTACATTTAGTAGATATTGGAGAAGTCGCTATATGTGATTAATTGAGACGAAATGCTATGCTTTCATTGGTCGAGAAACTAGGGTTAGCAATAAGCATGTTGCTTGTATACGGCCTGGTATGTGTCTGCATTGGTCACAATGCAGGGGCGTCGGAACAGGTGCGGCAGGTCCGGCAACTGCCGGATCAATAATTTTGACATACTTGTATTTGGAATTCACATACATTACATTTATAAAAAAAACGGAATGTAACTATGTTTGCTGCCATTTGTCTCATTTCTCATCAAAAATGTATGTTGTTACCACTCAGTTGAACCGTCTCGACGAGACGGTTCACCTGAGTGGTAACAACATACACTTTGGGGCGAGGGTAGCGGGGACCACCCCACTAGATTAGCCGGACGATACTGCCGTCGCCCCTGCAATGGGTGCAGTCCCCATTTCTCCAGCCGGTCCAGTGACATATCAAACAATCCATGCGAGTTTGTACCTACGGACATCTGCGATATTTCATGAACTAGATATATTTACAGAAAATAGGATAGTTTCCGTAAATGACTTCAGAAGTTGACACAAATTTCAGAGTATATGCGGAATATAATTCCGCAAGTACTCTGAATTTTCTGTCAACGTTTGATTTCGTTTATGAAAAAAAAGAAAAGTTTGTAAATGTATTTCATGAAATTACGCAAATGTCCGAAGGTACAAAATCACATGACGTGTCTAATATACGTACATAACTGATGCAGCTGTCACATGTATGGTTAAACAATTTAATTGCCATACATGAGTCTTCAGAAATGAATACAGTGCACATTTAATGCGTTAGCTATTGTTGTACGACATATTTCGTCTCTGGCAATTATAACTATTAAAAGTGTATATATGTGACTGTCACTGGAGAAATGGGGTCTATGGTATTTGTGACCAGTGTAGCTCCTGATCAAATAACACTCTCCTGTAGCCTGATAAAGATCTATATTGCTTGTTTGTGGTCACTAGCATGACATGTGTATTGTTGATGGCATGGCGAACAGTGCAGATCCTGATCAGCCTGTGCGGATGCACAGGCTGATCTGGATCTACACATTTCGCGAAACCCATAAGCCCCATTTCTCCAGTCACAATGGCCCGCCCACCTCGATATTAAAATGCAGGACTTAGGTTAAAGAAACTGGAGAAGAATGTCCTCGAATAGCACACCCGCAATTTGACAGTGATGCCAATGTACAACTTCTATTAGGAACTATGTCAGCAAGGAATGCGACGTCGCCATTTTACTATGTTATGCTGTGCTAGCACTAGGTCGTTTCCAGTCTACGGTTAATGAAAAGAGAGCTACCTACGGACGGTACGGAGTAATTGTAAGAGTTACCGTTCGCAACTAGGGGGTGGTCCTATATTTGAGCTCTTCGAAATGCACTTTCCTGGTGGGGGGGGGGGGGGGCGGGGTGCAACCCCGGAACCCCGCATAAGATGCAGCTCAGGCTCAGCAAACAAAGTTGTTGGGTTTCAAGCACAATATTCACGTATTTTGAAATAAAGAAATTGACAAATACATGTATTGACAAGATTGGCGAAGGCGCGCATATAGCACAACTGTGAGCGTTATGCGGTGATTTTCAACGCATAAAACACACGATTAGCTATGTGCGGCAACAAGAAGAAGCAGCAGCAGCAGCAGCAGCAGCAGCAGCAGCAAAACACACGTGATCAGTACTACCAGCAATTAAATTAGCAGTAGTAGTAACATCAGTGGTAGCAGTAGCGGTAGTAGCAACAGCAATGCTGGTAGTATTACAATATGCATGATCACGTGGTTACAACAACAACAACAATGGCAGAAAGTGTTGAAAGAGCGCCCACTCCAAAGTAAGTATTATTTGATATTTTCCTTATTTTGGTGAGATATGGCGCAAGAAACGCGTCTTCATGAGCTGCATTTGGTGGTCCCGGGAGTTATTCACATACTTATGTCGTTTTTGCGAAGAATCGATTTCCGTGTCTACGCAAAAACGACAGAAGTTTGGGCGAAAATACAAAGACCACCAAATGCAACTTAACAAGATGCGCCATATTTCATCAAAATCCGTTACGTAATAAGGACAATATAAAAGAAAACGTACTTTGAATCAGATGGATTCTGGAAGTTTCAGTACTTGTTGTTGTTGTTAGTACCACGTGATCATACACCTTGTGTATTGTGCATATGAAACACAAATGCTTCCAAAATAAATGAATACGTACTTTGAACCGGAGGGCTTCTGGAAGTTTCAGTACTTGTTGTTTTTTGTTTTTACCACGTACTAGTACTAAATCTGGTGCGATTTCTTCTGTCGTGATAAACACTTGTTTACTTGTTTAATGACCTTCCGTTATACATACTACTTGCAAAAGGGATATATTGGCGTCTGGGTTGATTTTTTTGTTTCCGCTAACTGATGTAGTTAGCGGAAACAAAAAAAATCAACCCAGACCTATCCTATTTTTTACCGATATCCTACACATTTTTAGGAAATAAATGACTAAACGCGTATGCATACATCTTTTATAATCATTGCAAATATTATAATAGGCCAGGGCATTTACGTGAAAAATTCAGCCAACCCGCAAGTCTCTGCAACACAACCACCATTATTACCAATAATTCGAGAAAAATATGCTGATCAGCAGAAAAATAATCGCCAACAATCGGAGAGTAGGAAAGTTGTAATTTTTTTTTTAAAAGGTGGTGATTTTGTACAAAAATCGCAATAAAATTGAAATATATTGCAAAATCACTGTTGAATGATATTACATAAAACTTTTGGTAATATATTGCTAAATATGTCTTTTCAAATAAAAAATAATCCGGATCTCCCGGATGACATTTTTTTGTTTAAAAGTACAAATTTAATACAGAAATCGCTAAAAACTGGAATAATTTTTTAAATATCAACTGACCAAAGATATACTAACAAAACAAATGATAATATATTTTCAAATGTGTGTTTAAGAAATGAACATAATTTCGTATGTGTCGGATGTTAGGAAAGTTGTAATTTTGGGGCATAAACATGCGAATTGAAACCATAAATCGCTGAAAACAGAAACTAAAGTTATTAACAACAATGGATGAAGACTATCAATGATATAAATTGATCAAATATTCCTAACATGCGTGAAAGATTCAAAACGAGTTATCATGATTTCTCTATGTCCTCCAGTACGTCCGTCCGCCCGCAGTTCTCTCCACATGGACGGTTGTCGACAGGCCGCTGTTCATTTTTTTATTCATAACCAGTGAATGCGATCGCATGTATGCGTTTATAAATCACAGTGATGGTATTGAATGACAGCTTTTTGCAATTGATCAATTTGGAGTCATCGCATAATCCAAGATGGCCACTGTGAAAGTGTCAAAATCGTCAAACGACTTTTTCTCATGAAATGATAGACAAAATTTGACAAAACCCGATGGAAAGTATCAATACCTTGAGTTCGCACATATTCGCGTACATATTCCATGTTTCAGAGTCTATAAGGCCGCACACGCACACACATAATTACACGCACGCACACACACATACACGTACACACGCATGCACTTGATACAGACTTATAACCTCCCATACCTCCCATATCTTACGACTGATTATTGGAGTTAAGGACACACATGCACGAATATACTATCATCCTTGGTTGATAATAACTTCTAGCGTTTGATTTTGATTTTGCTCTTCAGAGGATTGTATGTTTGAAATAGCAAACGATTCGATGACAGGAAGCAGAAAAGAGCGTTAGGATTTTAAACACATTAAGTATGTGACATTCACCTTGACGGAAAACCGATTTTGGGCTTGACACAGGACGACAGACGATCATTGGAGCACCAAGTAGATCCGTTCAGGGAAACGAAAATTTGTAAGACATATACCCGAGAGTTTTGAACGAACTAAGTGTTTGACCTTGACATTTGGGTTATCGGGGGCGGGACAATCGTGAATGTGTTACACTGCAGTAGAGGATGATTGAAGCAATGAGTTGGTGAAATATCGAGTAGATTCATGCAAGGAAACAAAACATAGAACCATTGACCCAATCGTCAAGGTTTCGCACGCACCATGTATATGACCTTGATCAGTAGCCTATTTCACCAACTTTGCAAAGTATACTTTTCTAGCAAAGTATACTTTGAGTGAGAAATTTTCAATTTTAGGATAAATTTATTAATTTTTATTATACTGAATTTATTACATTATCACAGCCAATTTGGCTGTGATAATGTAATAAATTCAGTATAATAATTCTGCATACTTGTAATCATGAACTATATGCATTTGTTAGTGTCGTTAGTTCTATATGAAATAATGCAGTTCAGGAAAAATAAATGCTTACTCCCTCAAAGTATACTTTGCTAGAAAAGTATACTTTGCAATGTTGGTGAAATTGGCTACTGGGGTTTCTCGATGATGTGGCAATTGTGAATCTGTCAGTGGGTGGTAGAGGGCATTAGGACAATATGTGTATGAAATATCAAGTAGATCCATGCGGAGAAACCGAAAATATATAAGTTATTTACCTGAGCGTATGTGACCTTGTGTCAACGGGAGCGGTGCGATCGTGGTTTGCTGCAGGGCTGTAGAGAACCATTTGAACGACACGTGTGTGACGTATTAAGTAAATTTGTGCATGCAAACAAAACATATAAGGCATTGACCCAAGCGTCAGAGTTTCGAACTCTCCAAGTATGTGACCTTCATCCTGGGCTTCGATTGTGAATTTGTCAGTGGGTGGTAGAGGGCTTTGGTGCAATGTATGTTTGAAATATCAAGGAGATCCGTGCGAGGAAACCGAACATATAAGTTATTTATCCGAGCTTTAAGGTTTTTTACGCACCAAGTATATGACCTGGGCCTTTTGTTTAACGCGGGCGGGGCGATCGTGTTTTTTTTTTTTGCATGGCTGTAGAGAACCACTGGAACGACACGTGTGTGACATATTAAGCAGATTCGTGCATGCAAACAAAACATATAAGGCATTAACGCAAGCGTCAAGGTTTCGAACTCACCAAATGTGTGACCTTGACACTAGGCTTAGTTGGGGGGTAAATCTCGAAACAGTTGACCGCAATACTTTTTTTCAAAATTACTACAATTTATGCACTAATTTGATGTTTTACCCCAAAAATAACACCCAATTATGCTCAAATTATTTTTTCCTATAAAACATATATACATGTATAATATATAAGTTCGTTTGATACTATCACCACACGTTTTATCCATATTTTTTTTCTAAATCTTTCGCGATTTTTGCACCAAATTACCACCTTTTCCCCAAAATTACAGCTTTCCTACCCTCCGATTTTTGGTGATTTTTTTCTGCTGATCAGCATATTTTTCTTGAATTATTGGCAATAATGGCAGTTGTGTTGCAGAGACTTTCGGGTCAAATACTGTATTCCCTGGCCTATAAGTCGTACGCGAACACCCTGACATATTTTGAACGAGGTGGATGCTGTGGCCCATTAACGCTTTACACGGTATGGACCAAGCTTTTCGCCGCATACAGCTATATATTGGTGAGTGCTACAATGGAACCCCTCTAAACCGAACACCATGGGGACCCCATTGTGTATAATTTAGATGGGTTTCGATGTAAGTTGTGTCGTTTTTCTGTCTGTTCATAACAGAAAATGACAAACATGCTTATAGTCTGTTTCACGAAAGCTGCCCAAATTTTACGGCCATATAAACAATTCAAAAACAATATTTTTTTCGATAGTATTAAATTAAAGGAAAATTTAAGAATGAGCCTTCTTTTTATTTCGTGAAATTCGGTCAAATATTGGTTTTATTACGAAAAATTGATTTCTCTATGGGAATTTAACATGGGGGAAAAAGAGGTAAAGGAGTGTGGGATTAGTAAAAAAACATAAAATTTTGGAAATTGACTCCGAAACCTAGCTAGATAACTTGGATATGATCTAACTAAGAAAACAAAAGTTAAATTTTAAAAATCGGTCCAGTATTTCTAAAATTCAAAAAAAAATCCCCATGTTAAATCCCCATAGACATTTTCACTCTGTGAAGATGTCTATGGGGATTTAACATGGGGAAATTTTGTTTTCGCAATAAAATCAATATTTGACCAAATTTCACGAAATAAAAAGAAGGCTCATTCTTAATTTTTCCTTTAATTTAATATTATCAAAAGAATATTGTTTTTGAATTGTCTATATAGCCATACAATTTGGGCAGCTTTCGTGAAACAGACTATAATTACAGTGGAATCTCTCTAAACCGGTCCTGTGACTTCCCAGGGTGTCCGGTTTAGAGAGGTTCCACTGTATATATGCGTACGCATAACGTACGTATGCGGTGCGTGCTATATGCGGTGCGTGCTATATACGGCGTTACAAGGCGGTAGTGTATTTAAGAACTGGAGAAATAACATAGGAATGAATGGCATTTTTGTGGAATTTATCGGGGTATAAACTTGGAAAAGTCGCGGGAATACTGGACGAAGGCCGGAAGGCCTCGTCCAGTATTCTCGCGACTTTTCCAAGTTTATATCCCCGATAAATTCAACAAAGAGGCCATTCATTCCTTATAATTCCAGCATTTGAAATAAATTCATCAAGAAAATGTGTTTATTTTCCGTCTTCTTAAGAATTATTTTAACTGCGCCTCACGGTTACGGATAGTAGTTAGGCGTGGGAGTTTACTGGGATATAAATTTTGGACAGAGACTTGCTACGGGCCAATCAAATGTTGGGGAATTGTGTAAATATTTTTGTGCTGGAATTATGAGAAAATAATTCCAGCAAAAATATTTACACAGTATATCCCAGTAAACCTACTTTCCGTAACCGTCAGGCGCAGTTACAATAATTATTAAGAAAACGGAAAATAAACACATTTTCTTGATGAATTTATTTCAAATGCTGGAATTATAAGGAATGAATGGCCTTTTTGTGGAATTTATCGGGGATATAAACTTGGAAAAGTCGCGGGAATACTGGACAAGACCTTAACAAATTACAATTTTCGAAAATTGTAATTTGTTATCGCTTCGTCCAGTATTCCCGCGACTTTTCCAAAATTGTAATTTGTTATCGCTTCGTCCAGTATTCCCGCGACTTTTCCAAGTTTATACCCCAATAAATTCCACAAAAATGCCATTCATTCCTATAATGAATATTTGAAACGAAAGGATAACAACAATATTGCGGATTAATATTTTCGAGTGGCGGCGATATGTTGCATGCTAGTCGTTAGTTATGGCGAGATAGCATCTTCTAGTGGGAAAGTCATAAATATCGAGTGAAAGCTTAATTGACTGAGCGAAATGTTAATTGGTGTCAAGAAATTGTCACCAGGGATTGTATAGTATATAGCGGTATTTTGGTGGAGGTGTAGCATGCCGGCAAATTAATACGCGATGTGCAGTCGTGTGATAGTGTACGTTATGGTTTGTATGTACAGTGAAACCTCTCTAAACCGGACACCCTGGGAGGTCCCAGGGTGTCCGGTTTAGAGATGTTCCACTGTAAACCAGGCATATTATTATCATTCTGTGACATACATATGTCTATTTATTTTAAATATTTTTTTTATTTTTATTTGTGGACCGATTTTCAAAATCTAACTCTTGATTTCTTAGTTACATCATTTTCAAGCTATCTTCGCCAGGTTTCGGAGTCAATTTCCATGTTAAATTCCCATAGGAAAATCGTTTTTCCGCAATAAAATCAATATTCATCAAATCATATTTTTGGGGAGGGTGACTTTTTTGTTATTGATAAAAAAGTACTTACTTTTAAATATTTTTTAGATTTAATGTGTTTAATAGCCAAAAGTTCGTCGGCAGCAAAACGTGGAACAGACAGTAGTGTTATATAGAGGATCTTACAAGAATAATTATTTAATCACAGGTGCCGGAAAAAAATTCACCTAATGATATATTTTCTAATGTAAATACATATATACTAGAGGCGATACTGACATGCGATTTGTTCATTCACCTGTGGATTTAATATGAGATTTATTGAACGAGATTACTGATTACATAAGATACAAATCTACAATTAAATAATTTTTTTCCTAATCGTCTTAATCTAGGTATATCTGAGACCCAGTGCCTTTTGAAAAAAATGGGTTAACATTAAACTTGACACATTTCTGACATGGCGCCATAAACCTCCATCTTGCCCCATACACCGGGGACCGTTTCACTACACTTCGTACGACTAAAATATTCATAAGGGCAAAATTCTGATTTAACTATGTTTTCTTGTAAACAATTATTGGATTTACATTTATTGAGCATAGGCTGCATATGAATTAACAATTCGTTCCCACGATATAACAATTCGTTCCCACGAATTAACAATTCGTTCCCGTGGGAACGAATTGTTATTTCGTGAAAACGAATTGTTAAATTGAGGGAACGAAGTGTTATTTCGTGGGAACGAATTAATAAACAAAAACATCTACGTTCTCTGCGGGGCTCCGTAGCGTCGTGTTCATTTTTCGAATTAAATGATAGCATCAGAGAAAACGAATGTAATACTTTTGAAACATCACTGCCTACCATTTTACATTCCAATATCCGCTATATCATACTATAACATCACGTAAACAAACGCAATTAGTACTTTCAAAAGCATCAAAAACAAACATGTATCGAATAGCGAGCCACCAGCGACAATCTTGTATCAAATTACTAAACAGTGGGCCCAAATTACACGTTACACAACTGCGATCGTACTAATTAGAATAAAAACGACGTATAATTGTCGGTAATTTCCGTTCTCCGATCTGGTGATTCCGATCGGCGAATTCCGGGCGTGTTCTCGCGTGTTTGTTTTGGTTGTGGGTGCAATAGCCGCATGCTGTCGTCATACACAAACGCCGGTGTTATATCAGTGGTGTTTATTTACTATATTGTCACCCCTATTGAAAGGCCCAGCCAGTTCTGACTCATGAGACTCTAATCTCTGAACATCCGGGGTCCGTTTCACTAAACTTCGTACGAATAAAATGTTGGTAAGCGCAAATTTAGAATCGTCTGCAAATTTGAATTGATGGATTTACATTTATTGAGCATAGGCTGCATATGCAGCCTATGCTCAATAAATGTAAATCCAACAATTATTTACAAGAAAACAGTGTTAATGTGAAATTTACAGACTATCATAATTTTGCACTTACGAACATTTTAGTCGTAGGAAGTTTAGTGAAACGGGCCCCAGGGGTCCGTTTCAATAAACTTCGTACGAATAAAATGTTCGTAAGTGCAAATTTAGGATCGTCTGTAAATTTCGATTGATGGATTTATATTTATTGAGCATATACTTGTATGTATTGAGCATATGCTCAATAAATGTAAATCCAAGAAGTGTTTACAAGAAAACATTGTTAATGTGAAATGTACAGACTATCATAATTTTGCACTTAGGAACAGTTTAGTTGTACGAGGTTTATTGAAACGGCCCCCAGTACTTCCCAATTCCTATCCGATATGCCAGGCACCAGGCAGATAGGACATCTGTACCGTTTATTTAACAAGTGGCGGCTCACCAACCGGCCATATCAGCCTGCGCATAGGTTCGAACATTCGGCGTCCCATTTGCGAGTCGAATGCTTTATCCACTAGACCACGCCGTCTGGTTATATGTGACCGTGACTGGGGAAATGGGGCTTATGGAATTTGTGATCAGTGTATCTCCTGATCAAATAGCACACTCCTGTACACTGAAAACGATCTAATTGCTTGTTACAGGAATGACACAGTTTTAATTGATGTAATGGCGAACAGTGAAGATCCTGATCAGACTGTGCGGATGCACAGGCTGATCTGGATCTACACTAGTCGCAAAACACATAAGCCCCACATATTAATCTTGCATACATTATGACAGTTTCTGAACGTAGCGTGACGGTCTGAACCATCATGTCTCACAAAGACAGAATACCATAGACAAATAAATGGCACGCCGTCGAATTATGTCCACTTTTCCAAATGTCAAAGTACGAAACGGAGAGAATATCAATGACCCGGGAATCAAATCAAAAATCGAAATTCACTTTTGGCATCTCGTACGCACCATCATGAAGCCATATAGCAAATATGAAGATCAGCTATTATGGTTTAAATGTTTTACTTCTTACAAGACAAAATTACGAAAGTTTCAGTAAAAAAAGATGGGAGATAATCTAAGACCCGCGGGACAAATCGAAAGTCGAATTTCACTTTACGCATCTTCACACCATATCGAAGCCACATACTAAATATCAAGTATCTACATATTGCGGTTTAAAAACATACGTTTTACAGGAAACGTGATGGACGTGCAAACCGTGCCGAAAAGTAGATACACATATACGGTCTCCAGACAGCAAATGAAACATCATATATAGAGGATATTGTATGAGTGATGAATTAGAATGATATTTATTAAACAAGTTTACTGATTTCATAAGAAACGAGGCTATGCCGAGTTTCTTATGAAATCAGTCAGCGAGTTTAATAAATATCCTATTACATCAACTGAAATGTTAGAATATACGCACATGCAATGCATAAGCACATACATTGAAGCTGTACTGGTCACCGAACCCGTTTTCTGTAATGAGCTAATTTGCATATTTATTATTGAAATCAGACATCTTGATTGGCTGAGCCTGAGCTGTGCTACAGCTCAGGCTCAGACGATAAAAAACTGCTTGATTGCGAGCTTGCATTGTCAACAGATGTTCGGAAACATTGATAATCTGGGCAAGATTAACGCAGACGGTTTTATAGTACAGCAGCATTGCCGTATTTATTTATTTTCTATTCAAGGGTGGGATTTGGCTCGAGCAGCATTCCTCGTGCCCACCTACTTAACACGTGACGTGACCCTGTCGCCGATGACAATACAAACGGCAGCTCAATTGATGGTTTCCTCTCGATGACACCTTAACGCGAGCAGAACCAGGGTAATATGCCGGAATTAAGTATATACCGGGCGATGGTCTGGCGTACGACGTCTTCGCTCAATTGCCTACGCTAGAGTGGCGTTTGTTTCTATATACAGTAGAACCCCTCTAAACCGGAAACTCGGGAAAATGTAGATTTTTTCCTTACATGTGTTTCGCTGTTATTTATCTCTGATTACAATGACTTTTCATGATTGCAAAAACTCTAGATTGTGTCATGAAGTGCTCGCATGTCTGATTTACGGTGGAACATCTCCAAACCGGACACCCTGGGCCAGGGTGTCCGGTTTGGAGAGGTTCCATTGTATCACAACCGCATGCATTAACCCTTACAACGCTGAATTAAATGTTGTCGTCTGCTGGAAATGTTTTATTTTCAATATTTCTCGACACAAACCTGGTTTTGACAGCACATGAGAATCGTCTCCAGTTTTTTGTTAAGAATCAAAGAAAAAATGAAAAACAGCAGACGGCAATTTCCGTCAACAGCGTAGGAAGGGTTAAAGTACTGTAAATAGAACTCTGCGTGAAGACATGTGTGCCATTTTCCTCCACAAAACCTGCACTGTCTGAAGTATTTACCATCAAGGAAAAATGCTTCTAACAAGCAACATAGATCGCTATCAGGCTACACGAGTGTGTTATTTGATCAGGAGCGACACTGGCCACATATCGCATAAGCCCCCATTTTTCTAGTCACCACCACATAATTGAGACACGCCATGTGATTTTGTACCTTCGGATATTCTGCGTAATTCCATTTAATACGTTTACAAAATTTACAATATTTTTCATAAAGTCAAAAGTTGCCAAACTTTTCATAGTACATACATCCTAAATATATTTCCGCATGTACTGTGCAAATTATGCCAACTTTTGACGCGATTTACGGAAACTACAGTATTTTTTGTAAACGTATTTCATGAAATTACGCAGATGCACGGAGGTACGAAAATTCACATGGCGTGTCTTAAATGTGTTACGATAAGTGGGACAGCGAAGTATTATAGTGAGTTGACAGGGCCAGCCAGTGTTGACTTCTGAAAGTCTGAACAACATTACTCGCCAATATATTTCCTTACATTACCTCTATCATAGGCATCAAGCTCGTGCCAAGGCAGTGGAAATATAATTCTTTTCTTTATTAATCCGTTCCCACGAAATAACAATTCGTTCTCTCAAGTTAACGATTCGTTCCCACGAGTTAACAATTCGTTCCCACGAATTAACAATTTGTTCCCTTAATTTAACAATTCGTTCCCACGAATTAACGATTCGTTCCCACGAATTAACAATTCGTTCCCTTAATTTAACAATTCGTTCCTACGAAATAACAATTCGTTTCCACGGGAACGAATTGTTAATTCGTACGAACGAATTGTTAATTCGTGCGAACGAATTATCATTTCGTGGGAAAAAATTGTTAATTCGAGGGAACGCATTGTCATTTCGAGGGAACGAATTGCTAATTCGAGGGAACGAATTGTTAAATTAAGGGAATGAATTGTTGATTCGTGGGAAAGAATTAATAAAAAAAAATCCATGTCGCGGCTCACCAATCGGCTATATCAGCCCGAGCGGGGCTCGAACCTGTGACCTGCCAGTTGCAAGGCGGACACCTAATTCACAAGGCGATACCAAGTGTATAGTATCTATGAGACAAGACATGTGGTCTTAAGAATATTTTTCATAAAATAATCTCACATATTCTAAGGTACACAATCACCTGGCGCGTCGCATATGACATGTGGAATACTTAGATTCATACATTCAGTGCTAATCGGGATCAACTAAATATAAGTTATTGTTCATTTTTTGGATTGTTAAGGAATTAAATGCGAGGGAGCGCTAGCGACCGCATAAATTAGTTCCTGAACAATCCAAAATGTGAACAATAACATACTTATAGTTCAGCCTAGTCACGGTACAATGCAATTTCACATCCGAGTAATGATCTTCCATTTCCTATTAACCTATTATTCTGGTAATCTCTTATTGGGGTGAACGTTGCAATATGTGAAATAAATTGCACATTGCTGTCCAGCGATTGGCTTAGAAAATAGGGCGAAATATAAAAGTCATTATTGCGCTCGACACACTTACTATATATCGGTTTACGAGGGCGAAACAAATGGTATATTAGTAAAAAAAATAAAAATTTCTTGCGTGATTCTGTAACGAATTGCTCATATCCGAATCTTGATCAAATAGCACACTCATGTAGCCTAATAAGGTATCTACACTGGTCGCAAACCTCATAAGCCCCATTTATCTAGACACGCAACATATGACACATGTCATGTGATTTGTGTACCTAAGAATAATTGCGATATCTCGAGAAACATATTTACAATAAATTGACGATCTTTTCCGTAAATTACATCGAAAGTTGACGAAATTTTGCTACGAAAGTTTTTGACGTCATTTACAGAAAATAACACAGTTTCTGTAAATATATTCCATGAAAAATCTCACGTGGTCTTAGGTACAAAATGACATGGCGTGTCTCATATATGAATGGCCGCTTTATTCATTCGTGTACTCTTTAATTATTTTGTATCAATTTTGTGTCAGCTATTTACTTTGTGGGTACGTAACCATTTGTTGATTACAGGTAAATTAGCCACCGCGTTGGTCCCGTATTCACGAGTCGTTCTCTGACTTTAAACTGATAGCGCAATTTGGAGCCCGTATGTTTGATAAACATTAATCATGTGCACGCGAGAGAAAAAACATCAAATAGAAGAAACACGCCCATATATTGAGAGATTGTCGTAAATATATCAATCCGTATAAAGATATAATAAACTATCAATATACAATTTATAATATAATTATGGGTTCATTTGATTTCGTCCATTTTTTAGATATTTTTTTCGGGCAAAATAAACATTATTTAACCATTACCCAACGTGTTAATTGGCACTACTATACTTTTTATATTAGACTTGAATTTACACACTGATAGCAGGGACGATAACCGTGTTTCCTTAATGTGTTAACTGAAATTACTAGTTATTCTCTGAATTTATTTGTTAATGGTCAATAATCATACTTTATAATCTGCTGATAAAATAGTTTTTGCAGGTGACGCATTTTATTTGTATAAATAATTTTAAAATTTCGTGCCTCATTTGCATATGAAAATAGCCTGATAGCACCGCGGTGCTATCAGGCTATTTTCATATGCAAATGAGGCAGGAAATACATGTATAAGCATTGAGTACTCTATATTTTACTGATAGTGACTCGCGGTGCTATCAGGCTATTTTCATATGCAAATGAGGCAGAAAATACATGTATAAGCATTGAGTACTCTATATTTTACTGATAGTGACTCGCGGTGCTATCAGGCTATTTTCATATGCAAATGAGGCAGAAAATACATGTATAAGCATTGAGTACTCTATATTTTACTGATATTTTATCAGTAAAATATAGAGTACTCAATGCTTATACATGTATCTGAAAAGCGGTCACTCGTAATTTTTAAAACTGGTGGAATAGTTACGCAATTATACACTTATTTAATTCCTATAGAAAGCACGTTATGCCTACTAGATGGGACTCCAACTTTAAACTACCTGACTATGTTGTATTGCAAATACAATTCAACTCTCCTTATTTGGTGGTACAGTGGAACCTTCTTTCTAACCCGGACATTATTTTCACCCATTTGTGGGCAAATTTGATGGGTTTCACTTATTTAACGCCGATGTCATTGTCTGTTCTTGATCGCACAGCACCTAAACATGCATTGGAGAGGCCTGCTTTACAGCGCGACATCTCTACACCGGACCCCCCGGGTACCTCACAGGGTGTCCGGTTTAGAGAGGTTTCATATATGGAGGCATATTACTGTGATGAATGAAGCCATGTTGTCTCAGATTACATCCATTCGACTACAAGTCGACTTATTAATCGGTCATATAAATAAATACAATGTATCGCATAAATCGTCAAGAATGTGATACTGCCAACTAGTGACATCGATGTAACCCTTTCAACCCTAAGGAACTGGAATGGACTGTGATATGCTAATGTTCCGACCAATCCAATGGTCACAAAATGATTTTCAGATTCGTCCATTTATGAAAAGGGGGTGTTTTTGTTCTAAGAAATATTAAAATTACTTTCAAAAAGTGCAGATCCTGATGAGACGGCTCGTTACGAGCCGGCTCATCTGGATCTGCACTTTTTGCATGAGCCGATATAGCGGGATTTCGGGTTCAAAGGGTTAAAAAAACAACAACGCTACATTTATTTGTGGACCGATTGTGGATCTTATTTTAGCTCCTTTTGATGAATTCCCATAAGAAATAGGAATTTCATCAACATTTCTTTTTCGGGAGGGTAACTTTTTGTTATTGATGAAAGAGTACTTACATTTAAATATGTTTGGGATTAACTGTGTTCAATGGCCAAAGTTCGCCGGTAACAAAACGTGGAACAGACAGTAGGTGGCTATAGTTTCAAATCGACTCTTTTTTCAGATTGAGTTTTGTTCTTGTTCGTTGTCCGTTATGAAAATTTAAACAATTCTGACATATTATAAACGAGTCTTGACAAAAAAGACAGCAGTCCAGTCTAATCCATGGGTATCATTTTTCCTTAGGTACACAACCGCCTGCGTTAATCTTGCCCAGATTATCACTTCGTTTTCCATTCATTTCGTTGGGGACGAAATGCTATGTTCTGAATGTCCGCATCTACACGGCATACATACGAATGGAGGTAAATGTCCCTAACGGGCCACTATACGTTTAACTGTCATATCACACACAGTGTTTGTGGAGTAGTTGGCTGTCGAATTCCCCGCACATGGCCGCCTCTCTCGCCCGTCCACCCACCCCTCAACCGAGCGGAGAAAACATTGATACTGGTGCTGCACTCGGCGCCGGCGAAAAATGTTTCACGACGAAACATGCACCGGTTTCTTGAGGAGATGCCACTCAGGTCTAATAAGAGCTATCGCATAAACACATTTTCGTCTAGTAACCGGCGCAACTTTCTTGCGCCGGTTACTAGATGAAAATGTGTTCATGCAGTATCTTCTGCATGCAGCGGAATGGGAATTCGTCATGAATTCGGCGTGTGCCTACCAAAGTCTGAAGCCTTGTTCATATACATAGAGTTATACCGATGAAAGCCGAAACACGCCGAATGTCTGTGATGGTAATCACATCGTGGGCCAAAGTAAAATGCAAATGCATTCTAGTGTGGCACGCATGTTAAATATACATGTATTTACTAGTGAATCAATACATACTTCACCACCGTTTGTCATCTTGTGATACATATTCTGTTGTATTATACTGTATGCTCAAGGTCTAGTAAGCCAATTGCTGAATGAACATTGCATTACATTACATGATGTGCAGGATCTACCCAGGTCTCACATGTCAATAGGACCGTTTTACCTACCGGAGACCCAATACTCCACCCTCATTGAAGAGACGAAATGAGTCAGTGGAAGAAGGGGGCCAAGTCCAGTCACAGGTGGAAGACTCGGACCTAGGACCAAATAAATGGCTCATTTGAAAAACGTTACCCCACCCACCCATTTCCTTACAATATACAGTATGGCCTATAGTGTCTATTGCACGGAAATTGGTGGGTGGGGTAACGGTTTTCAAATGAGCCATTTATCAGGTCCTAGGTCAGAGTCTTCCACCTGTGAGTCCAGTAAGGACTTAGCCCACTTCTTCCATTGACCCGTTCAGCTCTTTGGGGTTATGTAGATCTGTAGCCGATTTCACCAAATTCGCTAAGTACATGTATACCTATCTAGCTAAGTATACTTTGGGAGAGCAATTTCAATTTATGCATAAATTCATTTTATTTAATGAAATAAAATATTTGCCAATCAAAACAATAGTTGTGGTAATGTAATTAATAAAGCATATGAAAGCTTCTTAATTTTAATCATGAAATATAAGCAGCAATTCTATATGAAATAATTAATTTCAATGAAAATAAATAATTACTCACTCAAGTATGCTCGCATGTAGCTAGATAAGTATACTTAGCAAGTTCGGCTTCTGGGCACATCTAGAAACTGGGGGCCGTTTCACTAAACTTCGTACGACTAAAATGTTCGTAAGTGCAAAATTATGATATTCTGTATATTTCACATTAACATTGTTTTCTTGTAAACAATTATTGGATTTACATTTATTGAGCATAGGCTGCATTGCAGCCTATGCTCAATAAATGTAAATCCATCAATTAACATTTCCAGACGATCGGAAATTATGAACATTTTAGTCGTACGAAGTTTAGTGAAATAGGCCCAAGAAGACGTGTTTGTGGATAATGTTACGGTTCTGTGCATTTGTTCCATAAATCGTAAATACGCGGCATGAAAGGCAAGGCAGACATAATGAAGACTTATGACCGATTATTATAATTTCTCACGCTTTCATTTGGATAGGACATTTGTACAACTCTGTAGATAACTCGTCGTGGGAAAGTAAGTGATCTATGTCGTCTGATCAGGACATACACTGTTCGATACTCACATGTAGCATTTGTCCGTCCGTCCGTCCGTCCGTCCGTTACTTCGTTCTTTAGTTCGTTCGTTCGTTGATTGATTGATTTCATTGTTGATTGTTTGGTTATTTTATTTTTGATTAGTTCGTTGGATGGTTGGTTGATTGGTTTGTTGGGTGGTTGATTGATTGGTTGGACGGTTAGTTGGTTGGTAGGTTTGTTTGTTGGTTGATTGTTTTGTTAATTTGTTGATTGATTGATTGCTTGATTGATTGGCTTACTGGTTGGATGGTTGGTTACCTGATTGATTGATTTTTTTCGGGAGCTTATACTGTATACAGTTGTATTATTAATGGACTCGTCTGATTATGATCATGGAACAGTCTAGTCCAGAAAAGGTGTGAAAATCACTGGTGCTGCACTGTAAAAAAATGCACGTCGAAAAATACCACTCAGCTCAATTTAGAGCTATCGCATAAACACATGTTCGTCTAGTAACCGGCGGAAATTTCTTGCGCCGGTTACTAGACGAACATTTGTGTTGATTGGGAATTCGTCAGAAATCCGGCGTCTATTTCGACGTGAAACATTTTACGCCGGCGCGGAGTGCAACGCCAATAAAAAGGCTATTTCGTTTGACACATATAACCACAAGTGTGTTTCTCACAGTCATTCCAAGACTGATATAATATACGACATTCGAATGAGAATTACAAATAAATAAATATAATGATTACCTAAGCTGGATTATTGTCTGACAAATTACATCCTGAAGTGCATAATAAACGCAGTAGTTCTGCTGTGTTATATGGCGATTGTGGTGACACCAAACACCTTAAATACACCATTATTTTCCATTTGTAAATTGGTGAAAATGGAGGTATTCTTTCGGTAACCCAACACGAGCATGATTTCAGCATTTTTGTGTTTCCTTTGTATGTATATACCTGTAAATGAGTTAATTGAATTGCACTGCATCGTATTAAACTCATCTTCCTAGATGAACCGACGGTGTCGTTATAATCTAATTTGCAAAAGAATAACGGCATAATATGCCTACATTGTATATATTCGGTTTACGACTTCGACTGGTGGTAATCCTTTCACCCCTACGTAACTAAAATGGAATTTGATATGTTAATTTCCCGACCTATCCAATCGTCCCGAAATGATTTTCAAACTAAGTCCATTTATGAAAATGTCGAGTGTTATATTTTAAAACAAAATACGAAAATTACTTGCAAAAAGTGCAGATCCTGATGAGCCGGCTCGTTACGTTACGAGCCGGCTCATCTGGATATACACTGTTTGCAAAGGCAACTATAGAGGACGGTAGTATTGATATGGTTAATAGGCGTAAGAATTGCGAGATTGTGATTTTCAAGAACTGCTTACACAATTCTTGAAATTGGCAATTTCGCTAGTGTTCCAAGTAAATGTATAGGTATCATACCACAACGGATGTCATGGATTGGCTTAATTACTTATACACGGTGTATGATCACGTGGTTACAACAACAATAACAACAACAACAAGTAATGAAACTTCCAGGAGCCCTCCGGTTCAAAGTATGTATTCTTTTATTTTGTCCTTATTATGTAACGGATTTTGATGAAATATGGCGCATCAAACGCGTCTTGTTAAGCTGCATTTTGTGGTCTCGGTATTTTGGCCCAAATTTCTGTCGTTTTTTGCGAAGAATCGATTTCCGTGTCTAATTCTTCGCTAAAACGACATAAGTATGTGCCGAACTACCGGGACCACCAAATTCAGCTCAGCTCACGAAGATGCGTTTGCTGCGTCATATATAGAGAATAGTAGGTTAGTGCCGTGAATGGGACAACATATCTGGCAAGGCTCAGAAAACGGGATGGGCGAGGCTCTGCCGAGCACATCCCGTTTCCGTGACGCGCCAGATATTTTTTCCCGTTCACGGCACTAACCTACTATTCTATTTATCCCGTCAACACATACAAATGGCTTTAAAATGCAAAGAAATAATCCCAGCAACCGCACATATTCATACGCAGTGAGTAGGTCGTATTGACGAGATAATTCATCAAGGTATACGTTGCCTATATAGGAAAATATAAAATAATACTTACTTTGGAGTGGGCGCGCTTTCAACACTTGCAACCACTGTTGTTGTTGTTGTTGTTGTTGTTGTTGTTGTTGTTGTAACCACGTGATCATGCACCTTGTTATAAGGCCATATAAAGTTCTTTCTCTGTTAAACGTCCGCGTGCGGGTAGGTTTTGAAAGTGGTTCTGTGAAAAAACAAACGCAATTGTATATGTGCAAATACATATGTGTATGCTAGTTTACGCTGTTTATTGGTGAAGTAATATGAAAACTGATTGGGGGGGACTTGTCCAGTTATTAAATCCGTTCATGAATGTCCACTTAATAATTCCAGCACAAAAATATTTACACAATTCCCTAACATTTGATTGGCCCGTAGCAAGTCTCTGTCCAAAATTTATATCCCAGTAAACTCCCACGCTGAACTACTTTCCGTAACCGTGAGGCGCAGTTAAAATAATTCTTAAGAAAACGGAAAATAAACACATTTTCTTGATGAATTTATTTCAAATGCTGGAATTATAAGGAATGAATGGCTTTTTTGTGGAATTTATCGGGGATATAAACTTGGAAAAGTCGCGGGAATACTGGACGAGGCCTTCCGGCCTTCGTCCAGTATTCCCGCGACTTTTCCAAGTTTATGCCCCGATAAATTCCACAAAAAGGCCATTCATTCCTATAATAAATTTAATATGAGCATTTTCTTCTTTTTTCTAAGGTTTGCTGGCTGAGATTTAAATGTATGCTAAAGAAGTTTTCAACATAAATTCACCTTCGTTTTTTTGTTCAAGGCCTTGCTTGTTTTTACCGGATAGTGGAATATAGTACGGGATGTACCAGGGCTCCAGATAAGCTGCGTATTTGCTTAAATACCCAATTAAAATTGCATAAAACCCAATTGAAATCAGAAGTTGCGAGTATCAAAAAGCAATACAAATGTTGTGGTACCTTCTTCATGCTGCAGAACACAATAAACAGACCACAAATATAGCATATTTTCCTTTTTTTCCATGAAAACACATCTTGGTATTTCAATAAATACCAAGACATGTTTTCATTTCGAAGCAAACTATTCAATAATTGCTGTCTGTTGATGTGTAAACAGTAGTGTGATTTTATTTTACCCAATTAAAATTGTTAAATACCCAATTGCTTCAGAAATGATGGAGTGACAATACTCAATTATTAATTCCTTATCTGGAGCCCTGATGTACATTCCCTTTCTAATACGGAAACCTATTGCCGATCGCTCTCAAAAGATCCGACATTGATAACAATGGAAAACAACAGTCACCAATCTTCATACCTTGTACATGTGAACAAAGACTGATAAAACAAAGCGTAGGTATTATCTTTGACTGAGATTATAATTGTTTCCGTTTCCTCCCGATAACCATTTCACCCCTACGTATAAACTGGAATGGATTTTGATATGTTAATTTTGCAACCAAACAAATCGTCAAAAAATGATTCACAGACTAGTCCGTTTATGAAAATGGTGTGTTTTTGTTCTCAAAATTGTGGAAAGTACTTGCAAAAAAGTGTAGATCCTGATGAGACGGCTCGTGACGAGCCGGCTCATCTGGATGTACACGTTTTGCTAATACCACTGTACAGATATGTCGTGTTGAAACGGTTAAAATACAACATTCAATAACAATACAGGCGCCGTAATCGCTTCCTGTTTTGGCGAGACGTTACTCAGCGTATCTATAAAATGGGACCGGATCTGGAATTACTTTCCCTATCATGTTTTTGTTCCTCGATATTAACCCCTTCACCCCTAAATGAGACACGCTATGGGATTTTGTACCTTTAGACATCTGCGTCATTTCATTAAATGCGTTTACAAAATTTACAATATTTTTCATAAATAAAATCAAAATTTGACAAAATGTTCACAGTACATGCGGAATATAATTTGTCAACTTTACGGAAAATAATTTAAATTTAATTTTGTAAACGTATTTCATGAAGTTACGCAGATGTCCGAAGGTCCAAAATCACATGGCGTGTCCAAAATAGAAAAAAGCACATATATAATGTTTGTCGTAATGTTTATGCCCCTGTGTGAGAGCAATGTGGCGTATTGCTTTACTGTTGAAGTTCCACCCGTCCGTCCGTCCGCCCGCCCGTCCGTCCGTCCGTGATAATTTACGTCAACATGTTTGTAAGAGGTTCGTCATAAGTTCAAATAATCTGTATGTATTGTATTGATGTCAACATGTATTTAATGACATTACTGTCTCATGTATTGAATGACATGCATAACACGTGTATGGATAACCCTGCTCGTGCAATATTACCATTATATGCTTCACAAAGTATTTAAAACTTGTACCTAGATGCAGAGTATAGAGAATAGTAGGTTAGTGCCGTGAATGGGAAAAAATATCTGGCAAGGCTCAGGAAACGGGATGTGCTCGGCTATGCCGAGCACATCCCGTTTCCGTGCCGCGCCAGATATTTTTTCCCATTCACGACACTAACCTACTATTCTATTTATCCCGTGAACACCTACAAATGGCTGTAAAATGCAAAAATAGTATTGACTGGATATCAAAAATGTTTCACGGCAGCCTATGCTCAATAAATGTAAATCCATCAATTCAAATTTGCAGACGATTCTAAATCTGCGTTTACGAACATTTTAGTCGTAAGAAGTTTAGTGAAACGGCCCCCTGGAATGGACTGTGATATGCTAATGTTCCGACCAATCCAATGATCACAAAATGATTTTCAGATTCGTCCATTTATGAAAAGGGGTTGTTTTTGTTCTAAGAAATATTAAAATTACTTTCAAAAAGTGCAGATCCTGATGAGACGGCTCGTTACGAGCCGGCTCATCTGGATCTGCACTTTTTGCGTAAGCCGATATAGCGGGATTTCGGGTTCAAATGGTTAAGATGTCCACAGGGTCGAACATGTTCTTGAGAAAACCATCCAATAATGTTGTCCTCCCAAAGATATTAAATCGTAATAACACATAAAACATCTATTTCCAAACCAATGTTTATTTTTTCAGATATTTCAATTAAGGTCTCCGTTTCATGGTCAGCTGATTGTTATACTTATACATTTAAATAGTAATTTATCTTGAGTAGCCATTGTGTCATTTCATAATGTTGTATTGCATTTACCTCATGTTGTCATAACTGTGTGACCTGAGTGAATAAACGAATAATAATCATCGCGTCATAACTTCAATAATAACTTGAAGTATGACTTTAAAATTTGGATTCTTGATTCTATGGAACGCCAAATCTACATAGACTCGAATAAGTAATGCTAGCTCTAAATAATTAGAGCTAGCATTAAATATTTGGATACAGCTCCAAATCATTTGAAGAGCTCTCTAAATCATTTGGAACTAGCTCTAAATATTAAATGCTAGCTCTAATTATACAGAGCCAGCAATACTCTTTATTTGACTTTATGTAGATATGACGTTCCATAAATCTTTGAACAGCAATACTTTCCAAATATTATCCAAAATAGCGGGAACCAGGCATGGAGACAATTTGCACCATGCTAGTACGAAACGCGCGGCTCACCACCAATGTCAGCGTTAGTTGCGAACAGTAACCCTTGTAATCTACTCCCGTATCTGGTTACGGACGGTACGGGAGTAGATTGCAAGTTACTGTTCGTAACTATGTCAGCGTGTGATGTGTAATTCCAGTCGTTTTCACTGAATTCACAGTTTCATGATAAAATTTTCTAATAAAGCACACACGTTCCCTCATTTCTGAATAGTCTTCACTTCAAGTCTGCGAAGTAAAAGTATACCAGTAACAACCAGTAATATATTGGTCTGCCAAACAAAGAATGTCACACTATGGAGAACAGCTTTTTGTATTTTCAAGGTTTGTTTTACAACACTTGAACTGTTGAATAATGAATATTTAAAATGTTTAAGATATACTAATTGTATTGATGTCCCAGTGTTTGCTGGATACTATACTAAACGGTTTGCACACATTTCAAGTTCATGTTGGTTAACTATGGAAGCGTCCTGGTACCAATGCTAAAATATATGTATCTCCTAATTAGGAGATACTAAGTCCTAATTAGGAGTTAGTATCTCATAATTAGGACTTAGTAGCTCAATCTCCTAATTAGGAGATAAACATATTTTAGCATTGGCACCAGTTGCCTATTTCACCAACATTGCAAAGTATACTTATCTAGCAAAGTATACTTTGAGGGAGAAATTTAGGAAGAAATTTATTTATTTTTATTATACTGAATTTATTACATTGGCTGTGATAATGTAATACATTCAGTATAATAATTCTGCATACTTTGAATCATCACATATATGCAGTCGTTAGTTCTATATGAAATAATGCATTTCGGGAAAAATGATGATTACTCCTTCAAAGTATACTTTGATAGATAAGTAGATAAGATAAGTATACTTTGCAATTTTGATGAAATCGGCACCAGGACGTTTCCATAGTTACCCATTCAACCTTACAGACAACGAAACCAACACAGCAGATCCAAATGAGCCGGCTCGTAAGCGAGCCGTCTCATCAAGATCTACAGTATTTGTCAGTTCTATTTGCATGCGGTTTTCACCAGTCTTATTAGATTGCCAAGGACTGTATCAAGGTGCATGATCACGTGGTTAAAACAACAACAACGTCGCCCACTCCAAAGTAAGTATTATTTTATATTTTCCTTAATATGCAACGGATTTTGATGAACTATGGCGCAGCAAACGCGTCTTCATGAGCTGCATTTGGTGGTCCCGGGAGTTCGGCACATACTTATGTCGTTTTTGCGAAGAATCGATTTCCGTGTCTACGCAAAAACGACAGAAGTTTGGGCGAAAATACAAAGACCACCAAATGCAGCTTAACAAGATGCGCCATTTTTCATCAAAATCCGTTACGTAATAAGGACAATATAAAATAAAACGTACTTTGAATAAGATGGATTCTGGAAGTTTCAGTACTTGTTGTTGTTGTTAGTACCACGTGATCATACACCTTGTGTATTGTGCATATGAAACACAAATGCATCCCAGAGGCCCTTTAAATGTATATGCCCACTCAGTATAGCCACACCATGTTCTTTATAGAAATTAAATAAGTGTATAATCGTGTCACTATTTCACCAGTTCTAAACGTTACGAGTGCCCGCTATACACCATAACCCCAACCAATTGATTGGCATTATTATACATTTTATATTAGACGTAATTTTTCCACACTGATATCAGGGGCGATAACCGCAATTTAATTAGTATAAATAAATAAAAAAAATAGCATGCCTCATTTGCATATGACAATAACCTGATACCACCGCGAGTCACTATCAGTAAACTAAATATTACTAAATGATTATATCTGTATAGTGGGCACTTGTAATTTGTAGAACTGATGGACTAGTGACACGATTATACACTTATTTAATTCCTATAAAGAACAGTTTGTGCCTACTGAGTGGGCATGTACCTTTAATGTCTGCTTCTCTCGTATACGTGTGTAAAGAATATGGCAACACTAGCTGACAGACTGTATTTTACATAGTCAATGTGCATGATCACGTGGTTACAACAACAACAACAATGGCTGAAAGTGTTGAAATCTCGCCCTCTCCAAAGTAAGTATTATTTGATATTTTCCTTAATATGCAACGGATTTTGATGAAATATGGCGCAGCAAACGCGTCTTCATGACCTGCATTTGGTGGTCCCGGGAGTTCGGCACATACTTATGTCGTTTTTGCGAAGAAGCGATTTCTGTGTCGGTAGACACGGAAATCGATTCTTCGCAAAAACGATATAAGTGTGGGTCAAAGTACAGATACCACCAAATGCAGTTTAACAAGACTCGTTTGATGCGCCATATTTCATAAAAATCCGTTACATAATAAGGACAAAATAAAAGAATACGTACTTTGAATCGGAGGGCTTCTGGAAGTTTCAGTACTTGTTGTTGTTGTTGCTGTAACCACGTGATCAAACACCTTGATAGTTAATGCAGAAAAGGTACGGGTTTTTTCACCCCCATTTATATACATGTATTTATATTATATTTAATGGTGGAGATTGGCTCAATAAATCTTCCATCCACGGTATCTGAGCCCTGGACATCGTCATGCCGATGACCCCCCATCATTTATGCCGTTCTTTATATCTTTACGCTGTTAGCAACTAATATGAGACAAGCCAAGCAACATGCCCGTACGCAGGGTTTTCTATTGGGGGTGGGGGTGCGTCAGGGGCGAGGCCCACGTAGTGGAGCGAGTACGCTAGGGGGGTCCGGGGACATTTTTAAACCTAGATGGCATGAAATAGACTCTCCTGCATTTTAAGTCATTTAATTCGGATTTCAACGGTGGTAAATTGTGACATTTTCATGCAAATTACCAGTATATTAATGCATTTCAAGATTTGTTGAGATTACTGTTAGAAAAATAGCGGACCTCGGCGAATTTAGGGGGGTGCGTACGCACCCGTCGCACCCCCCTTGCGTACGGGCCTGAGCCATGTGATCACATGCACTTTGTTGTATGAACGAGAAAAGCCTCTTTCAACAATACCTATTTTTATTATATACCTACCCATGAAATACATAGTTATACGATGTAAATAAAAGTCGTATGTTCTCATCGATGAAATAAACAACTTCCGGTGAAGATATGATATCTTCCGCTATCTATATTCATAACGCGCATCTGCAGTGCCGGACTGAAAATAGGCTGCAAATACACATTCATTAGCGTATGCAGTCTAAAAATCTGCTAATTTCCATGGAGCGGTATATAGTAAATAGAATATTCATATTTTTGCAACAAATATGACATATATGTTCATCTCGTGGTGTCCATACACTCGTGAAATATGGATATTTCACACCACTCGATACGGCATTCGTGAAATATGGACATTTCACACCACTCGATGAACATATATGTCATATTCGTTGCAAAAATATGAATATCCTCTATTTACTCCGATAAAAATATCTACAAAGAAGGACACTCTCGACATCTTCTCAACAGACGTGATACTAGTGTACCTTGGTACCGGCTCGCTCATTCAGTAATTGTAACGCGCGTTACAATTACTGAAATAGCTAGCCTGGCCCAACGTAAATCATCCACTTCCGTTGGTTGGAAAGATGGCGAGTGTCCTACCTTGTAGTAAAACTGGGTATGATTTAAATAGACTTTTCTCGTTCATACCACAAAGTGCTTGTGCATGTGATTTGTACATAAGAATATATTTTTTCCATGAAATAAAGTCTGCATATTTTGTTATAGCACATGACGGGAACATGTGCTTGATATTTGTATTTTTTTTAAAAACGCAAGTCCAACCGCACAGGTAAGAATATTCAGAAATGGAAAAAAACATCGACAAGCCTGTTAACGATGCAAGTCGTAAATTTTTTCTCGTCTGCTTTAGTCGTTTGTTCCTGGTGTCGTCTGCTCGTCATCCGCTATGTCGTCTCCTGGGCCCACCCCGAGAACGATTTGTACTAATTCTACTGTTATTTGATATGTACAATTATCATTTTAACTGACTTCACGTCAAGACAACACGTACCTTGTGCGTTATTGCTAGATGTCATTCATGACCAACATGAAACAGCGTACAGTAGAACATCTCTAAACCGGACACCAAGCAAACAGCTGTGATCAGATTGTTGGCTCAACTGTGGCTCAGAGTGATCAAATGCCTGATTTACAGTGGAACCTGTCTAAACTGGAAATCAAGCAAACGAGCTGTGATCTTATTGTTGATGAGTTTCTTGGTCATTTATCTCAGGTGATAATGTCTGTTCGCGATCGCATAGCACACAACTGTGGCTCACAGTGATCAAATGCCTGATTTACAGTGAAACCTCTCTAAGCCGGACACCATGGGGACCTCCCAAGGTGTCCGGTTTAGAGAGGTTTCACTGTACAAACACACATTCGTATAATTGACGCTCTTTGAAACTAAAGATTTGTTTCTGAATGAGGAATGAACCAACAGTATCCTCATGCTAAATACCAAGGATGTCAAAATAAAAAGAATCGTTTTCGGGAATGACCCGCACCGTATATTTTCATGATCCGCAACCGCCTGCGTTAATACTTCCCAGCTTACCAACGTTTCTGAACATCTGGCAATGCCAACTCGCGATAAGAAGCAATTCGATTGTCTGAACCTGAGCTGTAGCACAGCTCAGGCTCAGACAACCAAGCTGCTTGATTTCAAGCACACTATTCAAGTATTTTTCAATAAAGAAATTGACATATATCGGCAAGATTAGCGCAGGCAGTGACGGTGTATCAGCCACACTAAGCCATGTTTTGTGATGTTGCCCGTTTTCACAGTTATGAATTGAAATGTCATTTTAGATAAACTACAAGTAAAACTGTTTATTTTTTTCAGGACCGGTGACCGTTTTGTTAGAGCCAATCTGCATTAATCCATTGGATCAGTTCATTTGTCGCGCCGTTCTATTTGTCCCTTGCTCTTTTCTGAACGCCAGAAACATCAAAAGACACGCCCCCTCGTTGACGAAATAACTTAAAAGAAATATTAATAACTGTGTGTTTACATTCCGCTGTATACATGTGCATGTATCAATCTGTATTTTGTATCATTGCACCATAGTCTACCGCAACGCAGGGTTATATGCAACGTTAAGACGTAATTAATTGTAACATTGGTAACTGTGCAATATATTTATTATTACTCTGTGTGTTTACGTACATATTGGACTAGATGTTACGGCAGAGTGATATAATAGTATTCATTTTGACACAGTAAGTATATAATATTGTATACAGTGTAGCCTCTCTAAACCGGACACATTGTGGACATCCCAGGGTGTCCGGTTTAGAGAGGCTCCACTGTGAAACATGTATATAATTATTTCAAGACAAGCGTGGGTGCTTTGCGATCATGAACATACATTATATTGGGAGAGAAATGGTCACGAAACTATCAAAATTAAGCAATCATTTCAAATTTAATTTTCCGTATTCACTGCAACAAACAAATGCGGCTGTGACTGAAGAAATGGGGCTTATGGGTTTTGCGACCAGTGTAGATCAGGATTAGCCTGTGTATCCGCACAGTCCGCTGATCAGGATCTGCACTGTTCGCCATTCCATCAACGAAACATCCGTAGAGTACATGAGTGTGCTATTTAATCAGGAGCTACACTGGCCTCAAATCCGATAAGCCCCATTTCTCCAGTCACAGCCACAAATAATACACAAATTTTCGACGTCAGTTACGATGAACATCTCTAAATGCAAGACAATGAGGGTATTCAGGGTGTGGGATCACGTGAATTCCGAAGGGCGTCAGGGCTCCAGATAAGGAATTAGTAATTGAGTATTGTCACTCCATCATTTCTGAAGCAATTGGGTATTTCAAAAGTTTAATTGTGTAAAATAGAATCACACAACTGTTTACACATCAGCAGACCGCACTCATTGAATAGTTTGCTTCTAAATGAAAACACATCTTGGTATTTCATTAGAATTGTCTCCTTGGAGACAATTCTAATGAAATATCAAGATGTGTTTTCATGGAAAAATAAGAAAATATGCTATATTTGTGGTTTGTTTATTGTTTTCTGTAGCATGATAAAGATACCACAATTTTTTCATTGCTTTTTGATACTCACTACTTCGGATTTCATTTGGGTTTTTGGCAATTTTAATTGGGTATTTACGCAAATACGCACCTTATCTTGAGCATGGGGCGTGATATTTTTTACTGTATATTTTCTTTAATATTTTTATAACGGAACGAACGGATTTGTATGAAATATAGCGCAGTCAATGCGAAACTGCTTGCCCTTTATTGTACGGATTATTTTAATCTCATAACTGGTTTTGACAAAGCATCTGTTACCACCAATGTAAATAAAAATCGAGAGAACGTGAACATAAGACGTAAACGATACTCGATTCTTCGTGGAAGTCATTAAATGTGTGTCGAAAATGTATAAGAGAAATTTACATTAAAAGAGAGGCAAACATCGTCTTTGACCCGAATACAATAATACAAAAAGTACTTAATATTTTGCAAAGAACTTTTAGTGCAGCCAAACAAAGCGTTAGTCATCGTCTTTGAAGCGCTTCGTCTCATCAGAATCAGTCCTGTAAAAATGATGTCAAAGATTACGTCACGTCGGGAAATATTGCTCGGAATCGTTTGGAAACAACGTGATCCTATAAACTGCGGGCCGTTTCACTAAACTTCGTACGAGTAAAATGTTCGTAAGTGCAAAATTATGATAATCTGTAAATTTTACAATTTGTTCTTGTAAACAATTATTGGATTTAAATTTATTGAGCATATGCTGCATTTGCAGCATATGCTCATTAAATGTAAATCCATCAATTTATATTTCTAGACGATCCTAAATTTGCACATACGAAATTTTAGTCGTACAAACTTTAGTGAAACGGGCCCCTATGATTGCATAATGTATTATTATATTTATTAAATGAGTTTACCGAGTTCATAAGAAACGGTTTCTTACGAAATCAGTAAACGAGTTTAATAAATATCATATTACATCAACCCAGATGTTATATTACGTGTATTGCACAAGCATGGCATGATACATTGAAGCTGTACTGAACACCTAACGTGTTAATATCAGTCTCATTTGCATATGTATTGCACTAGTGTATTATGATGTCAATACACTGTGATAAATAATATTGGGAGACGAATTCATTATAGGAATGAATGGCCTTTTTTGTGGAATATATCGGGGTATAAACTTGGAAAAGTCGCGGGAATACTGGACGAAGGCCGGAAGGCCTCGTCCAGTATTCCCGCGACTTTTCCAAGTTTATATCCCCGATAAATTCCACAAAAAGGTAATTCATTCCTTATAATTCCAGCATTTGAAATACATTCATCAAGAAAATGTGTTTATTTTCCGTTTTCTTAAGAATTATTTTAACTGCGCCTCACGGTTACGGAAAGTAGTTCGGCGTGGGAGTTTAATGGGATATAAATTTTGGACACGGGAACGAATTGTTATTTCGTGGGAACAAATTGTTATTTCGTGGGAACAAATTGTTAATTCGAGGGAACGAATTGTTAAATTGAGGTAACGAATTTTCATTTCGTGGGAACGAAATATTAATTCGTTACCGTGGGAACGAACTGTTATATCGTGGGAACGAATTGTTAATCGAGGCAACGAATTGTTAAATTGAGGGAACGATTTGTTACTTCGTGGGAACGGAATTAATAAAGAAATATTCAGTAGGCACAAAATGTTCTTTATAGGAATTAAATAAGTGTATAATTGTGTCACTATTCCACCAGTTCTAAAAATTGTGATTGGCCGCTTTACAGTTGTACTCATTTAGTAATATTTGTTTTACTGATAGTGACACGCATTGGTATCAGGTTATTTTAATATGCAAATGAGGCATGGTATTTTTTAATTATGTATACTAATTAAATGCGTCACCTAAAAAATTATATTTTCGACAGATTACAAAGTCTCTAATATAATGTGCCTACTGAGTGGGCATGTACCTTTAACTCAACTAAATTGAATAGTAACCATATATTGCAAAACATTCGTATAGTACTGGAAAATAACTAGCGGTACAAACCCTATATATTTGTCACTGCTATAAACATAATCTCCTTTCTCCCCGGCGACTTACAGACAAAATTTGATTCAGAAATACGATGCAAATATACAATTAAACTTTTTTCGAATTTGTTTCATCACTTTGTATGCATATCTATGGAAGCGTCATGGTGCCAATGCTAACATATGTTTATCTCCTAATTAGGAGATACTAAATCTCCTAATTAGGAGATACTAACTCCTAAGTAGGAGATATTATCTCCTAATTAGGATTTATTATTTGTGTCAATACATTTTATCAACTAATTAGCAGATACTAAGTCCTAATTAGGAGATACTATCTCCTAATTAGGAGTAACTATCTCCTATTTAGGACTTAGTAGCTCCTAATTAGTAGTCTCCTAATTATGAGATACATATATGTTAGCATTGGCGCCAGGAAGCTTTCATACATATCTGATACCCAGTACCGTTAATGACATTTGCAGAGCATATGAAAATAAGAGACAACAAAACTACATGTACTTTGAGTGTGTAGTTTAAAGGTACATGTCCACGCAGTAGGTTATAATATAGTGATACAGATACTTTTGTATATTCTGTACGTATGACATTTTCTGGCAAAATAAACATTCATTCACCATTACCCCACGTATTGATTGACATTATTATACATTTTATTTTAGACGAAAATGTTCACACTGATATCAGGGGCGATAACCGTGTTTCCTTAAAATGTTAACGGACATTACTATTTATTCTCTGTATTTATTTTTTGATGTGCAATGATCATACTTTATAATCTGTCGAAAATATTACTTTTTCAGGTGACGCATTTCATTAGTATAAATAAGTAAAAAATATCATGCCTCATTTGCATATGGAAATGGCCTGATACCAACGCGCGTCACTATCAGTAAAATCAATATTACTAAATGATTATATCTGTTTTCCGGGCACTTGAGTTTTTTAGAACTGGTGGAATAGTGACACAATTATACACTTATTTAATTCCTATAAAGAACATTTTGTGCCTACTGAGTGGGCATGTACCTTTAACTTGATTAATATATTCTGTGTGTTTCTGCGACGTACACTGAGAGGGACATTATAGAGTCATGTCCGCAAATAATTCATTGAATTCATAGTAAAATTGCACGATAATAAAACCAATTATCACAGCCTGCATTCTCACAAATTCATTGAGAATTAATGAGAAATACACAAGATACGAAGTACACAACCGCCCGCGTTAATCTTGCCCACATTATCAAAGTTTCTAAACATTTATTGGTATAAACAGCGCTCCAGATAAGGAATTAGGAATTGAGTATTGTCACTTCATCATTTCTGAAGCAATTGGGTATTTCAAAATTTTAATTGTGTAAAATAGAATCACACTACTGTTTACACATCAGCAGACCGCACTTATTGAATAGTTTGCTTCTAAATGAAAACACATCTTGGTGTTTCATTAGAATTGTCTCCTTGGAGACAATTCTAATGAAATACCAAGATGTGTTTTCATGGAAAAATAATAAAATATGCTATATTCGTGGTCTGTTTATTTTTTTCTGTAGCATGATAAAGATACCAGAAATCTTTCATTGTTTTTTTATACTCACTACTTCTGATTTCAATTGGGATTTTGGCAATTTTAATTGGGTATTTACGCAAATACGCAGCTTATCTGGAGCTCTGTATAATAAACATATTTTATGAAATAATAATTTACATCCACTGTGGGTATACACGCAGTGTAATAGGACTGGATCGAAATATTGCAATAGCTCCTCTATACGTGTCTGTTTGCAATGCCAACTCGCAATCAAACAGCTTGCTTGTCTGAGCCTGAGCTCAGGCTCAGTCAATCAAGCTGCTTATTATTACTGCGCAATATTCAAGTATTTTAAAATAAAGAAATTGACAAATGTTAGCAAGATTAGCGCAGGCGGTAGTGTGTACACGTCACTTAAGAAGATTTGTATATGACATCAGACGTTGTCGCACGTTCCGTAGACGCTCGTAATACTGACGGAATGTACAAGTATTAATTGACCCTTTCACCCCTAAATATCCCCATTGTATTTTCCATGATACTGATTTTGGAATATTCCATTAATGAGAAAATGCTGATTTCTTTTTCAAAGTTGAATAATATTGACACTGCAGATCCTGATGAGACGGCACGTTACGAGCAGTTTTATCCACAGGCGTTCGGCATGTTGATAGGATAGTGTAATATACTGTTTTAGACATGTAGAAAACAAAACAGCTGTATTCATTATATAGTCAATGTAGTTATTTACTATACTATGACTACACATGTTTTTTCTACATGTCTAAAACAGTATACTGCACAATCCCATCAGCATGCCGACGGCCTGTGGTTTGATCTCGATCTAAAGTATTTGTGTAAATTGGTTTTATGGTGGGAAAGGTTTAATTGTTTTGGTATTTTTTTGAAATTACAGTTTACAAATTATATGCATTGTAGAATGTATATTCAATATAATGGCAGATTATCTCAGGTGTGTCGTCAAATTGCCGTATTTAAACAGCTAGAGTGTGTGGTGAGTGTTCAAACTTGCCAGGTGTGTTTGTTTGTAATACTGCTATCTATTTCTGTGCACAACTTGAGAGTTCCCGTTAATTACGGCTGTGACTGGAGAAATGGGGATTATGGGGTTTGTGACCAGTGTAGCTCAACAAATAGCACACTCTGGTAGCTTGATAACGATCTGTATTGCTTGTTAAAAGCATGGCGGATTTTTCATTGATGGAATAGCGGACAGTGCATATTCTGATCAGACTGTGCGGATGCACAGGCTGATCTGGATCTACACTGGTGGTAAAACCTATGAGCCACATGAAATCTCTAAACTTGAAATCTTAAACATATGTGTTTTAATGACAAGACGGATCTTTCAATGCTCATTACCTCACTCAAATTAGTCAATCCCGATATGTCGTGTGAACACCATACAATATTGATACCAATGACCAATTTAAATTATGTTGACAATAGTATTGTATGCAATCATGTAATTATAAATCTACCTATATTTCTCAGCACCAGCATTTCGATTATAATGTGAAGATATTTGATATTTCTACTCGTCATGCAATCAAATTGCCAACCTCACCCCACCCCATCCTCCACCTTCCCGGATTGAAAATTGGGCACTTGTGACATGTGACACGCCATGCGATTTTGTACCTCAGAACATGTGCGATTTTTTATGAAATATATTTACATAAAATGTGATATGTTCTGTAAAATACGTCGAAAGATGGCAATATTTTCATAGCAAATGTGGAATACCAATCCGCATTTGCTATTATAATTACGTCATCTTTCGAAGTCATTTATAGAACATATCACATTTTCTGTATATATTTCATGACAAATCGCACATGTTCTGAGGTACACAATCGCATGGCGTGTCTCATACGAGAACAGCGTAGCCCCTGGTCGGTATGGTCACCTGGGAAAATTGAAAATGATGCAAATAAGTGGAGCGTAGCGGATTTCGTTCAATTTTGTACAGTTTAACGAAATTATCTGATACAAATTTTCCAATGATTGTATGGTTGTGACACGCCATGACAAAAAAGGGCATATCGAGTTTAGAATCAATAACCGTGACAGTCCGCGAGCATTGATCCATCTTGTGTCAGTTGGAATGGGGGTAAATTGGTATTGTAAAAACACATTTTATTAAATAATAATTTGCATACAATTTTTGGTATACAAGCCGTGTAAGAGGATTGAAACCTTTTATAATTTCATATTTTGAGATGAATTGATGACGTATAATTATAAAATTATACACACAAGATCGCACGGGATATCCATTTGCGATGCCCGGGTTTTATTGAATTAATTCACCTGTAACGGCACGTGCGCCACGAAATTGACGTTTTATCGTTTTGGCATGTACGAGGTGCTCGTGCAGTATTCACTTCGATATTATTGTCCATTACGAAGCATACAAGTCTGCCAAGTAAGAAAAACACGAACAAACTCTAGGAGATACGCGCTGTATGCAGCATTTCAGACGTAACTTGATTAACGTCATGCCGACGTCAGGAGAAAATTTAAAAGAACGCGCAATAGGCATGTTGGATGCTGGGGCCCGACAAATTGATGTCGCACGTCATTTTGGAGTCCATACGAAGACAATTCGACGATTGAGGGTGAAATTCCGGCGAACAGGCTCCGTCAAACACTTGCCACGCAGCGGGAGACCGTGTGTGACGTCACGACGTCAAGATCAGTACATACGAACTTCACACTTACGTAACAGGGTGGAAAATGCTGCGTCGACGTCGAGAAAGATTTTAGGGAGAGCCGGTCGTCACGTTAGCAGAGCCACCGTCAAAAGCCGGCTGAGGGATATTGGTGTCAGAGCGCGGAGACCATACGTTGGGCCTATCCTATCACGACGGAATCGGAACAATCGCATTGTTTGGGCCAGAAATCATCTGCGATGGACTCGGAGAGACTGGAATAATGTTTTTTTCTCCGACGAATGCAGATTCAACTTGTCATGTCAACACACGACGGTAGGACGCGCGTATATCGACGCAAGAACGAACGTTACGCCTATTGTTGTGTGCTAGAGAAAGACAGGTACGCCGGTGGATCGAAAATGTTTTGGGGCGGCATAAGTTTTCACCACAAGACGCGTTTGGTGCCAATTGAAGGAAATTTGAACGCAGCCAAATACAGAGATGTTGTACTGGCGCCAGTTGTTGTTCCGTTGTTTGACGTTAACCGTAACATGATGTTTCAGCAAGACAATGCCATAAGCCACACTGCTAACGCTACTAGTACTACACAGTTCTTGGAAAGACATAACGTGAATTTTCTTAAATGGCCAGCGAGAAGTCCGGATCTAAATCCTATCGAGCATCTATGGGACAACGTCAAACGTAAATTACGTCAACGTCCACATCAGCCGAAGAACGTCAACGAACTTCAAGTAGCCGTTTTGGACGAGTGGGCCAACATTCCGCAAGGAACAATTCGCGACCTTATCGACTCTATGAGGAGACGGTGTAACGCAGTGATTCGGGCTAATGGGGGACATACACGGTACTGACTTTTGTGAATTTGGGATTTCGACGTGTTCATTTGCATAGCTGATATGGCATACACACGATTTTCATATCATAATGCATTTCATACCATTAACTTCGTAATGAATACATTTCATATTAAAGTTGTGTTTTCTTTGTTTTCACCCACGATAAACCTACAAGCCGCAATCTAGTAGAGGGGACAATACTTTTTCACTTGAGTATAGTTATACCGATGAAAGCAGAAACATGCCGAATGCCTGTGAAATAACCCATAAAACTCCGAAATACGAACCGTTCTTCAAGAACCTGTGGTTATTCCCTCATCACCCATTCAATTATGATGTGATAAAGCGCAGATACCCTGGCAATTGTACAATATTTCCTTCCGCCGTTGTATCATTCTATGTCTATGATTGCATATATCACAACTGAATAGGTCAGTGTAATAAGAGAGATAACTCCCTCGTGGAATTACCCCCCTTCTTCCACTGAACCAGGGAGTTATCCCCCTTCTTTCAATGTTTTATTAGTTACTGCGCTATTTATGAAAATGCTGGTATTTCTTGGTATAGCTCAGCTTCTTATTCGTGACTGTGACTGGAGAAATGGGGCTTACGGGTTTTGCGACCAGTGTAGATTCAGATCAGACTGTGCATCCGCACAGTCTGATCAGGATCTGCACTGTTCGCGATACCATCAATGAATCGCCAGTCACGCTCTTAACAAGCAATATACATCATTAGCAGGATATAAGAGTCTGTTAGTTGATCAGGAGCTAAACTGGGAACCGTTTCACTAAACTTCGTACGACTAAGATGTTCGTAAGTACAAATTTATGATAGTCTGTACATTTCACATTAACAATGTTTTCTTGTAAACACTTAGTTGATTTACATTTATCGAGCAAAGGCTGCATATGCAGCCTATGCTCAATAAATGTAAATCCCTCAAATTGAAAATTTCCAGTCGATCCAAAATGTGCGCTTACGAACATTTTAGTCGTACGAAGTTTAGTGAAACGGTCCCCTGATTCAGATTAGCATGTATTACTACACATATTGTGTTTGTGGCTGGAGAAATGGGGCTTATGGGATTTATTACCAGTATAGTTCCTGATCGAATAGCACACTCATGTAATCTGATAACGATCTACATTCCCTGTTAGAAGCATGACTCGTGTTTCATTGAGCGAACAGTGCAGATCCTGATCAGACTGTGAAGCGGCCCCCTGGACACAAACACAATAAGCCCAATGGCTCCAGATATAGACACATTTTACTGCTATATTAACCCGCTTATACCACTGACCCCCGTCAATTTATTGCTCATGGAATCGGTGCGTAAACATAACGCCGTGGTTATCTCCCACGCACTGCCGTGGTACGTACGTGCATGCATACGTGCGTATATCCACGTACGTGTGTATGTTAGTAACACCTTTCATTTTTCAATAACTCTTAAACCGCTTCGCTATCACCGATTTTGATAATAGTTGGCCACAATGTGTATGGATGGTGCTTTGTTTTGCATTTTACCCACGTCCGACCGCCCAAGGCAGGGATTCCGCTGGCGATCGCCACTTTCGCAATTGGCGATACAAATAAACAATTGGCGATAAAAAAAATACAATTTTTGAAAAAAAAAAAAAATATATATTTTTGGAAGTGGCGATTTTTTTTATTTCCCCAGCGGAATCCCTGCCAAGGACAATGAGGACATGTGTTAACTTTGTTTGTAAGGCAAAGATATTAAAGTGTTTGTGTTTTTTTTTCTTTTATCAAGGCTGCCAGCGATGTAATTAGCTTAGTGACAACAATGCCCTTGTGTTTGAAAATTGTTTCGGTATATATGGCAGATCAGCTGTGTAAGTTTAACACTATATACCTCTATTGCAATGCTTGCAAACAGTGTAGATCCAGATGAGTCGGCTCATCAGGATCTGGCCCGTTTCACTAAACTTCGTACGACTAAAATGTTCGTAAGTGCAAACTGTAAATCTCAATTGATGGATTTAAATTTATTGAGCATAGGCTGCATTTGCAGCCTATGCTCAATAAATGTAAATCCAATAATTGCTTACAAGAAAACATTGTTAATGTGAAATTTACAGACTATCATAATTTTTCACTTACGAACATTTTAGTCGTAAGAAGTTTAGTGAAACGGCCCCCTGCACCGTTTGTGGATATGTGTGTCATTGTTATGTTTAGAGGCCAGTCAGAAAGTCAGAGCAATACAAACTGCGGAGTGTTGCATAAAACATGCTTTCACATTGCAATAACGCAGTGTAATGAAATCATAATATATGCAATAATTATAATCTAATAGTTGTGTTAATTCCTTGCGATATGTATGCAAAGCCTCGTTTCTTATGAAACCACTAAACTCGTTGAGCAATACCATATTAAATAATCACTCATCTTCTATGTCCATATTGTGTGACATCACATCTCGAGGAGATCATTCAAACGAGGCGGCAATAATATTTTCAGGACAGAACCAATTTTGAGATTAAAGTGAAGGAATTGTCATATAGGAACTATTTAAAGATGGGGTCAGTAGCCTATTTCATCAACATTGCAAAGTATACTTTACTAGCAAAGTATACTTTGAGGGAGTAATCATTTATTTTTCCTGAAATGCATTGTTTCATATAGAACTAACAAATGCATATATTTCATGATTAAAAGTATGCAGAATTATTATACTGAATGTATTACATTATCACAGCCAAATTGGCTGTGAAAATGTAATAAATTCGGTATAATAAAAATTAATAAATTTATCATAAAATTGAAAATTTCTCCCTCAAAGTATACTTTGCTACTAAAGTATACTTTGCAATGTTGATGAAATAGGCTACAGGTCTGTAGCTATTATGGTCTAAAGGTTTTACAAGTTACAAGACAAAATTGGCAAATTCTAAGTAAAGAAATCGAGGGGGTCGTTTCGAAGGCCCAAGGGGCCCCGAGGTATCTAGGGGGGGGGGGGGGGGGTCTAAGGCTACTGGTCCCGCACACCAGGGTGCATTGTAGGGGTTATATATTTTGGGTTCAGGATTTAGAGATAACATTAATATACACAAAGAGCGTTTAATCTTGATTACATGCTTTATTGCATGCTAATAAGAGCTAGGCTCCACCTCTTTCCTTTCTCCCCTTCTTGGGAGACGACATGCAAGGTCATCGAGCCAGTGCCGTCGTTAAATCCAAGCATTTACATTTACGTGTAAAACCGAACACTTTTGATGTTAAAAACTTTTGGAATAGTTATATAATAATTAGGTACACATTTAATTGCCGTAAGAATACATTTTTTACATAATTTGAGGGCCAAAATCTTTAACCCTTTCAACCCGAAGTAACTGGAATGGACAGTCATATGTAATTTTTAAATCAATCCAATTGCCACAAAATGTGTGTTTTTTTAATACGAAAATTACTTGCAAAAGTGCAGATCCTTATGAGACGGCTCGTCACGAGCCGGCTCATCTGGATCTACACTGTTTGCCAATTCCACTATACAGGTATGTTGTGTTGAAAGGGTTAATCCGCGCCCTAGTATTTTATCGTGATTCATCTAATCGGCGAACACCAATCATACCGTTCTGTCATTAAATTATAAATGCAATAATGTACATAATTATAATAATATACCACCACAGCGTATTTAATTTATGATGGTAGAATTAGTTATCAATAAGTGTAATAAATGCAATATATTAATTCAGACATTACATATTTAGTGTCAATCATTAAATAATATGATAGCAACTTCTGCCCAAATCATAGCTATTTTATTCTGTCAACACAGTGCGTATGTGCCGTGAAACATTTTTGATATCCTGTTAATACGACCTAATCACTGCGTATGAATATGTGCGGTGATTGTGGTTATTTTTGTTTTCATTGTAAAGCCATTTGTAGGCATTGACGGGATAAATAGAACAGTAGGTTAGTGTCGTGAATGGAAAAATGTCTGGCGCGGCACGGAAACGGGATGTGCTCGGCAGAGCCTCGCCCATCCCGTTTCCTAAGCCTTGGCATATATTGTTTCCCATTCACGGCACTAACCTACTACTCTCTATAGCACTGGTGCTGCATGTACATTCCGTACCGGCGGAACATATTTCAAGTCGAAAAAATACACCGGTTTCCTGACGAGATGCCACTCATATCCACTACTTAAAGCTATCGAATGTTTCGTCTAGTAACCGGCGCATGTATCTTGCGCCCATTACTAGACGAAAATGCAGTATCTTCTGTATGTAGCTGAATGGGAATTCGTCAGTAATACGGCGGCCGTATACCAGAGTATAGGTCGCTGTAATATGCCAGATTATATGTTACATGCCGCGGTAATATGCCAGATTATATGTTACAGGCCGCGGTAATATGCCAGATTATATGTTACAGGCCGCGGAAATATACCGGATTATATGTTGCAGGCCGCGGTATTATGCCGGATTATATGTTACAGGTCGCGGTAATATGCCAGATTATATGTTGCAGGCCGCGGTAATATGCGAGATTATATGTTGCAGGCCGCGGAAATATACCGGATTATATGTTGCAGGCCACGGTATTATGCCGGATTATATGTAACAGGTCGCGGTAATATGCCAGATTATATGTTGCAGGCGGCGGTAATGTGCCGGATTATATGCTGCAGGCCGCGGTAATATGCCGGCCAGATAATATGTTGCAGGCCGCGGTAATATGCCGGATTATATGTTACAGGCCGTGGTAATATGCCAGATTATATGTTGCAGGCCGCGGTAATATGCCGGATGATATGTTATAGGCCGCGGTAATATGCCAGACTATATGTTGCAGGCCGCGGTAATATACCGGAGTATATGTTATTGGTCGCGGTAATATGCCGGATTATACGTTACAGGCCGCGGTAATATGCCAGACTATATGCCAGACTATACGTTACAGGCCGCGGTAATCGTGGTAATATGCCAGATTATACGTTACAGGCCGCGGTAGTATGCCATATTATATGTTGCAGGCCGCGGTAATATGCCAGAGTATATGTTACAGGCTGCGGTAATATGCCAGACTATATGTTACAGGCCGCGGTAATATGCCGGATTACATGTTACTGGTCGCGGTAATATGCCGGATTATATGTTACAGGCCGCGGTAATATGCCGGATTATACGTTATATGCCGCAGTAATATGCCGGATTATATGAGCCGCGTCGCTAGAAAACCTGTCTGCAGGAATTTTTTGTTTGGTACATTTCACATTTTGTTACTATGACAATGGTATTTGTATGACGAATTGAACGCTTGTTTTTGATCAATGATATCTGCAATATTCATTAATATAGTATAGTTTATACAACACCACTATGCAGGTCGTTTGAGCAAAATAGACGTCACGTAAAAGCGACGTCAGGTGACGTCAAAACGACGTTGTAAACAGTATCTACCGTTACACATAGAGTATACGCCAACATTTACAATAGTTTGCAAGTTGACATAATCGAACTAGAAGATTCGGTAAGCTGAATTATTGTTGTTGACGTCGTGTTTACTGAGCGTTTTAACAATTTATAATTATAGAAAACCACGGAAGTATATCGATTAACTGATTGGGGAGATAATCCATGAAACATGGGTATACAAACTGTTTATTCTGAAAGGCAGTGTTCGTGTCTGATGACAGGCACCTTTACTTTCATGCGTTACTCACTATGTACAGTTCACAGTCACTCGAATAGCGTGAGAGCAAAAGCCTGAATCGCTGACATGTAATTTCTACTCCATCGCAGTCTCTCACTCGCCTAGTGGGAGATCACCTTCAATGGTAGCGCGTTGAAGTCTACCTCATGGACAAAATGGCTATGGTAACATATCAGCATGTCCTACCACCGACCTGTGTTTGTTTTGGGAGTATTGCGATAGCAGTTTGTCTTTGGAAGACTCAAATCAAAATGCGATGGTCCCAAAGTAAGAATACATGAGAAGGGGGAAGATATATAATAATAACAAGACCCCAAGTCAAGAGATCGTTGATAATCGCCGAACAGTACTAGAAGAACCATATCAATTGCTAGTGCGCACAGTTTTGTTGTATTTGACAAGATGTTCACGCACAATCCATGACACTAATGTCTCCAACATGTTGCCTTGAAATACAATCCCACAGTTACTGTATCTAGTTATTGACGTTTTGCATTATTATATTTATATCACGACTTGACACTATTTTCACACACAGTCCATGATACAAATGTCCCCAACATGTTGCCTTGAAATATCATCCCACCGTATCTAGTTGTTTATATTGACATGACACACATGTTAGCGTGCATTCAGATTGAAGCTTTTCATATTCAGACAACAGAAACGTCGAATGTTCACTATATCGTCCCGCTTACAGCTGTACTTGGACCACCTGCTGAAAAACTGGACTTTACAATAAAATGCTGTCAAAACATGTTTTTATTGAGAAAGAATGCAAAATCAACATCAAACGACAATGTTCATGCTCAGCAGTGTAAGGGTTATATATAGAGGAAATCATCCATTTGGGATATAAAATAGCGGCTGTTACAGAGAGGTGGCTGTTGTAGAGAGGTGGCCGTTCGGGGAGGTTCGACTGTATATAACCTGTCGGCGATCGAGAAAGGATTCCCCAGTGACTGAATGGCGAACATCGTATGTTCTGATCAAACGGCGCATATGCACAGATGAGACTGATTTGTCGCTATACTAGTCGTAATATACATGGCTTTTTAGCAGGAGATATTTTTTCGGTAAAGGTAGCGATAAATTTTAATTTTATACATTATATTAGAAGGAAAGAATTGAACAATAGACTGAAAATTCGCGTCGAGTTAACCAGATCTGTAGCATATTTCACCAACATTGCAAAGTATACTTATCTAGCAAAGTATACTTTGAGGGAGTAATCATTTATTTTTCCCGAAATGCATTATTTCATATAGAGCTAACGACTGCATATATGTGATGATTAAAAGTATGCATACTTATTATACTGAATGTATTACATTATCACAGCCAAACTGGCTGTCATAATGTAATAAATTCAGTATAATATAATAAAAATCAATACATTTATCCTTAAATTGAAAATGTCTCCTTCAAAGTATACTTTGCTAGATAAGTATACTTTGCAATTTTTGTCAAATCGGCTACTGAAACATGGATTTATGAGGGTAACTGGGCCCAGGCTACATCGGTCTACAAATATGATGCCGCCCATATGTATGTAAATAAAAAATATAGCTTCCACAGAGTTTTCACCTGTAAATGGTGGTCGATATAGAGAATAGTAGGTTAGTGCCGTGAATGGGAACAAAATATCTGGCAAGACATAGGAAACGGGATGGGCGAGGCTCTGCCGAGCACATTCGGTTTCCGTGCCGCGCAAGATAGTTTTCCCATTCACGGCACTAATTAACCTACTATTCTATTTATCCCGTAAACACATACAAATGGCTTTAAAATGCAAACAAAATAACCCCAGCCACCGCACGTATTCATACGCAGTGATTAGATCGTATTGACAGGATATCAAAAATGTTTTACGGCGCCGTGTTTCACGGCACATACGCACTGTGTTGATGGGATAAAACAGTTAACGTGGACAGTTATCTGTAAACTGTGTCAAAGAAGATATCTTGTCAAAATAAAGGAACATAAAAAGCACATGTCAATAATAGACAAACATTTATATATATATCAACAGCAAAATAATAAAAGAAACTTATCGTTACGCCATTATTCAATTTATTGTTAATAACAACATATATAAGATATGCCCGTTTCGAATAAAATTGTCACGCGGTGGATTTCGATCGTACGTCCGGTAGTATACGATAGTTTAACGCTCATCCAATACATTCTCAGACAGGACCCAGGACAGATCGAAGCCTGTTTCGTTTTTTCACACACATTCGCCCGATTATAGATATATTTGGGAATGTATCTTACACTTAATAAAGTTCAAATAAAACTTAACCGAATTTATAACGCTCACATTAGTAATAATATGCTATCATCAAGGGGAGATAACATATTAAAATGTATTAAAATAATAAAAACACCGAGATGCGTTGTTCTTCTGTTCGTTGGATACTTTAACACCACCATGACCACCGAAGAAACCTAACATGGCGGTCTGACAAACGTCGATAATTGGAAATCTCGGCGGAAATTACGTCAGCTAAGTTTACGACGTCGTCAGATTCCCGAAGCCAGGTTTTCGCGCAACGAGGCTCATATGTTACAGGCCGCGGTGATATGTCACATTATACGTTACAGGCCGCGGTAACATGCCGTGTTATAAGTTACAGGCAGATTATACGTTACAGGCCGCGATAACATGCCAGATTATATGTTACAGGCCGCGGTAATATGCCAGACTATACGTTACAGGCCGCGACTATATGCCAGATTATATGTTACAGGCCGCGGTAATATGCCAGAGTATATGTTACAGGCCGCGGTAATATGCCAGATTATACGTTACAGGCCCGGTAATATGCCAGATTATATGTTACAGCCCGCGGTAATATGCCAGATTATAACTTACAGGCCGTGGTAATATGCCAGATTACATGTATATGTTACAGACCACGGTAATATGCCAGATTATATGTTACAGGCCGCGGTAATATGCCAGATTATATGTTACAGGCCGCGGTAATATGCCAGATTATATGTTACAGGCCGCGGTAATATGCCAGATTATATGTTACAGGCTGCGGTAATATGCCGGATTATATGTTACAGGCCGCAGTAATATGCCGGATTATATGTTACAGGCCGCGGTATGTTACAGGCCGCGGTAATATGCCGGATTATATGTTACATGCCGCGGTAATATGCCGGATTATATGTTACAGGCCACGGTAATATGCCGGATTATATGTTACAGGCCGCGGTAATATGCCGGATTATGTGTTACAGACCACGGTAATATACCGGATTATGTGTTACAGGCCACGGTATTATGCCGGATTATATGTTACAGGCCGCGGTAATATGCCGGATTATATGTTACATGCCGCGGTAATATGCCGGATTATATGTTACAGGCCGCGGTAATATGCCGGATTATATGTTACAGGCCATGGTATTATGCCGGATTATGTGTTACAGGCCGCGGTAATATGCCGGATTATATGTTACATGCCGCGGTAATATGCCAGATTATACGTTACAGGCCGCGGTATGTTACAGGCCGCGGTAATATGCCGGATTATGTGTTACAGGCCGCGGTATTATGCCGGATTATATGTTACAGACCGCGATAACATGCCAGATTATATATTACAGGCCGCGGTAATATGTCAGATTATATGTTACAGGCCGCGGTAATATGCCGGATTATATGTTACAGGCAACGGTAATATGCCGGATTATACGTTACAGGCCGCGGTAATATGCCAGATTATATGTTACAGGCCACGGTAATATGCCAGCTTATATGTTACAGGCCGAGGTAATATGCTAGCTTATATGTAACAATTTACAGGCCGTGGTAATATGCCAGATTATATGTTACAGGGCGCGGTAATATGCGAATTATATTTTTACAGTTACAGGCCGCGGTAATATGCCCGATTATATGTTATAGGCCTCGGTAATATGCCAGGTTATAACTTACAGGCCGCGGTAATATGCCAGAGTATATGTTACAGGCCGCGGTAATATTCCAGATTATATGTTGCAGGCCGAGGCCGCGGTAATATGCCAGATTATGTGTTACAGGCAGAAGTAATATACCAGATTATATGTTGCAGGCCCCGGTAATATGCCAGATTATATGTTGCATGCCGCGGTAATATGCCAGATTATATGTTACAGGCAGCGGTAATATGCCAGATGATATATGTTACAGGCCGCGGTAACATGCCAGATATCTGATATGTTACAGGCCGCGGTAATATGCCAGATTATATGTCACATGTCGCGGTATTATGCCGGATTATATGTTACAGGCCGCGGAAATATACCAGGCCGCGGCAATATGCCAGATTATATGTTACAGGCCGCGGTAATATGCAAGATTATATGTTACAGGCCGCGGTAATATGCCAGATTATATGAGCCTGGCGCCGATGTCATCGTTAACCCTGGACGCCATCGCGGGGAAAGAGGAAGACGCCGTTGTGGTGGACTACATCCTCAAAGGTACCACAACACCAACGATTCGCCTATATGAGACACGCTATGCGATTTTGTACCTTCGGACATCTACGTAATTCATTGAATACGTTTACAAAATTTACAATATTTCTCATAAATAAAGTGAAAAGGTAACTCTGAAAATTTTGTCAACTTTTACCGCCTTTAACGGAAAATATTGAAACTTTTGTAAGCGTATTTCATGAAATTACGCAGATGTACGAAGGTACAAAATCCCATGGCGTGTGACTGGAGAAATGGGACTTATGGGATGTGCGGCAAGTGTAGCTCCCGAAAGTGCTTACACTCATGTAGCTTGATTACGATCTATGTTGCTTGTTAGAAGCATGACGGGTGCTTCTTTAACTGAATATTGGAAAATCCAAACTCCTGTAGCCGATTTCCCCAAAATTGCAAAGTATACTTGTCTAGCTAAGTACACTTTGAGGGAGCAATCAATTATTTTTCTCGAAATGCATTATTTCATATAAAAACTAACGACTGCATATATTTGATGATTAAAAGTATGCATACGTTTTATACTGAATTGATTACATTATCACAGCCACGCTGTGATAATGTAATACATTCAGTATAATACAAATTAACAAATTTGCCCTTAAATTGAAAATTTCTCCCTCAAAGTGTACTTAGCAAAATAAGTATACTTGGCAATTTTGATGAAATCGGCTACTGGTCAAACTGTGTGAATGCACAAGCTGATCTGCATCAACACTGGTTGCAATGCACATAAGCCCCATTTCTACAGCCACATACTATTATATTGATCTAATATTGTATAGGTCAGAAAACGCCCAATCAGTTTAATGTATACTGTAACCGAGCGGAATACTCCAGAGTTACAGGTGTTGTAGAAACAAAAATGCTACCCCGCTCCATACCCAAGGTGCATGATCACGTGGTTACAACAACAACAACGTCGCCCACTCCAAAGTAAGTATTATTTGATATTTTCCTTAATATGCAACGGATTTTGATGAAATATGACACAGATTTATGTCGTTTTTGCGAAGAATCGATTTCCGTGTCGCAAAAACGACAAAAGTTTGGGCGAAAATAAAGAGACCACCAAATGCAGCTTAACAAGACGCGGCGTTTGATGCGCCATATATGTCATGAAAATCCGTTACGTAATAAGGACACTATAAAATAATACGTACTTTGAATCGGTACTTGTTGTTGTTGTTAGTACCACGTGATCATGAACCTTGATACCTCTCGTAGATAACATGTCGGAGGCGAATTATTGTAGCTACAGGTGCTGCACTCCGAGCCAGCGTAAAATGTTTCACGTCGAAAAAGGTACCGGATTCCATTCAGATACGTGCAAAAGATACTGAATAAACACATACCGGTTACTAGACGAGAATGCGTTTATACATACTATACCTCTAAGTAGAACTGAGTGGCATCTCGTCATGCCACCGGTGTATTTGTCGACGTGAAACATTTTACGCCGGCGCGGAGTGCAGCATGAGTGATAATAATATATAGGCGTGACTCGGGGTATTGCAGGGTGCTTTGTTATACACGGTGTAAGTGGGTGAAAGTGGGTAACCTGATATTTCCTCTCCAGGGGCGGATCCAGGATTTATATCTCGAAGGGGGCGTGGATTCTCAATCGTAAATGAAACATACATTGTTGTCAACTTTCCTAGTTGCGAAACGTAGCTCTTGAAATCTACTCCCGTACAGTCCGGAGTAGTTTGCAACACATTTATGCATTTTTTTCTCATTTCTCATCAAAAGTATATGTTGTTACCACTCAATTGAACCGTCTCGACGAGACGGTTCAATTGAGTGGTAACAACATATATTTTGGGGGAGAAATAAGAAAAAAGATCAGCTATGTCCACATAAATAATTGTGTTAACAACTTAACTCGGCAAATTTTAGAGGGGGTGTGCGCCGGGCACGCCCCCGCCTGGATCCGCCAATGCTCCCGATAATATCTCTCGAAATGGCTTTGTCAGAGATGTGTAAAAAGTTGTACTACCGGGGAAAGTAAATATTGTAATTATAATAATAGTACTAGTCCGTCGACAAATTCATAGAAACTCAAGTGCGCGTTAAGGGTATTCACTATTGCATAGTTTGACAATTTACCCGACCTAATATATATTGATTGCCGCAACTATTTGACAATTTTAAAGCATATGTAGAAATGTGCTATTCGAATAAGCAGGTGAATCCGTCATTGCGCATGCATGGAGATAAAGATAAAGCATAAACATATAAATATTAATGTAAACCTAAAATACGAGGGGGAGCTGCTCGCAAAATATTTACATCGCATCTCCTGCGCTCTGACGTATGTTTTAGGGTTATGATTTTAGGTTTAAAATTAATATTTAGACGCGCAACGTTGCAATTTAGCGAATATAACTACTGAAAAACAAAGCGGCGAATTTTAGCTCCGGTGTGGGGCGATTAGTTGGGTGGGGACGGATTGGGGGACTGCTCTTGCTCGTATGTCAATTGATGTACTCATCTACTTCACTAGCACGTTAATGTATCTTTTTACATAATTTCCAAGAATTATTTGGTTTGTTTATGTTTTAATTCTGAACATTTGTGTCACGTTACGCAGTTTCAATTCCAGCCGCTGACATTTTGGGCCACAACCAGGGTGGTTACATGGGATTGAATTTGTCTTTCTTAAACTAATTACACCTATGCTTTAATTAGTGAATATCCAGAACAGGATATGTGCAGGTTATGGGGAAATTCGCCCCACGACATCCATACTAAAAATGAAAGTAGCAGAGAACAGCCAATTATGTGGTTCAATTGATGGGTTTACATTTATTGAACATAGGCTGCAATAATTATTTACGATAACGAAAGAAGCGATACATACGCATATTACTTTTTTTGTGAAATAAGTTTGGTATAGCCAGAAATAAACATTACTGAAATCTATGTTTCTGGTGTAATCAACTAGAATGCACGTTTCAGGCGCTGATCCAGGATTTCGGGTTGTGGGGGGGGGGGGGGGGGGGGGAGCTTTTGCAATACTTGACTATATTATCGAACGCGCTAGGGGGGTCCGGGGGCAATCTGAACTTTTTTTAAATCTACATCGCATTTCCTGCGTTCTGGCGCATTTTGGAACAAAACAAACCCCAATAAACAATAAATTCACAACTCGAACGTAGAAACGTGCCTTGTAGCTTGTAACAAATCTTTACGTCGGTCGAATTTTAGGGAGGGGGGGGGGGGGGGGGGGGGGGGGGGCGCCCCCCCCCCCCCCACCCCCCCCCCCCCTGAATCCGCCCTTGCGTTTGTCATTTCAAACTGAATTTGACACATGAGGAAACGAAAACAATGCATCCCTTTCGACCCTTGGTGTTTACTGGAATATTTCACGCATGCGCATTATGCCGAGCACCTGCTTGTCGATATTGAAAAACATGGCCGCTGAGAAGCAAGTGAAGAGTTAGTCGTGGATTTTCACGTTGGAATGGGTTAACCGCGGTTAGACGCCATATACATCAACGGGAAAATGATCCAGAATTCGAATGAGCTAGCTGTCACGGTGCCCACGCTGAGAACGGAGGAGCAAGTGGCGCCGAGTCGGCCAAGTAGCCGCGGCCCGGTAGTGTCTGAAGATCACGAAGTCGAAGGTAGTTAGTGGTGTGTGGGGATAATTTTCGCGTTGTCAACACCTTTACTGGTTATTGTATTTGATGCAAATATGGTATTATTGTGCATTAGTACCATATGTATGATACGCATTGTATTATTTGACTTGATTTCATCTGTAAGTGCTGTAAACTCGCGTTGATTTTCTGAGATTTTTGGCAATTATCATGGCACTTCCAAAATGGGGAGCATATCCATAAGTTATCTCCCTTGATGTAATTTGATAAGCAAAGCTCCAGATAAGTAGAGCAGGGCTTGAAACTAACGGTCGCCCGTGGCTAGAAGATTTTAGTAAGGGCTGGTTATTTTTAACTCTGACCAGCCTGTGTGGCGAGTAAAAAGATGCAGCTGATATGCCTTCACTAGTTTAGAACTTGAAGTGAAAGTCATCGCGCTGTATGTTTACAAAAATGTGTCGGTGAAAATGGTTGTAAGCTGCTTCCCTATTGGTGAGTAGCAATAAAATATCATTGGTCTGCCGATCCAAACTGGCAAGAAATACTGAATACCGTAAAGATGCTAATAGACGTCCATACTCTAATAGACGCCCACCCCACACTTTTTACGTTGAAAATTACTAATTTTTTTGGCTGATTGTCACGAAATTAGTGCCTCTAATAAATGCCCAGTACTAACTTGAAACAAAATCGGAGCTAATTGTCAATAATTTTTTTCTTTCCAGTATTTCGAATGCAACATCCTTGAAAATCGGGAAAAACAACATAATTGCTACTTTCACTTTCAAAAGCAGAAGCGAAGTTTGACTGTATCCGGTGTCACAGTAAATTCCTCATTGGCAGTAGCTATTTGCATGGACACAGGACGATCATAATTTACACGGTTACGGAGAGGCCCTTTTCAAAGCATCTCGAACCCAATTCGTATAATAAGGGTGAAATTGACATCATGTTTGATTGTTGGCCGATATTTCCTAGGAGATGAGCAAAAATAAATATGTCTTGTTCTGGACGTGGCCGTGGGCTGAAATTAACCGATACGGACCGAAACGTTCACGGGCCGAAACGTCCATGGTCCAAAACGGTGACAGTCAATAGACGTAAATCTGATTGACGCTGTCTTTATATATACATTACCAGTATTTTAAAATTTTTACCGAGTACCATAATGACCAAAGTGGGCCGAAACGTCTTTGTCCAAAATGTCCATAAACTGACAGACAGTACAATCACGTCCGTCAGACGTTTGAGAGTAACGTCCCTTCGTTGTGTTTTTGTTCAGATAGTAGAAAATTTTATATTTTTATCATTTTCCCTTTGCTGAATAACACATGCCTCTATTAAACGTCCACCCAAGACTTCGGAAGCAGGGGTGATTTTAATAGACGCCCGGGCGTCTATTAGAATCTTTAGTGCAGTGTTTCAGATCGGACATAGTCCAATCAAATTTTGGTTTGTCCGATGTTATTTTCTTGAGCTGGTTATTTTGTCCGATACAAATTTTAATGAGATATTTGACCGATACATTGCACTGAACTCGGTCCGAATGCATACAGTATGAGTACACGTGCCTACTGCCGTTACATAGTGCACTGCCGTCGAATCTGATCGCGATTGTGTTTGTTGTTATTCAAATTTTACGACTGCCGTAAAATGGAAAGTTCCCTGTAAATTTGTACCCATACCATTTCGTACCCATACCATTTCTTTTTTCTGGTCATTTCGTACCTATAGGTTACTGTGTTTGTTTTATTATTTCATGAGTGGCCCAAAATAAATTGCGCCAATGCGCCCCTACGGCGCACATAAATTCGCCCAATTGCGCAACATGTTTACTGAACCACGAAGAGAAATCAGAATAACCGTGTCGGAACATCAGTATATTCAATCAAGTACGGCATGTAGCGACAATGTGTTATCGATTTTCATTGGTCAGCGCTATTGGTTATAGTAATTAGATATGTAGATGGTGATTTCATTGGCCAACCTTGCAAACATGAGACATTCTGAGAAAATGGTGTTACCGAAACGTAAAAGCGTACATATTTTTTTTTCGCGAAAAAGGCAAAGTTGTCATTCGGAAGATCGTGAAAGTAAAGCCGGGCCGAGCACTGAATCGCAAACCCCCACTGACAAATCTCATTATCCGGAAACAGAGGATGTGACTGCCTGTTTACGTATTTGGCGGAAGAAACTGGCGGCCAAGAACGGACCGAAACAGAAGGTGGTGCCGATCGTAAACAGACCAAAACAACCGATTCGGAACATTTTTTTGACAATTTTTCGCGAATGACACGCAAATAACCTCTGTGGACCATATGGCCCCTTCACTGTTCATGGTCATGGGCACAGTTCTGTCTGTTTTCTGTCGTCTAAGAGTGGCACCAAACTGCAGTGCTCCAGTTAAACTGCGTATTTGCTTAAATACCCAATTAAAATTGCCAAAAAAAACCCAATTGAAATCAGAAGAGGCGAGTATCAAAAAGCAATACAAAAATTGTGGTATCTTTATCATGCTGCAGAAAACAATAAACATACCACAAATATAGCATATTTTTCTTATTTTCCATGAAAACACATCTTGGTATTTCATTAGAATTGTCTCCAAGGAGACAATTCTGATGAAATGCCAAAGAAATGTTTTCATTTCTAAGCAAACTATTCAATACTTGCCGTCAGTTGATGTGTAACAGTAGTGTAGTTTTATTTTACCCAATTCAAATTTTGAAATACCCAATTGCTTCAGAAATGATGGAATGACAATACACAATTACTAATTCCTTATCTGGAGCCCTAAAACTGTGAAAATATTGGTCTTAAACTCCACCAGAATGCTGGAAATTGAATGTGGACTTCAAAAGACTTTATTTTGTGGGGCGCGGGCATGTCCGCGGACCGGACTTGTCCTATCCATTTTGAAAAATGTCCTATCCATTTTACTGGTAACTGGAAAAATGTTCTATTAAAAAAAATTGGATATGAAACACTGTAGTGTATTAATTCCATTTGCTGGATAGAAATGTATTGCTTGTACACAGTCATTCAAATGTAAATTGGTCCAGAGACAATTAATATTACAATTAAATAGGTATTATTTGCACACTGAACTGAATTGTTACTTATGGTACATCATTGAAGTTGTGGGTGGTTGGTCGGGCGAACGCGACGGCGTAAATTAACGGTAGGGATTCCTCCTTATAGGAATCACGATTTGCCTGCTTTGGCCCTCAGGTACGTTTTTTATCTTTGGCTCTTTTGGGAGTTGGGTTATTGCCCATTTTTATACGCCCGTTTGAAAAAATGGGACGTATTAATTTATTGTACGGGCGGGCGGGCACAGCTTGTCCACGCAATAACTAGAGGTCTACTTGACGGATTGTAACCAAATTTGGTATACATTTTTACCACGGCAAGCCGAAGAAGCCTATTGATTTTCAAAACTTTCCGATGACTTATCTCCCCTTGGCAGCCATTTTTATTTTTCACACTCTATCCTTGTCCACGCAATAACTCAAGTTCTACTTCACCGCTCGTAACCAAATTTGGTATACATATTTATCACGGCAAAACGAAGAAGCCTATTGATTTTGAAAAATTTCCGATAACTTATCTCCCCTTGGCGGCCATTTTTAATTTTCGCACTCTGTATCCTTGTCCACGCAATAACTAAAGTTCGACTTCACCGATCGAAACCAAATTCGGTATACATGTTTATCATGGCAAGACAAAGAAGCCTATTGATTTTGAAAATTTTATGATACTTATCTCCCCTTGGCAGCCATTTTTAATTTTCGCACTCGTCCACGCAATAAGTCGAGTTCTTACGGATCGTAACCAAATTTGGTTTACATGTTTATCACGTCAAGATGAGTTATCTCCCTTTGTTGACTGGCCTTGCCTCGACGGGTGTATATTGTGACCTTCGGCACTCTTGTTAAAGTAGTAAGATTATTACTGATCCTACTGCTTTTAGGAGGGGCCAAGTGATTCTGGTGTGGCTAGTGTAAATAAGTGTATAATTATGTCAACATTCCACCAGTTCTAAAAGTGCCCGCTTTACAGATATAATAATGTAGTAATAACCCCCGCTGATCCCAAGGTCAAGGTCAAATACTTGGTCTCTTTACAAAACTTAACATCAGAGAAATAAGTTATAACTTCTATTTCCTTCATTGAAAATTCTTAATATTTCACTTGTGCATTCCTCTAAGGTTGTACTATCATGCTGTGACAAATCCTCGACTGTCCAGCCCCTGCTGATTCCAAGGTCAAGGTCACATACTTAGTCTCAGAGAAATATGTTATAACTTCTACTTCTTTCATCGAAAATTCTTAATATTTCATGCATGCATTCCTCTAAGGCTCTACTATCATGCTGTGACGAATCCCTGCTGATCTCGAGGTCAAGGTCACATACTTTGTCTCTTTACAAAACTTAACAGAGAAATTGGTTAACTTTTATTTCATTGCTCGGATCTGCTTCACATTTCACACACGCATTGCTCCAATGGACCTCTACCACAGTGTGACAAATTCACGTTCTTTCCGCCCCCACTAAGCCCAGAGGCAAGGTCACAAGCCCACACACTTGGAATTTATTTTACATATTTAGGGGTACCTGGGCCCACGCTGGGGTATTCCGTAAGACTCGCTTACTGACCAATCTAGTTTTGCCAGAACATGTCTCAGATGATATCCCAGATATATAGAACAGTCTGTGCCTACTGAGTGGGCATGTACCTTTAAAATGGGATCGAACCTGTCTGGCCGGCCTTACATGACCCTAGCTGTTGATATGCCGTTAAACACCAATAAACAAACAAACAAAAAATATGAATTTGAAACGCACATTAGATTTATCTCCACAGAAAACCAATATTGTGCCAGCACATTATAATTGTCACCCAAGACAACCATGTTTTGTACCCAGCACATTAGAATCATCTCCCTAGGAAAGCATTTTGGGCCAGCACATTAGAATCGTCACCCAAGGAAACCATTTTGTGCCCAGCACATTAGAATCATCACCCAAGGAAACCATTTTGTGCCCAGTGTAACATTAGAATCATCTCCCAAGGAAACCATCTTGTGCCCAGCACATTAGAATCATCACCATCGGAAACCATTTTGTGCCAGCACATTAGAATCATCTCCCAAGGAAACCATTTTGTGCCCAGTGTAACATTAGAATCATCTCCCAAGGAAACCTATCTTGTGCCCAGCACATTATAATCATCTCCCTAAGGAAAGCATTTTGTACCCAGCACATTAGAATCATCTCTGTAGGAAAACATTTTGTGTTTGTGTTTTCATGGAAAAATAAGAAAAATATGCTAAATTTGTGGTCTGTTTATTGTTTTGCAGCATGATAAAGGTACCACATTTTTTTCATTGTTGTTTGAGAGTACTACTTCTGATTTCAATTGGGTTTTTGGCAATTTTAATTGGGTATTTAAGCAAATACGCACCTTATCTTCAGCTCTGCATTCCATAAATGTAGCACCCATCATCGTTCTAGTTAGCCATTTAGATCGTTACCAGGCAATGGAAGTGTGCTATTTGATCAGGAGCTACACTGGTCACAAATCTGATAAGCCCCATTTGTCCGGTCACGGCCACATATCATGATTATGTCACATCACAATACATGCTCTCTGCAAGGCATACAATCATGCTCCAGATAAGGAATTAGTAATTGAGTATTTTCACTCCATCATTTCTGAAGCAATTGGGTATTTAAGTCTCCTTGGAGACAATTCTAATGAAATACCAAGATGTGTTTTCATGGAAAAGAAACAGCTATATTGGGTATTTCAAAATTTTAATTGGGTAAATAAAATCACACTACTGTTTACACATCAATAGACAGCAAATATTGAATAGTTTGCTTCGAAATGAAAACATTTCTTGACATTTCATTAGAATTGTCTCCTTGGAGACAATTCTAATGAAATACCAAGATGTGTTTTCATGGAAAATAAGAAAAATATGCTATATTTGTGGTCTGTTTATTGTTTTCTGCAGCATGATAAATGTACCACAAAATTGTAATTGCTTTTTGATACTTGCTACTTCTGATTTCAATTGGGTTTTTGGCAATTTTAATTGGGTATTTAAGCAAATACGCAGCTTATCTGGAGCTCTGCACATTGATTATTGGTAAAAGATGTTACTATCATGTTTCTAGTGAAGAGTCAAAAGGTTAGCTGAGGACAAAGCCATAAATATCGGTCAATGCTCCTGTTATGTATATTATTACCACAACAGGCGAATTATGAAAGCAGACTTATAGCTATGAGAGTTGCCTACGACATAAGGGGAGAGTATCGCAGCAATTTTGTTTCTAGCTTGTGTAGTATAGTTTCTCAGCAACTGCAGTGAAACCTCTCTAAACCGGACAACAAGAAACATTTGTGATCATCATAATTTGTGTGGGTGTCTTGGTCCTTTATCTCGGGTGATAATGCCTGTTCGTGATCGCATAGCACTCGACTACGGTTTGCAATAATCAAATGCCTGATTTACAGTGAAACCTCGCTAATCCGGACACCCTGGGGACCTAGCAATCAAATGGTTTATCCCTTTGAACCTGAAAGCCCGCTATAGCGGTTTATGCAAACAGTGCAGATCCAGATGAGCCGGCTCATTACGAGCCGTCTCATCAGGATCTGCACTTTTTGCACGTAATTTTCATATTTCTTAGAACAAAAACACCCCCTTTTCATAAATGGACGAATCTGAAAATCATTTTGTGACCATTGGATTGGTCGGAACATTAGCATATCGCAGTCCATTCCAGTTCCTTAGGGTTGAAATGAAAGGGTTAATAAATAATTTGTCATACATTCATGATCCTGCTTATTTGTGAGAATTAATTGTGGCATTGGCAGATCTATAAGTGGGCCTATTACATTTCCAACCAGCGCATAGCAGACTCGCAAGCAGGAATTCACAGGATCTCACAATTAATTCTCCCAAACAGGAAATTGAAAATAGACCTGAGCGGGGAAGATTTTGAAACTTCACAATGAGGGTGTAGCGGTATCTGTCTAAATGGTGAACAGTGTAGACCCAGACCAGACTGTGCAGATGCACAGTCTGGCCTGGGTTTACAATGGTCACAAGGACAATAAGCCGAGTTTCACGAGATGAGATTTTAATTTGACAGATCATTCAGCGCGTCTAGTCGGCCATTCACCTTTCACACTGGTATTTTGCTCCTGGCATATCTTAATTCATTTAATGTGAATAAACTTGATTTATCACTGCAAGCATCTTCCTTTATATCAACGGTTGTTGTAACACGACCCAGATTTGTATTCTGGAGATGTTCTTTATTTTTCACTGGGTTTCCGTGATACATCTGTCTGTCTGTCTGTCGTACCACAAATTTGTTATTGGTTTTTGATTCTCGCTACTTCTGATTTCAATGTTTTTTTTGGCAATTTTAATTGGGTATTTACGCAAATATGCAGCTTATCTGGAGCTCTGTACACATGTAATATTATAGACAATAGTATCATGTTTTCTGGGTTGATATAATTACTGTCAGTGTGTTTATCATTTGGTGACATACACAACCTGTGTTTACCCTTTGAAACCGAAAGCCCACTATAGCGGTTTATGCAAACAGTGCAGATCCGCATGAGCCAGGATCTGCACTTTTTGAAAGTAATTTTCATACATGTATTTTTGAGAACAAAAAATACCCCCTTTTCATAAATGGACTACCGGTAGTCTGAAAATCATTTTGTGGTGATTGGATTGGCTGCAAAATTAACATACCAAATTCCATTCCAGTTACTGAGGGGTGAAAGGGTTATGCTTGTGTCAAGGTGATAGACTTACCTGCATTGTCAGTGGCTGTTAGATTCACAGACCCATTTATACAGGGAGTACTTCATATGTCATTTTTTGTCTCGCCCGCGAAAACGGAAAGCGAGACTTAGGTTTTGCTTTTCCGGAGTCGTCGTCGTCATCATTCAATGTTAAGTTTTCGTGTTACGGTCATTACTTCAACACCTTATCAGCTGCAGTCATCAAACTTTATACATACCTTTACTATATGTAGATGAATATTCTATTCTCGGGGTCAAGGTCAAGGGTCAAGGCAGAACAAGGCGAGACATTTGATTCCGCGGAATTCTTGGTTTAACCCTTATCATGCTGAGGATACGCACGCCATTATCATGATTATGTTTGCGGAAAATATTCTTAATTTTTCCTTCTGTGCGCTCAAAAATCGCAATATTTTCTTTCCTATATATGTGCTTGGAAGTATATGTCGTGACCACCATTTGAACCGTCTCATTGAGACGGTTCAAATGAGTGGTCACAACATATACTTTCATTGAGAAATAACAAAGATAAAAATATTATATTTAATAAATTTCATACTCGTAAAGGTGTATTCCGAAAAGAATGGGTTAACTCTTTTGCAGGCTAGCGGTGAAAATATCCGCCAAACAAATTAGGAGTATATGCTTTATTTCTCTCTGTAAATATGTCTTGAAATTTCATTAGACACAATTCTAATGAAATTCCAAGACATATTCCTGACATTTATAAGGAGAAATAAGAGAATATAATTAATTGTCATCTGCTATGTTTGAACTATTTATAGCCCACACATTTCCCAGCATGCAAAGAGTTAATACTGACCAACCTGGGGCCATAGGGTTATGAACTGTGGCGGTGATTGGAGAAATAGGGTGTATGGTGTTTGTGACCAGTGTTAACTTGTGATCAAATAGCACACTCCTGCAGCCTGATAATCAGGGATTCCGCTGGCGATCGCCACTTTCGCAATTGGCGATAAAAAATTACAATTTTCGAAACAAAATCAATACAATTTATTTATTTATTATTTTTTTTTTCGAAAATTGTAATTTTTTATTGCCGAATGTTTAGTTTTATCCTATTGGTTATTCCTTTTTTTTTGATTTTTTTTGATCTTTTTTTTACTTTTTTTTTTTTTAAGTGGCGATTTTTTGATTTTCCCCAGCGGAATCCCTGAACGATCTATTTTCATTGTTAGAAGCATCACAGGTTTTTCATTTATCGAATGACGTAAAGTGCATGTCCTGATCAGACTGTGCAGATGGATGCACAGGCTGATCTGAATTTACACAGGTCGCAAAACCCATAAGCCCATTTCTTTAATCTCTGCCACAAAATTAATATGTTATTTTTTTTTTTAATTGTATTTTATGCCCTACCAAGATAGTTGATGGCCATATAATTCCAGCACAAAAATATTTACACAATTCCCTAACATTTGATTGGCCCGTAGCAAGTCTCTGTCCAAAATTTATATCCCAGTAAACTCCCACGCCGAACTACTTTCTGTAACCGTGAGGCGCAGTTAAAATAATTCTTAGGAAAACGGAAAATAAACACATTTTCTTGATGCATTTATTTCAAATGCTGGAATTATAAAGAATGAATGGCATTTTTGTGGAATTTATCGGGGATATAAACTTGGAAAAGTCGCGGGAATACTGGACGAGGCCTTCCGGCCTTCGTCCAGTATTCCCGCGACTTTTCAAAGTTTATACCCCGATAAATTCCACAAAAAGGCCATTCATTCCTATATTAATGCTACCCTTGAATGGTAACAGTAAATTCCCCCTCCACTAGCTTGGTATGGCAGGCTTGTTCATCCGTCCGTCCCATCCCGACTGTCCATACATTCCTTCTCAACTCTTGTAGCTTGTAAATCTATTAACCATTAGACCACTATCTTATTTTTTGTTGTCGTCTGCTGTTATTTTCTATTTTCCATTTTTATCATCAAAAACATACTTTGACAGCACTTTAGAATAATTAACAACATGCTTTGACAGCACTTCAGAACAGCAGTGAACAAAAAATTAAGATAACTTTAATTATCAAAACTGGGAGTACAAAATACGCACAGTAATGTGAAAATACGCATTGATTTTCAAATTGAGTAGTGAAAATACTGTAATAAAGTTGAAAATTTACTGTGAAAATAAGTGAATTTTGTTCCCTATTTAATAAGGAAGAAAATCAATAATATATTTGTAAAAGTAAAATATGCATTGAACTTGAAATATGTGGGTATACTACTCTTTAGATACAAAACTTATCTGGAGGTCTGGCTTGAACTTGTTAAGTGTGTACATGTAGATATATGTGTATGTTATGCAGACGTGCAAAGTGACATGTTCAATATTTGTTAGTTCACTGTTCTGCATGCATTTTTCAGCGTTCATTTCACATTATCAAATTGTATCATTTACAGAAATAAAAGGTGATTTTAATATAGGAATGAATGGCCTATTTGTGGAATTTATCGGGGATATAAACTTGGAAAAGTCGCGGGAATACTGGACGATGGCCGGAAGGCTATCGTCCAGTATTCCCGCGACTTTTCCAAGTTTATATCCCCGATAAATTCCACAAAAAGGCCATTCATTCCTTATAATTCCAGCATTTGAAATAAATTCATCAAGAAAATGTGTTTATTTTCCGTTTTCTTAAGAATTATTTTAACTGCGCCTGACGGTTACGGAAAGTAGTTCGGCATTGGAGTTTACTGGGATATAAATTTTGGACAGAGACTTGCTACGGACCAATCAAATGTTAGGGAATTGTGTAAATATTTTTGTGCTGGAATTATTGCTCTTTACATGCAGCATTTATATGTATTATCAAGGTGTATGATCACGTGGTACTAACAACAACAACAAGTATCGATTCAAAGTACGTATTCTTTTATAGTGTCCTTATTACGTAACGGATTTTGATGAAATATGGCGCATCAAACGCTTCTTGTTAAGCTGCATTTGGTGGTCTCTGTATTTTTCGCCCAAACTTCTGTTGTTTTTGCGAAGAATCGATTTCCATGTCTCTGACACGGAAATCGATTCTTCGCAAAAATGACATACGTCTGTGCCAAACTCCCTAGACCACCAAATGCAGCTCACGAAGACGCGTTTGCTGTTCCATATTTCATCAAAATCCGTTGCATATTAAGGAAAATATCAAATAATACGTACTTTGGAGTGGGCGACATTGTTGTTGTTGTAACCACGTGATCATACACCTTGATTATATTTGCCACAAACAACTACATTGCTTTAACTATATTATACTTGAGCCAGCCTATATATACATAGGGTCAATAGTTCCAGATAAGGTGATTGCGTTATCTGAGTATCATGTCCAAACATCTTTACTGGGTACACCACTTGTGGGGATATCCTGTACAGGCTCCAGATAAGTTTTTTTATCTAAAGAGTATATTATACCCCCATATTTCAAATTCAATGAGTATTTTACTTTTACAAATGTATTATTGATTTTCTTCCTTATTAAATAGGGAACACATGATAAAAAATAAAGCAAATTTAAAAATTCACTTATTTGAGCTGCAAAAAGCAAACACTGTTTGCTTTTTGCAGCTCAACTAAGTAAATTGTCAACTTTATTACTTTATTTCCACTACTCAATTTGAAAATTTATTCATATTTTCACATTGTTGCAAGTGTTTTGTACTCCCACTGTTGATAATCAATGCATATTCTGCTAAAATAAGTGTGTAAAATACGCCAGTACACACCTTATCTGGAGTCCTGTCCTGTACATGTAACGTGACAAAATGGGGCTTACTGGGGTTTTGACCAGTGTAGCTCCTGAGCAGTCGGCTTGTACATGTAATCATACATGTAAATAGTTTTGTTAGATTCTTCATGAGGTCACAGTGGCTTAACCCAATGTGAACGGTGTAGGCCCCGGTCAGACTGCGCAGATGTGCATTCTGATAAACTCAGGCCCGTACGCAGGAATTAATTTAGGGGGGTGCATTATCGACGGCGCGAAGCACATTCACGGACAGACCTTGGCAGATTAACCATTTCACCCCTGCCCCGTGCAGGCACCGGGGCGGGATCAACTGATCCTGAGAATAGTGCTGCAGTAGCCATTGCTTGTCGTAAAAGGCGACTTACTGGCTTAACGATTGGGTTCATACTTTCCGGAACCCACTATACCGGATTTGGCCCTCATGTACATTTTTGGCTTTCTTGTATGTGAGAGTTGAGTCAGGCTATGCCCCATATATAAAAGTAAGATTAGCGCTAATCCTATTACTTTTAGGGGATGGGATAAATGATGCTGGAGTGGCGAGGGCCTGGCACCAGATCAGGTTGTTCTAATTTCAGGGCTGAATATATATTTTGATTGTAAATATTGAGTTCTGAAGTTGGGATTTACCCCCCTCTGACAGGTGGATACGGGACACGAACCCGTTGACCCGTCTGCGTGTAGACTCCCTGAGGCTTGTACCTCTATGTCAGAAAAGCGGACGTTAAACCCTATTCACTCACTCACTCACTCATTTCACCCCTAAATAACTGGAATGGATTTTGATATGTTAATTTTGCAACCCATTCCAATCATCACAAAATGATTTTCAGACCAGTCCATTTGTGAACATGAGGTGTTTTTGTTCTCCAAATTATGAAAATTACTTGCAAAAAGTGCAGATCCTGATGAGACGGCTCGTCACGAGCCGGCTCATCTGGATCTACACTTTTTGCCAATACCACTATACAGGCATGTGGTGTTGAACGGGTTAAGGGGGTGCGTACGCACCCGTCGCACCCCCTCTGCTTACGGGCCTGAAACTTCACTCTTTGCAGTCTAAATAATCGCCTTATTGTTTGCTCTAGATTCTAGACCAATGAAAGCATAGCATTCATCTCTGTTACTTACATATTGCGACTCTTTCGGCAAGACATGTATCTATTAAATTTATTCAGTGAATGTTGCAATAAGTAAAATGTTATATTTAAAAACAGATATCATGCCTTGTCAGAAATTCATGTGACGCACATCTTGTTCAGACGGGCACATTCATGCGCTTCGGTGTCAAATCGCCAATAACATAGTAGTATCGCAATTCAAAAGCGCACAAACATTCATGTGCACATGAAGGGGCGGGACAAACAATAAGATTGTTATAGTTCACATATTAAATTTTTAATAAACAACTTTCTTTTCTCGTTATTCTCGCGTGCAATGACTTTATTATAAATTCAATATCTGAACTATTACTTATTGTATCTGCATGCTCACAAAAACAACCTTAATACATTTGTGAAAAGTGTAGTTCGTCAATGCTTTCATTAACTCTTTGCATGCTGGGAAACTTGTGGGCTATAAATAGTTCAAAACTAGCGGACAAAAATTCATCATTTTTTCTTGTATTTCTCCCCGTAAATATCATGAATATGTCTTGGAATTTCATTAGAATTGAGTCCTGAGGACTCGATTCTAATGAAATTTCAAGACATATTTACAGAGAAATAAAACATATACTCATAATTCGTTTGGCGGATATTTTCGCCGCTAGCATGCAAAGGGTTAACTGATTAACTTTTAGACTGCTATCTTAATTTTTTTGTCGTCTGCTGTTTATTTTCTATTTTCCATTTTTATCATCAAAAACATGCTTTGACAGCACTTTAGAATAATTTACAACATGCTTTGACAGCACTTCGTTTCCATTGATTCTGAAGTGCTGTCAAATAATGTTTTTTGTTGAGAAATAAGGCAAGATATAAAAGCAACAGCAGACAACAATTCTCGTGTGTAGCTGCCTAAGGGTTAACATTCATTTTCAGGATCTGTTTTTCATTTTCATGAAAATTTAAGAATGTTTTAAAGTAAATTTAGTTATTTACCAATTTCCTATGTTTCAGCAGCGTCGTCAGGGGCGGAGCTACAGAGCCAAGACCTCAAGTATGGGTTTGACGAGCTATGTCCGGTCTGTGGTGACCGTGTCTCTGGCTACCACTATGGCCTGCTCACCTGCGAAAGTTGTAAAGGTAACATAAAGGTTTATGGTTAACCCTTACACCGTTATTTTAAGTTTTTGTCGTCTGCTGTTTATTTTCTATTTTTTATCATCAAAAACATGCTTTGACAGCACTTTATAATAATTTACAACATGGTTTGACAGCTCTTCAGAATCATTTCCATTGGAAATGATTCTGAAGTGCTGTCAAACCATGTTTTTATTGAGAAATAAGGCAAGATATAAAGGCAACAGCAGACGAAAATTGTTGTGAGTAGCGGTCTAAGGGTTAACCCTTTCAGCACTACCAGGGTTGTATACAATAATACAATAATAGTTATATATTCCTGGCTCTATAGTGTTCCCCCCCCCCCCCCCCAGGATTAAGCCTTTCACCCCTAAATAACTTTGACTGGATTTGAATATGTTAATTTTGTACAATTCAAGTCACAAAATGGTTTTCAGACTAGCCCATTTATGAAAAGGGGGTGTTCTTTTTCTCGAAAATATGAAAATTTACTTGAAAACAGTGCAGATCCTGATGAGACGGCTCGTCACGAGACGGCTCATCTGGATCTACACTGTTTGCCAATACCACTATCCAGGTATGTAGTGTTGAGAGGCTTAAAATGTGGCACAGTCACACCATAAACAAGGGAACATATAGTGCGTAAAACTTTGATGAAAAAAAGGGCAGATATACTGTGCGAAAATCATTAAAAAAATTATTTCTGGTTTAAAGGTTTGGTTGAATATAGGTGTCTTTAGCAAATTTCGATTGTGTTCTGTTAATAATGTTGTTTGATCAGATGGCAACACCAGAATCAGGCGTGGCGCCTTGTTAAAGTAAATTGTTAATTGTCGTCTGCTGTTATATAATATTTTTGTCTTGTATTATATTTTCGTACTCGATGAATATTTGATTTGACAGCACTTTAGATTCAAAAGTGTTGTGAAACCATGTTTTAGGCCATAAAAAAAGTACTTTGGTTCTCAGATATTGCCACGAGCAAAACAGGGGTATGATGAGGTACCCGCGCAATAGGTAATGCGGTCAAATAGGTCACGATGCAGTGACTATTTTCGATCAATAACTTATGTTGTAAGCGATTGTAATGTGTATTTTCAATATTTATATTATTAAAATGTATCATATCGATACCCCTTTAAGTAATATTTGTATATTTTAAATGTATTGATGTTCTCATGAAGCGCATGAATATAAGTATTAACTAGAAAAAGTCGATGGCGCGCCATCGCAATATACCCACTTTCCCCAAATGCTAAGTCCGAAAGGGGGAGGTAATCCATGATGGAGGGTCGGATAAAAAATCCGAATTCACTTTGCGCATCAGCACATCAAAATGAAGCTACGAACCAAATATCAGACGCGTAGGTATTAAGGTGAAAAATAAAAGTTTTTTCGAGTTACAAGGAAAAAATGGGAAATTCTGAGTGCGAAAAGGGGGAGATAATCCATGATGGAGGGTCGCATGAAAAATCCGAATTCACTTTGCGCATGTGCACATGATAACGAAGCTACATAGCAAATATGAGGCGCGTAGGTATGAAGGTGAAAAAGTTTTTCGAGTTACAAGGAAAAAAAATGGGAAATTCTGAGTCCGAAAGGGGGAGATAATCCATGATGGAGGGTCGGATGAAAATCCGAATTCACTTTGCGCATCTGCACATGATAACGAAGCTACATAGCAAATATGAGGCGCGTAGGTATGAAGGTGAAAATGTTTTTCGAGTTACAAGGAAAAAATGGGAAATTCTGAGTCCAAAAGGGGGAGATAATCCATGATGGAGGGTCGGATGAAAAATCGAATTCACTTTTGCGCATTCTGCACATGATAACGAAGCTACATAGCAAATATGAGGAGCGTAGGTATGAAGGTGAAAAAGTTTTTCGAGTTACAAGGAAAAAATGGGAAATTCTGAGTCCGAAAGGGGGAGATAATCCATGATGGAGGGTCGGATGAAAAATCCGAATTCACTTTGCGCTTCTGCACATGATAACGAAGCTACATAGCACATATGAGGCGCGTAGGTATGAAGGTGAAAAAGTTTTTCGAGTTACAAGAAACGTGACGGACGGACGTACGGACGGACGGAAGGACGTACGGACGGACGGACACCCGTGACGAAAACAATATACCCATTTTTTTAAAAAAAGTGTGTATAATTAATCCAGCTTATATTGAGGCAAATCACACAGCCTTAAAACATAGTGCTGGAGTATAAACCATAGTATCGTATATTATTCATAAGTATATCACTATTAAACATTAATTACAATATGTATGCATATTATTAAAACAGTAGATGCTACCGCCAGTTTCCGTATAATGTGATATTTTATAACAAAATATTTTTTTTATTCGTCCGCGTACGGATTTCTGTCGCACAAAGCGCCATTTTCAGTTCATATTTTAACCTGTGCATATGAACAGGACTAAGTTTAAACAACGCTCGATTCTGTCCTATTCAAATTTCTCTGCAGAATGTTCAGACTAACTACATAAATAATGCTGCTAAATAAGTGTTAACGGCTGGAACATGGTCATCACTAAAAGGAAGAAACCACAGTCGTATTATTTAAAAATAAGATTTACCCGAGACCTCATGGGGGCCGCCATTAATCCAGTGTAAACAATAGACTGTGTGATCCCATTCCCTGAGTAGCCGCTGCTTAGTGAAACGGTGTGCTAATCATGATATTATTTTCCCCAATAATTGGAAACGGTTTGAATTTCTCGGTAAAAACTACGAAAGTCATACAAAATAACGATGTATATTTTAACATTGGATACGCGTGAAAACGGTATTACTCTCTCATAGGATCGTCAGTTGTCGTCTGATAGCGATTTAACGTACTGATCTGGTCTTAATTTATTGTCATAATTTTCAACGCCATTTACAGAATATATGGCTAATTGTGGAAATAAATAACGGCAAATTACGATGACGTCTGCTCTGAAATATCTGTCAACTTGCGGACGTAATTTAAGGAAATCGATTATATTTTAAGGCTACATCTGTGACTAATTACGAATTTATGTATGGTCTTTGGTTACACCCGACACATTACACAGATCTAGTTGTAAATACACGTCGCTTTGTGTGGGGAAAAAAATCAATAATGCTTAGTTGTGTGTGACGAGGTGTTGATCTGATGACACCACACAGCTGTGACCCTTAGGCAATGTTTTGAAATTGACGTGTCGTTTTGATGTGTGCCGCAACACCTCGCTGTCGGAGACAACATGACAATTAACGATATACTCTCGATTATACACAGATCTATTAGACGGCTGGTTATTTATTATAAAGAGTAGTTCAGTACACCTTCGCCGATATTGTTTTTAGAAAATCAGTAATATTTTCCGTAAATGGTGTAATGAAATGTAATTAGAACTCGGAACTAATGTTCCATCTATCGTATATGATACTTTGAAGTCATATTTATCAGATCAAAAGACACACAGATGTAATGATAAATATATTTGCTTGCATGCTGAATGTTATCTGGTTGTCACTTTTCTAACATAATTGTGGCTGTGACTGGAGAAATGGGGCTCATGGGTTTTGCGACCAATGTAGATCAAGATCTGCCTGTGTGCGGATCCGCACAGTCTGATCAGGATATGCACTGTTCGCAATTACATCAAGAAACCAGTTATTATTTTAGCAAGCAGTATAGATCGTTATCAGACAACATCAGTGTGATATTTGATCAAGAACTGCACTGGTCATAAATGCCATAAGCCCCATTTCTCCAGTCACAGCCACAATTTACTACTGTCTGTTTCACAAAACATGCCCAAATTATACGGCTATATAAACAATGCAAAAACAGTATTTTTTTTTCGATAGTATTAAATTTTATCCGTAAATGGTGTTGAAAAGTTGACAAAAAAAAAATTCTATCACCGTATTTAGTTGTGCCGATATTGTTTTAAAAAATCAGTAATTTTTTCCGTAAATGGTGTTGAAAATTGTCAAAATATATAGCCGCATTTCTCAGATATTCGTTTAGAAAATCACCAATATTTTCTGTAAATGGTGTTGACACAAAATGCAGCGTTCACGCGGAATTCAAATAAAATATAAAATAATAATTTAATAAATAGACGCCGATGGCTACTGTGTTTGCGGCCAGTGAATTCTGGTCGTGGTAGCCACAGGCGCAGTTCGAACAGTGTTGTGAGCAGATGGAGGACAATAATTATTTCAAATTCATAAAAAAAATGTTTGCTGTCCGAAAATTAATTAATTGTGACAGCCAAAAAAATAGATTTTGGGACAGTAAAACATTATATGGTATAGACAGTACCTCAAACTTAAAAAAACAGTAACAAACTGTCTGTGTATATATTACTTAAACTTAAAAAAACAGTAACAAACTGTCTGTGTATATATTACTTAAAGACAGACACTTTCATTGTTGGTAAGTTTCTATCAATTTATTAGGTATTTTTATTAAAATCATAAAATTGTGAAAATATTAAAATCACAAAAATAATATATATGGAGAAAAAAAAAAATACCACGTCGAGGTTTGAACCCCCGACCCTTTCGGGAATCGGTAATTAAATCATTGAAGTCGGCCACCTTAACCTCACGACTATTGCGCCATTTACGACAATCACAGTTATACAGAAGTGCTATCAGTATTACGCAACCATTTGAACGTAATAATTATTAAATTATTTGCAACTCCATCTACAACGATACCGTTACAGAGATACGCTATTGAAACAACATGTATTAGTACCCATAACATAAGAAAGTAATGTATCATTATATATCACAGGAGATGGCTTAAAACTATATATACTAATCATAAACAGAACAATCCGCTTGGCTCGTATGAAAATAGTTCGCGTGATATTGATTATCTCCCTTGCCGAAAGTAGTTCAGTGATTTATTAATTCCAAATAAGACGTGTTTGCGTAATGAATCCCTGCGTGTCAAGCATTTATATTGTCATCAAGAAATAACAAGGTGTATGATCACGTGGTCCTAACAACAACAACAAGTACTGAAATTTCCAGAATCAATCCGATTCAAAGTACATATTCTTTTATATTGTCCTTATTACGTAACGGATTTTGATGAAATATGGCGCATCAAACGCGTCTTGTTAAGATGCATTTGGTGATCGCTGTATTTTCATCCAAACTTCTGTCGTTTTTGCGAGGAATCGATTTCCGTGTCTCTGACACGGAAATTGATTCTTCGCAAAAATGACATTAAGTCTACCAAACTCCCTGGACCACCAAATGCAGCTCATGAATACGCGTTTGCTGCGCCATATTTCATCAAAATCCGTTTCATATTAAGGAAAATATAAAATAATACTTTCAAGATTTCAACACTTTCAGCCACTGTTGTTGTTGTTATAACCACGTGATCATGCACCTTGAATAAAATCGTACTGTAAATTCGCCACATAAATAAAAAATACTGCCATGCACAAATATGTGTTAAATGCATTGATGTTTGATTGCTCACGTCTAACGACGTTATCGTAACTTTATAGAGAACATAATATGCATCTGGCAACTTGAATATAATCAGAGACAACTATCTCAAACGAACAAAAATCCGCGTCTTCAAGGTATGCTTGTCCGTGTTCTTCAATGCTTGTCCGTGTTCTTCAAGGTTCGCTTACCTCAACCCTTTCAACACCACAGGCCTGTAGTTGTATTGGCAAACAGTGTAGATCCAGATGAGCTGTCTCATCAGGATCTGCACTTTTTGCAAGTAATTTTCATATTTTTAAGAACATAAACACCCCCTTTTCATAAATGGACTAGTCTGTAAATCATTTTGTGACGATTGGATTGGTTGCAAAATTAACATATCAAAATCCATTCCAATTACTTGGGGGTGAAAGAGTTAAAGGTACGCATGCACTTCAAGGTACGCTTAGCTTAACCCTTTCACCGCACTGGTGTTTCTAGCGCGTAACATTCCGCAAACCCCGTGTCTGAGAACCAATTACTTTTGTATGGCCTAAAAGGCACATGCCCACTCACTAGGCACAAACTGTTCTTTATATGAAATTTAAATAAGTGTATAATTGTGTCACTATTCCACCAGTTCTAAACATTACGAGTGCCCGCTATACAGAGATGATCATTTAGTAATTTTTATTCCACCGGGTTTCGAAGAAACGGGTCGCATATAGTGTTTGGACCGTCCGTCTGTCCGGGCACACATTAGGGTACTTATGGGGTAGGGGGCGTGGCCTAAGACAATAGAAGACAATGGAATTCATTCCGTACCCCGTAAGCCTATTGTGTCTTACGGGGTATTTCCTTTGATCTTTTATATAGCAAGTACCCCCTAAGGTCCGAAATGTAAGTTCGTCCGTCCATCCGTGTCACACTTTTCGGTTAACCACTTTGTCACAGTTTCTCAAATATGCTGCAGGTGGCATCCGCGTTCGACAGATGCATTTCTTGTTATTTTACTGATAGTGACGCCCGGTCGTATCAGGCTATTTTCATATGCAATTGCGGCTTGATATTTTTAGCTCACCTGAGCGAAGCTCATGTGAGCTATTGTTACCGCAATGTGTCCGTCGTCCGTCGTCGTCCGTCGTCGTCGTCCGTGAACATTTTCAAACGTCTTCTCCTCGGTAACCATTGGGCCTATGGTCACCAAACTTCATGGTCATGGTCCTTAGGTAGGGGGATTACAAAATTGTTAAAATGACGTCATTACGTAATCCAAGATGGCCACCGTCTAAAAATAGCACAAATTCTTAAAAAATCTTCTTCTCAAGAACCGCCAACCGGATTTCGACAAAACTTGGTAGGAATGATCGATGTACATTGCTCTTTCAAAATTGTTAAAATGGTGACCCTGGGGGGTTAAAAATGGGCGTGGCCCGTGGGGTCAAATTGTGGTCAAATTTTATTTTTGACTGAATATGGTCATTTCATATATCAAATTGAAGGTATCAATGAGGCGATCACTCTGGTGCATTTTTTGTCGAAATCGGATTGTTATGTCATCCAAGATGGCCGCCGAAAGGTCAAAAGGTCGTTCTTTTATTAGAGATTTCAAAATTCTTCTTCACATGAACCGCTTGGCCCATGGTAGCCAAACTTAAAAGTTATGGTCCATGGGTGAAGCCTTTTCAGACTTGTTAAAATGGAGGTCATCGCTAATCCAAGATGGCCGCCGTCTAAAAATAGCATAAATTCTTAAAAAATCTTCTTCTCATGAATCGCTAGCTGGATTTCGACTCTGGTGCAATATTTGTCGAAATCGGATGATTATGTCATCCATGATGGCCACCAAAAGGTCCATTTATTCAAGATTTTTAACGTCTTTTTCTCAGGAACCACTTGGCCGATGCTGGGTGAAGCATTTTCAGATTTTGTAAAATGAGAGTCATCGCTTAATCCAAGATGACCGCCATCTAAAAATAGCACAATTTTTTTAAAACACATGAACTCAATGTCACATTCTCCTCTGGTGTTCATGGAGTCAGGTGATCGAATTAGGGCCATCATGGCCCTCTTGTTTAATTATTTATACTAAATGCGTCACCTGAAAAAATAATAATTTCTACAGATTATAAAGTATGATAATTGCAAATAAATACAGAGAATAAATAGTAATGTCCGTTAACATTTTAAGGAAATACGGTTATTGCCCCTGATATCAGTGTGGAAATTTACATCTGATACAAAATGTATAATAATGCCAATATGTGGGGTATTGGTGAATGAATGTTTATTTTGCCAGAAATTGTCTCAGATGATGTCTGATATAAAGAACAGTTTGTGCCTACTGAGTGGGCATGTACCTTCAGTGAGGAAAATAAAACATAAACAGCAGACGACTACATTTAATTCAGCATTGTATGGGTCAATCACTGGCTCTGGCATTATCTCCCTTATTGCGTAACAAATATATTTTCTTGAAATGACGTCCGATGTAGGCAAAGATTTCCGAACACGTGCCAAATATAATTCTTGTGTTTTATATTTCAGGTTTCTTCAAGCGGACGGTGCAGAACAAGAAGGTTTACTCGTGCGTCGACAATCGCAGTTGCCATATAGACAAAAGTCAGCGGAAACGGTGTCCATTCTGCCGCTTCCAGAAATGTCTGAACGTTGGCATGAAGTTGGAAGGTACAATCAATTTCAATGACTTATTTAACCCCTTCAACACCGCAGGCCTGTATAGTGATTGGTTTTGGCAAAAAGTGTAGATCCTGATGAGACGGCTCGTCACGAGCCGTCTCGTCAGGATCTGCCCTTTTGGCAAGTAATTTTCATATTTTTGAGAACAAAAACACCCCCTTTCGTCCCAGCCTTTAATGACCGTAGCTGTTGATAGGCCGTTACACCAATAAGCAAACAAAGAGACCTTTTCATAAATTGAAAATAATTTTGTGCCGATGAGATGGGTTGCAAAATCAGCAGATCACAGTCCATTCCAGGGGGCCGTTTCACTAAACTTCGTACGACTAAAATGTTCGTAAGTGCAAATTTAGGATCATCTGGAAATTTCAATTGATGGATTTACATTTATTGTAATAAATGTAAATCCAATAATTGTTTACAAGAAAACATTGTTAATGTGAAATTTACAGACTATCATAATTTTGCACTTGCGAACATTTTAGTCTAGTTTAGTGAAACGGCCCCCAGTTACTTAGGGGGTGAAAGGGTTAAGTGGTTCATGCTTATGAAACGGTCTGAGCAAGTTCTCCAAATCTGTGGTCGAAATCACGCAGTTTGGGTGACCGTCTGTATATGACCCTTCTGTTGAATGAACATAAAACACAAATCAAGTGATCATACATGGAAATGGTAGATGGTCCAAGATAGCAACTGAATTAATTGAGGAATAAATTCGAGACCAGCCATGTTAGTTTGTCCATGGGAAGATGTGCAATTTTTTACTTTAAAACGTCAATTAACTGATTTCATGCTGAGGATATGCCATAAATCATAAATATTTTCTTTAAATGTGATTAAAAGTATATGTCGCGACCACTATTTGATTCAAATGAGTTGTCGCAACATATACTTTCATTGAAAAATAATAATTGAGGAACAAATTTGAGACCAGCCATGTTAGTTTGTCCATGGGAAGATGTGCAATTTTTTACTTGTCATTTAACCGATTTCATGCCGAGGATATGCCATTTTGATTGGGGAAAAATATTTCCTTTAAATGTGCTTAAAGCTATGTCGCGACCACCATTTGAACTGTCTCATCGAGACAGTTCAAATGAGTGGTCGCAACATATACTTTCATTGAAAAATAACAAAACAAAAATATTAAAAAAAAAATCATATCCGTATATAATGGGTTAACACGATGTTTTACCTTTCAGCAGTGCTATGTTGTCTAAGGAAAATTATATGAAAAATATGTCCGTGTAAGTTAACATAAGTTCTTCCTTTCAGCAGTGCTATGTTGTCTAAGGAAAATTATATGAAAAATATGTCCGTGTAAGTTAACATAAGTTCTTCCTTTCAGCAGTGCTATGTTGTCTAAGGAAAATTATATGAAAAATATGTCCGTGTAAGTTAACATAAGTTCTTCCTTTCAGCAGTGCTATGTCTAAGGAAAAATATATGAAAAATATGTCCGTGTAAGTTAATATAAGTTCTTCCTTTCAGCAGTGCTATGTTGTCTAAGGAAAAATTATATGAAAAATATGTCCGTGTAAGTTAACATAAGTTCTTCCTTTCAGCAGTGCTATGTTGTCTAAGGAAAAATATATGAAAAATATGTCCGTGTAAGTTAACATAAGTTCTTCCTTTCAGCAGTGCTATGTTGTCTAAGGAAAATTATATGAAAAATATGTTCGTGTAAGTTAACAAGTTCTTCCTTTCAGCAGTGCTATGTTGTCTAAGGAAAATTATATGAAAAATATGTCCGTGTAAGTTAACATAAGCTTCTTCCTTTTCAGCAGTGCTATGTTGTCTAAGGAAAATTATATGAAAATATGTCCGTGTAAGTTAACATAAGTTCTTCTTCCTTTCAGCAGTGCTATGTTGTCTAAGGAAAATTATATGAAAAATATGTCCGTGTAAGTTAACATAAGTTCTTCCTTTCAGCAGTGCTATGTTGTCTAAGGAAAATTATATGAAAAATATGTCCGTGTAAGTTAACATAAGTTCTTCCTTTCAGCGGTGCGGCAGGACCGAATGCGTGGCGGGCGCAACAAGTTCGGACCGATGTACAAACGAGACCGCGCGCTAAAACAGCAGGCCCTTCGACAACAGCACCAAATGTTGGCATCATGCCAGATGCGGATGTCCAATGGGATGCCTCCGTTCTCCTCGGCCGGACCAATGACAGACGAGCTCGACATAAAACCCGACCCCGCGATGCTAATGTCGATGGCATCGGGCGTCGACTACAGCCGACTAAATGGCTTAAACGGCATAAACATGAACGTCAGTGTGAACAACGGAATTAACATGAACGTCAACACAAACCAATCCCCGATATGTTCTAATGTTCCATCGCCTGTATCCCCGGATAACTCCGCGACCGATCTCCGAATGTCCGCGTCGTCGGCGCCGCAAACTCCGACGGCGCCAGTGTCGCACGCTCAGGGAATGTATCCGTCATCGCGTGACCCGGTGCAGACATACCCTCCCGCCGGGGCGGTTAACAGCTATCAACCCGCATACTACCACGCGGTACCGCACCCAGCCACACTCCCACTACTCCCGGAGCTGATTGTCGATCTCAAGGCAAACCTGGCCGACGAGAATGAGATTAAACACAAACTATTGTCGTTTATCCAGTCGGAGTTTGCCAACGAGGATATCCTAACAGACAACTACCCAGCCAAGTTGTTGCGGCTCCTCTGTCGTCTCTCCGACCAGCTACTCTTCCTAATGGTAGAATGGGCACGCTCCTCCATGTTCTTCAAGGACTTAAAGGTACGGTCACCCGTGTTCTTCAACGTACGCTTACCCGTGTTCTTCAAGGTATGCTTGTCCGTGTTCTTCAAGGTTCGCTTACCTTAACCCTTTCAACACCACAGGCCTGTAGTGGTATTGGCAAACAGTGTAGATCCAGATGAGCCGGCTCGTGACGAGCCGTCTCATCAGGATCTGCACTTTTTGCAAGTAATTTTCGTATTTTTTTAACATCATAAACGCCCCTTTTCATAAATGGACTAGTCTGTAAATCATTTTGTGACGATTGGATTGGTTGCAAAATTAACATATCAAAATTCATTCCAATTACTTCAAGGTACGCTTAGCTAAACCCTTTCACCGCACAGGTGTTTCTAGCGCGTCTTGGATGGTCAATGAAGAACCTTTCTAAACCATGTACAAAACAATTCCAATGCTCCCGGGTGTAATAATTATAGTACTTATCAAGGTATAAAACTAGCATTTGCCACCATTGTAAGAAAATCCCACACGAAGTCGTAGTTTTTACTCGCCTATGCAACGTGTTGAAACCGCTGTTTGGGGAGTGTTTTCAGCATAGATTTTACAGTTGCTAATACATTAACATAAATCTCAATGTCTTTGAGTGTAAACTGTACCAAAAACGTGTCGCACTAACCTAAATTCGCTTTTTTTAAAATCAAACGCATTCACTTCCTCATTATCAATAAATATTAGCCGCCATCTTTGAAAATATTGAATCACGTGACACACAGTGATTTGGTTGGCTAATGGAAAGTGACGTCAGTCTCCATAGGCTCACTGGGGGTTGACATTTTCATGCATGCCTTGTGGCAGGTCTTTCAACGTGTCTGTCTGTTGATTGCGCTCTTATCACTTGTTACAGGTTTCTTGAGAAATTGTTAAATTATTGATGGCTTCCTGTATAACTTCTAAACTACTTTTGCAGTAACATCGAATTAATCAAATTTTTTTCGGGCAATTTTGCCATGGCCATGCCCGTGGAAATGCACTATTAACCCTTACAATGCTGAGTTAATTTGTGTCGTCTGCTGAATATTTTATTTTTTTCCGTTTTTCTCATCAAAAACTTGGTTTGGCAGCACTTTAGAATCATTTCCTATGGAAATGATTCTAAAATGCTGCCAAACCATGTTTTTACTGAGAGAAAAGACAAAATATGAATTATCAGCAGACAACTATTTTCGGTTCCCGCATTCTAAGGGTTAATGGCAAAGACAATCGGGATTGTACTGTATGGTTATGTGTTTGTTGTAGGTTGAAGATCAGATGAAGCTGCTGCAGAATTCGTGGAGCGAGATATTAATTCTAGACTTGGCTCAACGATTATTACGGCAGACGTGGTCCGGTGAACTGGTCCTGGTGAGTACATGTCGTAAATCGTTGCAGGCTCCAGATAAGGTGCGTATTGGCGTATTTTACGCACTTATTTTAGAAGAATACAACTCACTGATTATCAAAAGAGGGAGTACAAAATACTCACAGCAATTTGAAAATACTCATTGATTTTCAAATTCAGTAGTGAAAATACTGTCATAAAGTTTAAAATTTACTTTGTTGAGCTGCAAAAAGTTACGAGCCGGCTCATCGGGATCTACACTATTTGCCAATATAATTATACAGGCCTGTGTTGAAAGGATTAGTGGGGTGGATTAGTGATGAAAAATAAATTGATAGCTTCCTCACATTGATAGTTAAGCATCAGGGCTCCAGATAAGGAATTAGTAATTGAGTATTGTTACTCCATCATTTCTGAAGCAATTGGGTATTTCAAAATTTTAATTGGGTAAAATAAAATCGCACTACTGTTTACATATCAACAGACAGCAATTATTGAATAGTTTGCTTCGAAATTAAAACATGTCTTGGCATTTCATTAGAATTGTCTCCTTGGAGACAATTCTAATGAAATACCAAGATATGTTTTCATGGAAAATAAAGAAAAATATGCTATATTTGTGCATGATAAAGGTACCATAAAATATGTATTGCTTTTTGATACCCGCTACGTCTGATTTCAATTGGGTTTTTGGCAATTTTAATTTGGTATTTAAGCAAATACACAGCTTATCTTGAGCTCTGAGCACGGTGTGTCATTCGGGTGACATTGACCTCGGCTACATTGACATTTTCGGGTGAGACACTCGCCTAATTTCCTTTGTTATGATTTCAGGCGAACGGCTACAAGTTGAACCTGGACAACTTGGACGACCTTGGACTGAGTGACATGAAGGACTCTATACTGAACATTGTGCGCAAGATCAAGGATCTAAAGATAGACCACAACGAATACACCTGCCTCAAGTTTCTTATACTCCTCAACCCAGGTATGTTGAAATAGACCAATGTGAATATACCTGCCTCAAGTTTCTTGTACTCCTCAACCCAGGTATGTTGAAATAGACCAAAGTGAATATACCTGCCTCAAGTTTCTTGTACTCCTCAACCCAGGTATGTTGAAATAGACCAAAGTGAATACACCTGCCTCAAGTTTCTTGTACTCCTCAACCCAGGTATGTTGAAATAGACCAAAGTGAATACACCTGCCTCAAGTTTCTTGTACTCCTCAACCCAGGTATGTTGAAATAGACCAAAGTGAATACACCTGGCTCAAGTTTCTTATACTCCTCAACCCAGGTATGTTGAAATAGACCAAAGTGAATACACCTGCCTCAAGTTTCTTGTACTCTCAACCCAGGTATGTTGAAATAGACCAAAGTGAATACACCTGGCTCAAGTTTCTTATACTCCTCAACCCAGGTATGTTGAAATAGACCAAAGTGAATACACCTGCCTCAAGTTTCTTGTACTCCTCAACCCAGGTATGTTGAAATAGACCAAAGTGAATACACCTGGCTCAAGTTTCTTGTACTCCTCAACCCAGGTATGTTGAAATAGACCAAAGTGAATACACCTGCCTCAAGTTTCTTATACTCCTCAACCCAGGTATGTTGAAATAGACCAAAGTGAATATACCTGCCTCAAGTTTCTTGTACTCCTCAACCCAGGTATGTTGAAATAGACCAAAGTGAATATACCTGCCTCAAGTTTCTTGTACTCATCAACCCAGGTATGTTGAAATAGACCAAAGTGAATATACCTGCCTCAAGTTTCTTGTACTCCTCAACCCAGGTATGTTGAAATAGACCAAAGTGAATATACCTGCCTCAAGTTTCTTGTACTCCTCAACCCAGGTATGTTGAAATAGACCAAAGTGAATATACCTGCCTCAAGTTTCTTGTACTCCTCAACCCAGGTATGTTGAAATAGACCAAAGTGAATACACCTGGCTCAAGTTTCTTATACTCCTCAAACCCAGGTATGTTGAAATAGACCAAAGTGAATACACCTGCCTCAAGTTTCTTGTACTCCTCAACCCAGGTATGTTGAAATAGACCAAAGTGAATACACCTGGCTCAAGTTTCTTGTACTCCTCAACCCAGGTATGTTGAAATAGACCAAAGTGAATACACCTGCCTCAAGTTTCTTGTACTCCTCAACCCAGGTATGTTGAAATAGACCAAAGTGAATACACCTGGCTCAAGTTTCTTGTACTCCTCAACCCAGGTATGTTGAAATAGACCAAAGTGAATACACCTGGCTCAAGTTTCTTGTACTCCTCAACCCAGGTATGTTGAAATAGACCAAAGTGAATACACCTGCCTCAAGTTTCTTGTATCCTCAAACCCAGGTATGTTGAAATAGACCAAAGTGAATACACCTGCCTCAAGTTTCTTATACTCCTCAACCCAGGTATGTTGAAATAGACCAAAGTGAATACACCTGCCTCAAGTTTCTTATACTCCTCAACCCAGGTATGTTGAAATAGACCAAAGTGAATACACCTGGCTCAAGTTTCTTGTACTCCTCAACCCAGGTATGTTGAAATAGACCAAAGTGAATACACCTGCCTCAAGTTTCTTGTACTCATCAACCCAGGTATGTTAAAATAGACCAAAGTGAATACACCTGCCTCAAGTTTCTTATACTCCTCAACCCAGGTATGTTGAAATAGACCAAAGTGAATACACCTGGCTCAAGTTTCTTGTACTCCTCAACCCAGGTATGTTGAAATAGACCAAAGTGAATACACCTGGCTCAAGTTTCTTGTACTCCTCAACCCAGGTATGTTCAAATAGACCAAAGTGAATACACCTGACTCAAGTTTCTTGTACTCATCAACCCAGGTATGTTCAAATAGACCAAAGTGAATACACCTGGCTCAAGTTTCTTGTACTCCTCAACCCAGGTATGTTCAAATAGACCAAAGTGAATACACCTGGCTCAAGTTTCTTATACTCCTCAACCCAGGTATGTTCAAATAGACCAAAGTGAATACACCTGGCTCAAGTTTCTTGTACTCCTCAACCCAGGTATGTTGAAATAGACCAAAGTGAATACACCTGACTCAAGTTTCTTGTACTCCTCAACCCAGGTATGTTCAAATAGACCAAAGTGAATACACCTGCCTCAAGTTTCTTGTACTCATCAACCCAGGTATGTTGAAATAGACCAAAGTGAATATACCTGGCTCAAGTTTCAGCAGAAGGTTATTCAGCAGAATTTATGTCCATCAATTCAATCAATTAACTCTTTGCATGCTAGCTATGAAAATAGCAGTCAAATTTTCTTCTTTCTCCATGTAAATATGTCTTAATTTCATTAGAATTGCGTCCTCCGGAACACAATAACAATTACATGTATCAGTACCGTGTTTATTCGGTGTCAGATTTACACATGCGCTCTAAAGGAGGTGAACAATAGGTTTGTTTACATAAATAAACACACCTCGGTCCAAGAGTGCTTATTTGTGTAAACAAATCGTTCAGAGGTCTACATTCAATTTGTAGATAATCACGTGGCCGTGTTTCGGTCAATGAGAATGACTGAAATACTTAGTCATATAATTAAATGAATTGACGTCTGCTACATTATTTTTGAACTATTTATAACCCAAAAGTTTCCCAGCATGCAAAGAGTTAATCAACCAATGAATACAGTAAATCTATTTCAGATGTTCCAGATATCGAGAACCCGGAATACATAGAAACATGCCAGGAGAAAGTGCAGGCAGCTCTCATGGAATATTGTTTGAACTTCTACCCAAATGTGCCGGACAAATTCAGCCAAGTGTTGCTACGGTTACCGGAAGTTAGAATGACGAGTAACCGCGGCGAGGAGTTCTTGTACTACAAACATCTCAGCGGTGAGATGCCGGAACACACTCTGTTAATGGAGATGCTACATTCGAAGAAAAAGTGATATTTGAGAATTTTTTTAATTTTTTTTTCTATATTAAATGAGGTTGGAAATTTTGCGGATTATCGCATAAATTCCTGTAAACAGTGGGATGTTATTGAGATTTTCAGAACTTGCATTCTGGGCCTGTGAGTTTGAAACGTTCCGAGCAAGTTATTGAAAATTGCATTTTAAAAATCAGGCAGTTTGATTGGCCAACACTGAACATAGTTGTCGACCTAGTCTTGACCAATTAACCACATTTCATGCTGGTTTCACCATTTTTCTGTCGGACTAAAATATAAATATTTTCTTTATTTATTCTTGATGTTACCACTCATTTGAACCATCTCGCCGAGACGGTTCAAATGAGTGGTAACATCGTATACTTTCAGGAAGAAATAAAAAAAAAAATAGATAAACTTCCAGATTTTGGGCATGAGATTCAAGTACATGCTCAAAACGTTTTATAATCGTTGCACCTGGATATGTGCTTATAAACTGAGCATATACTCCCATTATCATACTCAAATTGGGAAGTTTTTGTTTGGCCGAGCCTGAGCATGATCAATCAAACTGCTTGATTTCAAGTACAAATTTGGAGAACATGTTCAGAAAGTTTTCTATCGGACCTGTGATCTCCATTCGCAATATTTTCATCACTTATCGACAAATTTCCATTTCTCCATGCTTTGTAGGAAAATATGAACGCCGTGATTTGCGTGAAAATACATAAAAATGTTGAGGTTGATTTTCGCAGCATAAGCGCCATATACGGTGATATAATATACAGATAGTTGTGAGACCGTCGCTCTAAACGAATACCATATCGTTCGTGCCACCCTGGGCCCTGTTTCACTAAACTCCGTACAGCTAAAATGTTCGTAAGTGCCAAATTATGATAGCCTGTAAATTTCACATCAACAATGTTCTCTTGTAAACAATTATTGGATTTACATTTATTGAGCATAAGCTGCATATGCAGCCAATGCTCAATAAATGTAAATCCATCAATTGCAATTTCCAGACAATCCTAAATTTGCACTTACGAACATTTTAATTGCAAGAAGTTTAGTGAAACAGGCCGCTGGTATGGACGGTATGGTGGTAATTCCGAGTTACATTTCCACGGCTAATATATATAGTGGACTGCGACTGGAGTATTAATGGGACTTACGGCATTTGTGGCCAGTCTATCTCATTATCCATAACACTGTTACAGCCTGATAAAGATCTGTTATGTTTGTTGAAAGCACGACAGATTCGCTGACTGAATGGCGAACAGTGCTGTCCCTGATCAGACTGCGCATATGCGCAGTCTGATCAGGGCCTGCACTGTTCGCAAATGTCATAAGCCCCATTTCTCCAGTAACAGCCAAATATACAGTTGACTGCCATTGTATATAGATTGTGTAAATATTACTAACCAGAGTATAGTCTGTTGTTCGAATGAGAAAATGAAATTTGAGGCATTTTCAATCAGTGTTATAGTCATATAAATACATTAGTAGACTCGTGTCGGAGTAGTTTTGTCTTATACATAGTACGTTCTGTAGCCTATTTCACCAACATTGCAAAGTATACTTTTCTAGCAAAGTATACTTTGAGGGAGTAATCAAGAGTAGTGTACACCCTGATTTAAAATTAAATGGGTATTTTCTTTTTACAAATGGATTATTGATTTTCTTCATTATTAAATATGGAACAAAAAAATGCTCGAAACACATTTAAACATTCACTTATTTGAGTGTATTGTTACTTATTCACTTATTTATACTGTAATAGAGTTGAAAATTTACTTAGTTGAGCTGCACAAATTTGCAGCTCAACTAAGTACATTTTCAACTTTATTATAGTATTTCCACTACTCAATTTGAAAATCAATGCATATTTTCACATTGCTGTGAGTATGTTGTACTCCCACTGTTGATAATCGATGCGTATTCAGCTAAAATAAGTGCGTAAAATACACCAATACGTAACTTATCTGGAGCTCTGATATTCAAATACCATTTATTCTGGGAAGCTCGTGTAAATTATGGTTTTCCACAATGAAGACTGTCCCAATATTTAGGGTTTGTATGACTACTTGTTTATCGCAATAACAATATATTTGGATACAATTTGTTTTGGAAAAACCGAGAGGGTTTTTCCAAAACAAATTGTTTCCACATATTTTGGATTATGATGCTATGTTCAAAGCTATTTGTATATGACTATTTACATGCTTGAAAATGCCTATTGATCATTTTCCAAATCGGACATCTGGCGTGCATATTACATCTGTGAATAAATGCATCTTTTCTGCTCCTAAACCTCTTACATTACATTACACAGATATGTGGCTTGTGTCTGGAGAAATGGCTCTTATGGAATGTGTGACCAGGTACCCCTTGATCAGTAGCCTATTTCATCAACATTGCAAAGTATACTTTACTAGCAAAGTATACTTTGAGGGAGTAATATCATTATTTTTCCTGAAATGCATTATTTTTTCATATAGAACTAACAAATGCATATATTTCATGATTAAAAGTAATGCAGAATTATTATACTGAATTTATTACATTATCACAGCCAAATTGGCTGTGATAATGTAATAAATTCAGTATAATAAAAAATTAATAAATTTATCATAAAATTGAAAATGTCTCCCTCAAAGTATACTTTGCTACTAAAGTATACTTTGCAATGTTGATGAAATAGGCTACAGGTACCCCCTGATCAAATAGTACCTGTAATTGTACAGGCAATATATGGGATTTAGTACTAAACCCATTGAGTGGGTGGTTGGTCTGGCGAACGTGAAGGCGTACATTAACGGTAGGTTCCTCCTTTAATATATAAAAGTAAGATTAGCGCTAATCCTATTACTTTTAGGGGATGGGATAAATGATGCTGGTGTGGCGAGGGCCTGGCACCAGATCAGGTTGTTCTAATTTCAGGACTGAATATATATTTTGATTGTAAATATTGAGTTCTGAAGTTGGGATTTACCCCCCTTGGACAGGTGGATATGGGACTCGACCCCGTTGACCCGTCTGCGTGTAGACTCCCTGAGGCTTGTACCTCTATGTCAGAAAAGCGGACGTTAAACCCTATTCACTCACTCACTCACTCCTCCTTTAATATAGGAATCACGATTTGCCTGGTTTGGCCCTCGGGTACGTTTTAATATTTGGCTCTTTTGTTACCTGGGAGTTGAATTGGGTTATTGCCCATTATAAAAGTAGTAAGATTAGTACTGATCCTACTGCTTTCGGGAGGGTGCCAAGTGATTCTGGTGTGGCGAGGACCTGGCATCAGATCAGGATTATTCTGATTTCAGGGCTGAATATATAGTTTTGTTATTGTAAATATTCAGTTCTGATTTTGGGATTTTCCCCCCATTTGTACATGTACTTAAACATGTACATGTACTTCTAAAGGTAATATATGGGATTTAGTACTAAACCCATTGACCTGGCCTTAAATGACCTTAGCTGTTGATAGGCCGTTAAAACCCAACAAACAACAAAAACAAAAAAACATACATGCTGCCCTTAATGTGACCTTGACCTTTTGACCTTCACAACTTTGAACTTTTTCACATATTAAGTTCGCCAGAGTTTCTCAATTCTGTCATAAACTTCTATATCTATTGATGGATTACTTTAATATTTCAATACATCAGTTTTTCCATTCTGCCATTGGGGGCATTCGTGTGTCGACAGGCCACATTTTCTTGTTTTTATATATCAACCAATATTGTGCTAATATTTACCATGTGATTTATATTGTGCAGAAGTTAACTATGTACATTATTGTACACATTATGTGTGTATATTTCTAGTTACACATTATTCATATACCGTAATTATCCTAAATATTCGGACACCAATATGCGAGCAAACAGTGTAGACCCAGACCAGCCTGCTCCTGAAGGAGCAGTCTGACCAGGGTCTGCACTATTTGCCATTTTCACAGAATGCTTCGGAGGCCTCATTGGACAACATAATCAACTTGATAAATGTTTATGACACTTATAACAATTGGTTTTGGTGTCCGAATATTTAGGGTAATTACGGTATGTGTTATTGATATATTCAGTTTTATCAACACTGCTCATAAACAAAGTATAGGGCCGTTCCCGCTATCTTTTGTACATAGAAGTATTAATTTCATGTAAATGCCGTTTATGTTTCAATGCTAGCTTTTATTTTCATTTGGTCATCAGCTGACTAAAAGTATTGCTTGTGATCAGTGTAGCCCCAGATCAGCCAGCACACCCGGCCTAAACTGACCTTGGCTGTTGACCATTAAACACCATATGCAATTAACACCAATAAACAACAAACATTGTTTGTCCTTGTTGGTAGGCCGTTAAACACCAATAAATCAAATCATCTCGTTTGTAAGGCAAATGTGTTCAAAAGTGTTTTGTTTATTTTATCATCTAGGCTGCCAGCGTGGAGATTAGCTTCGTAATAATAATATTGATTTATTTTTTGCACCGTCACCAAGTAGGATTTGAATCTGTTTACTTTTGGATGTATTTAACGATCGGGGTTCATCCTTACCGTAATCCCGACTGGAGACCTGGTTTGACCCTCACATACGTCTTTGGCATTTTGTATGTGACAGTTGAATCTGGTTATACCCCTTATGTGAGTATTACGATGTTCGTAATCCTATTTTAGGGGAAGGGGCCAAGTGACTTTGGTGTGGTATGGACCTGGCACCAGGTCAGGTTATTCAGCTGTTGATAGGCCGTTAAACACGAAACAAACAAACACAATACTTCGGGATGATGGGAGTTTGCCAAAATTGTGACTGAATGGCGACCAGCGCAGCCCCAGATCAGACTGCGCGGAGGCGCAGGCTGATCTGGGGCTACGCTGGCCCAATCGAACGGCTGGCGCAGGCTGATCTGCTACGCTGGCGGCATCTAAGGTATCAGCAGGCTGATCTGGGGGCTACACTGGTCGCACGTATCATAAGGTATCTTTTATCAGCAGGCTGATCTGGGGGCTACACTGGTCGCACGTATCATAAGGTATCTTTTATCCGCCTCGGCCCATGTGTCTTCACTGCTACGTATAGATGTGTTTGTGATAGAATGTGTGAGCACTGTTTTTACTGAATGTAGAATAGATTTGTACAATGACAATCACCGTTCTAGGAAAACAGTATCACCACATATCATGTGATGATTCATGTGATAGACTGATTTATTGTTTAACCCATTGAAGATGGGATACAATTATAGTAGTATGAAACTTTTATGAAAAAAAGAAATAAGGCAAGATATAAAAGCAACAGCAGACGACAATTGTTGTGAGTAGCGATCTAAGGGTTAACAGTCTAAAATTGCCATAGCTATGTTGATATTTTAATAATGCATGCATGTTCTACACATCTTTTATTCCTTAATAAAGTGCTATTAGTGTTGTTTTTAAATAATGATTGAACAAATATGTTTTAATACTTAATATTTGTTATGCACCTTGTATCACGTGACCTTGTGGGTTCGTGCGAGGTGATCACATGACCAAGTACAAACGGATTCTCCGTAACGGTCGACATCTATGTTACTTTCTCTTTCAAAAGTTGCATTAAAACACATTTTCGATAGATGTTGTGTTCCAACCATAGATTGAAATAATAATTGTTTATTTGATATAATTTGTCATTTTCTTACGCGCTCTTGGGGCTTGAATTATAGGAATGAATGTCCTTTTTGTGGAATTTATCGGGGTATGAACTTGGAAAAGTCGCTGGAATACTGGACGAAGGCCGGAAGGCCTCGTCCAGTATTCCCGCGACTTTTCCAAGTTTATATCCCCGATAAATTCAACAAAAAGGCCATTCATTCCTTATAATTCCAGCATTTGAAATAAATTCATCAAGAAAATGTGTTTTTATTTTCCGTTTTCTTAAGAATGATTTTAACTGCGCCTCACGGTTACGGAACGTAGTTCGGCATATAAATTTATAAACAGAGCCTTTAAGGGTTAATGCAAATGCCAATACAATGCATATTAATGTAATTTCATTTTCATATCAGCATAGCCATTTGAAATATTTGTACTCGCATATTGCCTATACTTGTATTGTATGTTTCTGTTGTAAATCTCTTCGGTAAATGAATAATCCTACCGGTATTACTTTTAAATAGGGAAAGGGGCCAAGTGACTTTGGTGCGGTATGGACCTGGCACCAGGTCAGGTTATTCTAATTTCAGGGCTGAATATGTTGTATCTCGATGTAAATATTCCGTTCTGATTTTGGGATTTTCCCCCCAATTCAGCAGATTAAAACGGGATCGAACCTGTTTGCCCGGCCTTACATGACCTTAGTTGTTGATAGGCCGTTAAACACCAATAAACAAACAAACAAACTCTCCGGTAGATGTGGGTGGCAGGTGGGAGCATGCGATGGGTCATTTAACGATCGGGGTTCATCGTTACCGGAATCCCGACTGGAGACCTGGTTTGGCCCTCACATACGTCTTTTGACATTTTGTATGTGACAGTTGAATCTGGTTATATTCCTTATAAGAGTAATCCTACCAGTATTATTTTGTAATAGGGGAAGGGGCCAAGTGACTTTGGTGCGATATGGACCTAGCACCATGTCAGGTTATTCTAATTTCAGGGCTTTTCCCCCCAATGCAGCAGGTTAAATGCGGGATCGAACCTGTTGGCCCGGCCTTAAATGACCTTAGCTGTTGATAGGCCGTTAAACACCATTAAATGAAATCAAATTGTTGTTGAACGGACGTAAGCCCCCAGTCTATAAATCCCCCATACAGGGGGCCGTTTCACTAAACTTTGTACGACTAAAATGTTCGTAAGTGCAAATTTAGGATCGTCTGGAAATTTCAATTGATGGATTTACATTTATTGAGCATAGGCTGCATATGCAGCCTATGCTCAATAAATGTAAATCCATTAATTGTTTACAAGAAAACATTGGTAATGTTACATTTACAGACTATCATAATGTTTCACTTACAAACATTTTAGTCGTACGATGTCATTTACAGAAACTGTCGTAGTTATTTTTATATGCCCGTTTGTCGGGACGTATTATGTATTCACCTTGTACGGGCGGGCACAGCTTGTCCACACAATAACTCCAGTTCTACTTCACCGATCGCAACCAAATTTGGTATGCATGTTTATCATGGCAAGATGCAGAAGCCTATTGAATTTTTAAACATTTCCAATAACTTATCTCTCCTTGGTGACCCATTTTAATTTTCGGACGCTGTATCCTTGTCCACGCAATAACTCGGAGTTCTGCTTAGCGGATCGTAACCAAATTTGGTACCTGATTCGGTATACACGTTTATCACGTCAAGATGAAGAACTCTATTGGTTTTCAGTGAGTTATCTCCCCTTGTTGACTGGCCTTGCCTCGACGGGCGTATATTGTGATGTCGGCACACTTGTTTTGAATATCTAGACATGAGGATAGGAAAAGGTAGATAATTCTGGAAACAATGGGCCCCCGGGCCCAGTCATATCAGCAATAATTTAGTTGGGGCAGGAATTATTATCGCTCGGTAATTTGTTGTTGTCTTTTTGTGTTACATGTGCTCTACAAAACCCAGTATTGCATTGTACACAGAACAGAATGCCGGTATTTAGTGATACCCTTATCTGTTGGTCTTAATGTGTCACATATTTGTTTAGTAACTTGAGTGGTTGTAACTGGAGAAATGACTTATGGGATTTGTGACCAGTGTATCTCCTAATCAAATAGCACACTCCTGTAGCCTGATAAATATACTACTTATTAGAGCATAATGGGTGTTTCATTGATGGAATAGCGAACAGTGAAGATCCTGATCAGACTGCAGATGCACAGGCTGATCTGGTTCTGCACTGGTCGCAAAACTCATAAGCCCCATTTCTCCAGTCACAGCCACATATAACCATAATGGTTACAGACTGGATAGATTCTATTGACGACCAAAGTGCTAGATGTAGAATCTAAATTCTATCAACACACCATCTGTATGTAATCCTGCTGTTGAATAAACGCAACTCCTCAATAAATAATTTAACGATCTGGGTTCACCCCTACTGGAATTCCGACTGGAGACCTGGTTTGGCCCTCACATACGTCTATGGCATTTTGTACGTGACAGTTGAATCTGGTTATACCCCTTATGTGAGTATTACGATTATTCGTATCCTATTTTAGTGGAAGGGGCCAAGTGACTTTGGTGTGGTATGGACCTGGCACCAGGTCAGGTTATTCTAATTTCAGGGCTGAATATATTTTTTCTCGATGGAAACATTCCGTTCTAATTTTGGGATTCCCCCCCCTCCCCCAATGCAGCAGGTTAAAACGGAATCGAACCTGTTTGCCCGGCCTTACATGACCTTAGCTGTTGATAGGCCGTTAAACACCAATAAACAAACAAACAAACTAGGATACTATGATTTTTGTTGAAAAAATCTCATTATTTTGTTCATTCATCGATAAAGGTATATATTGTTACCACTCATTTGAACCGTCTCGTCGAGACGGTTCAAATGAGTGGTTACAACATATACTGTCGAAATGAAATAAAGAAAATAATCAATCAGTCTATGAACACATAGTTTTATCATCGTTTATTTGTTTTGGTGAATTATTAAGATTTAGCTGGCCTGAATTTCTTAACAATTTTACTTTTTACAATGTTTAAAATTTATTATTGGATACACACAGTCGGGCCCACGGCTGTGAAAAGGTGCCTTATTATAACATTTACGGTCAAGGAAATTAGTAAGATTAGTGCTAATCCTATTATTTTTAGAAGTGGGGCTAAGTAATTCTGGTGTGGTGAGGACCTGACACCAGATCAGGTTATTTCTAACACCAGGGCTGAATATATATTTTTGTGTAAATATTTAGTTCTGATTTTTAATTGAAGTTAGTAAGATTAGTGCTAATACTATTACTTTTATACAGTGGGGCTTAGTGATTATGGTGTGGTGAAGACCAGATCAGGTTGTTTCTAACGTCATGGCTGAATATGTTTTTATGCCACCGGGTTTCGAAGAAACGGGTGGCATATAGTGTTTGGACCGTCCATCTGTTCGTCCGTCTGCAGTAGCCATTGCTTGTCGTAAAAGGCGACTAAACTGGCTTAACGATTGGGTTCATACTTTCCGGAACCCACTATACCGGATTTGGCCCTCATGTGCATGTTTGGCTTTCTTGTATGTGAGAGTTGAGTCGGGCTATGCCCCATATATAAAAGTAAGATTAGCGCTAATCCTATTACTTTTAGGGGATGGGATAAATGATGCTGGTGTGGCGAGGGCCTGGCACCAGATCAGGTTGTTCTAATTTCAGGACTGAATATATATTTTGATTGTAAATATTGAGTTCTGAAGTTGGGATTTACCCCCCTTGGACAGGTGGATACGGGACTCGACCCCGTTGACCCGTCTGCGTGTAGACTCCCTGAGGCTTGTACCTCTATGTCAGAAAAGCGGACGTTAAACCCTATTCACTCACTCACTGTTCTAATTTCAGGACTGAATATATATTTTGATTGTAAATATTGAGTTCTGAAGTTGGGATTTACCCCCCTTGGACAGGTGGATATGGGACTCGACCCCGTTGACCCGTCTGCGTGTAGACTCCCTGAGGCTTGTACCTCTATGTCAGAAAAGCGGACGTTAAACTCTATTCACTCACTCACTGTCCGTCCGTCCGTCCGTCCGTCCGTCCGTCACACTTTTCGGTTAACCACTTTGTCACAGTTTCTCAAATATGCTGCAGGTGGCATCCGCGTTCGACAGACGCATTTCTTGTTTTTTCTGCAAACATTCGTACTTTGGGATTCGTACATTCATCTAGTTTAATTAAAATTCTTGATGGTGGTTAATCTACTTCAGTAACGGAATAGCGAACAGTGCAGCACCAGATCAGACTGCGCGGATGCGCAGGCTGATCTGGCGCTACGCTGGTCGCAAATATCATAAGGTACGTTTTCTCAGCCACTGGCCCATTAATGTTAAGAACTTCAAAGCAAGCATCATACGATTGTAAGTCATTTTACCTTTTACACAACACATTACATATTTTTACACTGTTACGTCTACATGCTTCTGTCTATGTAGCTGTATATATTATATTACTCATGTGCTGTTTTCTGTGATCAGTTTTGAATGTGTGAGGTGGGACGACCTTGTTTGACGTACCATTGTCACAGGACATGCAAACAGTTGGGTACTGACATCCATATGAGATGCGCCTTGTGATTTTGAACATGTACGATAATTCATGAGAAATATTCACAAAATTTACGAGTTACAGTAAATGACGTGGACGAAATTTTCATCGCAAATGCGGAATTGAATCTGTCGACGTCATTTACAGAAAATATCACGGTTTCTGTAACTATATTCATGAAAATTTGCACATGTTTCTTATGTACCGTACAAAAGCACATGTCGTGTCTCGTATGTAAAAATTGCGCAGAGTGATTAGTTCCCACGTCAATGCAGTTCGACCAATGTCTGTCATGCAGATATGCTACGATGTCATTGTTCTACCTTTTTGCATCCTCTGTTTTAATCCCTATAGAGATACAGTGAAGATTTGTTGACGGTTCCCAAATATACAAACAAAAACGAATGTAAAAGTTTTGTACGATATGCATTGAAACATATTGTGTTGTTTTTTTTGACATGAAAATGATATTTTCAGTTAAATACCCAGCTTTCAACTATTTAAACGAGTGTTCTTTCAACACATCGTTTTGACATCATTTTTGTTGTGTTTAATTAAAAAAAATGATGTTTAGACCAACGAAAACCTCACTTTCTAATTATAAAAACGAAAATGATGTTCAAACAATGTGCAATGTTGAACAATGTGCAAACAATAGGCAATCATTCGTTTGTGGAACCAGTGGCCCGTTTCACTAAACTGCGTACGTACGGCTAAAATGTTCGTAAGTGGAAATTTAGGATCGTCTGGAAATTTCAATGGATGGATTTATATTTATTAAGCATAGGCTGCATGTGCAGCCTATGCTCAATAAATGTAAATCCAATCATTGTTTACAAGAAAACATTGTTAATGTGAAATTTACAGACTATCATAACCTTGCACTTACAAACATTTTAGTCTTACAAAGTTTAGTGAAACGGACGCCAGGAACATATCCGGACTGTATGGAAGTACAATGTATGTTCATATGTCTTCTTTTGCATGTTTGGTTGGCATTTATACATGGAACTTGTTAGAAATTTCCTTGAAATGTTGATAACATGGAATGTTTCCAAGGGCCCGTTTCACTAAACTTTGTAAATGTTCATAAGTGCAAAATTATGATATTCTGTAAATGTCACATTAATAATGTTTTCTGGTAAACAATTACTGGATTTACATTTATTGAGCATAGACTGCATGTGCAGCCTATGTTCAATAAATGTAAATTCATTAATTAAAATTTCCAAACGATCCTAGATTTGCACTTACAAACATTTTAGTCGTACAAAGTTTAGTGAAACGGGGCCCCAGCTCTTTACGGATAAATGTGTGTCCATGATATAAATCATGTATAAAGCGATGTGGGTAAGCGGATTATGTTGAATCTTAAACTTTCATTGTTTCTGGTTACTACTATAATATACTGGTTATGTTATCATTTACAGAAAAAAATCCTATTTTAGGGGAAGGGGCCAAGTGACTGGCGTGGTATGGACCTGGCACCAGGTCAGGTTATTCGAATTTCAGGGCTGAATATATTTTTTTCTCTGTAGATATTCCATTCTGATTTTGGGATTTTCCCCCCAATGCAGCAGGTTAAAATGGGATCGAACCCGTTGGCCTGGCCTTACATGACTTCAGCTGTTGATAGGCCATTAAACACCAAACAAACAAAAACAGAACAAAATATCACTTGTGCTGCTCTGTACAATGCACAGTCTGATCTGGATCTACACTGGTTGCAAAACCGATAATCCCCATTTCTCCAATCACGGCCACATATATATGTACTGCAAGATTGTGTATGCTTTACAATCATGAACATACATTATTGTATATTTTATATTATAATATTCTGTGTGTCCAGTTACAGAGGTTGTCCTCTACTATATGCATAGGTTCTGCTGTGTTTGGGATTAGCTCCCTTCTCACATGTCGGTATGTCTCTGATGAGGATTGTATAATTTACTGGTCATGTAACTGTGTAATTGGCTGGCCATATAACTAGAATTGACTGACTTTATGAGTGTGTAATTGACTGGTCATATTATTGTCTAATTGGCTGTCTAATTGGCTAGTCATATCTTTGCATAATTGATTGTCTAATGCACTGGCCATATGACTGTCTAATTGTGTGGCCATATGACTGTCTAATTGTGTAGCCATATGACTAATTGACTGACCATATGAATATAAGTGACGCTGTGTATGATAGTCTATATGACTGGTCATATGACTGTTGAATTGACTAGCCATTCGGCCAAACATGACCTGGCTATATCAGTGTCTAATTGACTGGTCATATAACTATGTAATTAACTGGTCATAAGATTGTCTAATTGCTTGTTTAATGGCGACTAAATGTAAATATACATAACATTCAATGTTTGAGACACACACACTGAAGAATGGTGATATAACTTATAGTATCCCATGGCAACTCAACTTGAGACAAGTCATGTGATCTTGTAGCAAAGAATATATACAATATCTCGTGAATAGTAAATGTATTTACAATTTTTTCGTAAATTACATTGAAAGTTGAAGAAATATTCAATTTAAAAAATATAATTCCGCATTTACTATGAAAATTTCATCAACATTCGACGTCATCTACAGAAAATATCACAGTTCCTGTACATATTTTCATGACAATATTCTTTAGCTACACGATCTCGTGGCAATTCTTAATATAGTGCTATTTGGTATCCTATGTGCAGGTGACCCTGTTACAGATACATGTACATCAGTGCTCTCTTGTGCTACATATTAATAAACAATTATGTTTCAAACTTGCCTTGACGTTTATCGGACCAAATTTTCCGGGTATTTTTTGTCGAGCCAGCTTGCGGAAAGCGAGACAGTGATCACAATGACGTCCAGGTCCATCCGTCCATCCGTCCGTCCGAAATCTGCGTTAAAGTTTTTACAAATACCAAATGCCTCGGC
>CM055271.1:61175313-61227532 GCA_029237695.1 Conchocele bisecta | reverse complement strand
AAGAATGATGTCATGTGACATCGGCGCTGAACATCATGGTCAATCCGTATTAAAAAACTGCTTAAATTTCATTGGAAGAACGATGTCATGTGACATTGCCGAATTACATCAGTGTCATAAAGCAACATAACAAGGCTGTCTTTATTTCCACAAAACGGCGTTACACATAAATATTGCTCAACCCTTTCAACCCTAAATGACTGGCATGGACTGTGATATGTTAATTTTTATTCGACCAATCCAATCGTCATACAAAAATATTTTCAGACTAATCCAGTTATGAAAAGGGGGTGGGGTATTTTAAATATGAAAATTACTTGCAAAATGTGTACATGTGGATCTACAGTGTTTGGAAACATTGCTACAGTGTTGAAAGGGTTAACATAACACAATGCTTGATAAATCGTATCGTATACACTCCCGTCTGCGATTCTCTTACCAAGAATTGCAATCCAGCGGTCCTTGAATTGCAATTCGTCCCATCTGAAATTGCAGTCTAATTGCGGTCCAATCGCGGTCCCGTTTTTGCGGTCATTCTTTCGCGATACCGTTTGTGCGGTCATTCTTTCACGGTCCAGTTTGTGCGGTCATTCTTTCGCGATACCGTTTGTGCGGTCATTCTTTCGCTATTTGCGGTAAAAACTTAGCGTTACGCGTACCAAACGCGGTCTCTGCTGCGGTCTAGCGGTCTAGCGGTCTAGCGGTCAAGGTTTCGCCGTCAAGGTTTCCGCCGACCATGGATTCCAATAGCAGGCTATTTTCGCATATTTTCCTTTAGTTTACCGACAAAAACAGCCTGACGTAGGTGGAATTTAAATTACTCTATTACATTACGCATTGCATATACAGGTAACATGGATGTATTGATACATGGGGACTTCCGGGGACATTGAAAAGTAGTGCAAAAAAAGAGTCCACCTATTTAGTTGCCATGCCAGGGACCATTGGCTGCCTGTAGTGGTCTGAATGTGACTGAACTACACTCCCGCCTGCGATTCGCTTACCAAGAATTGCAATCCAGCGGTCCTTGAATTGCAATTCTTCCCCTCTGGAATTGCAGTCTAATTGCAGTCTAATTGCGGTCCAAACGCGGTCCCGTTTTTGCGGTCATTCTTTCGCGATACCGTTTCTGCGGTCATTCTTTCGCGGTCCAGTTTGTGCGGTCATTCTTTCGCGATACCGTTTGTGCGGTCATTCTTTCGCTATTTCCGGTAAAAACTTACCGTATCATCGTATATTACAGTTTGTTTACATTATCAGTGATTATACAAACGTACTATACGAATATTATACAAACATACGATATCCGTTCGTATATACGATAAATCCGTACGGATATGGTATGAATAGTGGGTCATCCTGTGGTTAAATATACCGATGCACCGGTTCATTTCGAATGTAAACATCCGGTTTTCATTTCGATCATCTGCCATAATTTGAAGTTTTTCAAAATGAATAAATGTTCAGTTTTACGATACAGAAACAATATTTAAAACTGAGGATTGTGAAGTACGGTATCACTGTACATATACAATGTGTGTTCAATATACAGTAATTCATCACTGTACTCCGCACCACCGCCGGGGACACAAAACAATGATCCCCCACGCACACCAGCCATCTACATTTGGCGTCCTAAAAGTTCCGGTCTATATCCCACAGTGGGAACAATGTGTATCACCACCACCACCACCAGTTTCTGTCTATGACTACACTACACCCCCCCCCCCCCCCCACCGCCCCCGACCACCACTTCTGTCTGTAACGCAGGATGACGTGGCCGACTGATCAAGTGCTAAACTAGTCCTGGTGCGATGACCGACTGATCAAGTGCTATACTAGTCTTGGTGCGATGGCCGACTGATCAAGTTCTAACTATAGTCATGGTGCGATGGCCGACTGATCGAGTGCTATACTAGTCCAGGTGCGATGGCCGACTGAGCAAGGGCTAAACTAGTCTTGGTGCGATGGCCGACTGATCAGTTCTAAACTAGTCGTGTGCGATGGCGACTGATCAAGTCTAAACTAAGTCCTGGTGCGATGGCCGATTGAGCAAGGTCAAAACTAGTCTTGGTGCGGTGGCCGACTGATCAAGTTATAAACTAGTCCTGGTGCGATGGCCGACTGATCAAGTTCTAAACTAGTCCTGGTGCGATGGCCGACTGAGCAAGGGCAAAACTAGTCATGGTGCGGTGGCCGACTGATCAAGTTCTAAACTAGTCCTGGTGCGATGGCCGACAGATCAAGGATTAACTAGTCTTGGTGCGATGGCCGACTGATCAAGTTCTAAACTAGTCGTGGTGCGATGGCCGACTGATCAAGTTATAAACTAGTCCTGGTGCGATGTCCGACCGATCGAGTGCTATACTAGTCCTGGTGCGATGGTCGACTAATCAAGGGCTAAACTAGTCGCAGTGCGATGGCCGACTGATCAAGGGCTAAACTATTCCTGGTGCGATGGTCGACTGATCAAGTTCTAAACTAGTCCTGGTGCGATGGCCGACTGATCAAGTTATAAACTAGTCCTGGTGCGATGGCCGATTGATCGAGTGCTATACTAGTCCTGGTGTGATGGCCGACTGATTGAGTGCTATACTAGTCCTGGTGCGATGGCCGACTGATCAAGTGCTAAAGTAGTCCTGGTGTGATGGCCGAATGATCTAGTGCTATACTCGGCATGGCCGACTGATCACGTGCTATACTGGCATGGTGAGATGGCCAACTGATCAGTGCTATACTGGGCATGGTGCAATGGGCGACTGATCAAGCGCTATATAGTTATGGTGCGATGGCAGACTGATCAAGTGCTCTGCTAGTCCTGGTCGATGGCCGACTGATCAAGTGCTATACTCGGCATGGCCGACTGATCACGTGGCTATACTGGGCATGGTGAAGATGGCCAACTAATCAAGTTGCTAAATAACGTACTGGGCATGGTGAAATACTACACTCCCGCCTGCGATTCACTTACCAAGAATTGCAATCCAGCGGTCGTTGAATTGCAATTCGTCCGTTCTGAAATTGCAGTCTAATTGCGGTCCAATCGCGGTGCCGTTGTTGCGGTCATTCTTTCGCGATACCGTTTGTGCGGTAATTCTTTCGCGGTCCAGTTTGTGTGGTCATTCTTTCGCGATACCGTTTGTGCGGTCATTCTTTCGCTATTTCCGTTAAAAACTTACCGTATCATCGTATAGTACAGTTTGTTTACATTATACAAACGTACTATACGAATATTATACAAAAACATACGATATCCGTTCGTATATACGATATATCCGTACGGATATGGTATGAATATACAGTGGGTCATCGTGCGGTTAAAATATACCGATGCACCGGTTCATTTCGCATGTAAACATCCGGTTTTCATTTCGATCATCTGCCACATTTTTAAGTTTTTCAAAATGAATAAATGTTCAGTTTTACGATACAGAAACAATTTAAAACTGAGGATTGTGAAGTACGGTATCACAGTGCATATACATGTGTGTTCAATACAGTAATTCATCAGTAATTCATCATTGTACTCCGCACCACCGCCGGGGACACAAAACAAAGATCCCCCACACACACCAGCCATCTACATTTGGCGTCCTAAAAGTTCCGGTCTATATCCCACAGTGGGAACAATGTGTATCACCACCACCACCAGTTTTTGTCTATGACTACACAACACACCCCCGACCACCACTAAACTATCCTGGTGCGATGGCCCGACTGATCGAGTGCTAACCTTAGTCGTCCTGGTGCGATGGCCGACTAATCAAGGGGCTAAACTAGTCTTGGTGCGATGGCCGACTGATCAAGGGCTAAACTATTCCTGGTGCGATGGTCGACTGATCAAGTTCTAAACTAGTCCTGGTGCGATGGCCGACTGATCAGTTATAAACTAGTCCCGGTGCGATGACCGACTGATCGAGTGCTATACTAGTCCTGGTGTGATGGCCGACTGATTGAGTGCTATACTAGTCCTGGTGCGATGGCCGACTGATCAAGTGCTAAAGTAGTCCTGGTGTGATGGCCGAATGATCTAGTGCTATACTCGGCATGGCCGACTGATCACGTGCTATACTGGGCATGGTGAGATGGCCAACTGATCAAGTGCTATACTGGGCATGGTGCAATGGGCGACTGATCAAGCGCTATACTAGTTATGGTGCGATGGCAGACTGATCAAGTGCTCTGCTAGTCCTGGTGCGATGGCCGACTGATCAAGTGCTATACTCGGCATGGCCGACTGATCACGTGCTATACTGGGCATGGTGAGATGGCCAACTAATCAAGTGATATACGTACTGGGCATGGTGAAATACTACACTTCCGCCTGCGATTCATAAGTAATTCATCATTGTACTCCGCACCACCGCGTGGGACACAAAACAATGATCCCCCACACACCAGCCATCTACATTTGGCATCCTAAAAGTTCTGGTCTATATCACCACCACCAGTTTGTGTCTATGACTACACTACACACCCCCCCCCCCCCCCCCCCACCGACCACCACTTCTGTCTGTAACGCAGGATGACGTGGCCGACTAATCAAGTGCTAAACTAGTCCTGGTGCGATGGCCGACTGATCAAGTGCTATAATAATAGTCTTGGTGCGATGGCCGACCGATAAAGTTCTAAAGTAGTCTTGGTGCGATGGCCGACTGATCAAGTTCTAAACTAGTCGTGGTGCGATGGCCGACTGATCAAGTTCTAAACTAGTCATGGTGCGATGGCCGACTGATGGAGTGCTATACTAGTCCTGGTGCGATGGCCGACTGATCAAGGGCTAAACTAGTCTCGGTGCGATGGCTGACTGATCAAGGGCTAAACTATTCCTGGTGCGATGGTCGACTGATCAAGTTCAAACTAGTCCAGGTGAGGCCGACTATCAAGTGCTATACTCGGCATGGCCGACTGATCACGTGTTATACGGGCAAGGTGAGATGGCCAATGATCAAGTCTAGCTGGGCCATGCAATGGCGACTGATCAAGCGTATAACTTATGGTTCGATGGCAGACGACAAGTGTCTACTATCCTGGTGCATGACCACTGACAAGCGCTACAGTTATGGTGCGATGGCATACTGATCAATGCTCTACACCGTGCAATGGCCACTGATCAATGCTACATGTATACTAAATGGCGACTGATCACTTGCTATCTGGGCATGGTGAGAGCCAACTGATCAAGTGCTACTGGGCATGGTGCAATGGGCGACAATCAAGCGCTATACTACTTATGGTGCGATGGCAGACTGATCGAAGTGCTCTAACTAGTTCCTGGTGCGATGACGACCTGATCAAGCGCTATATACTAGTTATGGTGCGATGGCAGACTGATCAAGTGCTCTACTAGTCCTGGTGCAATGGCCGACTGATCAAGTGCTACATGTATACTCGAAATGGCCGACTGATCACGTGCTATACTGGGCATGGTGAGATGGCCAACTGATCAAGTGCTATACTGGGCATGGTGCAATGGGCGACTAATCAAGCGCTATACTACTTATGGTGCGATGGCAGACTGATCAAATGCTCTACTAGTCCTGGTGCGATGACCGACTGATTGTCAAGGTCATTACCAAGGTCAGGAATGATCGAGACAAATTGTCTCCCCCAATTATCATACGAACCAAGTATACTTCAATTGTTATGACGTTATGGCCAATATAGCTTGATCCGACGAACGGAAAGTGGTAACAATGCAGTTGAAGTGTAAGGGATAGGCCAGAGTAGATAAGTACACGTAGTCACTTAATCACTTATAATGTACACTATATTACATGGGGAACACACAGGAATACATGATACATTGATATGCGAACATCACTGTACTGTGCATGATACTATTCAATTACTACAAGGTTGTAAGCCAATCGACTGTTATACTTTAACGCAACTTAAAAGCTATAGACGAATAAACTCGGTATGTGGTATCTCAATGGTCCCGTAGTGGACAATAGTATGAATGCACAAGTACTTTGATGATCGCTAATCAAAGTGAAATAACATACAAGTATACATGGCATAACGAACATTGGAGGACAAATGACAATCATCTGAGCTACCCCAGTGCTGGCGTATCTCAATAGATAGTGTAACCTCTGAGTATCAAGGTCCCAAGGTCTGCCTCACGCAATATGAGGTCTAGTCAACAATATGGCTATAATCCAACTTCAAGTGGATTAATCCATAAACAATATATGTAGTCTTACTACAATCCTTTAGCCATGATATGCCATGATAGGAGTATTACCATACACTATCAAAGTATACATATGTATTGCCTATGCAATATATTTCCAAAGTATGAATGTCAAAGTCAAAGCCGGATGTGGTTACATCACATGATAGTCAATAACGATAATGTTCCGGAAGCTGGTTCCCGGAAGTAAAGTTCCACAGGTAGTATTATCTCCGGAAATGGTGGACCAGATGTAAAGTTCCTATGGTATCACTCGACTGTAGCAACCCGGATGTGGTAGACCGGATGTAAAGTATCCATGGTGGATCAATGGGTTGTAATACCGGAAGTGGTAGACCGGATGTAAAGTTCCGATATAATACAAAATGTCGATTATCACGTTGGCTAAGACGCCGGGAAAAGTTTCACTTAGGTGACATTCAACTCGGTGGTAGTATAATGATATGATATGTGTGTATGGCGTTTCACTTCACTAAACTATGGCTGTGACTGTCTGCTGAACGCGAGGTAGCTATCACACACTGCTCTATACAGGCCTGTACCCGGAGCTGCTACACACACTGCGCCAGACAGACGTACGGACACTCGGACGACCCGATGCTCTGCACTGACTGGGGGTCTGCCCTCAAACCGAGTGGACCAAAACGTCCAATGTGGCTCGCTGGAGCGTTCTCAAGAGGCTACAAAAATGAAATGAATCTCCAATTACTGGACGAATACGCACAGACAGACAGACAGGATGCACAACAGACTAAAACGGGAATCGAGGAACGGCAAATCACAGCTGAAATAAAATGTTCTAGGTACATACCAAAATCCTCCGTGTCACTGGTGAATACAGTACTAGTCTTCTGTAACCAGAATATATGTGTCCCGCCAACACATAGCGAGACATCGCTTATATACGCACCAGTGAAACCATGCACGGAATAATGGATATGCCTACCCCTCGTACGACATCTCACATAAATACTACAAAACCATGGCTTTTGCCATATCACACGTGGGTTATATTTGGCATAAATATATGTTCCCACGCCTTAAATTCAACCAAACCAGTGTACAGCCCTCGTGGAATAAATACCATCCAACATGGTATACCCACACTACCATAAATCTGCACACTATAGACCCAGATCTCATAATCCGAAATCTACTCGACTGGTCTCCACAATGCGAAGGTCGCTTCTTGGCCCCGCCAAACCCCTCCATAACGGTCCTACGGCTATACACTCAAATGAGAGTGTAGCACATACTAAACTCAAATATCGTGGTCATTTACGGAAAATATCACGACACAAAACATCACCATTATGGGATCTGATATATCCGTGTTGGCCAGTACCAGGCTATGCTGAAACACTAACCGGTAGCATACATAACAGGGCAGACCATGGTATGGTCTGCGCTGTATACTGGCTTCACCTACAGAAGGTCCCTTATATGGTGAAACACTGACACGCGGACAAACTCGGCTGGCACGGACAGTGGACATCCGTAATACTAAAAGGTATCTTTTCCCTAGCGAAACCAGCACACGCAGTCAACGAGTTCTCTACCACACACATGCATAGTCTGTGGCAAATATGGCGTGACATCAGTAAAACATTGCTCATACAATAGACGTATATTTAAATCCGCAAATAGGACACGCATAAACGTATCTCCACCAATACAACATAAGCCCCCTTATTACACGCACATTGTACATGGCAAATGTACATGCCAAACCACAGGTGTGCAAAAACCACAGGTGTGTGAAACCACAGGTATGTGGAATCACAGGGATGTGAAACCAATAATACGCACAACAATACAACACAGTACCACACATCACAAATATACAATTATACGGATTTCAGAATGTACAAGAATACACGTGTCACGCGACATATCTCCCCCCTAAACAAAAAGTGTTTACACTTTCGTGCATAATCGCGAGACACGTTGGCACAGCTGAATCTACCCAGATATCCTGCTCAGGTAGTCTGCCCCCAGATTGTCGGCCCCTTTTATCGCAACAATACGCATTCTGGCTGACTGTTTCCCTGACCTTAAATGGGATAGGGTACCCCCTAATTCTTAATGGGTCTTGCGTTGACAAATTTATCTCATGTTTCTCTATATGGGTGTGTCCCGGTGCGTCCCTCAGGACATGGGTGAATTCCCGTAAGATCTCTTTGACTTGCGTCTTTTGTTTTTTTTCCTAAATCAGGCGACAGGTCAACTTTGCTCTCCGTATCGGACTCTAATCCCCTGGGACATAACATGTTTTCTTCGGCACTACACCCACTTGGACTAGGATCCCCCTCTACTGTGTCTTCTATCACGGCCGCATTTATTACAGTGAGTATTCCCTTCCCGGGGTGCTCAGGTCTAGTCTCGTACCTCTTTAACATGTTTGCATGAAAGGTTTTCAACTTCCCTCCCATGTCAACTCTATAGTCCCACTCATTAACTACCTCTGTTATGGGGTATGGTCCCTTCCACCTAAGAAGCAATTTGTTGTTGTCTGTCGGTAGTAGTACAAGTACCTGATCTGCACTGCATACTGCCTACTACGAGTCTTACGGTTGTAGTACTTTGCGTACTTTTTGGACGCACTCTTCAAGTTCTCATGCGCGATTTCGCATGTTTTCTCGAGCCGTTCGCGCAAGTCGAGGACGTACTGATACGTCGTTTTTGACGTTGTCCTCTATGTCCTTCTCGGACCACAGATCTCTTAGTATGCTCATCGGACCTCGAACGGTCCTTCCGTACAATAGTTCCAACGGTGAGAAAGCCAAACTTTCTTGAGGGACTTCGCGATACGCGAATAAGAGCGCGTTAATGTATTTGTCCCAATCTTTGGGACGTTCGCTTGCCATTCTACGAAGCATTTGCTTTAACGTACCATTGAACCGTTCCACGAGACCGTTACATGTGGGTGGTACGGTGTCGTGGTTAATTGTCTCAGCGATAACAATCTACTAACTTCCTCCCATGATGCCGACGTAAATTGACTACCCCTATCGGTGAGCATCTCCTCGGGGATACCCAGTCTACTGAACATATCCACGAGAGCTTCCGCGACTCGTTCGGCCTCGATGCCTGTAGTGGTACCGCTTCTGGGTACCTAGTTGCATAATCAACTAACGTTAGTATGTAACGATTCTTCCGATCGGTAGCTGGAAAAAATTGGCCCTACAATATCAACTGCGACTCGTTTGAACGGAGTGTCTATCAACGGCATAGTTCCTAACGGAACCTTGGTGATGTGTCCCTTTGACACAGTCTTTTGACATATGTCACAAGACCTACAAAACCGTGTAATGTCACTGCCCACGCCTGGCCAATAAAATTCTGATAACACTCGATCAGTGGTCTTCTTAACCCCTAAATGGCCCGCCATGATTGATTCATGTGCCACTTTCATCACGGTAGTCCTAAGTGTTTTTGGGACTACCAGCTGATGGTACATCCTACCTGACCCTATCGATTCGAAATTACGATACAACAAGTCTTTTCGGTATGCGAATTTCGATTTGTTTCCGTTCTTACTTGACCGTACCGTTCGTCTTTTGCATTATTTCGAACTGACGTCAATGTGACGTCATGTGCCTGCGCCTCTTTGAATTCATCGCGTGATACGTTCGCGATTGCGGTAGGGACTTTTAGGGTCTTATATGATTCGTCTCGGGCTGTCGTTTGTGACCTAGTTTCAACTGCGCACGATTTAGCGCCTCTAAAATCGGATATCACCGGTAACTCTGACCCGTCTATATTACCTATGGTAACATCATACATTGTATCTGTCATGCAAAGGGCTTCTACCCGACCTTTGAAAAAAGGTGTATCTAGATCTACCCGGGCGGTAGGAATTCCACTCATTTTGCTCCTATTTACCAGCATGCATGTTGAAACTTTGCTTAAAAACTGATCTGGTTGTACTAAGCTTTCCCTGACGACCACCCCGGTACACCAGTATCTCGCATTACTGTGACCTTTTTCCCATTTAATGTGCCCTCTGCTACGGTAGCCTATCCATACCAAATGTACATCCGTTAATCAACTCCGGCTGTATCTCGCTACCTGAACATACAATAGTGGTGTCGGTATCAACCACACAGAAATTTCCTTGGTTTTCCCCTGGTTGTTCCGTGTTTTGCCATCTACCTCTACCTCTGCCTCTAGTGTGCCTTCCACTTCTACCTCTATTTCTACCTCTGTACCGACCTCTCTGTTCTTTATCTGCAAAACTTACATGTTTCTCTTCCTCGACTGCTGCTGCTTTGTAAGCTGAGGACCGGTCACGCTTAGGACAATCGTAGGACATGTGACCTTCTTTTCCACAATGGTAACATGTCCCGCGATGCCTATCATAGCCGTTCCTGCTGTACTTCTGTCATAACTACCTCTACTCGGCTTATATCATAACTACCCCTACTACTTGGGCTTCTATTGTGGTCTCTATTCTGATATCTGTCCCTATCTCGACTCCTATCTCTAGATCGATTATCCGCACTACTTACCTTGCGCCTCTGGTTATCTACTGACCTGTATTCAGTTCTGTTGCTAGTACTGTTCCTCTGAACTACTTACTTGCTACCTCCTCTAGCTTCTGCAAAGTAATCTGCCTGAACCGCCATCTGATCTATCGAGTCAAATGTTTTCTCTTTGAGAAATAAGTAGAGCTCACGACTGCATATACTTAACATCTGATCTCTGATCATGTAGTCTAGTACTCCTTCATATGTTCTATTCACCTTACCTAACTCAAACCATCTATCTAAATAGTTCTTTGACCGACTGACATATTGCACAAATGATTCACTGTGATCAGGTTTGGTGTTTTTGAACATGCGTCTGAACCCATCTTCTGTTAGATCAAAACATTTCAACAATGCGGATTTCAACTTATCATAGTCAAGAGCATCATCAATAGGTAGTCTAGATATACATCTAATGCCTTGCCCTTCAATAACGCACTCAAGTGTAGTGACCACTTATCTCTCCCCCACCTTTGAATTGCTGCGTACCTCTCAAATCTAGCTAAGTAGCTATCCATGTTGTCATTATTCTGATCAAAATGTGGCAGCTTCGGACCGAATGCTCTGCATAGTCCCTATCATGTCTATCTTCATCTACTACTTCTCCCCTTTCTACTTTTGCCATTTCTACCTGATGCTTAGTGTCTAGTTCTCGCAATTTGAATTCTAGAGCTAACTGTGCTTCATCATTGGCATCATCACACTACTATCTTTCCCCATCTGTCGCTCAACCTCTTTAGCTAACTGCTCAGCATCTAACCTATCCTTCTCCATCTGTCGCTCACCTGCTAACTTATCTTTCTCAGCCTGTCGCTCACCTGCTAACTTATCTTTCTCAGCCTGTCTAGCCTCTAGTCTTTCCTGTCTTTCTCTCTCCTGCTCTTCTTTTACAAAGGCCCTTAACTCTGAATCTGCTAGCCCTAAGCTTTTGCCTATGTCCATTAGCTCCTTAATGGACGACATTCTTACTCTCAAATCAACTCCGGATTATCGATTTACACGCTTTACCCGACGGTACACAAGGTCTCTAGCACTCAAATCACTTGGTGATTTGTGCGAGTCTCTTGCTTCACGTCTATAAGGTTAAAGTAAATCAATCCGGTCTCTACTCCTAACGACGGTATAAGTTTCTCAATCGGGTAAGTCAATCCGGTATATGTATAGTCTAATGTAATGGTATATTTACCATTCCCTCTCTAAGGTACTGGACACAAATATTGGGGACTGGTTATAGACACCTGGCAGGATATAGTATTGTTCATACACAATATATAGTGGTAGTAATCTCGCCTCAGATGCAGAAGTGTCTAGTGCTAACCTAGAACACCCGCTGTGCCATCATCACAGGGAGGTACTGTTGACAAATCAAAAATTACAATGACGCTTACATCCACTATCTCACCAGATCGTCTCAACTCTATACTTCTGTACCTAGGTAGTCCAATCATGTATGTGGTGATGTATTAGTGCCTAAGTGTTGGAGTGCATCTTACATTAACTCCCAAGGCAAACAAATACAAGATTGAATCTTGACGACGCTAGGGGTACAGCTATTCTAGCCTCCTTACTTCAACTGCTTTGAAGAAACTGATTATAAAAAGAGGAAACAAAACCCCACTTCTGACACCATTGTCAAGGTCATTACCAAGGTCAGGAATGATCGAGACAAATTGTCTCCCCCAATTATCATACGAACCAAGTATACTTCAATTGTTATGACGTTATGGCCAATATAGCTTGATCCGACGAACGGAAAGTGGTAACAATGCAGTTGAAGTGTAAGGGATAGGCCAGAGTAGATAAGTACACGTAGTCACTTAATCACTTATAATGTACACTATATTACATGGGGAACACACAGGAATACATGATACATTGATATGCGAACATCACTGTACTGTGCATGAATACTATTCAATTACTACAAGGTTGTAAGCCAATCGACTGTTATTACTTTAACGCAACTTAAAAAAAAGCTATAGACGAATAAACTCGGTATGTGGTACTCAATGGTCCCGTAGTGGACAATAGTATGAATGCACAAGTACTTTGATGATCGCTAATCAAAGTGAAATAACATACAAGTATAACATGGCATAACGAACATTGGAGGACAAATGACAATCATCTGAGCTACCCCAGTGCTGGCGTATCTCAATAGATAGTGTAACCTCTGAGTATCAAGGTCCCAAGTCTGCCTCACCCGCAATATGAGGTCTAGTCAACAATATGGCTATAATCCAACTTCAAGTGGATTAATCCATAAACAATATATGTAGTCTTACTACAATCTTTAGCCATGATATGCCATGCTAGGAGTATTACCATACACTATCAAAGTATACATATGTATTGCCTATGCAATATATTTCCAAAGTATGAATGTCAAAGTCAAAGCCGGATGTGGTTACATCACATGATAGTCAATAACGATAATGTTCCGGAAGCTGGTTCCCGGAAGTAAAGTTCCACAGGTAGTATTATCTCGGAAATGGTGGACCAGATGTAAAGTTCCTATGGTATCACTCGACTGTAGCAACCCGGATGTGGTAGACCGGATGTAAAGTATCCATGGTGGATCAATGGGTTGTAATACCGGAAGTGGTAGACCGGATGTAAAGTTCCGATATAATACAAAATGTCGATTATCACGTTGGCTAAGACGCCGGGAAAAGTTTCACTTAGGTGACATTCAACTCGGTGGTGGTAGTATAATGATATGATATGTGTGGTGATGGCGTTTCACTTCACTAAACTATGGCTGTGACTGTCTGCTGAACGCGAGGTAGCTATCACACACTGCTCTATACAGGCCTGTACCCGGAGCTGCTACACACACTGCGCCAGACAGACGTACGGACACTCGGACGACCCGATACTCTGCACTGACTGGGGTCTGCCCTCAAACGAGTGGACCAAAACGTCCAATGTGGCTCGCTGGAGCGTTCTCAAGAGGCTACAAAAATGAAATGAATCTCCAATTACTGGACGAATACGCACAGACAGACAGACAGGATGCACAACAGACTAAAACGGGAATCGAGGAACGGCAAATCACAGCTGAAATAAAATGTTCTAGGTACATACCAAAATCCTCCGTGTCACTGGTGAATACAGTACTAGTCTTCTGTAACCAGAATATATGTGTCCCGCCAACACATAGCGAGACATCGCTTATATACGCACCAGTGAACCATGCACGGAATAATGGATATGCCTACCCCTCGTACGACATCTCACATAAATCTACAAAACCATGGCTTTTGCCATATCACACGTGGGTTATATTTGGCATAAATATATGTTCCCACGCCTTAAATTCAACCAAACCAGTGTACAGCCCTCGTGGAATAAATACCATCCAACATGGTATACCCCACACTACCATAAATCTGCACACTATAGACCCAGATCTCATAATCCGAAATCTACTCGACTGGTCTCCACAATGCGAAGGTCGCTTCTTGGCCCCGCCAAAACCCTCCATAACGGTCCTACGGCTATACACTCAAATGAGAGTGTAGCACATACTAAACTCAAATATTGTGGTCATTTACGGAAATATCACGACACAAAACATCACCATTATGGGATCTGATATATCCGTGTTGGCCAGTACAGGCTATGCTGAAACACTAACCGTAGCATACATAACAGGGCAGACCATGGTATGTCTGCGCTGTATACTGGCTTTCACCTACAGAAGGTCCCTTATATGGTGAAACACTGACACGCGGACAAACTCGGCTGGCACGGACAGTCATCCGTAATACTAAAAGGTATCTTTTTCCCTAGCGAAACAGCACACGCAGTCAACGAGTTCTCTACCACACACATGCATAGTCTGTGGCAAATATGGCGTGACATCAGTAAAACATTGCTCATACAATAGACGTATATTTAAATCCGCAAATAGACACGCATAAACGTATCTCCACCAATACAACATAAGCCCCCTTATTACACGCACATTGTACATGGCAAATGTACATGCCAAACCACAGGTGTGCAAAAACCAACACGGTGTGTGAAACCACAGGTATGTGGAATCACAGGGATGTGAAACCAATAATACACACAACAATACAACACAGTACCACACATCACAAATATACAATTATACGGATTTCAGAATGTACAAGAATACACGTGTCACGCGACACTGATCAAGGGCTAAACTAGTCCTGGTGCGATGGCCGACTGATCAAGTTCTATACTAGTCCTGGTGCGATGGCCGACTGATCAAGGACTACACTAGTCCTGGTGCGATGGCCAACTGATCAAGGGCTAAACTAGTCCTGGTATGATGGCCGACTGACCAAGGGCTAAACTAGTCCTGGAGCGATGGCCGACTGATCTAGTTCTATACTAGTCATGGTGAGATTGCCGACAGATCAAGTGCTAAACTAGTCCTGGAGCGCTGGCCGACTGATCAAGTTTGTAAACTAGTCCTGGTGCGATGGGCCGACTGATCGAGTGCTATACTTGTCCTGGTGCGATGGGGCCGACTGATCAAGGGCCTAAACTAGTCCGGTGCGATAGCCGATGATCAAGTGCTATTTCTATTCCTGGTGTGATGGCCGACTGAACAAGTTCTAAACTAGTTCCTGGTGCGATGGCCGACTGATCAAGTGCTATACTAGTCCTGGTGAGATGGGAAACTGATCAAGTTTTAAACTAGTCCTGGTGCGATGGCCGACTGATCAAGTTCTAAACTAGTCCTGGAGCGATGTCCGACTGATCAAGTGCTAAACTAGTCCTGGTGTGATGGCCGACTGATCAAATCGCATGCCATAATAACTAGATGGCCATGGCCTGTATGTCGTGCCCGCCGAGGCATTTGATAGTACAAACAATTTTTTTTATTGCAACAAAGCTTTAGCCCGTTGACATAAAAACATGCCGCACCCGCCGAGGCTTTGATAGTATACCCAAAAACTTAAACTAAAAAACACTTTAACCAAAAACTTTATCCTGAATGCACACCAATGTGCCAACTATATCGCTCTGTCTGCAAGCGGGCCCAACAAAAACTTTAAGGGAAATTTCAAAGTAATTTGACCGTGACATCGGGCACATATAAATAATAATGAAAATGTGGGTGACAAATACACCGTATGTGAAGTTTCGAGTGAATTGGTGAAGCGGTTTCAGAGATATAGTGTTCTTAAAGGTACATGCCCACTCAGTAGGCACAAAATGTTCTTTATATCAGAGACATCATCTGAGACATTTTCTGGCAAAATAAACATTAATTCACCATTAATACACATATTTATTGGCATTATTATACATTTTATATCGGACGTAAATTTTCATACTTTATAATCTGTCGAAAACATTATTTTTTCAGGGAAACACATTTAATTAGTATAAGTAATTAAAAAATATCATGCCCCATTTGCCTATGAAAATAGCCTGATATCACCGCGTGTCACTATCAGTGAAATAAACATTACTAAATGATTATATCCATATAACGGGCACTCGTAATGTTTAGAACTGGTGGAATAGTGACAAAATTATACACTTATTTAATTCCTACAAATAACTGAGAATACACATAACTTTAATTGTTGTGCCTACTGAGTGGGTATGTACCTTTAATTAGCATAAATTATTAAAAACAAGAAATGCGTCTGTCGAACGCGGATGCCACCTGCAGCATATTTGAGAAACTGTGACAAAGTGGTTAACCGAAAAGTGTGACGGACGGACAGACGGACGGACGGTCCAAACACTATATGCCACCGTTTCTTCGAAAACCCGGTGGCATAAAAATATCATGCCTCATTGAATATGAAAATAGCTTGATACCACTGCTAGTCATTATCAGTAAAATAAATATTACTAAATGATTATATATGGATAGCGGGAACACATAATTTTTAGAACTGGTGGAATAGTGACAAAATTATACACTTATTTAATTTGCTATAAAGAACAGTTTGTGCCCACTGAGTGGGCATGTACCTTTAAAAACTTTAACCTTAAATCCAAAAAAATTTAACCGGACGGATGTACGTACGTACGTATGTAGGCCAATGTGACAACTATATCGCACTGTCCACATGCAGGCATGTCAAAAACTTTGAGGTAAATTTGAAAGTAATTTTACCTTGATATTGGGCACAGGGGTTGCAGGAGTTGAGCATAGAATGAAAATATGGATGATGATAAACACACATGTGAAGCTTCGAGTGAATTGGCGAAGCTGTTACTGAGATATAGTGTTCTTAAAAACTTTAACCTACTGTAAAATAAAAAAATCAGATGGCCATGGCCTGCATGTTGAGCCCACGAGGCATTTGATGGTGTCCGAGTATATTTATTTGAAGTTTGAATTAACGTATGTAAAAGCTTTAACGCAAATTTGAAAGTCATTTGACCTTGATCTTGGGCATGTGGGTCGCATGCGTGGGCTATAATATGAAAATATGGATGATAATAACGAATTATCTGAAGTTTGAAGCAAATCTGGGTAAGTGTTGTGGAGATATAAGGTATGCAAAAACTTTAAACAAAATTTCAAAGTCATTTGACCTTGACCTTGGGGCACAGGGGGCCGCATGAGTGGGACACAGAATGAATATATGGATTATGACTAATAAGCATTTGATGTTTTCAAGTCAATGTGACTTAGGATATGGTATTTAAAAACATACACCGATTTCGGACGGACTGACGCACGGACGTCATTGTGATCACTAAGTCTCGCTTTCCGCAAGCAGGCTCGGCATAAAAAATACAGATGGACGTCAATGTGCAGACTATATCGCACTGTCCGCAGGCGGTCGCGACAACAATTGTCCAACCCCTTTTTAAAGATGCAAGCCCACTCAGTAGGCTAAAAATGCTCTTTATGGGAATTAAATAAGTGTATAATTGTCACTATTCCACTACTTTAATATAAACATTACGAGTGCCCGCTATACAGATATAATCATTTGGTAATATTTATTTTACTGATAGTGACGCACGGTGGTATCGGTATTTTCATGTGCAAATGGGGCATGATATTTTATAATTATTTATACTATTAAATTAAATGCATCAACTGAAAAAAAATTGACAGATTATAACGTATGATCATTGCACATCAAAAAATAAATACAGAGAATAAATAGTAATGTCCGTTAACATTTTAAGGAAACACGGTTATCGTCCCTGATATCAATGTGGAAATTTTCTTTCTTCTGATATAAAATGTATAATAATGCCAAACAATACATGGGTAATGGTAAATGATTGTTTATCTGGCCAGAAAATGTATCCGATGATGTCTCTGACATAAAGAACATTTTGTGCCTAGTGAGTGGGCATGTACCTTTAACGCTAGCTCCGCCCTGTCCAGTGAGACCTATGCATGCGTTAAGTTTCATAAAAAATATTGCAAAGGGTGTTCGCGTTATGCTCCGGACAAATCAGTGCGCGAAAAAACAAAGGGAGATAACTAAACTAGAAAATGTGTTCATAGAACACGGATACCCCACATATCGCTTTGATAGTAAACAAGGCAAAATTTCAGTGTCCAAAAGGGAGAGATAATCCATGACACGGGGTTCGAATCAAAAATCGAAATAAACTTTCCGCATCTACTCATCAGAAGGAAGCTACATATCAAATTTCAGTGCTGTAGCTATTACAAAAGTTTTACGAGTTACAAGGCAAAATTTTCAAATTCTAATTCAAAAAGAGGGAGATAATCCATGAATCGGGGGTCGAATGAAAATAAACTTTGCAAATCTACTCATCATAAGGACATACCAAGTTTCAGGTGTGTAGCTATTAGGGTTTAAAAGTTTTACGAGCTACAAGACAAAATTGGAAAATTCTAACTTGAAAAGGGGGAGATAATCCATGACCATGGGGTCGAATCAAACATACATGTACCAAGTTTCAGGTATGTAGCTATTACGGTTTAAAAGTTTTTCGAGTTACTGGTTGGTGACGGACGGAAGAACGGACAAGGTCAAGGGTAACACTAAAATGCCCCCTCCTCTATCGTGGTGAGGCAAAAGTTGTCATATACAAGTAACTTACCTTAATTTATCAGTTACACATCAGACGATGAATGAACTTTAATTCTGGTGTAGAATATTAAAGTTATTCATTATATTCAATAGTGCTGCTTTGACATGACGTGAAATTAAAACATGCATGACATGATCTGGAAGAAAAACCACAGACCAAGCACGCATATTCAGAATCACGTCTGTCGGTTCTTATCCAGCTCCGATTTCTGTCACCTGTCCACAAAATCCAGAATCCAACATTGTCGCAAAAAATTTAATCCTCTATGTTGGTGTACGTTAGAACAAAATGTCACTTAGTATATTATCCAATCCATTGTAATCTCTTGTTTCTCTAAATAAATGCGTCCAACAATCCCTGTAGCTGCTATCGTGATAAAAAATGTTAAAGGTTCCGTCAGCGCCTCACCATATTGATCTTAATATCCACCATTTTGATTCCAAGTACCAGAATAATGATGTTTCCATGCGCCGTCGTAGTGTTATCTGTCAGATTCCGTTGTTTATTTGATCAAATTGATGGACAAATTTGTGTCCGCTAATGTCGCCAAGAGCATAATCTGTGACGTTGACTGTAATAATTTGGCATAACTTCTAGCTTGTGAATTTTTGGTTGAATGAAGTGATCACTATGGTGAATAAGTGTGTATTTGTGCCCGGTTTGCTCAGCAGGTAGAGCGATGGTGTGGTAAACCAGAGATCCCCGGTTCGATTCCGGGCTGGTGCACATCTTTCTCACCCTGTGACATTTAGCGCCCAACGTAGTTGCGGGAAGTAACTATGCAGAATACTCCCGCATCGTCCGTACGAGAGTTTATAATGGTGCTCTCCGTAGGTTTCCCCTGCAAAGTACCAAATCACATCTGATTTGCACTTCAACTGTTAATTGCGACATATTTTCTGTATTTTTCAATTGAAAGAAATGTCAGTATTATACTTATTCATTTCTGTGTAATAAGTACAGAAAAATATGTCACAATTAACAGCTAAAGCGCGAATGAGATCCGATTCGGTACTCTGCATGAAAAACCTATGGTGCACCGGAACTCTGGGTACGGACAATAATTGAGTATTCTGTTGCCCAACAAAGGACCGCGACTGATAAATACTCCCAAATTGTACCCAAACATATGGAATTCGGAGACAAAAATTAAACATAGAATTCGAGGACGAATTTCAATTTGGCGGAGAAGAATGTCACAGTACGCAACTGACCATGGGGATGAAGTGTGTATGATCTGTGCCTTGTTAGCTTGCTCGGTAGAGTCATGGGCATGGTACGGTAAACATGAGGTCCCTGGTTCGATTCCGGGCCGTTATTTATCTTTCTCACTCTGTGACACAAGTAAACCGTTTTATTTTAAATAAATGGCTATCACCGGAATAAATATTATCTTCACAAAATTTGAATCGGGCCAATAGAAATCAACAGCTAGAACAGAACGTTTGCAGTAATATAAATCTAATTCCAAAATAAATTTTTAATATTTTAATTTTTATGATCATTATCGTTTCGAAAATTAAAATATGCTTTTCTTTTAAAATTATTATCAATATGGTCACCATGTTATTATGGTTAATATGCAATTCACAGTCTCCTTGCAGCTTGAAATTGAAAGACATTATGAAAAGTTGTATTGATCTCAGAAATTGTCATGTCGACTATAGGATCGCGTCGAAATAATGTCAACATAATAGGAAAACGTAATTTGATACCGACGAAAACGTAAACAAAACGCAAAATTGATGCTTTGTTTTGCTATATTATACCGTAGACCACACATTATCATTTGATTTTATATGAAAATAAATATATTGTCAGCATGGTGGTGTCTATTAATGTGTTCTTGATATTCGGAACGGCAGTGAGTGAGTGACGACATTTTGTTTTGTCCAAGAAATTGTCAAGGTCAATGTTTCACTGTTTGTCTGGCAATAACCCGCCGATTTATATTGCGCACCAAAAAAACAGATCACAAATACCGCTGACTTTCTAGGGTAGTCACTTTGAATTAGATAGATGGGATAATTTTCATTTTGGATTGGAACACGGATACGTTTGTCAACTATTTCGATTTTATTGCCGCATTGGTTAAGCAGAGCGGTCCGCTGGTTTTACCGCAGAGCGCAGCGTAAAGCGGTCATTCTTTCGCAGTTTACAGAAACAAAGGAGCGTAAATTGCAATTAAAAGCGGAGCGCAGCGCGAACTGCGCTATAAGTATTGCAATTCCGCAACCAACTCTTTGGACCGCGGTCACATGATTGCAGTCCGATTGCGGTCCGATTGCGGTCCAATTGCAATTAATGGGAACGCGAATTGCAATCCTGCGCTCCATGAATTGCAATTCGCCTGGTAAGAGAACCGCAGGCCACTCTGTAGTTAAAATAGACTATTTCTGAGATAGTATGGCCATTTGTGTGCACATTTCCTGTTTTATTAAGAAAACATATTGCCCCTTTCTACACACTGTAAAAGTGTAATTCGGTTTTTAATTACGTGCATACCATAGCAAGGTCTGGCGCTTCTTTCTTCTTTCTTCCGCCTTTGGCGAAATTAAAGACCATCCGGTTATTGGTCTAATTTCATAAAAAATGTTAACTGCCATGAACACACATAAAGCGGATATAACAATTTGACTTTAAGCAACGTAACATGATTCTAGTCATGCTACGGGTTATTTCATTAAATCAGATGGAGTATATTCAAAAATGGCTGAAATTATGCCAAACTCAAATTTTGTAAAAAAATTCCCGAAAGGCGGCCATTACGTTGCCTTGATACGCAAGAGGGCAAACTTGATTGCAATTCGCCTGGTAAGAGAACCGCAGGCCACTCTGTAACACCATCAGTCGATGCTATGAAACGCATATGCAGTCTCCGTGAAACTGTCAAAACTTTACACGACATCAATTGAAATTTCCAGACGATCCTAAATTTGCACTTATGAACATTTTAGTCATACGAAGTTTAGTGAAACGGCCCCCAGGTGACTGAATAAAACTGCATGTCAGTACCGTATCTAGAGTCTAGTATTAGTGTAAGGTCAGCAACGTAGTAAAACATGCATGTAAGCATTTTTCAAACACATTCAAATGATAGAAAGCGGTATCTTACTATAACAATTTTCTGTAAACATACATCACACAGCGTCACAGTGCCATATAGCGGGTTAAAATGTACAGTGCGCATGTGATATAGCACACGTTTTATCACCCCGAACTCCACACAAATAGTCGCTGAAATCTACGGCCCCTGAAAATATTAATATTGTGTACATGAACATGTACATAGTGTATATATAGGCATATAGTTTGTGGTATTGTTAGTTTCCCAGAGTATTTGTCCAGACTCTGTCTACAAAATGTATGGAAATTAATCTGACGTGTGCACCACTCCAGCTTTGTCGTGACTAATAATTGTGAACAAATCCGTGAATTACCCTGTACTTTTGAAAACTGCACTATGACGCTGAAATTAAACATCAAATTCTATGGTACAGTAACAATTTCTATCATTTTAACAGGTCTGAAGAAGGCGCGTGTTTCACTATGTTGCAAATGTTCTAATTTGTATTTGAAACTAGATCATCAGGTGACTTTTATCTGGCACATTGCGGCTACATTGTCTATAGAAGAGTTTACATGAGTGATGCTTTAATGTGATATATATTAAAGGTGCATGCCCACTCGGTAGGCACATAATGTTATTTATAGGAATTAAATAAGTGTATAATTGTGTCACTTTTCCACCAGTTCTAAAAATTACGAGTGCCCGCTATACACCATTCCATTATCCCACGTATTGATTGGCATTATTATACATATTATATCAGACGTAAATTGCCACACTGATATCAGGGGCGATAACCGTGTTAACTTAAAATGTTTACATACTTTGCGATTTATTATCGTTATTTATTTTGTGATGTGCAATGATCATACTTCATAATCTGCCGAAAATATTTATTTTTTTCAGGTGCAACATTAAATTATAATAAATAATTAAAAAGTATCGTACTTCATTTGCATATGAAAATAGCCGGATACCACCGCGAGTCATTATCAGTAAAATCAATATTACTAAATGATTATATCTGTATAGCGGGCACCCGTACTTTTAAAATCGGTGGAATAGTTTCACAATTATACATTTATTTAATGTCTATAAAGAACATTTTGTGTGGGTGGCAGGTGAGAGCATGTGATTGGTAATTTAACGATCGGTGTTCGTCCTTACCGGAATTTCGACTGGAGACCAACAGGATCGAACTCGTTTGCCCGGCCTTACATGACCTTAGCTGTTGATAGGCCATTATACACCAATAAATAAACAAACAAACAAACAAAGAACAGTGTGTGCCTAATCAATGGGAGCCCAGCTTTAATGTAATATGTATTAATATACTGAGAATTGAGGATTCAATCGTTTGTGCATGCCCTGAAATCAGACTGCACGGTGGCGCATACTGATATGGATCTACACTGTTCGCACAGGCCATAACCCCCATTTCTCCAGTAACAGACGTACATGAACTTTGAAGTGTATATAATGAATTGAATAATTTTGCAGAATCCAATATTTAAATAAATCAATATTTATATATTGTAAGTTAGTTAGCTATTAGTTATTTTATATAGATTGCTGAAACAGATGGGCGTCATGGAAGAGTTCCAAGTCCAAATTTCTTGCGCTGGATACTAGACGAAAATGTGTTTATGCAGTATCTTCTGCATGTATAGCCGGGGAGCAACGTCATTATATTATTGCTAGATTTGTACCTTTTCGTCTCTTATTTTGGCTAAATTTGGATTGTTGAGCCACTGTTTAACGACACTCGGACTTAGTATAGATGAAACGGGTTTTTTAACACAGTTTATATATTTTATTGTACATGTGACTGTAAATGATAAATAACAGTCAAGAAACACAAAGTTGTCGGCATATAATCCAACTAAAGTTTAAAGTTACAACACTGTCGGGAAATCCGAACGGTAAAAATATTACAATATTATAATGAACTAGAGACGGTAACTCCGTAAACGCATGGAAACGTCCAGCGACTCTACATAACACGTAGTCCTTCACTGAGATGTACACATATATCCTCTCTCTCATAAAAGCGTGCAACCACTATATATATGATGACAGAGGAAACGTAATTAATTTGCATCGACAGAATGTGTCAAACATAAAACAGTTTGCCTATCAGATAAAATCCTGCATAAACACACAACTAATGAAATGTAACCCATAAACAATTGTTTGTGTTGACACATTATATGGAGGAAACGCAATGACAGACAATGACCATTTTGCCCTTATTAGATAATAAGATTACGCAAGTATACGATGTTTGACACCTACATGCGTTTATCAGTCTATAATATTGCCTTTAAGCAGAGGACTGGCATATCTTTTGTACCAATCTGATACAATCAGGCAGTTTTCATAATCAATTAATGACAGCTGAAATGGTTGACAAATATGCATATTACTACCATAATAATTATACCGAGCACGCTATGCTATTATTGGTTGCCCTCTGTTTTTGCGATCTATATATCTTGCCACCTATCATAATCCGGAGAACATCCTTCTGAGATTTATGTACCTCACTTTCAAAATCGGGTTTAAAGGTATATGGTACCGGTGAAAATTTTGTCAATTTTTGTCATTGTCAAAACTATGACTAAAATTACTAAATCTGCCACATCTCATTGAAAAGTCAATATTCTTTTACAAAACCTCTTGTTATCCGTTCATAGAAGATATATGTATATGCACAATCAGTTTTAACCAAACTTTTCAAGAAGGCGTCGTTTTTGTGCTGTCCTAAGCAAGAATTAAGTAAATCAGATTTCAGAAAAAAATCTTGCAAAAAAATATATTCGGATGCATGTCGTTTATTTTCACTTCTAACAGAATAACCAATGAGAGGGAAGTTTATATGGAATTGATTCTATATTCAATCCGCATCACAAATCCAACTTGATACAGCAAATCGTATAATTAATTGTATTTAATGAACACGTTCATGCGACCATCCCTAAATCAAACAAAATATTTTTATGCGATCGTTTTAAAAAAAAAACGGCGACGGACAAATGAAAACTATATAGTTTGTGTACACAACTCATCTGAAGTCATTCAGTCAATCAGTACATACGTCTTCTACACATATTGAAGATGTGCACCTTGCTGAAAGTCATTTTCTCTACATTTTTGCATACAATTCTATATAGGGTACAGCGTTTGTGTACATAACTCCTCTGAAACCGTTAAGTCAATCGATCTGAAACTATACGCACGTTTTCTACACATATCGAATATGTGCACCTTGGTGTTTTTATGCCGAAAAAATATTCTTTAACAAAAATATCACCTTTTTAACTAGGCGTTTTGATCTACATTTTGGGATCCAATTCTACATAATTTCTATTTTACACATCTCTACCTAAATTAGTATACCTGTTTATCATAACAAGAGGACGAAATAATGCTATAGATTTTCAAATTATCTTTAATGTTTCTTGCCTTAGTGACAACTTCACTGCATCTTCGCTGTCTGGCCTATCTTCGACGGGCGTATTTTGTGACTTACGGCACTCTTGTTAGTTAATGATATATTCTATTAGTTAAAATTCCAGATGTGGTATGTCAACATCATACATCATTTAACGATTAATACTTTCAATTAGGTAATAATCACAACAACATAGATGCAATATACTGCCATATATCAGTATGACATGTTGTCCTGGCAATGGATCATGGGATATGGTAACATAACACTCTTACTTGGAGTTTCGTTTTAAAATTCCAAGATGGTTACACATTTGTGTCGAGATACATCATAGTACTAGTATATACTATATTTTACCATTCAATTTAATATATCTGCCAATATACATATATAATTGGATTGGTGTATAACAAACATTATGGTTGACTACGAAAGGCGTTTAAACTTATTTTAAAACGCATAAGAATTGACAGTATTTCATAAGTTACAACCGTAGTTATAATTACAATGTAAATATTATAAACATACGACTGGCACTGTGTTTCTCCAAGAAACTAGTTTTCACCCGTTAAATTGTTTAAAAACAAAAAATACTGGCATTTGGTCGGCACCAGCTAACATTATCTTCTGAATTTTTGCTAAATGTGTCCACAATGAATCATGTGTCAACACCACTTCATTTCCACATATATTAACACCCAGTTTCAATGTTAAAATAAAATCCACCTTTACCGACTTACGAACATTTTAGTCGTACAAAGTGAAACGCGCCCCAGAACGTAGTCACAAAAGACACCCGTCGAAGGAGTTATTGACAGCAATCTGTGTGTATGCAACAGTGTGGAGAAATGTCTAAGTTAAGTTGAAAAGGCTGTATTTTTGTGAACAAATATGTTTTCGTCATAAAAGCACCATGTTGTCGGAGGAGTTGATTACACAAACTATATATGCAGCATAATGTGAAATTAATTAAGCAATCTATTTTTAGTGACCTTGACTCTTGGTGGACCCGGCCCACCTTCGACAGGCGTGTTCATCCAATTGATATAAACACTGGTGAAGTTTCATGAAGATAGTCCAAGGAGTATATGAATTATGCTCCGAACAATGATGTTTTGCCCGCCCGTCCGCCGAACGGTAAAACATAACACGTCGTGTTACGAGCGTATTAAAAAACAAGAACTGTGGCATAACGGCATACAATTGCCCATGGTGGCAGACTGGAGAAACTGTGGCAAACTTAATTAACCAAAATTGATAAACATTTATAACAACAGTGATGAAGGTCTAAATGTCAAGGTCATATTAAGGGCTGCATGGATGTGTGAAATTTGTGCATACATGTAAGCCTTATGTACTGAAATCAGAGCTCCAGATAATGTGCGTATTGGCGTATTCTACGCACTTATTTTAGCATAATACGCATTGATTATCAAAAATGGGAGTACAAAATACTCACAGCAATGAGAAAACACGCATTGATTTTCAAACTGAGTAGTGAAAAGACTGTAATAAAGTTGAAAATGTACTTAGTTGAGCTGCAAAATTGCAGCTCAAATAAGTTAATTTTTAAATTTGTTTTATTTTTTTATCATTTTTTCTCTATTTAATAAGGAAGAACATCAATAATACATTTGTAAAAGTAAAATATGCGATGGATTTGAAATATGGGGGTATGATACTCTTTAGATACAAAACTTATCTGGAGCTCTGTAAATATTAAAGTAATCAAGAATATGTATAAATAAGTTATGACAGAATTGACACGCTATGGCATGTCAAACGTTGCTATATTACATATCTATTTTATTAGTATTGTATGTTTGTTCTTGTTATTCAATGTTTCGTTATTGTTATTCAATGTTTCGTTATTGTTATTCAATGTTGCGTTATTGTTATTCTATACTTCGTTATTGTCATTGTATGTTCGATATTCTTATTCAATGTTTGTTATTGTTATTCAATGTTTCGTTATTGTTATTCAATGTTTCGTTATTGTTATTCAATGTTGCGTTATTGTTATTCAATACTTCGTTATTGGCATTGTATGTTCTATATTCTTATTCAATGTTTTGTTATTGTTATTCAATTTTTCGTTATTGTTATTCAATGTTGCGTTCTTGTTATGCTTCGTTATTGTCATTGTATGTTCGATATTCTTATTCAATGTTTCGTTATTGTTATTCAATGTTTAGTTATTGTTATTCAATAGTTAGTTATTGTTATTCTATACTTCGTTATTGCCATTGTAAAACTCGTCATTCGTATTGTATGTCATGTGATTGTATAATTATCTTGTTATTCTTATTCGATGTGTGCTATTTTTAGCCTTCGGAATGATGTAATGCGCTTCCCTTTGTAACAAGGCATTTCATTGGCTTGTCATAAACGAACGTAGAGCGCGTGTATTCCGAATCGAGGTTACAGAAAATGCTACCACCATATTGTCAAGAAAAAGGAATGTCACACTTTCTCTTAGTTTACTAAGTACAAACATGTTCCGAATATTTATTATGTCTCCCCATCATGGGCCAGGGGATTTGCCTTCGCCGACTGTGCGTAGACCTTTGGTGCAGTGTAGTGGTTCCGGAACATGTTTGAATTACCAAAACTGTCGTATACGAAGCAAGCACTCAATATAATATGCATTGGAACATGCTTGCATAAATCATACTAACTCACAGAGAATACCAGGCTAGTGTAGTTTTAAATACCAGTTTATCAGGCAAGACTATGCCGTTTCCGAGCCGAGCCTCATTATCTTAATATCGAAAGACACTAGACTAGATTTTTTTTGTCAGGTAACGTTTTATGCTAGCCAATGATCAAATAAATTTAAAGCAGTTTTCGTTGAAAAGAACGCGGAGTTTTCAATTCGACGTAACCCGGATATTCGTATTAGGTCGATTCGTTATACAGTAGTATGTTATCAGTCAGTACGTATTGAATCAATACAAAGCTCGTTTCCCGATAACAAATAAGTAAACAGTACAGTGGAACATCTCGAAAACCGTCCGCAGGTTGTCCAGCTTAGATAGGTACCACTGTAACAATGAATGGCAGCGTTAAACGAAGCTTATGCCCTCACTGTCTGCCTTGCTAATACTAAAAAAAACACAAGTCTTCGGTGACCTTGACCTTGGGCTGTCGTACTGGTAGCATTGATAATGAAATAAGGACTTTAACATTATTGCCTTACACATTTGTCTTATTACAAACAAGGTGAACATAAGTCCTCAGTGACCTTGACCTTGGGCAGTCGGATGTGGGTAGCATGCATAACAAAGCACGATCACAGTGTGGCCAAATATTATCAAAATCGGTGAAGAGGTTCACGAGTTTTTGAAAAATGAAAGGTGTTATTAACGTACGTATGCATGTACGTACGTGTGCAGTACACGGACTAACGCTATATCCCATCTTGTCTATCGGCAAGGGGATAATTAAACAGTCCATGCAGATGTGTTCTCATTTTCAACCATGAACAAACTACAATCAATGCCATATAAATGAAACACAATGGGATCCCCAGGGTGTCCGGTTTAGACGTGTATATATAGCCCACCACGTTTACGTTCAGCAGTTTTCTTTCAAAACATCGACGAAGTGATAAGCACCCGGCCATGTAGAATATATTTGTAATTGAAGGGCCTCTCATCGCCTGGTGCAGTGCTTACAACTGTGCATGCACGCGCAGCATATGAATGCATATATATATATTATTGGATGGTTATCAAAGTCATTTACGAGGGGTGTTCAATAATTAATTTCCCAACACATACATGATCCCAATAAAATGAAATTACATTAATTTAATGAATGAAAACTATTAGCATAATTAAAACAACAGTAACATTTAAAGACACGTGCTTTAGGTGTGTGCATAATGTGATGAAACATGTTTAATTTAGGAAACAATAATTCAATGATAGATTTACATGGACTGTCTTTATCCAATCGTGCTTATAAGTCGTCTTGAAAAGAATCAGTATTTGGTAAAATATGTTTATTATAGCAAATCATAAATAGCGTTGCGAACGCTAGTTTTGTTGAGAGTCGATGGTAATATTGTTATTTATTTGAAATAAGTCCACATGTGTCTATAAATAGCAACATATTATAGGTGTGGAACAGTATTTTTATTTCAAAGTAAAATAATGTTATGTTTCACAAAGTGTGCTTCCTGGTACTGAAATAGCGAACGGAAATACGTTACCAACTATCTCCCCTCTTCATCAGAGTCAATTGTAGTACATTGTATTCATACATCATCAGTTGGGTCCCTGTAGAGTGCACAATTTAATCCGTCATATGTTTAGCCACAGTGACTGTATTTTCACATGTTGTTTCAGTAATAAAACCAACTTAATTGATTAAACTTAAAGTGATAGATGCAGTTGTCATTCAACAATGAAACATGCCTTTTTGTACGATAATAAAACTTTTCTCAGTCAGAAAATGCAGAATATATCATAGTTGTCTGTCTGCCAGTCGACGTGTACATGCATTTTGTTATTATAATGCATACATTTGACTTTCGTAGGTAGCGTAAAACATATTATGTCCTACTTTTGTATAACTGGTATCAAGTGAACAATGTTCTCGAGCCAAACAAAGTATTACAGCTATTTAATTTTATCTTAAATATGCACTGATCAAAAGTTATCAATAAGCATAGATTAAGTTCGACTCGTATGTTCTAAAAGGCCGGCACTAGTGTATATTCAATATCAGTATACACTAGTGTAATAAATGTGCAAATCCGACGGGTACAATACAACACGTTAGTTAACCAATATATGCTTAGTATGATGCTGTGCTCCTGCAATAAAGCAAATATAACATTTATGTTGATGTAATATTATATTTATTAAAGCTCCTTGACTGATTTATAAAGAAACTCAGCATAGCCTCGTATGACATCAGTAAACTCGTTAATAAATATAATAGTAAATCATCACGCAAGTAAAATCCTCTATATATATATAGCACTGTTTTTGAGACCGGATGAAATATGCCACTTCACGAGTGGGTCTAGGTTTATAACCGTTGCCACCTTTGTTTGACTTACTGAACGCCCCTCAATTATATCCCTATTTTTGTCGTTGACAAGTGTCTTTCCACGTGCTAAACTATACGTAAACATAAATATACTGTATAGTCCGCAGACGATAACTTGCTACTTGTTTACATACAAACCGATCATAAACAAAACACAGAATAGGTGAGACAGGTACATATATAAAAAAAAAATAGACAACGTGTGGGAGATTCACCAGGTAAGCTTTTATTTAAAGTATTTCAACAGTGTTCTACATTATAGTTTAGACATTTCTGCTGTATATATATGTATATATATATTTGTTTATACAGCTGTCCACGGCATTGACACGATTTGTGATTACATATGCGTCACTGGCACGGAGAAGGACTTTGCAGCATTTGTAAGGCGAATATGTGTACCTTTATCATCATTCACCATCCAAATTAGTGTTTTATGTCAGTCTACGTGTAATCATTCAGCTGATCGCAAAACATCAACAACTGCTACATTGGTGACATGTAGTAAATATAGGAAATGATATTGATTGAATGGCGACCAACATATGCAATGATCAAACTGCGCGGATGCGCATACTTATCCGGGCTACGCTAGCTATCGTAAGACCGCTTTTCTTAACCAGTGTTCCTTGTGTCAAGCTATCAATTCACACAATGACCATGGACACACAACGTGTGTGATTTGCCGTGAAGCACTACTTTTTCGTGCCAAGGTTTGCATACAGATGCAAACTTTTATTGTGTCTACAGAGGTGTTCAAATTACTTACCAACCTCTGACAAACAATAGAGTCGATGTGTAACTTCTGTTTATTTACAGGGTTACAGGGAACGCCTTCATATTTCATACATGCATTCATCTGATGATACTCCAACATGATATAGCAAATCTATGACCCACCGCCCTCCCCTTACCCCAAGGTCAAGGTCACAAACTTCGCACATTCATAAACTTAATGTTGGGGTAAATGTCTTATAACATATGTTTATCCTTTCATGAACGCCTTGATATTTCATACATGCATTCCTCAGATGATCCTATATAATGCTGTAGAAAATCCATGATCCACCACCCAACCCTTACCCCAAAGTCAAGGTCACTCACAAACTTAGCATGTTCATAAACTTAACGTTGCGGTAAATGTTGTGTAACTTATGTTTATTTACAGGGAACGCCTTCATATTTCATACATGCATTCATCTGAGGATACTCCAATGTGCTATAGCAACTCCACGACCCACCGTCCATCCATTACCCCAAGGTCAAGGTCACAAACTTAGCACATTCATAAACTTAACGTAAATGTCTTATAACATCTATTTCCTTTCATGGAACGAATTGATATTTCATACATGCATTCCTCAGATGACCCTCTATCATGCTGTAGCAAATCCACGACCCATCACCCAACCCTTACCCCAAGGTCAAGGTCACAAACTTAGCATGTTCATAAACTTAATGTTTGGGTAAATGTTGTGTAACTTCGGTTTCTTTACAGGGAACGCTTTGATATTTCATACATGCATTCATCTGATGATCCTCTATTGTGCTACAACAAATATCATGACCCACCCCACCTCTTTCCCCAAGATCAACATCATAAACTTGACGTAGGAGTAAATGTCTTTTTATAACTTCTGTGTCTTTACAGGGGACGCCTTGATATTTCATACATGCATTCATCTGATTATCCTCTATTGTGCTACAGAAAATCCATGACCCACGCCCCCCACCCCTTTTCCCCAAGGTGAAGGTCACAAACTTAGCACATTCATACATGCATTCCTCATGTGAATAGCTATCATGCTGTATAAAATCACCAACTTCGTGCGTTCATAAGCTTAACGTTGGGTTAAATTTTGTATAACTTCTGTTTTCAGGGAGTGCATTGATATTTCATACATGCATACATGTTGATATGCTATATCATGCTATAGCAAATCCACGACACACCTTCCACCACTGACCCCAATGTCAAGGTCAACCGCACACCCCTTAACCCAAAATCAAGTTATATAATATTCATGTTTTGTTGTACACCTGTGCCAAGTTTGAGTGAAGGTTGCCAACAGACGAGCTTCATTGTCTTCTGACAACTCTTGTTAAATTTCACATTGACACCAATGTGTTGAAACTAACCTGTGCAATATACTTATTTGAAGAATTAAACAATCGAGAATCTCATTGCGTATATTACGCTCTATTTTATAACAATATGTGGAATTATTTTGTTGCCCATTAAGAAGCTGTTCTATACATGATCATCGTTTAATTCAAAGATAATTGCTTCGTAAATATGAATATATGTATAACATATTTGTCAATACTGCCTTGTTACTATACGGCACATGGAATGGCCAAGTCGGCCGGCCATCTTTATGTGTTCCAGTCATCAGTCAGTTTCACCTGTTCTGCCATTTGACAAAGAACTCAAAATGTGAAGTAGAACATATGGTATAATGTAGCTAATCACATGTAGAAAAGCCAGGAGAACAGACTCGTATCAATTATATTACACCAAACTGTAAAATATGTCAGTTTTCTGGACAGGTTTGTGCCTGTGTTTTTAAAAACACGAACCACCATTATAAATACCGTCATACACAGAAAATCGTACAGTGTATCACTTTTACCTGGCTGGCCAACCACACAACACATACCATATATACCCACAATACACACACCATATATACATGTACCCACTACTGTACTCTGTTATTAGCTATCAAATCCAGTGATATGTAAGCAGTTACCTGAGTGTTTTGTCCCTGGTGTCTACTCACCTACTATGCGAGTATATATGGCTTTACCTATGTATAATGTGTACACTAACAACAGGCTGTGCATCACATTGACAAGTTTACACATCAAACCTTTTTTAACAACATGAACCACCATTATAGATAGCCTTATACACATAAAATAGCATAGTGTATCACTTTTACCTGGCAAACCACACAACACATACCATATATACCGACTACTGTTTTCTGTTATGAATTATAAAATCCAGTAACATGTAAGCAGTTACCCGAGTGCATTGTCCCTGGTGTCTTTACCGATGGGCAATATGTGCACTAACATAGGCTGTGCATCAGTTTGAAAGGTTTACACAGTCATCAACATTTATTTTGAGATTGATAAGAGAAATGCTCAGATATCTCGTCTTTTGTACATTTTGCTGGCATTATATTTATAGCTTCGCGTTGTCACATCTGTCTATTATGTATTGCACCAGATTTTATTTGGTTTACTGTCATATTATTTGCTGTATGTGTCAAACGCACAAAGTGGTGAAACTGTACGATGGCTGGTACATACAAAAATGGCGGAGATGGCAACTCAATGCTCCATATAGTATATATACAGTAACAAGACAATATTCACATATGATATATTCATATTTGTGCAATACATAATATAAACATATGACAACGGCAAGCTATACATATTATGACAGCAAATTATACAAAAGACGATATATCTGAGCATTTCTCCCATCAATATCAAAATAATTGTTGTTTATGTGTAAACTTCTCAATCTGATGCGCAGTCTATGTTATTGTACATGCTACCATAGGTAAAGCCATATTTACTTGCATAGTAGGTGAGTAGACACCAGGGACAATACACTCAGGTAACTGCCTACATGTCACTGGATTGATAGCTAATAACAGAGTACAGTAGTGGGTATATATGGTATGTGTTGTGTGGTTTGCCAGGTAAAAATGGATACACTGTGCGATTTTCTGTGTACGAGTTATTTATAATGTTGGTTCATGTTGTAAAAAAACACAGGCACAAACCTGTCCAGAAAAATGACATCTTACAGTTTGGTATATATAATTGATAGGAGTCTGTTCTCCTGGCTTTTCTACATGTGATTAGCTACTTTATCATATGTTCTATTTCACATTTTGAGTTATTTGTCAAACGGCAGAACAGGTGAAACTGGCTGATGGCTGGAACACACAAAGATGGCCGATTTGGCCACTCCATGTGCCGTATAGGATACAGTAACGAGGCAGTATTCACATATATGTTATACATATATTATATCATATTTACGAAGCAATTATCTTTGAATCAAACGATGATAGGTTATAGAACGGGTCCTTAAGGTTTTGTACCTATCCATTTGGCAGGTTTTTCTAGCATGATTGCTGCTCAAACGCTAATCAAAATAGAATAACGTATCGTTGTCACAAAACATATCGCACTCGGGTACCAATTCATTACAACGTACCCTCTCGGTATGTCATACATTGACCAATGTCACAGCCTGCAAACGTTTATTCATCAAATAATGTATCGTTAGAGGGAATTACAAACAGTTTATGTATGTAACTGATAATGTGTATAACATCATCGGTATTTTACAAAATAAAAAAGCTTACCTTCTATGTATTATTTGGAGTGTAAGTGTAAGCTGACCATTTTTACGCCTTATCTTATTACGTGTAATGGGTTATGTAAAATTGTATTTCTGGTTACATGTTACGCTATTATCAGGGCATAACATAAAACTAACACAACCATGTGGTATATTTAATTGCATCACTATATCATGTATATCTTTGCTATATATACATGTAGTACAGGACAGTGTACTGTAGCATATTAAGCAAAGACATACCGAACATATATAATTTTACATGTAGCAAACTAGTTTGGCCGCCCCCCAATAATTGAAACGCTCCTTCACCTATGCCCTATAAGGGTCTCCAAAACAAATTGTATCCAAATACATTGTTATTGTGATAAACACGTACAGCCATACTAACCACAGATACTCCTCGCAATCTGTTTCCCCAGAATAAATGGTGTTAAAATATTTAGGGTTATTACGGGATATTGTATTCATTGTATGTGAGTGTGACTGAAGAAATGAGGCTTACGGGTTCTATGACCAGTTAGACCCAGATCAGCCTGTCCTTCCGTGCAGTCTGATCAGGATTTGCACTGTTCGCAATTCCATCAATGAAACACCTCGTCATGCTTCTAACAAGCAATACAGATCGTTATCAGGTTACTAGAGTTTACTATTTGATCAGGAGCTACACTGGTAAGAAATCCCATATGCCCCATTTCTCCAGCCACAGCCACATATTAGCCTTAAGTCCGCTACACACAACAATTGTCGTCTGCTGTTGCTTTTATATCTTGCCTTATTTCTCAATAAAAACAAGTGCTGTCAAAGCATGTTGTAAATTATTCTAAAGTGCTGTCAAACCATGATTTTGATGATAAAAATGTAAAATAGTAAATAAACAGCAGACAACAAAAGATTAAGATAGCGGTGTAAGGGTTAGTTATTACTTATGCCAGTCATACCTTTGATATTCTCCTCGGAAGGTTTAATAGACGCCATGTACACATGTAACTCTACTGTAAATACAAACACAGTTTGAATGTGTAGCGATCAGTGTAGAGTGTAGACCGATCAGACTACAAAACCACATATTTAGACACAGGATTACAACATGGACTGATTGACACTAAGATATGGGCCAGGGATCAGGCTAAACACGAAAACTTAACATTGAAAAGTTGATTACGCGGAAAAAATAGGTCAAGGTAAGAAAAATGTCACATGTTGGTTAGTGGTATGTGATGTGCAAGTATGGTGGTTCTAGGGTGGTATAGTAACACGGTGTGGGATCACGTGGTTTCCGAACCATATTTTCTGACGTGACGTAATCTGTGACGTCATTTTTACAGTAATTTTCTTTAAAATCTTCCTAACAAATGGACGAATGTTGAAGATATGTAGCACACCAAATACGATGGCATACAGGGATCCTCCAGATTATCAGAATGACGTAATGGGCGCACTCGATTGATTCCCCGCGCGACTTTTGACGTTGTAAACAACTTGTGGACAGAGTTGGGGAATGTTTTCAGCAAATATTACTAAAATGTTTACCTTGGCGATATATTCTTCACACTGGCATTGGAAAAAGCAAGCACCTGCATGACTTAGATGTATTTGTAGCGAATTCGGATGAAACAAATGCGCTTAATTAATAGGTATTTTCATTTGTCCGATAAACTGATTGTCCAGATAACTAACTGGTATGACCCTATAGTGTGTTATGGGTGCTCTGAAATGTATTTACAATAGAGATATGTCATTCCATTAGAACTATATTAAAGGAAATCTACTGTAAACACATCGAAACAACATGACGTCATCTCGTTCGGAAAACACGTGATCCTACACCCTGAGTAACAGAGAGATGGACAAAACACAAACAAATTAACATTGGAATTACTTTAATCTGACTGTGATCGATGGTCAGACCCAGAGTGGCATGGGATGGGAAAACCTGGTTACATTTCAGAAAACTTAACTGATGTAAATTGCTCGGCACTGCCCAATTGGTATTTACTGAGTCAAAACAGTGATGATAAAAAAGTTGTATTTAACTTTAAAATTGTAATCTTAGTATAGTATTGTTAATCGTATGTAGTATAAGTTTTAAGCTACTTTGAAGCTAGTGTCAGACTCACACGGTGCGTGCTTCTAACTTTGCTGGTATAGCTACGTATCGGGGTAACACGGGTATCGGTGTATTTATATTCAATTTCAAGTGCATATGTTTCCTCAAATGCAACGGAACACCGTCCAACTATGATGTCCCCACTGAAAACGAAATGTCCACTACCCCGACGTAACAAATTACAACATTTTACATCGCGAACTAACGATGCTTGTACATACATTTCGCAGCCATTTAGCTGACATATTTATCCGTAATACTTGCCTAATTTTAACTAGTTTAATCAACTTATTAACTCATTGCTGTCTATTTATTTCGACACATTACAGAAAGCTACATTGCTGCCATTGTTGTTGTTGTGTACATATCGCACGTGAGTATTGCTGCGTAATTGAAAATCACTGTGGTTAATATGCAACGCGTGAATTCAATTTCAAGTTTTGAGCGGCACAGGCTTGAACACTGCAGTATCCATATTGTGTGTATTTCTCAGTTATATTGCATGTTATGTAATTGTATGCCTATGTGTGACATTGTCATCTACAGAATAAACATTACGATACAATGTTGTTCCTTTTGTTGTTCTGACGTATTCTACAATTTTTTGAGTATATTTTGTTAAAAATATCACACTGTTTCAGACAAATTATGACATGTCTCTATGTCATGTGGGAATCATCTGCCACGCACATTAGCACTATAGTTCTTGGGAGATAACTGTATGATCTGCATGTTCATTATTTTCACATAAAACTAAAATAAAACGTCATCGTTTCATATTTTATATAATTAAAGTATATTCTAAAGCATAAAACTCGTATTATTTGATTTAATGATTTAATGACATTCAGTGGGTTACCGGGATTTCTCAGTGCATTATAACGCGATCAGACATAGGTTGAAGCAATTAACAATATATGATTTGTATATATAACAGATAGTGGCCTTTACTATTTTCACGAATTTCATCGGACACGGGCGTTTTGTCTTTGAAAATAAAACAAAAACATGTATGTCAGATATGAATGAGTGAGAGATCAAAATAGCACCTGGGTAACACTATTGTCACAGACATAGATTTACCTTAAAACTTCATGTATTATTTATAGGATAAAATTAGTGAAATATAAGTAAAAAACTTATTTTTTCAATCTTACGTTTTATATATTTATTTATCTCAATAGGTATAACTGTTGTTCTCACTATAGCTTCTTATCAGCTAGCTCCCATAACCTAAATGACATACATGTATAAGTCACTTAAGTACCTTAAAAAAATATCTTTCAATCTTACATTTTATTTATTTATTTATATCATATAATTTATCGATGTATAGCAATAACTATTTTTCTCAATATAGCTCCTTATCAGCTAGTTCATATAGCCTGTTCTGGCTGTACACATGTTGTTATAGCCATCTGTAATTTACATAATTATAATATATTTGTAGTGCATACTACATGTACGTGGAGTCGGTGTTGAAATATACCTAAAACGACTGGCAGATAGTAACACCCATTACATGTACCACATTTTTAGCAATTTAGCGAAACTTATTATAATTAAAATGAACATATTTTCTTATACATGTACATGTATATTCGTTATGACATCCCACAACTACTGCTATGTATTATATCAAAAGGGATATATTACATTGACATGGGGAAACGTGTATTCCGTCCAAATATAAATATGGCTTGTTAATATAACTTTCATATAACCAATACATGTAATAAATGTAGATAACCAACCACCCTCTTGTCCATCATATTGTGGAACGATTCAAAAATACAATATTTTAAATTTCAGAGATGTCATATGTTTAGACCGTTTGTCCAATAAGTATAGGTTATTTGATTTGTATGTGGATATATGTACGAGTTCCGCAGCGTGCAATATCGTTATATCTCAATATATCCACATACAAATCAAATAACCTTTTTATTATATACGTATATTATTCACAATTTATATGCGTTTCAAAAAATATACAAAATATAAATAAAATAAAGAACTATTAGTGGTGATTTAGAATGAACTATTTTGCGTTGTGAAGCATAGTTCCGGCACTGACAATGTGAACTCACGGGACGTCAATATGAAAAAATATGGACGTTTTGCATTGTGTTTCAATGGGAGATGAAAATACGTAAAAAAAATATATTTTCAGAATTTCATATCGCATACATATTTTGATGAATATTATTACTAGAGATTGGTTTTGGTCATTTGATGGATGAGTAAACGGTTATGATATGTTAGGAGCGTAAACTTATTGCTTTTCCAATTGCTTGGAACCGGTGAAAAAATCAAAGTTTGTGAATACATGTAATTAATTAGCAAATGGTGTTGTTGTTTTTTCTTTACTCTTGTGACTATATTTCTGGATGTTTATGGAAACGTTATTTTAAAATGAATTCATACAAAAGAGCTAGACTGTTAAATGTGTTCATTGTTTTCCGTTTCATCTATCAGGTTTCGATTTCCATAAATATGTTTGACCCGAATAAAAAAAAAAAGAATAAATTCATGTAATGGACCCCATTTACGTACAGCAGCAAAGTAGCGCAGTGCAATCTTTACACTTTGCTCACTGGTTGCCAATCTGCGTACAGGTTTATACACAGTGCATTTCTAAAAGTGTTACATTTCGTTGCATTCTGGGATTGAATAATGACGTCATTTTTGCGCGCGCTCATGTAAACAGATGGAGATATTTAGAAAAGTCTGCAGGGTAGCGTCATTCTAAACGGTATTAACGGTTGTATGGTCATAATCTATAATTGTTCAGCGGCAGTTTGTGTGTATTTATGATTACTAATTCGCCACGCGTAACTTTATTGCGATTGCCGATAAAATAAAGGCGTGAAACCTTCCACAACGAATTCGCTGTGGTAGGTTCAGTGTGTACCATGGCTGTTCGCGCTTCCACGGAGAAGGTAGCGACCCAGTAAGCGAACTGAAACCGTGGAATACATTGCTCTAAAAGTAAAAGGTGGAGGATCAATTCTGCTGTCCATAGCCAAGTTATCAATCTTCTAAGCATTCAGGCCGAAGTAGACACACTTGTAGTATATTTCATCACTCTTCTTGTAAATTTTCACCAATTAGATCACTCACTTGTATTTTATGATAACATAATAAATTGGGGAAAACACTGTTATCATAAAATACAAGTGAGTGATCTAATTGGTGAACATTTACAAGAAGAGTGATGTTATTTACAGAATCAATTGGGGGAAAAATATGTTGACGCGAATTCCTATGTCACAAACAAATATTCACTTAAGCTATGTAATGTTAGCGAGACGTACACTTAATTGTAGTACGAGTTAATATATAGAAAGTTGTATAAATATATGCAGTGATTAGTTCTATATGAAATTATGAATTTTGGGGGAAAAAAATGATTACTCCCTCAAAGTGTACTTTGCTACATAAGTATACTTTGCAATTGTCATGAACTAGGCTACAGGTATATCCATTCGCGCTTATATTTAGGATTATTGTTAATAATAATGTCTTAATATCAAACAACGGCTGTTAGGTCCTTTAAATTCAGCCAATCCTGATAACCTTCCATGACCGTGACTTGATAGCGTACTTAGTTCGTGACTTGAAAATGAACCTCAGCACGACGGAAATGCGCAATTTGTGTCTCGTCGTGATAAAACAGAGCTTTCAACGAGATGAACCCAACAATACTGTCTGTTCCACGTTTTGCTGCCATTTGCGAAAATTTGGCCATTACACACATTACATCTAAAAATATTTAAAAAGTAAGTACTTTTTGATCAATAACAAAAAAAGTCACCCTCCCCTAAACAAACGATTTGGATTTTAGTGCGAAAAAAACTATTTTTCCTATGGGAATTTAACATGGGGAGTCAATTTCCAAAATTGTTCCGTTTTTTTATCCTGTAGGTATCGTGGCGTATTGAGATACAGGACAACCTCTCTAAACCGAACACACATAAACACCATGTGTTTTACTGTCATTAATATCTGATGGTAACGTCTGTTCATGATCTCAAGGCATGAACACTTGTATTGGAGCGCTATATGCCTGATTTACTGTGGATCCTCTCAAAACCCTGGGTATCTCCCAGGGTGTCCGGTTTGGAGAGGTTCCACTGTATCTAACGAAATAGTTGGACACTGAGTGTTCTAGCTCGCCATTATCTTCACTAATAAAACGTTCGCCTATTGTTGTCATGGGCAGTCACATTTCACAGATTTACTTCTAGGCATTATAGGTGCGTGCCACTCAGTAGGCACAAACTGTTCTTTATAGAAATTAAATAAGTGTGTCAATACTACACCAGTTCTAAAAATTACAAGTGCCCGCTATGCAGGTATAATCATGTAGGAATATTTATTTTACTGATAGTGACTCGCGGTTGTATCAGGCTATTTTCAAATGCAAATGAGCATGGCATTTTTATACTGATTATACTACATGCGTCACCTGAAACAATATAATAATATTTTCGACAGATTATCAAGTATGATCATTGCACATCAACAAATAAATACAGATAATAAATACATGTAGCAATGTCCGTTAACATTTTAAGGAAACACGGTTATCGCCCCTGATATCAGTGTGGAAATTTACGTCTGATATAAAATGTATAATAATTCGAGTGGTAATGGTACATAGCGGGCACTCGTAAGTTTTAGAACTGGTGGAATATGAGTGACACAATATTTCACTTATTTAATTCCTATAAAGAACATGTTGTGTGCCTATTGAGTGGGCATGTAATGTACCGTTAAACCCACAGCATCTAATACATGGTTGGAAAGTGACACACACAATTAATACAGTAGACGTTCGGAAACCTCAAATGTGTTTCCTTTTCATGAATGTTCACTGTAATTTCAATTTAGCCGCAGATATCCGGATTAAATTCCTACATTAACCGCCTGCGTTAATATTGCCCAGATTATCAACGTGTATAAAGATATATTGGCAATGCCAACTCGCAATGCCAACTCGTAGCACAGCTCAGGCTGATACAAATCAAGCTGCTTGGTTTCAAGAGCAATAGTCAAGAATTTTGAAAAATATAAATTGACAAATATTTGCAGGGTTAGCGCATGTGGCAGTGTATATGTAATATATATTATTGCACGGATACGGCGAAATCCTTTGATCTCCGCAGTGTGCTAACTGCCGGAGATCACTGTCTGGACCTGTCTGGCCCACTTCCCCCGTGTGTTAATTCACGGAGATACACTGTCTAGCGTGTGTTATATGCTTGAGATTAACGCCTATTCTACATGTCAGGATAACCTGCGCATGCGCAAATATCAGCAATCAATTAAGTAGAGCAATATCGGTGCGTCACCTTTAACCTGTCATGCCCTGATACCATGACCTATTCATGATTGACAGGCTACAAGTGACTGGGCGACAATCGGATCGATACCCCGAATATGAAGTTTCATGGCGTTGTGTTACGAAAATACAAACATACTATGAATTACTGCTATGAAAATGCCAATAACACTAACAGCTCGTGGAGTAATATACTTGTTATAGAACTACACCAACACCGTAGTCACTGATAAAGCAGCGCAGGCGTGCATGCTTGTGTTGGTTATACACTGATTGCATGCAAACGTAGTAATCCAGCTTCGGTAGGATTGTGAACCAGATAACAGACGCCTGCTATATTTTTGTCACTTTTAACTGGTCACGTGACCGCAGGGTATTGCGGACATGTCTGCGGAAATGTAAACAAAAGTGGGGTACCCAAGAGGAATGGCTGGAATTAAATTGTGTAATTATAGTATTTGTATTAAACTTACAATAAATTCGACAAAATATACAATTTTATCTCAGGCTTTCGACGTATCCGTGCAATAAATTAGTTAGATAATGTCGTCTCGTTCAATATGGTTAGTTAACAACGCGTGGGGGAATTTAAGGCGGCCGAAATACGTCTCGCCTAGCGGCTCGACGATTTCCGGCCCCCTAAATTTCCCCCATGCGCTGTTAACTAACCATATTCGACTCGAACACATTATCTAACTTATACCAAGCATCTTACGAACTGAAAGTGTCTATATAAACGAATACAACATAAATGGTCTGTCAACTTCTTGTAATGGTGCTATATTTGGAGGGAAATGGCAAGGTTATAAAACCCTTTTCTAGCTGTTAGTCATAATGTGGCGGTGACTGGAGGAATTTGGCTTATGGATTTTGCGACGAGTGTAGATACATGTATATGTATATATCGTCCAAATAGTATACCGACTCTGAGTGACATCGGCATATCTAATCGGAATATTCACGCTACAGGTACGAAAACTCAGGCTAAATGGGGTAAAAGCAGCCCAGTAACACACAATAGTCCGGATGTTTTTATGCCACGGACACCGTTTGCTTGCTAATACTGACCAATCACATTTGAGAAACATATCGGGTGTTATTAACGCCAGTCTTCAGCAAATTTGTGGCAACAAAAACATGTTAAAAGTTTTCTTGCCCTTTTTTGTGTGTTGTTGTTGTTGTTTTCAACGTTAATATAGCTAATAACAGCACATGCAACGTTTTTATGAGTAAAATAACTCATTTTAATTTATTTCGATCAATTTCAGTGTCTGCTATGTGGGACCAGTGTAGCACCAGTAGCCTATTTCACCAACATTGCAAAGTATACTTATCTAGCAAAGTATACTTTGAGGGATAAATTTTCAATTTTAGGATAAATTTATTTATTTTTATTATAATGAATTTATTACATTATCACAGTCATTTTGGCTGTGATAATGTGATAATGTAATAAATTCAGTATAATAATTCCGAATATTTGTAATCATGAAATATATGCAGTAGTTAGTTCTATATGAAATAATGCATTTCGGGGAAAATAAATTATTACTCCCTCAAACTATACTTTGCTAGAAAAGAATACTTTGCAATGTTGGTGAAATAGGCTACATATCAAATAGCACACTCCGGGGACCTGATAACGATCTCGTGTATTGCTTATTAGAAGCATGACGGGCGTTTCATTGATGTAATGGCGAACGGTGCAGATCCTGATCAGCAAAACCCATAAGCCCCATTTCTCCAGTCACAGCCACATTTATGTCATTGACCAATACCCTTAATTTTACCATTGGCCAATGGACATAATACGTGACTCGCATACATTTGAGTGTGAAGATTTTCAGACCAATACGACCAATTGTGCATATGCAATTGCTACACTGTATTGCCTATGGGGCGCCGTTTTGCTCTTTATTCTGTATTTATGGATATCCATAATTAGATTTATGGATATCCATAATTCCAGGCGCGCCATTTTGCTATTTATTTAGCATTTATGTCCATATCCATAATTCGATTATTGGATATCCATAAATCGATTATTGGATATCCATAATTCGATTTTTGGATATCCATAATTCCTTTTGATTATTGGATATCCATAATTCGATATATGGATATCCATAATTCGGTTTTTGGATATCCATAATTCGATTTTTGGATATCCATAATTCCAAATGATTTTGGATATCCATAATTCGATATATGGATATCCAAAAATCGATTTATGGATATCCATAATTCGATTTTTGGATATCCATAAATCGAATTATGGATATCCAAAAATCACATGGAATTATGGATATCCAATAATCGAAATATGGATATCCAAAAATCGTTTAAATGACAGGAAAAGAAAACGAACACTCCCATATTCTTTCGAGTGCGCATGCCTTGGGAGACGCCTAAAACCCGGTACATCGCTTGCAATGGCCGGTACCATCCGGTACTTTCTTCTTTATTTTCTTTATTTTGTTATGTCCTTCCTGTTTAGGAACACCAAGACATGGCGATGTCTCGTAAATCGATGAGGTTTGATGTGTTGATGATGTTACTCGTGTATTTACAGGTTTACAGGTTTGCTAGGTGTAAAAGGACAAGGTCCCTATCTGCTTTTAACTTGTCGGTCCAGATTAGTAATCTTCCATATACCAGTTTATATATAGTTACAAACCATGCAGATGTATATACACTATACAGTTCAATATCAGGAGATTGAAGGTGATGTTTGTATTTACTGTCCTGGCTATACAGACGCTTAACGTGCAGACGATGACACAGATTGGTTGTAAATAAAGATGCAATGTCCGTATCCTTCTTGGTCAGAATGTTCCGGTAGGTGGTACAGTCAACTAGTAGCTTCGCAATTGAGGATTTATTGTTGAAATAACTGTCCCAGAGTATGGTTCCAACTGCAGACACGATATGGTTCGTTATTTTATTGTACATGTCTTTTCTTTGACTGAATAAGGCCGTGCAGGTAGTCAGCATATGCATATGTATGATGTCTTCTGCTTCAGCTCCGCAGGACTTGCAGATTATACTTTTTGACTGCTTAAATGTGTGCTTATTGTTCGTATGGTTTTTGTAGCGCTTTTGTTATATTATTGTCATACCTTCGTAGATATAATTATTTTTATTTTTCCTGGGGACCGTACACCACTGGTCTTGGAGTTCGCATTCGTGCCTTGTTGAAGATTCCGAGACCACCGCCGTACGCGTGCTATTTTAATATAGTGCTAAAGCTTTATTGTTATATTTATCCAATCGTTCCGGGATCTCCTTTGGGTTCATTATCCACTATTTTTCATTACTAGTAAATGAGCTCTTGATAAGACCATCGCTGCAGGTGGCAGTTACTGGTAATGTGCGAACTCTCGTGTTAACGGTACAAGTTATAATCACATATACAATCATTTGTTTAAAAGCTTTGGTATAAAATACGTATGCACTAAATGTTGATTTCTGACAGTGCTAATATAACAATTTTAAAAGTAGATATATATTCAACAAGGCCAAATATAAACTAGAAAATTGTTTGTAAAACAAAATCCCATCGCTGCTGGTGGGTCCGAACACGCAAACAAGTTGATCAGAGCGGCATACTCACGGTGTTTCTCGACACACATATACAGACAGACATACAGAGTAAATACTAGTCCGCGGTCTCAACCCAATACATGCGAAGTCAAAGAAAACAGTAGCTACGGTGCTTGGTTTTAGGACTGAAAACTCGAACTAGGTAAATACTAAAGAATTGGTCCATATTGGAAAATCGGTAATGCTATGGGGTTCATTTGAACGATTATGTGTGCTCGCATTGGTTGAGAATCTGCGGGCAACTAAACTAAAAGCAAATAGTACAAGGAACAACTGTTTTAACTGTTTCCGCTGCAAAAACATGTACCGGTAAATGCATTGTCTTGATATGAAAACGGAAAAGTAAATGCAATTGTATTATGATCAACAGTGTACAGCTGGCTTTAAATGTGCATTTTGTACTTGATGTGCAGAAACGTAACCTGAAACAAAACGTACAATATAAAACATGTTCATATCCCCGCGAGGGGGTGATGCAGTATGGAAAGATAGATATTGTGCTGAATAGTGTTTTCAGCTCAACTCACATCAAATAATAATTACATACTACAACGTCTAGCTAGATAAAAGCAATTGCGTTTGAGCTTAAACAATCTCTAATTTTACACATACATTTACATACCCCAAACGATTCATACTTGTTTTACATATATATTTTAAATTTTGCTTCAGAAGTTAATTTTAAAGACAGACAAATTTATGTACACCAAACAGCTAAATGTACACTTATTCAAGAGGTATATTGTTTATTGCGTTCCAATATTGAACAGAAACAGGAAGAACAGTAAAAAAAAAACACACGCCAAAATCGGGTCGTGGTGGCCGATACGGCCCTGCCATAATGATTTTTCAACTATTGGTTTGGGGATTTTCTTCAATGAAACTTTTGAAAACATTTCTCGTATTATTGAACACGTATACTGTTAACAAAATATACACTCCTTTGAGTTATATATCTTCCCAGATAAGTTAGCATTCAGTTGTGAGAAGAGAAAATACATGTAGTTCCAATGTGTTAGATCTATCGAGTAAGTGGTATGAGGGGAAATTGTGACTGCCTCTGACTCAAAAAATGTCTGTCATAATACGGGTTTAGCGGGCGATCGTTTTTGTTTGTTGTATTAATATTATATTTTCGTATACATTACCTTTTATTTTTTATTTTTCATGGGGACCGTACACCGCTGGTATTGGTGTGGGCACTCGTGCCTCGTTGAAGATTCCATGACCACCGCTGTACGCGTGCCATTTGATATGGTGCTAGAGTGTCATAGTTATTTTTCTCCAGTCGTTCTTGGGTCTCTTTTGGGTTCGTTATCCACTATTTGTCAGACCTGTTAACATGTGTAGTACTTATTCAATAGTCCGTTAATCAGTCCTCAAACGAAGCTCTGTATCTACTTTTTGCTAGTTTTGGGTAGTTTGTATTGTGTTGAGACCGCGAGCTACTTCTTCAATTGTTTCAATACGACGTTTTATTATAGTTTTGCTTTTGACACCGCCATTTGAATCGCTAGATCGCTGCTATTGTAAAATAGTTGACACACATAACCTTCTTTAACGTGTTAATTCTTCAGCTTCACATATATTTGTGGCCTATAGCCTATATGGTTACTTTCCTTGTAGGACCATATTAAATTCGAATTTCTCATAACTACTCGTAGAATACCAAACAGGTTTTAGCTGTATTTCCGATGCATTTGCAGAAGTCATTTCGCTGTTGTAACCATCGCCTCTGTTGATCCTGTCAGCATTTGGTATCTGTATCGAATGCATCTTCTTACCTTTCAGGAAAACCCTTCAAAATTAGATGAACTCGGGCTTACGACTCTCTAATTGTATTTTCCTTGTAACCCGCTATACTTACATACTACTTCATATATAACATAAGCTTCGTGTGTCATCAGAATGTTATGTAGATTGCACAACTTATGACGTCTTTTGGCCACTTTTGAAATATTTCTGACCAAAAGTTCTATATTGTCAACACGTCTAGGATGTCGCCATTACGTTGTGGTGGAAGATTACATATACATATAAGGTATGTTTGATACCAAAAAAACAGAGGACAAGGTACCCAAAGGAGACACACAGAACGACAGAGACAAACAAGAACTCACAATTGAGCACTACACAGCGCACGCGCACCAAACAGCAGTTATTCCGCGTTTGCCTGCTGCAAATGGAACAGCGCCATTTGGATCATTGTATACGGGTAATTTTATGTGCTCCATTCGCTTCTGTGTCGATGATGAGGAGCACTCATTAACCATATTTGCAATTTGAAGCCGACGCTCCTTTTGTATATTCCATTTGGAGCAGGCAATGGGAGCAACAGAATGGCCTGAATTACAGTCGACAAATCATGTGGTCGCGTTACATTATTTTAATTAATTATATCCTTATCACATAACACCTTATGTTCTATGCCTACATTCTGTAAATATTACAACGCACACACATTGCAACACTACCAATAATTTATGAACATACCAATAATGCAACAGACCCATGATTTACGAACATTTTGGAACAACTGTTTTATCTCATGACGTCACACGACCACACGATATTCACGAAGTGGAGTTTATGTGATATATATAGCTTTGGTCCGAGATAAGATGTGTTTTTTACAATAATCGCCATGTACACTGGTAGGGTGACCAATCTAACCTGTTTCAATTGAAAATCGATAATTCTTGAAAAATACGTTTTTCGTAGTAAACGTACGATAGTTACCGCCATTGTGTTAAAATAGCGCCATTTGCTCAATAACTATCGGAATTGTGGCGTACTATGTGCGAATTTTACAGAAGAAAACGATGCAATGTGTTAGTATAAATCAACTGCATCATATATAATTCAAAACAACACATTGCCACAACATAATACGCCATTTGCTTTCAATACTTGGAATGTCCCTTTCAAATATAAGCAATGACAATAACAGCAGCTTTGTTTGTTTGTTTGTTTGTTTGTTTTTTTCTGACAAGTACCTACAGGCGAGCTACGTTGTCATTCTGTCAACACACCTTTTCATATGTAGAACAATATTACGATGGTGATTAAGTTTTTATTACCAACAAGGCAACAACGATATTCTCATTTTGTATTGTTAGCGCCATTTTTGTCGCGCCCGCAGCGTCATAGCGTCAGCCATATGGCGTGCGTGCGTCCGTCCATGCGTCAGGATTATGCTAACGTTTTCAAAAGTTGTATTTTTGCATATTTTTGAGAGTCAAGGTAACGTTGGTCAACATCACGTTGAAGTCAAAGGGACCTGCATGTCCTTTATGGGTCGAAATGTGGTCGGCACCGAAATGTCTTTAAAATTAATTTCTAAAACACTACATGTGTATACAGCCGGAAACTAATACGAGTTGTTTGCCTAATGTATGTCCGCTGAAAGTGTGTTAAATAATAATTGTAAGCTGAAAATGCATCAAAATCTAACTACCTACTTAAGCACCTAGATAGAAACCATGTGTTTTGAGCTTGAAAACAATTTATTCCACACACTCCAAACGTACATATGTGGGCCAATCCACTTGTATTTTTGTCAATTTGTATAATTTGTTTTATAAATAAATTAAAAAAATCCCCTGGTTTTGATTATTTTTTCCTGATTTCTTAAAAAAAACACTATAATATGTTGTGATTCCCATTTGAGCAGTCTCGTGAAGCTAGACGGTGGAAACGAATGATCACAGCCGTGATGAAATACTTTTGAGAAGAAATAAGAACCAAACAAACTAGACAACGTCAGGCGAGCCTTGCAAATCGATGAACACAACAACCAGACAAAACATAAAAAAGAATGGTATAGTCTAGCATTGCTATGCCTCCGCTACCGAATGGTACGGGGTATATAGTGTAATCCCTGTCGGTCCGTCCGTCCGTCCGTCCCGATAACCAAAGTTGCTCGTAAGTCACTTTTTCTCAGAGTTCATGCTGCCGGCAGGGGCATTTGTGCGACGATAGGACACATTTCAAGCTTTTCATTTATCTATAATGATAGGCTTTCAGTAAAAAAAAAAGTAGGACGTAATGACGTTATTATTAAAATACGCAGATTTTATAGTCGATAGCATAGTCGTTTTCGGAGTAAGAACCGCAGAAAACAAAATAAATTTGCCGATTTGGCCGCCCTGAGGCTGTCAAATAGCACCTGTCATTCATATACATCGGGTACAGGTAGATCAAGCTGGCATTACGGGACTCCAATGTGTGTTTAATGTCTTTAGTTTCGGCAGTTCACACATCCTGTGTGGTCAATTTCACGCCCGATTATAATACCTAGAGGTACCGGATGGTACCGGCACCGGGTTTTAGGGGGCACGGTTGTTGTAGTTTCCCGCCATCACATGTGAACACGTGACAAGGGAGCTGTCATTATCACGAAAACCTCGCGAATTATGGATATACCCCATAAATCGATTTTTGGATATCCAAAAATCAACTGTATTTATGGATATCCATAAATCGAATTATGGATATCCAATAATCGAAATATGGATATCCATAAATCGAATTATGGATATCCATATATCGAATTATGGATATCCAAAAATCAAAAGGAATTATGGATATCCAAAAATCGAATTATGGATATCCAATAATCGATTTACGAATTATGGATATCCAAAATTCGATTTTTGGATATCCATAAATAGCTTGGAATTATGGATATCCATAAATCGAATTATGGATATCCAATAATTGAATTATGGATATCCAAAAATGGGATTATGGATATCCATAAATCGAATTATGGATATCCATAAATACTGAATAAATAGCAAAACGGCGCCCCATAATTGCCAACGTTAAACTATGTTTAAAGGAAGAAATAAGCGGTACAATAAAAACCTTTTGATCTGCAGCAACGGTGTGACTCTTAGGCTAAGGTAAAACAGGCATGCAACATAGTCCCGTCTCCGGCGACGCTCGGAGACGGAATTGTCATGATGTTGCTAATTCATTTACCGTAAAATATGCAACTTATGAAATCCCAGTCGCAAACACCGATTACACACGACTGGAACGCGTGATGCGTAGACCGACCTGGGACTAAGCCATATAAGAATGTCTCTTTAACACATTTCTTTCTTATTACACTTTTTTTTATTTTTGCAATCATTATTCTTGAAATGTACGAATGAACAGTGCCCTCCCATTAGAAAGCGCTCTGTGGTTTCTAATTCTCTTCCAGTACTCATTAATAAACAATTGTAATGAATTATTTTGTCAAAAATAATCTATAATTATATCAAGAAATTGTACATGTACATGTAAGGTATATAATGCATTTTGATTGTTGCATGTATCGCCATTGTGTCATCCTACTTTATGTTGTATACCTAATGTTGTCATGTCATGTGACCTGAGTGAATAAACGATTATTAGTATTATTATTATATTTACGCATATCCCATTTTTAAATGTAAATCACACCTTCGGATACAAATATATTAACACATACGACACTTCTACTCTATGCTCGGCACATGATAGCTGTTATGTTGGGGGCGTGTGGGGGTCTGTCAGTGCAGACGTGACACGTGAAAGCGCGCCTACATGGATACCGTGTATGCGATTTCTTAGGACATTAGGAGTTTACAGTCTCCTCCAATTTCAGTTGGAAGCATCTAATTTGTAAATACTATTTAAATAAAAATATATAACTAATTCATTTTTATACATATACTGTTTCAGGCATAATCGTTTTGTGACCAGTGTGGCTCCTGATCAAATAGCGCTCTCCTGTAGTCTGATAACGATCTACTTTGCTTGTTAGAAGCATGATGGATGTTTCATTGTTGGATTGGCGAGCAATGCAGATCCTGATCAGACTGTGCGGCTGCACAGGCTGGTCGTGATCTTTATTTGCCGCAAACCTACAAGCCCCATTTCTGTAGTCACAGCCACAGATATACTCAGGATTATAAAAATAAGTTTGAATCCATTTGCATTACATCTACGAAGACCATGATCGGCCATACAACGAATATGCCCCTTTAACAATACATGCCCTTCGTTTAATTTTATTATCGCATGATATGTGATGGGTCGTATTTCCTGATTACACTATAGATATTATCATTGCAATGGATATTCTAGGAGGTGTTCCAATTAAGTCAGAACATATGTTAAGTAGAGTGTTTTTGTTTGTTGTATATATATATAGTTGTAGCTGTTTTAATGAATGCATTAGTACACTGCGCACGATAACGATTATGTACATTTATTCCGTGCTCGTGTCCGTTTTGGTTTGATGGCATAACTATTATTGTTGACGTTGTATGCGTATGCAGAGCTACAGATAAGCTGCGTGTTTGCTTAAATACACAATTAAAATTGCCGTGAACCAAATAGAAATCAGAAGTAACGAGTATCAAAAAGCAATAACAATTTTGTGG
>CM055271.1:61122105-61174813 GCA_029237695.1 Conchocele bisecta | reverse complement strand
GAAATGCTTTGTCACATTTAATATTTGGATGCTAATTTGAATTGAATTGATTTTGAAAAACATTAACGTAAAACTTTAACGAAAAGTTTAATGTCATTTGACCTTGAAATTGGGTTCCTGTAAAGCATGGGTAGGGCATATGATGAATAGGTTTTGAGACTTCTGCGCCAAATATCCCTCACTATATATTTTATATACCTCACTGAACGTGAGGGATTATTGCCCGTATCTATCTTAGAATACCTGTATGTAGAATATATGTATGTATTACACAACACATTGCAATTCACAAGTTAGCAGCCGATCTGTACGTTTTGCATAAAAGTGCTTTTTGAGAGAAACAACCAATCAAATCTTATCTAAACAGCACATTTTCGAAAGTCAACCAATCAAATGTTATCTTGACTTCCATGAAAGCATAGTTTCCCAATATGAGTTCTATAATATAAAATGGGGAAATACAGATATTACATCAGTTTGCGAATATGGGTTGGAAAGAGCACTCGAGCGCAATTTATTTTGATCTCAAACATCCTGTTAGTTACGCGGGACAAATAAAAATCTACAAATATTTGAAGAAAGAGGGAAGATACAAAGTGACTGTGCAAGCCATTCGAAGGTGGTTACAGAACGCGGACGCCTACAGTCTTCAGCGCCCTCTACGCCACAAGTTCAACAGCAGGAGAGTGATATCTCAGGGTCTTGATGCTCCGTGGGATGTTGATTTAGCTGATGTTTCCAACATCTCGAAGGAAAACGATGGAACGCGGTATTTGTTCGTGGCCATCGATGTATTTTCGCGTTAAATGTGGGTGGTGACGTTAAAGGTACATGCCCACGCAGCAGGTTACACTGTACTACAACTTTTCATTTTCTGTCATGCCTTATATGAGCCATATGTCTACCCACTAACGAGTTATTTTTAATTACGGCGCGTGTTAATTGGTGTTAAATCGCATTTTATATGCCGCGACCAGAAAGGGTATTTTCCGACCTCGTGCTATTTTTACCAATACGCGTCACGTGACACGGTCAATCATATCACATCTTTGACATGCGCAGTGAAGTATCGGAAGTTGAGAAGAAAAATCTCTATTCGAGTCCAAATCTAAATTTCCACGTAACTCTTTCCATTTGGTGATCTGGTCGCCAATATTAACCACTCTCTCTCTCTGTACTGCCTATCCCTCAGACATTTCGCCTTTCTTTTGGCCGACGCTGTTTCATACAATCCGTCCTGGACGTTTCGACATGTTGATATTCTTGTTTACATATTGGGAAGCCTACTGGCACGCGTAGTATACTGCGCATGCGCACCGCAAGCCGTGATGTGAAAGTCGTCGTCCCCGCACATTATCAAAATAGACTGTTACCGCCGCGCGTCGCTAACAGTAAATTGATAATTAATAAATGATTATATTTGTATAGCGGGCACTCGTAATTTTTAGAGCTGGTGGAATAGTGACATAATTATACACTTATTTCATTCCTATAAAGGAAATGTTGTGCCTACTGCGTGGGCATGTACCTTTAAAGAACAAGATTCATGAATCGATTATTGATGGATTTAAGGAAATATTTAAAAGTGGACGAAAACCAAAGCAAGTCAGATCGGATCCAGGCAGTGATTGGAAAAACAGATGGATAAAGGCGTTTTTGGACAAGCAAGGGATTGGCATTTACGTCACCCATAATATCACCCATGCCAATTATGCCGAGAGAGGTATCAGAACATTGAAAGTGTTAATGTACCGTTACTTTACGCATAGGCGGACATATCATTATCTGGATGTACTACAGAAGATAGTAAACAATTACAATTCTAGACCACACAGTGCACTGAAGGGGAAATCACCCGGAGAAATCAACAATGGAAATGAAGCTATGACGTGTAAACACATGTGCGTTGATACTGCGAAAGTGAAAAATAAGAGAAACATTAAATCCTTTAAAGTTGGGGATTTCATAAGGATTTTGCTAAACAGACGTACGTTTCAGCGAGTCTATGAGCAAAAATGGACAGAGGAAGTATTTGTAATAAAGATGAGATATTTGCGTCAAGGTATATCTGTAGACAACATTGTAGACTATGACGGGGAACCGATAGAAGGCACTTTCTATTCCAGTGAACTGCAAAAGGTGGATAAAGGGCGAGACGATCTATTCAAGGTTGAAAAGGTGCTAAAGAGGCGTAAAAGAAATGGAAGAAAGGAGGTGTATGTGAAATGGCCCGGATATCCCAAGAATTTCAATAGCTGGATTAAGGAAGACGAATTGAAGAGCCTTTGAATTCATATATAAATGGTCGTCCCATTATACACTTTCATTTGTGTGTGGAACGTCGAGGTGAACGCATCATGAATTATCAGTGAAATCTGTGCGGTCGGAATGTTTGGCCTCAAGACTTGCACATAAAGAACAAACATTCCGATATCCCTATTCCACCGGCAGCAGCAGCAGCAGCAGCAGCAGCAGCAGCAGCAGCAGCAGCAGCAGCAGCAGCAGAGCAGCAGCAGCAATTCGTCTTCCAACACCCGTTCACAGCAAATATATCGGAACCAACAGGTGATTACTCTTTTATTTATCGTAACTATGTTATTATGTTTTATGCTTCGGTATTATCAGTATATTGGTGCTTGAAACAGTTTGTTTTATCATTTCAGGATGCGGTAAAACGGCCTTCGTGAGAGACATGCTACAAAAACAGAACATTATGCCTGCTGTACAGAGGATAGTAGTTCTATATAAACAATGGCAGCCCCTATATGATGTCATTAAACAACTGTATTGCCAAAAGTTTAATTTATCCAAGGAATTCCCATAGATCTGGAACAAGACTCATTCTTCGACCCGAGGGTTAGAAATATGGTTATTTTGGACGATCTGATGACAACCTCTAGCAAGGATCCCCGCATTAACGACTTGTTCACGGAAGGAAGCCACCATAGGAATTTATCAGTTGTGGCCATTAACCAAAATGTATGTTTCAACAAAGATCCAACTCAGCGTCGAAACTGTCATTATCTAGTCCTGTTCAAAAAACCCGTTGATATGCAACAGATTATGACACTGGCTCGTCAGATGCATCCTGGAAACACGCAGTATGTTATGCGTTATTTAAAAGATGCCACTAGCTCTCCATATGGGCATTTAGTGGTTGATCTGAAACCTACCATGCAGGAACAGTTGCGTCTGCGTAGAGACATATTTGATATAAAAAGAGAGCAACGACGGCGAGCACGTTCATTCGTTGACAAACATTCGACCAGAGCAGACGTATTCTGACTGTGAGAGAAAATCTTTCCTGATACGACAGAAGACGTTGACATTGTAAATAAATCAGGAGACTACAACTGCGGATCCAAAATGTCGTATTGTGATGATTGCGGGGTACTGTTTGAAAATGTTCACGATCTGCAGAAACACGTGAAGAACTGGTGTCCAGAACAGTTATCCCTCAAGGGAAAGCTACAAGAAGAGCATTACATACCAGAAAAAATAATGAAATTCGAGCCAGATGAAGAAAGTGATTTTGATAACAGTGATGAAGAAAGTGCTTTTGAGAACAATGGTGACGACAATGAAGTAGTTATGGCCTTCGCATCCATGGCAAAGGAAAATAACGAAGAAGAGTGACAGAATAAGGTAGACACATATGTAAAGGGAGGACTATCGGGTGCTGAAGCCGAAGAAAAGGCCGACAAAAAGCTACGTGAAGACGATATGCGAGACTGCATGAACAGACACGCAAGGATGATTCAATACATTTTGCAGTTGAGAAATGGACATTTACACGGTGAAGTTATGGGTACTATATAACAGTATATGAACAGTGACATCGACTTTGAAAATGCTATTCGAATGACATTGAGGAAATATAAACATCAGTTTGAAGAATGCATGAGAACTGATAAAAGCCAAGAGGAAGAAAGTATAGATGAAGAAGAAGGCACTGACGATGACGAAGAATACATAGAGAACGAAGATACTGAATGACTATAATGCTAACGTTTTTGTTTTCTACACTTGATTGCGAAATATGAATATTAGTGTTAATATTGAACATTTTGTATGTGAATGTGTATGTACGGCCAATATGTGTAGGGCTCTAATAACTGACATATTGTAGAGACGGAAGATACGGGATTACTCTAATAGTAGACATTTAATGTATACATGTTGCAAGGTCAATATATGCGTTCTTCTAATACTGTACATTCTATATTATACATGTTGCTGTAAGATCAGTGTGTGTGTGTGCGTGTGAGTGCGCGTGCGCGTGCGCGCGCGTGCGTGTGTGGTGTGCGGCGTGTGCGTGCTTCTAATACTAAAAAATATTGTATATACATGTGTGTGTAAGACGAGTAGGACTGTAATACTGAATAGTATGCATTGTATGTGTGATTGTAAGGTCCGTATGTGCATGGAGTCCCGACCCATACTCGATCATCCGTGCGGGGACAATAAATATATTGGAAACAAATTATTTCTGTTTGTTATTCTTGAATTCCAGTTGAAAATTGTCCAAAAGAATTACATGTAGTATGTCCATGTTGATAAACCTCTTAAATGGTGACTAGAAGCGGAGCTGTGTATCCAAGTGAGTGAGTGAGTATTGATGTTTAACGGCCTATCAACAGCTAAGGTCATTTAAAGCCCGGCCAATGGGTTGGACTATTTCGCATTCAACCTGCATGTACCATTGGAAATTCCCAAAATCAGAACTCAATATTTACATAAACTATATATTGTCCTGAAATCAGAATATCCTGAGCTGGTGCCAGGTCCATGCCACACCAGAGTCACTTAGCTCTTGCCCCAAAGTACATGTAATATGATTAGCTATAAGCTTATTACTTCTTAATGGAGCATAACGGGATTTAGCTCTCAAGTACAGGGGGCATGTAAATGAGGGCCAAACCATGTAAGTCTGCATTCCGGTAAGGATGAACCCCGATCGTTAAATTACCCTTCGCGTGCTCCCACCTACCGCCCACTGCTGTGTATCCGAAGGGTACTAGAGAACAGTTTATTGTGAATACAACAATATAATGTGCAGAGTAATGCTACACTGTCACCCATATGACATCGTTATGAAATCAATGAAACATCTAATGTATGAATAAGATTGCTATGATCTTCTCATTTTGGAAAGGCAAATAAAAGACAAACACATGTGCATTCACAGATATATTTATTATATGACGCATGAATAATACAGTTCAAACAAAAAAGGTACATGTACATACATCAACATATATACATAATACATGTGTTTTTCGAAAGTGAAATGAAGATATGAAATGGTTCATCACTGATGAATTGTGTAATGTCCATACGCATAGCTGTCTATGCCAGTAAAGTAACGTTTGTCATCATACGGGGAGAGACTGGTTTTCTGAACAGTAATACTGTACAGCTGATGGTCAAAGCTACGAATCAAATTCATGGAGTGACGTAATGAACATTGTTCTGCCAAACAATGAATATACATCGCATGTTTCAGCTGTTTATCAACAACGCATTTCTTCACTACCTTAGCTCACTTAATTGCATATTGTTTCTTTTCCACGCGCTCAACCCCATATTCATCATTTTCCGTCTCCATGCTACTACATTGCAGGCTGTACATTTTGGGTCTCAGGTCAACGAATTGTTCGACTATTTTACCGCCGCATTCATCTTTCATTTTCCCCAGAACCTTACTGTGTGTATCGCTATACAGTGGATGGTCCTTTTCATAATTACTTGTGTCAAACGTATCCTGATTTGCCTTCATGTCATGATACCAGTTATCTGTTTCTATTTCGTAACATAGCGAATCTGTGTCAGTGAATGGCAGTTGTGCTTTTTCACCATATTGTGGCTTTATGAAGTCATAGTCGAACTGATACATGAAGACCTTTGAAATGTCCAGAATGCAAAATCCGACGACAATAGGACGGTTCAAAACGATGTTTGTTTTTTTCATATGTGCAGCTACCAAATCTTCATTAAAAATCTTGAAAGATTGGAAGTTGGGTTTTGCACATACTTTCCTGAGACGTTTCGGGGTGTTGATGAGTTCAACGCTAACCGTTTTCTCATGTTCTCAATCGTTTTCCTGAAAATAGCATTGTTGGCTAATTTAAACGGATCCTTTTCAAAGTTGTTTTAGCCAACTTTCGTTTTTCTGTGTTGAAATCGATGTAGGATTTCAGCCAAGAAGTCTGCGTGAAACCGATGGCTCTGTGCACTTTTCTAAGTACCAGACCTTTTGACAAGTAATAATTTAAATTTCGATAGTGTACTACATAATTTCATTTTGATTCTAAACTGGGAACAAGCTTTCTTGGTGTTTTTGTTTTAATACCTAACTGCTCCCTTAATTGCTTACTATGGTCTGATAACATTTCTTCGGTGATCACGTGTGATTCTGGAGCTAACTGGAGCTAATTGTGTTCAGCGTGTAAACACGCCGGATAATCCAGGTCGACTTCAAAAATATAGCCAGTATCAGCCTCATCTGATATTTTTGTAACGTCCATATGTTCTATTTCCGTGTGGGAGGGATTCACACATTGCTGTGCCATAGAGATTGTTCATGTCCAGATAAGTTAACCATGTATTGGGCTTGGTCTCGTCATAATTTGAAGCTTCCGGAGTGTTGGCTTGTGCAAACTTCTTTGAAATCATCGATATTCCACCGTGGACCCCCTTTTCGATTAAGTTGACCATGTCTATGTCATCCAACAGTTCTAGATAGACGCCCGTCATTTTTAACATGGCGTCCCGACTATATCCTGGAAGGGTGAAGTGGTGAGCTGGGTCTAATTTGTAGTACTTCAAGCAAAGCAAGCGGAAGTTCTCGAATACAGTAGACAGCAAAATTGTATCCGTCTTGACATACAAATCGTGCAAATCACCAAGATTTTTCATAGCAAATGTCTCCCAAATGGCATGAGCATGTTTATAATCATCGTCCGATAACTCGGTGTCATTCAATTTGTTGTAAAATTGGTCTCTTGGCGGTAAGCACGTTTCCTGAAACTTTTCAGGGGAGGTAATGTATTCATATGGGTAAACTCCCTTGCGAATCAGGACATCAAATTCAATTTTGTTTGGAAAATGTTGGGCTAGGTTTCCAAATTTGGAAAAATCCTCCTCTTGGCGCAGATTTGTGACCAACGTGTCCAATGAAGCATTCAGGAACTGCGAGGAATCTATAAAACGAAGACTTCCCAATGAGAAGGAAATGTACTTTTCCATGTTGTTTGGAATGCATGATATTGGCCTTGATTTGTATTTTCCTGCAGACTCCATTAAGAGATGTAGGTCGTATCCTCGTAAATTGTGAATGATAACTGGAATGAAAAATCTTGACTCGTATGATGTTTTTCCCTGCCGGAATTGATATTGTAGGTTGCAGGTATTATGTGCTGCACCCCTGTATTGTCCACTTAGATGATCATGATCTCTCACCCTGTCGTCTCCTAATTCCTCGTCACAAATGTGACAACATATGGCCTCTTGAAATGATCGTTCTTCGTCAAGTGTAAGCTTCATAGGTATTACTTCACTCAGAATTTTACAAATTTGCTGTTCTTCTTTCAACAAACTTTCGAAAAAGTTATCAATGACATTCGTCCCCCGGTATACTTGTGCTGGTTTTGACCGATGGTCATTAGCGCATTTGACCATGTATGAAAAGCCGGCGGGCTCGTGTTTTTGGTACTTAGTCGTAGATCATTTATTCGGATCTGGGTCACAAGTATATATGGGCTTCACAAAACTTTCAAGGTCGGCATAGACTACAAATGGTACGGGAAGTTGCTTTCGCACCTGGTTAAAATACACCCACTGTTTGTCTTCCGACTTGGGAAAGCTAAGTTTCTGAGGACCATGCGGTGAGCAGTATGGAACATGCTCGTTGAACAAGTCCTCTGTAGAGAAACCATGGAGACAGTAATTACAATAGTACGTCTCTCCATGATGTGAAGTCCTGTCACCAAGCAACCGACCGAGATTTCTTATCAAACAGTAGTGTCTTTGTTCACCTTTGGAGAACAATAGCAGATTGACGTGTCTTGGAATGTCTCTTTGATTCGTAATTTGTAACGTATAGACTTCGTTATTTTCCAGACATTGATCGATATGTCATTCTGTTTCTCAAATTTTGGTATTTGTGACAGAATTACGGGAAAATCAACATTTGCGCATTTCAATTCTGTTTCGTACTGCATGTAATTGTTAACACGGTCAGGATGGTCTGACCTGGAGACGGGGTACAAACCAGATAAAACATTTGTGATAAATATTTTGTATGTTTAAAACGGCCTTTTTCTTTTGTATTTTTGATGGTAGAGGGAGATAACTGCTACCTTCTAAGGGAGAGTATTCTACAGTACTGACCTCAAGTTTCAATATTTAATCGATAGTCCACCCACTTCCGTCCCTTTAAAAATTTTGGTACGACATGTGCACGTGCTGAAAAACCTCGGCTAATTGTTTTTATGCCACCGGGTTTCGAAGAAACGGGTGGTATATAGTGTTTGGACCGTCCGTCTGTCCGTCTGCCCGTCTGTCCATCCGTCTGTCCGTCCGTCCGTCTGTCCGTCCGTCCGTCCGTCACACTTTTCGGTTAACCACTTTGTCACAGTTTCTCAAATATGCTGCAGGTGGCATCTGCGTTCGACAGACGCATTTCTTGTTCAATTTGTGATACGTTTGTACGTGCGAAATTTATTGATCTGAATACCGGTTCAGCATAGACGGCTTCGTTATTTTGGTCATATTTTACAAATTTCACAAAAAGAGTGATGTACCATTTCATACCTTTCGCAGTTGTCATCTGGTCATGCGCTCTGCAAGAATGTCTGAAATCGCGCGTTCATTATCCTTAAAAAAGTGTAGAATGTCCCACATGTTGTTCGGTGATGGTTCCATTGTAGTTGTCTGTACTGTGCTTTGTAATGCGGAGATTTTAGCCCCTCATTGTTATTGCCGTCTGTTCCAGTTATCACGTCTTGTTATACAACTGTCGCAAATGTCTATCCTTTTGCCATACAATCGCTCTGGCAGTGGACGATGACACCACTTGCACTCCCGACCCTGTTCCCCGCAGGCTTCACAAAACATTTTCTCAGGTAGCAATGTTTTAATTTGTGCGCACCAAATGCGTGATTTTTCTGATGCGCCAGCTGATGTCTTCGATCTTTTACTTTCTGTAACATCATCAGGATTTTCTAGCTTTTTTTTCCTTGGCACTTTCTTTGGAGTTGGTGTATCTTCCTGGTGCAGTTTTATGTGTCGTGCTAAGTTGTCTTGTCGTTTAAACTGTTGATAACAGGATGGACACGTAAATTGCGTTTCCCCGTGCATTGTTCTAATATGGCGAAGCAAATGACATCTTTGTTTGAACGGCTTTTCACAAAATTAGCAAGCATTCGATTGTGTTGTTGTCAGTTGGTCCGCCAGCAATGTGATGCGGCGCAAATTGACCTCAGTATCTAGGGACAGCCAGTTTTCTTCCGCCCATTTCTCTAAGTCGGTCGCGCTATGTATTCTGTACATCTGCTGTCTATCCATCTACAATTAAATCACGAGAACATTTGTTATTTTTATATATATATTACATGCATTGTTTTCAATTTACATAAAAGCGCTTACTGTCTCATCCTTAATGTTTTATTAAACTGCGTATATATCTCACTATCTCTCTTTACCTAATTTACAAATTGTATCTATATTTTGCGTTCACTGTACCATTGATGTGTTTAACTAGTATCGTCTCTGCTATTGTAATCTCCGCCGATTGGCCATGTCACAAATAACACTTTTACAAAAGCGATAATCTTACGACCAATATTTTTTGGAGTGATCTTTTTATTACTGCATTTATATATTTTGATTTAATTTTAAATTGCCTTCACGGCTGTGTTCCACATTAAGCTACGTACCGTACAAACCTCTTGAAAGTGCTTGCACTCTTAACTCTTTCTTGTCACGGTAAATCTAGAAGAAAAATGAATAATTGTACGCTTTTCCCAAAAATAATAATGTATCATGTGGCGAAATACAAAATAAACATCAGTGATTTAATAGTTATCGGCCGGTATATTAACCATGTTAACTGGCATGTATTAAATTGCAGATGACAAAACCCACACCATCTGTTTAAAATGCACACCACACTAATTATATGAAGAGTGTTTACCGATAAAGGACTTTAGTGTGTCGCAGTTTAACATCGTCTGCTAATAAACTAAATATGTGTTCGCTTGTAGATAGGCTTCTGTTACCGTGAATGTTAAACCTTCCTTAAACGTAAATAAACTTACAAAATTCTTTACCTGTAAAAGTGCTTTTTGTATACTGCATAGATGGTATCAGCTACTGGTATCGGGAAAATCTATCGTCTGCTAACTGTTGTGTATGTCTTCAACCCTATGATCTGTACAGTCTGCCTTCTGCTTGAATAATGATACATATTGGAGAAATGCTCAGGTATGAACGCCAAGATAACCTTTGATTGGTTGGAATTCGAAATTGTGAAGTTATGATCAGCTCTGATAGGCTATTTCTGTCGAAAAGCACGTTTTACCGTAAAAACGCTTTCTGCGATATAAGATTTAACCGGCTGTTTATTTCGTGATTAAACTTATCGATTGCAATGTGTTGTGCAATACATACATATATTATACATACAGGTATTCTAAAAATAGATACGGGAAATAATCCCTCACGTTCAGTGAGGGATTTATATACAATATATAGTGAGGGATTTTTGGCGCAGAAGTCTCAAAACCTATTCATCAGGTATACAGTGAAAATATGGATGGTATATGTGTATATGACGTTTCAAGTTGATATCCAAAGCGGTCACAGAGATAAAGCAATTTTAAAAAAATTAACGTAAGGTTTGAAAAAGTAATTTGACATTGAGCTCCTGGGCAGCATAGGTAGGGTATACAATGCAAATATGGATGGTGATCAATGCGTATATGAAGTGTTTCAAGTTGATATCTCAAGAGTTCACAGAGATATAGCAATTTGAAAAATATTTAACGTAAGCTTTAACAAACAAAATTCTAAGTCATTTGACCTTGATGTTGGGCCCCTGGGCAGCATGGATAGGGTATACAATGAAAATATGGATAGTGATCAATATGTATATGAATTTTCAAGTTGATCTCCCAAGCAGTCACAGAGATATTGAAATTTGAAAAACTTTAACGTAAAGTTAACAAAACATTTAAAGTAATTTGACCTTGGGTTCCTGGGCCGCATAGGTAGGGTATACAATGAAAATATGGATGGTGATCAATGTGTATATGAAGTTGCAAGTTGATATCCCAAGCAGTCACAGAGATATAGCGGACGCCGGACAAAGCGGTAACTATATGTTCCCCCGAAAAAAATTATTCGGGGAGCATAAAAATAGGTGAAACAGGTAAATATACCCGTCTACATATTCCCTTTCTATATTGATTTTGAGGCTGTTGATAAAACCGTGCATACTGTTGGTTTCCGATAAAGTGACAAGGGCAAATGTCACAGGAGATTCCATATTGACCCATAATAGGTAAAGCAGGTGTGTACAAAGTGCAAAACTGACATTAGCACGACGATGTAGCAAGTATGTGACCAATATTCGCCCAAAAGATATTCAAACAACATTCAGGCATATTCTGAACCAATTTGTCACTATTGTAGTTACGTATTTGTTAAAGAAAAGAAAATAGTTAGCACAGGCACTCGAATCGTATGTGTATCACACCAAAATACGCCAGGCCTTCCATGTGAAATGCATGCATGATCAAGTCCATATTAATCGATAACAATGCACCTGTGATTTCAGTATCTAATTTTAGAACAATACATACATAAGGTTTTCTTTTTTTAATTAATCTTTCGCCGGGGGTTGTGGGTTCGACACTACCATTGCTGTTCTTTTTTATTGCCCCCACTGGGCAATCAACATGAATCAAATATCGATACGTTATACCTTTACAAATATGGCATGTATTGTTGTTTACAATCACCTGTTTCACCAGTCAACAAGTTGGTAATTTAAATGATCTCCAAAGCTATCAGGAGCATATATTTTCAAGCTCTAAATTGCTCTAGATAAGGCGTCGATTCGACCACCGACAATGACTGCAAAATGTCTACATCCTATAAAGCTAAAATAGACATAGTCCGCTTACCTCGTGACGTCACGTGCCCTTGCCACTTTATCGTAAATTTTTAGTAGTCATTGGCTTAGAACAATAACATCAAAGACATCAATAATCTGTCATGAGTTTGAATCTCGTGTGTTCATAAATATAATTTGCCGGGTTTTTAAAAAGAAAATCCGACTATTTGATTGGCGATGACGGGCCGGCGGACGACGTCCAATGTTAAGTTTTCGTTTTATGTCTATTTCTCTGTTATTGTACCACCTAGAGCCATCATACTTGCACATCTTCATAACCAACGGCTGACCATCACATACCACTATCCAACATGTGTCCTTTTTTATATTGACCTATTTTTCCGCGTAATCGACTCTGCCATTTTCAATGTTATGTTTTCGCGTTTAAATCTGTTTCTCACTTACTAAACATAACAGAACATATCACAATACCACATAGAACCACCATACTTGCACAACTTCATAGCCAACAGGTGCCAACCATATACCACTATGTATCATGTGACCTTTTTTACCTTTACATATTTTTTCCGCGTAATCGACTTTGCCATTTTCAATGTTAAATTGGACAACACTCATCAGACAGCACAGATGTTCACTCGTATCATGTACTAATACATGTATGCCAACATGTAACTTCAAGTAGGTTTTCTCATAATCTGGTTTCTTTTGCCATCTTAGGCCACTGACAGTTGTCACTTTCAATCGTGGTCATAATAACATTAATAGCAAACTATATGTTATCCAATTGCCTATGCCTTGAAGAAAACACGGCATTCGTGGCTTTGTATCGTCTATTGTTTTATATTGTATTCATTGGGGGGGTCTATTTTTTGACATTACAAAATATGTCAATTTCTGTGTGGTGCAGTTTTATAAGTTTAAGTCAGCCCCACGAATACATAGGATAGCTAATAAATAAACTCATTGCTGTGTGTCCAATTGGCATTCCTGCAGTAATAGACCAACGCATTGTTCATCTAATTGGTAACAGAATGCCCACTCAACTGGACGTCTTCACTTACAAGCATCTGTCAGTAAGACTGCAGATGTGTTGATAAATGTCATATAGACATACTTACCTCATAGTCCTTACGAAATAATGAAAAAAGGCTCTAATTAAAATTTTCATTGAACAATTTTATTTTTATTTACGTTCTCAGATAACATATTATACATTTTATATGGTGATGCAACATGTTTATTAGGAAAAAAATCACAGTAGTACATGCCTACTTAAGGAAAATATGTTTTTTACTTCAATTTACATCATTTGTGACAGCCATTTTTAAAATAAAATGACCGCCATTTTTCAATTAAATTGAACTGTATTTATGTGTCAACAATTATTATATTTTTTTTAATTTCAAAGCATTTCATATAATTTCTATTACCATTATTTATGTTACTTGATATACCTAAACTGGCAGCTATGCTAAACCTAAATTGTTTTGCTTATAACTATGATCTCTATTTTCAAATATAAACACCATTTTACTTGTCTATATTTATGAAATTCAATTTATTGTATGACGGTGCATAATTTGAACATATATTGAGCTCCCAGTGGTATGCACTATGTACATGTATGAGACAGTTTAATAATACAGAATACAGTCAGAATGTCAGACCGTACGTTCGTATACAATGAGACCAATACAGTGGATTTCATATGTATATTCGCATATATAGCATTAGCGTGCATATTTCATAAATATGCAAGTTATATTCTAACAATACATCAGCCATTTAAGGTCATGTTTTAAATCTGGCAAGTGCATGTGCTGGGCCATGCTTGGGACTCTCTACACAATACATGTTTTGATACAAATAGTGTCTACAATAACAACTGAGGAGCTCATTAGGTTAACACATGGTTCTTAGAGCCGAGAGGTACATGAGAAAATGGAATATCTGATAAAATATGCACATTTCACAATTTTTTACAGAAATTATCAGACATGGTCAGCTATGTTCAATCTGGCTTACAATACATTATTTCATGTGGCTTAATTTAATGAAATCATGATAATGTACAGTGTTTTGCTGGGTGGACATAATTCAATGCGAACTGCTGAAGGGTATGGTTCCACGCCTGAGCAATGTAGGGTATTACCAAGTGATTGCTGCAAGTCCTGACTAATCTTGCTACTGTATATACTCTTCTAAAAAAACTAGGTCTGACAGATGTTGTTACTGTATTTGTAAAAGCGCTTGTATGGAAGAATCTCTTTAATTTGACATCGTCGTACGACGGCTTTTCACAATTATATCTTTAATTGGCAAGATATTTGGGGATGTTGGCTTAGACTATGTACTCATCGATCTGTTTGAACGGGTCGATTTATATTGTTCTTGATGGCATACATTATAACACGTCATTAGGTGTGCACAATATTGTGTTGGATGCACCAGTGCGCTGCCAAAGCAATTGGAATCATATGACAGACTTGCAGTCAATTCCAGGAGTAGAACAGCAAAAAGTTATTGCTGCAGTCCAGTAGGTAAGTGAAGCATGCTCAGCTGAAACGTTTGAAGAACTGTGAGTCTTACCCGATATTGCCAACTTGATTAACTCGTATACTAATTAGCGGTACATACATACCGATAACATGAACGACCCAATTGCCACGTTCTGGAACTCATACATTCATATGGTCTCGCTGAGTTTATGTTTCATCCGTTCAACACGGGAATGAGATTGGAACGTGAACCTGTCCACACTTGCATACATGAACACGTGGTTCTTTGCTTAAAATCGAACTAACTATGCTAGATATGCTCCTGTGTACCTGTCATGCTATTGCACACACTGAAGCCCACCAAAACCTGTTAAATGGCGAGTTTGCTGTGGCAAGTGGCAATCGATTATACTATAGAGCGGATGTTGAACACCAATGCCAATGGTGGAATAATCATATTCAGTTTAACAAAGTGGGCTGTACAGCGATGGATGATAGATGCATATACAATAGCAGCTTTCAGTCAGATATTGCATCATGGTAGAACTGAAAGATGAAGATAGAGTACACAAACAGGCATCACAGCAGAGGATTGATCAGGATGAAGCAGATGTTTAACATGTGCTATAAATTTCCAACAATTAGAAAAATGTATGTGAACAATCCACCGAGTTGAACAGTGTTGTATTTTGTGTCATTCTATCTGAAAACTTGATTTAAACAATATCTTATTTCATTTCATCCTGCAGGTGAACAGGCATACATACATAACACGATGGTAGGATACATAAACAGGATTAGAAAACAAGCTTTCTCAAAGCTTATCTGAATTCTTCTCTATCTGAAAACTTGTGTGATGATCTCATAGACGCATGTGCAAAGAGTGACCGTCACATGAATACAGTTGTCGCTGAATGCATTCAAACGAAAACTTGAGTTCCGTGCTCCTCTCAACTCAATCGAAGCTGAAAACATTCAATAGTGAGGCACGTTCAACTAGTGTTAATGTACCTGGTCGGGAATGTGAGCTAACAGCAGACCGGAATGTGTTTGCCAGACTTCTAGTAACTGCACAAACTTGCTGTTTGGACATTTGGGCAGCAGTTGCATATGAATTAGGACCATATCATTGGTCAATTGTCACTGCTGATGGTTTATTGGCCAAAACAAGGATTGACTTACTGGAGAAATATACTGAACGGTTGGAAAATGTTCCAGCAAATACAACTACATGGAACGGTAGTCTGTAACCACTTTCAATTATTACCCGTTTTGTTTTCTGAATTGGTGGCGACACTAGTGTTCTGCCGTGTCGCTAATTGAATAACGACACCAACTAGTCAATTGGACTTTGTAGTAGATCAGCTTCCAGTTATCTCAATTAAGAACATTGAAAGATTGGTAACGTTCGAAAGGGGTATCTTGCCGTTTAGACATTCAAATGTTTGACAGAGGTCCCATGCAATAAAATAATGTTCTGTGTGATGGCGAAAATAAGTCCGCACTTGTTGAATGCTTAGTAGGAGAATGGTAGTATCCTCGTTTTGCTAACACATTGAAAACCGTTAATATTTATGTTGCACATGAAGATATTTGTCACAATCCAGTACTGTGGAAGAATATGCACACACATATGACATTCCCGAGCTCTATTTAATGTAAGAAGCAGACACTGGCATCTTTCTGCATGCACTTCATGTTGCAGAACATGGATATGGCTGTATTTTAATAAGGACAGTTAACGTTGGTGTAGAAATATTGACGTGCCATCTACAGAAACACCTTCCAGCACATATTATCGTCCACACGGGGACAATGGATCGCACACGATATGTCAATATCAATTCAGTAGCAGATAAAAGTAGTGAATATGTGTGCTATGCATTGTCATGTCTTCATGCATTTACTGGTTGCGATTCAAGCATTTTAATACTGACGATAATAATGTCCGGTAGGACCGTTACTCATTACTGTGTCCGAAGATTATTAAAGAACATTGAAACACGTAGGATTCCATCAACTGCAGATGCTCTTGGGACACATGTACCGAGAAATAGTATCAAGCAACAATTTACAGCTGATCTGTTGAACGAGAATCTAACGTTATGTACTAACACTTGTAATTGTGGTGACAATGTTGCAAAAATAAAGTTGACATTGTTACAAATTCCAGTGATTACTCCAATGAAGACTATGACTAGAACATGGACAATACAAAAATTAACTTGCCTCTTGCATTGATGTCTGAATTTACAGTACATGTTTTTTTCACACAAGTATACTCCTACAACTAGTTATGGTGGTGGCGATATACCGAGTCCGTAAGTTGTTCAACCATCATTCCGTCCATTTATCACAAACGCATTCAGGAATTGTATTGACATTTCACATATGCATTCATATACTGATCTTCTATAGTTTTTGACCTAGTCGGTGTTATGATCATGTAAATGGTATCTTATAAGGCATCGCCTGCTGACAAATATATTAATCAATCCACCTTCAAATGAGTACATACTGAATACAAAATTGGTACTCATCGTGTGAAGTATATATGTTCAATACATTGCATAAAAAATATCGCTTGAACTATTTTGGCTTATTTTGGCCAATGACGCATTGGCCGATACGATTTTGACTCGTCACTAATTGTGTATGTAATCAAATATTTTACCTATTTCAATATGTGCCAAATTTTGTTCTTGGCACTTTTGGATTGAACGATTATAGATGAATCATATTGAGGTTTAGGTGAATGTATATCATACTCATATTTGGCTAGTTAATGATTTGTAGTTGTAAAGGCATACCGTCAATATCTATACTGGTCAAAAACAACAAACATTTTTGTCATCAGCCACCAAACACTATGAACATCATTTGAAACAATAACCATAATAACTTGTGTATTATATTGAAAACACTTACTGCTTTTTGTGGAGCACAGAACCACATCAATATATAGCTAATATGATATATGTTGGCGTGGTCTAGTGGATAAAGCATCCACCTCGCAACTGGGTTGTCGATAGGGCTGTTTCGGTGAGCCTCCAGCCTACCCGCCTGATACCTTGCATATAGGATATTAATAGGAAAGTACTGCCGTTCAGAAATTACAGTGTCTCATAAGTCAAAAATGGCTGGCCCTGTCAATAGGGGTGACACTATAATAAACAACACCGGAATTATCAATATCTTGTAAAAATAATGAATGATAATTGTATTGCAACTAGCTAACAGCTACTGGGACATCTAGCTATAGCAGACATAACTAATTCCTGAGCTACATACATGTACTAATCGTGTCTAGTGACCATTTGCACAACTAGTGTAAATAATTCTCAGTATTTATGTTCGGTGTAAAATCCATTTGAACACTGTTTAGATAACAGTGTATTTATTGAGTTTCAAATTGATATATCCCGGTATCATATCAGCACAATCAGTATTCAATGTTGCATTCCGAAACAATAGTGGCTGCATCAAACAAACATTTTAGATCCGTATCAGGCTGTAAAAATGTACTGCCTAAGCAGGAACTACATATACACTGGCAAAAGTCTCAATAAGCCCACTTTTCTCGCAACAGGTCATACAATGATACTGATGTTTCTTCTTTGGCTCCATACTTACAATGTATGATCATGATTATCCAGCATCGCAATGTGAGACACTGACAATTTTGAAATTAAAAATGAATGAAGCTTGATTTGAAATACTAGGCAAATGTATTATGAATGGCGGCCATATTGAAATGCAATATATGTCAGTATTCTTGTCATTACCATCTGATCGCCAGAAATAACTAGATTGGTCAGTAAGAGATGCTTACGGAATACCCCCCCCCCCCCCCGCGTGGGCCCAGGTACCCCTAAAATATGTAAAAATATCCAAGTATGTGTGGTTGTGACCTTGACTCTGGGCTTAGCGGGAGGGGCATGAACGTGAATTCGTCACAGGGTGGCAGAGGTCCATTGGAGCAATGCGTGTCTGAAATGTGAAGCAGATCCGAGCAAGGAAATATAAGTTATAACCGATTTCTCTGATTTTAAGTTTTGTAAAGAGACTAAGTATGTGAGCTTTACCTCGAGATCAGCGGGAATCTGTCACATCATGATAGTAGAGCCTTAGAGGAATGCATGCATGAAATATTAAGAATTTTCGATGAAAGAAATAGAAGTTATAACATATTTCTCTGATGTTAAGTTTTGTAAAGAGACTAAGTATGTGACCTTGACCTTGGGATCAGCGGGAGTTGGACGGTCGTGGATTTGGCACAGCATGATGGTACAACCTTAGAGGAATGCACAAGTGAAATATTAAGAATTTTCAATGAAAGAAATAGATGTTATAACAATATTTCTCTGATGTTAAGTTTTGTAAAGAGACTAAGTATGTGACCTTAACCTTGGGATCAGCGGGAGTTGGACGGTCGTGGATTTGGCACAGCAGGGTAGTAAAGCCTTACACGAATGCATGTGTGAAATATTAAGCATTTTAGATGAAGGAAATAGAAGTTCTAACAATATTTCTCTGATGTTAAGTTTACGGACGCACGCACGCACGGACGCACGGACGCACGCACGCACGCACACGCACGCACGCACGACGCAGCACGGACGGCGCACGGCACGCGACGGACGCACGCACGCACGCAGGCGCACGCACGGACGGACGACGGACGGACGCGACGGACGGACGACGGACGGACGGACGACGCACGCACGCACGGCACGCACGGACGCACGGACGCACGCACGCACGCACGCACGCACGCACGCACGCACGCACGCACGCACGCACGCACGCACACGCACGCACGCACGCACGCACGCACGCACGCACGCACGCACGCAGCGCACGGACGCACGCACGCACGCACGCACGACGCACGCACGGACGCACGCACGCACGCACGCACGCACGCACGCACGCACGCACGCAACGCACGCACGCACGCACGCACGCACGCACGCACGCACGCCCTCCTCCCACAACTCGTTGCGGGGGGTATAATGAACAAAAATTATGTTAACTCGATATTCTCCCGGGTCAATACCACTGAGCCACACCAGTTTGTGAGAACCAAAATGCACGACAGTGACACATACATGCATGTGCTTTATATCTTGTTCTTATTATATATGAAAACGAGGCTATGATATGATAATTTATCTGTCTTTAAGTTACCTATTTTTGGACTCGTCGATTGACCTCTAGCAACTTATTATCGTCGTTCATGTATAAATCTAATGCGATAATTTGACGCTGTTTGTCAACAAAGCGCTTCTAAAATAACATCCAACTGGTAAGTTAGGTAAAGTGAAATATGTAATATTGCAATAGTGTGAATAATTTGCGCATAACTTTGCACTAGTCGACATAGCGCGATGGGTCAGTGAGTTAGTGCACAACAAGAATTCCGCCAAGGAAGCGGCGACGCGCCTGCCGATGCATTTGACAGTAACATGATCATGGGCATGTGCTAAAGTAAGCATCACATAAACCATCAGAGAAGTGCATGTTTTGAACACGAAAAAGGTCGAGGTCGAAGAAAGTTTTGATGTAAAAAAAAATTGCTAAGTGTTTCCACAACCACATGAAGGTCAAACATGTCAATGTTATGTTCACGGAGACACTGGGTATGCAAATGCTCACACGTACACAATTATTGAAGCAATCCATCATGTAATATTTCTAACAGAATAATGGTTAAGACTGTAATTCATATGGTGTGATGTTTCTATAACGTTTGCGGAAGTGTGTATCCCACAGTAGGTCAGAGATGGCGGCATGGGTCTGTTCCAAGTGCTCACATATATCTAGTGCCCAAATAGTGAAGCAATCAGTAATATTATAAGTTATAACATGATGAAGAAGCTTGTACAAATTTTTTGACATTTATTGACGCTGACGACGACGACGGAAAAAGCGGCATCTATAGTCGCGCCTTCTGCTAATCAATATCCGGCTCTGGTTCGAATCTCCCATTGATTGTTATCAAAAATCGACATGAAATTATGAAAGCACATGTATACTCGTAAGTGGCAATAAAGAACCTTCTAAGTTACTTATTTTCTTTTGCCGTTAACATGCATGAAAGTGTACAGCTGTACACGAGTAGGGTGATAGCAGCAAATATACTGGGTCGGAGAACGGCGACACCGCACCGAATGTCAGTGATGTTCGAGTGTCTGTATTCGATTATCATTAATAAAGAGTGTGGAGGTGTACATATGAAAGTATGTATACATAATAAACACACAATGATAAAAGACAGAACAAAATTTAACATTAAATACATTAAAAAGAAATAAGCTAATCTTTAAATATTCACACTGATGAGGACTTGAGCTCGCATTTCGAATTTTATAAATAAGCTGTTATCAATACATGTGCTTACTATATAGTGTATTCTGTTATGTCGTTATTTTAGGTATTGTGATTTATTTTGCTACATTGTGTGAATCAAGGTTTGTTTTGCATCTATAGACCACATACAACAAAACTGGGGTTGGTTACATTTTTTATATAAGCCATATGGCCGCCATCTTCAAATTAAAAATGGCCGCCATTCAAATTTACATTTTTATTTTATATTTCGAGGTCAAGGTCATTATGTGTGGTTTTTTTTGCAGCGAAAAACACATTATTATGTACAAGAAATATGACTTCAAAACATTTTCAGAAACCAGCAATTTTGGTTTTCAAAATGGCCGCCATTTCAAACTTGGAAATCCAGTATTTATTGTACATTTTTGAATGTCGTGGTAACATTTTGTATTTTCCTTCTGGTTATACTCGTATTTCTGAACACAGTCTGCTGAGATTATTGCTAACTGGTATTGTGCTACGAGTAATCTTTATCTTCAAAATGGCAGCCAAAACTAAGTGTGCTATGTACATCGCCACATCAAAGATTTGTTACACATTCTAATATTTCTGTGGCTGAAGTTATGTTCTTTCAAACGATATTGTGATTGGAACGTGTAAGTTTACTTGAAAACATATCTATATATAACATATAACAAAACTGAAATTTGTTCCATTTCTTAAGAGCCGAATGGCCGCCATTTTTAATTTCAAAATGGCCGCCATTGAGAGTAATTATATTTAACGTCAACGTCATTATATGTGGTGTTTTTTAATATTATTTACTATAGATAAGAAATATTGGCATAATTGTTTCATTATATTTTGAAATGGCGGCCAATTTATTTTTAAAATGGCCACCATTTAAACTTGACAATGTAATATTTATTACATGTTTAATGCAGTGGTGATATTTTGTGTGTTTCTTCTGCTTATACTCATAATACAATGAACACAAACTGTTGAGAATATTGCTAACTAGTACTGTAGTACCAGACACCATTATCTTCAAAATGGCAGCTGGAAATAAGTGTGCCACACACATTGCCACTTCAAGGATTTACATGTATTACGTATTGTTGTATTACATATTTACATATTTACATGTATTACGTACTGTTGTGGTTTATAGTTATGCTTCTTCAAATGATATCTTGGTCAGCACATGTGTCTTCCTTTAAAATAAGAAGATAAAATATGGCAACTCATCCATTTTATCCAATAAAGTGCATATTAATGTCTTGTATATTGCTTTGCATAGGTAAATATTCATATTCTCCCTTGCTGTCATAAGAAAGCGTCTGTATGATGCACCATCTGCAGTCTGTACAATGTAAGATCTGGCATTGTGCAAGCCGACTGCAACTGGTCTCAAAAATTTGCTGTCTGTATGGAGTGTAACTTGGTCGCCAATGTTTAACTCTTTTAATTTTAAAGCTACTATGATTTTATCATAGCTTTTCTTGCTCTGTTGATGACTGGGTCTGATTTTGTCACACATCGAAACATCTCTTGGCAATACATGCTCACAAGTGGTCATTAAACTGGATAGAAGTCGCTGTCCCAACCATAACTGTGCAGGTTACCATTCCGTGCCGGTTATGGGAGTTTCGATATTTCAGTGTACCCAAATATAGCTCTGTACATTCATGTTTTGTTTTTCAGAAACTGTGTTTTACACTGATTACTGTTCGCTCACCTAATCCACTGGACATTGGCTACATAGAGCATGTGTTAAGGAAATATCATTATTTTGCAAAATAAGCAAATACCTGGTAGACAAATTACAGACTTCATCTGACACATGTATATTTGGTATACCATGCTTACTGTAAATCCCTTACAATTGTCCAATGGCCATTTTAGATTTCATGTTGTGTGACTGTTCTTGTTAACAGTTACCAGAAATTCATTTTCATTCCATGTGGAAATGTTTATAGCAACAGTTTGTCATGGGTGGTCGTCTCGTACATAGTGTGATATCAGAGTCCGTCTCTTTGGCATTTCAGTTTATATCTTCAATTGAACATCTTCCTACCATTTTACCAGAACATAATATCTAGCGCTTGTCTAAGAGATGGCCATTGTGCACGGCTTGCACATTTTAGACTCGAGTGGAGTCAGAATTATGTGTTTAAAACCTTTCAGCTTATCTCCATATTCCCATAACGCCACTATTTTCAGCGGACATTGCGTTCTGAAATTGAGTTATCCCTTTTGACTAGTTTTTCTAGCCGAATAAATTGTGCATCTTACTCAAGTCACGTTTGCAATTTCTTGCAACTCGTGATCACTGACAGGTAAGTACCTGTGCATTCATACCCGTAATAAAGTTAGAATATATGTATGTTACTGACTCGTGGGATAGCGTATCAGTAACTAGTATGTTTTTGCCAGAAACGTGTTTCATTGACAGGCCATATTGCTTCAACAGCAGTAAAATATCCTGTAATCTGTGACGACATGAATAGAGTATTTATATCATGGACATGAGAGGCAAGTGATCTTACTCAACTTGAACAGTCAGTCCGTACACATAACGAAACTGTTTCTGGCCAAAATAGCATGCCTCGTTATTCATGTTCAACCAGAGCATAGTAGTTTTCTGCGAGAATCAATGATATGAAGGCATTAGCCATTGTCTTGCCTTTGTGGCACACCATAATGGAGACCTAGATGCGTAGGTCTACATGTCTTTGGCTTTGTCAAGTCATAATATGACAATTTCAACTTGTGAAACGCAAATTGGGCAATCAAGGCACTGATCACTGTTATATTGACACAGAAGTTGTGATCTCTTTAGACCATATGGTAATCGTAATTAATGATAATGACCATGGCATGGAACAATACTGCCTTTTCAACGTGGCCATTTCTCTAGTTTCCTGCATAAAATTCTGTATTAGTATTCAACCTCTCCAACTGTGTTGTGACAATCAATCTGACATTTTACACACATCGCCTACACCTACTGAAGATGTGCACATGGAGTTTTAATGCCGTGAAAAGTCATTTCATGACATAAATACTGCCTTTTCGACATTGCTTCTACACTGTACTGCATACAAGTTTGCATAGGGTATATATTTTATTTGACCACATTTTGAGTGTGATTGTGTGATTGTGCCGGCACTGTCTTTCAGGAATACCAACAAGATGTATCTCTAATGCAGATGGTGATGGAACTGGTTAAAAGCACTGTATCCATAATTAAATAAATCCTGTATACACACAGTGGCCATTTTGCAATCTAACATGTTTTTCATACACTGTGACTTGAAATTGACTTTAGTCATAAACATTTTACATTCAATAATGATTATAGTCTGGGAAAAAATCAGTGCAAATGATTTGTTCATGATATCCGAATTATATGATTTTCACGGCAGCCGATTTTTAAAATTAGAATACAAGAGGGAACAACTCATGTTTTCTTTGATGATACAAAGAACTTTTGTTCCAAGAACGTAGCAAAACAGTCAACACAACCTAAGTATAAATGCACTTTACTAAAGATAGTACATAGTCAAGACACACGAAATATTATTTGCATAGAGGCCATTTTGAAAAGCAAAATGTCCGCCATACCAGTCATAAAAACAAGAGGGCCATGATGGCCCTAATTCGCTCACCTGACTCCATGAACACCAGAGGAGAATGTGGCATTGAGTTCGTATGTGTTTTAAAAAAATTGTGCTATTTTTAGATGGCGGTCATCTTGGATTAAGCGATGACTCATTTTACCAAATCTGAAAATGCTTCACCCAATGATCTTAACTTACTATGAAGTTTGGCCAGCATCGGCCATGTGGTTCCTGAGAAAAAAGACGTTCAAAATCTCGAATGATGGACCTTTTGGAGGCCATCATGGATGACATAATCATCCGATTCCGACAAATATTGCACCAGAGCAATCGCCTCATCGATACCTTCAATTTGATATTTGACATGACCATATTTGGTGGGGTATGGTGAACCATAAAATTTGACCCCACGGGCCACGCCCATGTTTTACCCCGGGGTCACCATTTTAATACCTTTGAAAGAGCATTCTACATCGATCATTCCTACCAAGTTTCGTCAAAATCCGGCTGGCGGTTCATGAGAAGAAGATTTTTTTACGAATTTGTGCTATTTTTAGACGGCGGCCATCTTGGATTAGCGACGACCTCCGTTTTAACAAATCTGAAAAGGCTTCACCCATGGACCATAACTGTCCACGCCCATGGGCCACGCCCATTTTTGACCCCGGGGTCACCATTTTAACAACTTTGAAAGAGCATTGTACATCGATCATTCCTACCAAGTTTCATCGAAATCCGGCTGGCAGTTCATGAGAAGATATTTTAAAAAATTGTGCTATTTTTAGACGGCGGCCATCTTGTATTAGCGACGACCTCCGTTTTAACAAATCTGAAAATGCTTCACCCATCGACCATAGCTGTGAAGTTTGGCCACCATGGGCCAAGTGGTTCGTGTGAAGAAGAATTTTGAAATCTCTAATAAAAGAACGACCTTTTGACATTTCGGCGGCCATCTTGGATGACAGAACCATCCGATTTCGACAAAAAATGCACCAGAGTGATCGCCTCATTGATACCTTCGATTTGATATATGACATGACCATATTCGGTCAAAAATAAAATTTGACCCCAATTTGACACCACGGGCCACACCCATTTTTGACCCTGGGGTCACCATTTTAGCAACTTTGAAAGAGCATTGTACATCGATCATTCCTACCAAGTTTTGTCGAAATCCGGTTGGCGGTTCTTGAGAAGAAGATTTTTTAAGAATTTGTGCTATTTTTAGACGGCGGCCATCTTGGATTACATGATGACGTCATTTTAACAATTTTGTAATCCCCCTACCTAAGGACCAAGACCATGAAGTTTGGTAACTATAGGCCCAATGGTTACCGAGGAGAAGACGTTTGAAAATGTTCACGGACGACGACGGACGACGGACGACGGACGCCGGACGACGGACGCCGGACGACGGACGACGACGGACGACGACGGACGACGGACACATTGCGGTAACAATAGCTCACATGAGCTTCCCTTAGGTGAGCTAAAAATGCAATCAATCCCAGTTTTATTATTTGAAGTATGTAGATGAGATAGCCGAAAAAACAATATTCTATCTGCATTATAAATGTAGATATGACTATTACAATATATTGTATATGATTTCAGGGCGGCCATTTTTAAATATAAGATGGCCGCCATGGGACCTGTTAGAAATGAAATGAAAATAACACGGGTTTTGTTGTGTGTGGTCAAAATATGATTATCACCAAGAAAAGAATAAATATGATACCTGTATTAGAAGTGCATATATAATGAATATAGCATTTCAGGGCGGCCATTTTGAAATACAATGGCGGTCAAAGTAATTGTCTAAAAAATTGAACCAACCCCAGTTTTGTTCTTCGTGCTCTAAAGATGACAAAAAAGCATTGGTTACAAGAATGTAGCAAAAATAAAATTCAAATCTACATAACAGTATACACTAATAACCAGGCCACGAATGCATTTACGATTATCAATGTATTAGCCACAGGTGTTTCTAGCGTGTCTTGGATGGTCAATTATTGTTTGTACATACATGAAGCACCTTTCTAAACCATGTACAAAACAATTCAAATACGTCCAGGTGTAATAATTATAGTACTTATAATCACGGTATAAAACTAGCATTCACCACCATTGTCAGAAAATCCCACTCGACGTCGTCAATTTACTCGCCTATACACGTTGGGGAGGGTTTTCGGCATAGATTTTCACAGTTGCTAAAATAAATACATTAACATAAATCTCAAAGATTTCGAGTGTAAACAGCATCAAAAACGCGTCACACTAACATAAATTCGCTTTTCAAAATCAAACACAAATTGACGACTTCCTTATTATCAATAAATATTAGCCGCCATCTTTGAAAATATCGAATCACGTGACACGCAGTGATTTGCTTGGCTAATGGAAAATGACGTCAGTCACCAGGTACCAACCAAACCACTGCGTGCACGTGATTGAATATACCACATGGCGGGAAAAAAACAATATATAAACAAGAGTTGTCAGAAGACAATGAAATGCGCCTGGAGGTGCGTTAGCTTAACGAATATAAAAAAGCTGTGTGAAAGGAAACAGAAATTCAAAGACTTTACCACCACTGTTAACGCGCTAATATGGTGACCTTGGTGTTATCGCGGGGGTCTGATTGTCATGAATTTGGCATTTCATGATAGAGAACCATTAGAGGAAGGAATGTGTCAATTATCAAGAAGTGCGGTAACGTTTTACAACAATTTTCCTCAACGCTAAGTTTACCAACGCACTAAGATTGTGACCTTGACCTTGGAGTTAGCGGGGGTATGACGGTCGTGGATTTGTGACAGCATAATAGAGAATAAAGAATAACGAGAGAAAGGAATGTGTGAAGTATCAAGAAGTGGGGTGAAAGGAAACATAAATGTTAACAACTTTCCCTCAACGTTAAGTTTATGAACACACTAAGATTGTGAACTTGACCTTGGCGTTAGCGGGGGTATGATGGTTGTAGATATGTCACAGCATGATAGAGAATATTGAGAGAAAGCCATGTGTCAATTATCAAGAAGTGGGGTGAAAAAAAACATAAATGATAACATAAATGATAACAAATTTCCCTCAACGTTAAGTTTATGAATGCACTAAGATTGTGAACTTGACCTTTGAGTTAGCGGGGGTATGACGGTCGTGGATTTTTCACAGCACAATAGAGAATAATAAGAGAAAGGCAAGTGTGAATTATCAAGCAATTGGGTGAAAAAAAAAAAAAAAGTATATAACAAAGTTCCCTCAACGTTAAGTTTATGAATGCACTAAGATTGTGAACTTGACCTTGGAGATAGCGGGGGTATGACGGTCGTGGATTTGTCACAGCACAATATAGAATAATAAGAGAAAGGCATGTGTGAATTATCAAGCAATGGGGTGAAAAGAAACAAAAAGTATATAACAGAGTTCCCTCAACGTTAAGTTTTATGAATGCACTAAGATTTTGAACTTGGCCTTGTGGTTAGCGGGGGTATGACAGTCGTGGATTTGTCACAGTATGCTACAGAATAATGAGAGAAAGGCATATGTGAAGTATCAAAAAGTGGGATGAAAGGAAACATAAATGATAACAACTTTCCCTAAATGCCTTTATCTTTAACCCTTTCATCTCTAAGTAACTGGAATGGATGTTGGTATGTTAATTTTGCAGCCAATCCAACCGTCACAAATTGATTATCAGACTAGTCCATTTATGAAAAGGGGGTGTTTTTTCTACTCAAAACTATGAAAGTTATTTGCCCAAAGTGCAGATCCTGTGAGACGGCACGCTATAAACTGTACGGAGGGCAATAAAAAGTTATTTTTACAAGTCAAAATTGGAAAATTGTAATACGAGCAGCGGGAGATAATCCATGAGCCGGGGTCGAATCACAAATCGAAATTCAGTTTGCGCATCTACACACCATAAGGAAGGCACATACCAAGTTTCAAATCCCTACCTATTACAGTTACTTCTTACAATGCAAAATTGGGAAATTCTAAGTCGAAAAGGGGGAGATAATCCAGGACTCGGGGTCGAATCAAAATTGAACTTCACTGTACGCATCGACACACCATCAGGAAGGCACACACCAAAATTCAAATCCCTTTATATTACAGTTAAAATGTTTTACTTTTTACAAGAAACGTGACGGACGGACAGACACCCGTGACGAAAACAATATACACATTTCTTTTTAAAAAAAAGTGGGTATAAAAAGTCTTCACTCACGGACCATAACTGTGAAGTTTGACCTGCATCGGCCAAAAGTTTCACGAGCAGAAGACGTTTCAAATCTATAAGTAATGATGACCTTTCGGCGATCATCTTGGATGCCGTAATCAACTGATTTTGACAAAAAAATGCTCCAGCTTGATTGTCTTGTCGATTCCTTCTATTTGGTATATAACATGATCATATTTGGTCAAATTCGAACCCTACTTGACCCACGGGGCCCACCCATTTTTGATCCCGAGGTAATCATTTTAACAAATCTGAAAGAGCATTGACTATCAACATTCAGGCGGTTCATGAGAAGAAGAGTTTTTAAGAATTTGACCTAATTTTCTATGGCGGCCATCTTGGATTAGACAACGACCTGCATTTTAACAAATATGAAAAGGCTTCACCCATGGACCATAACTTTGAAGATTGACAGCATCGGCCAGACAGATCACGAGAAGCAGACGTTTGAAATATATAGCACGAGGGCCACTGTGCCCCTATGTCGCTCACCTGGTTATTATATATATGCAAGTAAATCTGAGAGAGATTTATACATTATTCCTACGAGGTTTTGTCGAAGCCAGTCTGGTGATTATAATGGGAAGACAGAGTTTAAAAGTTTTGTCCAACTTTATACAGCGGCCATCTTGGATTATGTGACGATCTTCAATTTAAAAAATATGTACACCGTAAATGTTATACCGAAAGAAAATAACTATGAAGTTTGGCCAGCATCGGCCAAACAGTTAGTACGAAAAGGCTGTTTGAAAGCTCTAATAAAAAGAGATACAGGTTTGACCTTTTGGCGGCCAGCTTAGATGATGTAATCAAATCATCCGATTTCGATATAAGCCTCTTCAGAGTGATCGTCTCCTCAATAACTTCGATTTGATATACAACACGGCCATATTTGGCAAAATGTGAAATTGGATCTTTAATTGACCTGCCTGATCGTGCCCATTTTGATCCCGGTGTCATTATTTTAACAAATCTGAAACAGCATTGACTATCGATCATTCCTGCCAAGATTTGTTGAAATCTGACTGGCGGTTCGTGAGAAGAAGATTTGTTAATAATTTTACCTACTTTTTTCACGGCGGCCATCTTTGATTATCCGACAACCTCCAAATATACAAATCTTACATGACCCCACCCATCGGTCATCCTTCTGAAGTTTGACCAACATTGGTTAAGCGGTTCACGAGTAGAAGACGTTTGAACACTCTAGTTAGAGGCTGACCTCTAGACCTTTCGGTGGCAATCTTGGATGACGTAATCATCCGATTAAAAAAATGATCCAGAGTGATCGTCTCCTCAATACCATCAATTTGATATATGACATGACCATATTCGGTCAAATGTAAAATTTGACCCCTAGTTGACCCCCGTACACCGCCCATTTTTGACCTCTGGGTCACCATTTTTACAAATCTGAAAGAGTATCGAATGTCAATCAATCCTGCCAAGTTCATCAAAATCGGTCTGGCGGTTCGTGAGAAGAAGATGTTTTAAGAACGTTACATACTTTTCTACGGCGGCCATCTTGGACTATCCGAAAACCTCCATTTAACGAATATGAAAAAGGCTTCACCCACGCACCATAAGTCTGAAATTTAACCAGCATCGACCAAACGGTTCACAAGAAGAAGACGTCTGAAATCTCTAATAAAGGATGACATTTTGACCTTTCGGCGGCCGTCCTGAATAACGTACTCATCCGTGCTCCAGAGTGCTTGTCTTGTCGATACCTTCGATTTGATATATGACATGATCATATTCGGTCAAATGTAAAATTTGACCCTAGTTGATCGCAGCCCACTTTTAATCCCGGTTCACCATTGACTGTCGATTATTCCTGCCAAGTTTCGTCGAAATCGATCTAGCGGTTCGTGAGAAGAAGATTTTTTTAAGAAGTTGACCTACGTTTTCACGGCGGCCATCTTGAATTATACGATGAACTCAATTTCAACAAATATGAAAAGGCTTCACCCACGCACCATAACTTTGAAGTTTGACCAATATCGGCCAAATTGTTCACGAGAAGAAGACGTTTGAAATATCAAATAAAAGGATGACCTTTCGGCGGCCATCTTTGATGATGTAATCATCCGATTTCGACAAAACATACGTCAGAGTGATCGTCCTGTCGATACCTTCCATATAGGCCATGACCATATTCTGTGAAATTTGACCCCTACAGTTGACCCCCGGTCCAGCCCCACGTTTGACCCATGTGTCACAAGTTTTACAAATCTGAAAGAGCATTGTCTGTCGATCATTCCTGCGAAGTTTCTTTGAAATCTGTCTCGCGGTTCGTGATAAGAATTTTTTTAAAGAATTTTACCTACTTTTCCACGGCGACCATCTCAGATTAGGCGACAACCTCCACTTTACAAATTTGACATGAGCCATCCATAGATCATCACCAACATCGACTAAGCGTCGACACCTTCGATTTGAAATTTGACTATGTGTGTATTCTACAAAATGAAACAAAATATGACACCAACTTATCTAAGTAACTAAATCCCGGAACAAACACAAACTCGATACAGGCTAAGAAACAACGAAGACATTCCATTAATACACACACTTACACATCGACTCTATTGTTTGTCAGAGGTTGGTAAGCAATTTGAACATCTCTGGAGACAAAATAAAAGTTTGCATCTGTATGCAAACCTGGGCACGAAAAAGTCGTGCCTCACCGCAAACCATACACGTTGTGTGTCTATGGTCATTGTGTGAATTGATAGCTTGACAGAAGGAACACCGGCTACGAAAAGCGGTCTTACGATGGCTAGCGTAGCCCGGACCAGTCTGCGCATCCGCGCAATTTGATCATTGCATGTGTTCGTTGCCATTCGATCAATACAATTTCCTATATTTACTACATGTCAACAATGTAGCAGTTGTTGATGTTTTAAGATCAGCGGAATGGTTACATGTATAACATAAAACGCTAATTTGGATGGTGAATGATGATACAGGTACACATATTCGCCTTACAAATACTGCAAGGTCCTTCTCCGTGCCAATGACGCATATGTAATCACAAATCGTGTTAATGCCGTGGACAGATGTATAAACAAAAGTATATATATAGACGGGCGTCAGAATTTTCTAAACTATAGTGTAGAACATTGTTGAAATACTTTAAATACAAGCTTACCTGGTGAATCTCCCACACGTATAGCTTTAGCACGTGGAAAGAAGACAATTGCCAATGACACAAATAGGGATATAATTGAGGGATGTTCAGTAAGTAACAGAAAAGTGTTATAAACCTACACCCACTCGTGAAGTGGCATATTTCATCATGTCTCAAAAACAGTGCAATATATACTTCGAGTATTTTACTTGCGTGATGATTTACTATGATAATTATTAACGAGTTTACTGATGTCATAAGAGGCTATGCTGAGTTTCTGTATAAATCCGTCAAGGAGCTTTAATACATATAATATTACATCAACACAAATGTTAGATTTGCTTTATTGCAGGAGCACAGAATCATACTAAGCATATACTGGTTACCTAATGTGTTTTATTGTACCCGTCTGATTTGCACATTTATTACACTAGTAGATAATGATATTGAATATAAACTAGTGCCGGCCTTTTAGAACATACGAGTCGAAATTAAGCTATACTTATTGATAACTTGTGATCGGTGCATATCTAAGATACAATAAAATAGCTGTAACGCTTTTTTTTGGCTCGAGAACATTGTTCACTTGATCCCAGTTATACAAAAAATAGGCATAATATGTTTTACGCTACCTACGAAAGTCAAATGTATGCATTATAATAATAATATGCATGTACACGTGGACTGGCATACAACTATGATATATTCTGCATTCTGACTGAGAATAGTTTATTATCGTACAAAAGGGCATGCTTCATTGTTGAATGACAACTGCCTCAATCACTTAAGTTCAATCACTTAAGTTGGATTATTACTGAAACTGCATGTGAAAATATAGTGGCTAAACATATGAAGGATTAAACTGTTAATGATGTGAACTCTACATAGACCCAACTGATGATATATGACAAAAGAGATGTCCTAACGTATTTTAAAGAAACGTTTTCTCACATGATGTTTCAGATGATGTCGAAGATATTCAATGTTCCTTTAATTTTCGCTTTATTGACTCCAAATGCCATATACATGGAATGTGTGTTTTCTTATATACAATGTACTACAATTGACTCTGATGAAGAGGGGAGATAAGTTGGTAACGCATTTCCGTTCGCTATTTCAGTACAAGGAAGCACACTTTGTGAAACATAACATTTTTTTAGTTTGAAATCAAATTACTGTTCCACACATATAATATGTTGCTATTTATAGACACATGTGGGATTAATTCAACTAAATAAAAATAGCACTATCGACTGTCAACAAAACTAGTGTTCGCAACGATATCTATGATTTGGTATAATAAACATATTTTACCAAATACTGATTCCTTTTATAAGCACGATTTGGTTAAGACTGTCCATGTACATCTACCATTGAATTATTGCTTCCTAAATTGAACATGTTTCATCACTTTATGCACATACCTAAAACCGCGTGTCTTTAAATTTGATTGTTGTTTTAATTATGCTAATAGTTTTCATTCAATGTCATTTCATTTTATTGGTATCATGTATGTGTTGGGAAATTATTGAACACCCCCCCCCGTAAATGACCTTTATAACTGACCATCCAATAATATATATATGCATTCATATATACGCACTGCACCAGGCGATGAGAGGCCCTTCAATTACAAATATATTCTATATGGCCGGGTGCTTATCACTTCGTCGATGTTTTAACAGAGAACTGCTGAACGTAAACGTGGTGGGCTATGTATACACGTCTAAACCGGACACCCTGGATACCCCATTGTGTTTCATTTATATGGCATTGATTGTAGTTTGTTCATGGTTGAAAATGAGAACTAATCTGCATGTTTAATTATCCCCTTGCCGATAGACAAGAGGGGATATAGCGTTAGTCCATGTACTGCGTACGTACGTACATGCATACGTACGTTAGTAACACCTTTCATTTTTCAAAAACTCATGAACCGCTTCACCGATTTTGATAATATTTGGCCACAATGTGATCGTGCTTTTCATGCATGCTACCGACATCCGGCCGCCCAAGGTCAAGGTCACTGAGGACTTATGTTCACCTTTGTGTAATAAGACAAATGTGTCAGGCAATAATGTTAAAGTCCTTATTATATTATCAAGGCTGCCAGTACGACCGCCCACGGTCAAGGTCACCGAGGACGTGTGTTTATTATTATTATCAAGGCATACAGCTTCGTTTAACGTTTATTGTTACACTGGTACCTGTCTAAGAGGGACACCCTTTGGACCTCCTAGGGTGACGGTTTTCGAAATGTTCCACTCTACTATTTACTTATTTGTTATCGGGAAACGAGCTTTGTATTGATCCAATACGTACTGACTGATAACATACTACCGTATTAGGAATCGACCTGATACGAATATCCGGGTTACAACGAATTGAAAAGTGGCGTTCTATTGGTCGAACGACGTCACATGACGTTACCGAACGACGGCAGGCTAATCACGTAACGTAAACAAGTCCGCGTTCCTTTCAACGAAAACTGTTTTAAATTTGATCAATGACTAGCATAAAACGTTACCTGATAAAAAAATCTAGCTTAGTGTATTTTGATATCAAGATAATGAGGCTCGGCTCGGAAACGGTCTAGTCTTGCCTGATAAACTAGTATTTCAAACTACACTAGCCTGGTATTCTCTGTGAATTAGTATGATTTATGCAAGCATGTTCCCATGCATATTATACAGCATAATTATTGAGTGCTTGCTTCGTATACGTATACGTTAGACATCAAACACAAATAATAATGAGAAATGTGTCAATGGGACACGTATAATCCCACTGGCAGCATGCGTACATGTATGTTATTGATCGGCTGTCATAACTGTAGAGACGGTTTCTTTAATGTAAAATGGAAATTCAAAATTTCCACTGAATACTAGCAAACCGTAGTCAGTAAGTAGATATGTAAGTCAGTTTCGCAGCTCGGTGTTCCATGGGCACATGTAGGTTGTTCAAACACATGAACACCTCGATTAGGCAGTAACTATTACGTACTAAACTGTATCACGATTCATGTCTTCCATCTACCATGAAAGAATGGAATTCCCTATCATCGAATGCAAGAAACTTCCCAACCCTGAACTCGTTTAAAAATGTACTAAATGTTAACTTGCGTAAATCACCACCCTACTACCTCACAGCTACTAATCGACAAGGCATTCTCCTGACTCGTATCCGGCTAGGGTGTAGCGCGCTTAACTACGACTTATGCCGGAAATCAATAGTTGACAGCGCTACATGCGCCCGTAGCGCAAACGAAAGCAGTAATCATTACATTCTTCCCGGTCCCCTTCACACACTCAGCGACAACGATACTTGTCATCTCTTACTTGACCACCGATCATTAATAACCTAATTTACGGCAGTGAATTCTTAAACGACAATGAAAACAGCATTGTATTCCAAAGGGTTCAACACTTCATCATTGCCTCTAAACGTTTCACTGCATGACGGGAGACTGAACGGTTTGTAATGATTACCTTGTAAATTACCAATAGCAGGTCAGCTGCTAGTCGTGTATCGTTATAACGCTTTAGTAGTATATAAGAGTCAAAATGATACCACCACCATCTGGAAGCCACCGGCTACACGTGGTGCCTCCCACCGGGTGGTGCTATAATTAATGACTCTTATATACTACTCAGATTTTCCTCCATTTTTATGAGAATATTTATGAGAATGGGAGTAATTTTAATTTTTCAAAACACGAAGGGGGGAGTAGGCATAATTTTAATTTTTCCAAACACAAAGGGGGGAGTAAGCATAATTTTTTTTAAAAACACACCTACTGTTTGGCGGGTATGTATGAGAACATATTTTTTCATCAACCGCGAGACCATATATTTATGACATGAGAAGATACACCCTATTAGAGATAAGAATCCCTATGTTATACTCAGTATATATAATAACATAATGGTTCTAGTTAAGTGTGCGTGGTTGAAGACAGGTAGTCACGAGAGATGTTTTCGTACCGGTATTTACGAATATTGCAAACATCCACGTGCATGGATGCGAAGAGGTTCCGTTTCGCCTCGCCCCTGTCGGCATTGTGGGGTAGGGACCAAAGCCGAGACATTACTATGTCCACCATGCGGTGGCACTCAGGCTACTCATCGAATGATTAACAAGGGATTACGTGCTCGCAAGTATTATCGTTTAGTAATAATTCAAATCGAAGTCAGTTAGAAAGATATGATATGTTCAATTTTTTTTAAAAATTAACCACAACTTACACCCTATTAAAGATAAGAAAACTATAAGTTATACTCACAAAAATGGATAATAAAATAGAATGGGAATTGGAATTTTATAATGACCTTATTGATGAATATTACTATAAATTGAAAGCACTATATATAATTGAATACATGAAATATCAGCGTAATTTATTACGTTCCGATAAAAACGTTGCATTTACAATATTATACCGGAAATTATGGTTATGCTAAGCAAGAGACATATTCGTGAAATGAAGCGACTAAATAGGATCGGAGAACAACTAGGTGAAGAGGGTGAAACTAATTTTATAAGACTGTTTAAAAACAACGATTCGTTTACGGATATAGAGTTTTACGATTCTGTCTGCGCCGAGTTACCGTATTATGTATAAACCCCAACGATTCGTTTACCCACTACTAATCAAATGTCTGTAGTTGGTGCTGTAACATTTCCTCCGACTTTATTTCCAAGTTTTACCCTAAATTTATCCCAATCAGTACACTCAATTTTGGGCATGGTGGCGCGCGCCTTGATCCTTATATCATTTTTTAATTCTTCATATCTCCCCATTTCTTCCACCACGGATTCAAACTCTAAATTTGATATTTTCTTATCGGCCAACGCTTTGGACACCATAACGTCGATGCTATTTTTCTTAGACCTAGCGAGAACGGATATTCTATCATGTTTTCTACTTTTTTTCTCGAGTTTTCCACCCACCGCCCTAATTACCATACAAAGTGTTCCAGATAAAACGGTAATTCCACTCAAAACCCCTGCAAGTGGAACCATTACAATTGTAGATAGCATTGCAGTAGTCCCCGCCCCACACAACACAGAAACACTTGCCAGAACCGTACTAGATGCTTCAGCTATGTTTGCCGAGCGCCTATATTTGTTAGCGTGTCTTTTTCTATTTGCACATTCTCTAACTAAAATATCCTGCATAGCGACGATATTATTCAACCTAAAATCTGAACTTCTTTCGTTAATTGGATACAGTGTTGGTGGAGTGGTATTGAGAGTTGGATACAGTGTTGGTGGAGTGGTATTGAGAGTTGGATACAGTGTTGGTGGAGTGGTATTGACAATTGGAAACGGTGATTCGTTCATACATTTAAATTTTAGTTCAATATATTAGTATTTACAAAATAAGTTCAATTAACAATGAGACAATAGTGGAAGAACTCTCTGGTTCACCGATTTTCGTAATAAAGTTAATAACACTACCTTGGGAAAGTCTAATTCGATCATCACCGGCAAACGAAACCACCGTCGAACTATCTCCAGAGATTTTAGTGACTCCAACCCCCCGTTCTTCCCCATCTACTACAATATTTATCGCGACCGCGCCCACAGGTTTACCATTAGCATTAACCGAGCAGACCGCCATTCTGACAACTTCACCTGCAGCTGTCATAGTGTATCCCCCATATTTATTACTCGCTTTGGCACCGAACGAATATTCATAGTGCCCCACAACCAATGGGCCCCGCTTCTCAGCCCAAACTGTTATGACACGTTTTGGTGTTTTCATTGTTTTCACTATTCCGGCAAGCGCATTGTTTGCGTTATATGCCTCAGTACGAATCTCATAAGAGGCCTCCTCAAGAGCTTTGGTCGCGGCTATACGATCATGTTTCAGTTTATCGGTTATTTTTTCATCTAGTTCAGTAAGTGTCGCTTCTCTGTTGATAGAGTCCTCTAAGAGCAACACCCTATAAGCTTCCGTAATATCCGCCTGGTGGTCTTCTAGGGCTTTCTCAATACCCGTTCGGACTCCATCAAGATCAAACCGGGTCTCTTTTTTAAATTCGGTTATTTTTTCGTATAGGTCAGTAAGTGCCGCTTCTCTGTTGATAGAGTCCTCTGAGCGTAACGCCCCATAAGCCTCCGCAATGGCCTCTTTGTGGTCTTCTCGGACCCCCTCAACCCCCGACCTGGTCTCTTTCAGAAATTCGGCTATTTTTCCATCTAGTTCGGTAAGTGTCGCTTCTTTGCTGTGAGAGTTCTCTAAGCGCAACGCATCATAAGCCTCCGCAATGGCCTCTGCAAGGTTCGACTGGTGGTCTTCTCGGACTTTATCAATACCCGACCGGGTCTCTTTTCGAAATTTGGTTATTTTTTTATCTAGTTCAGTAAGTGCCGCTTCTCTGATGAGAGAGTCCTCTGAGCGCAACACCTCATAAGCCTTCGTAAGGTCCGCCTGGTGGTCTTCTCGTGCTTTCTCAATACCCGACGTGGCCTCATTTCGAAAATCGATTATTTTCCCGTCTAATTCAGCAAGTGTAGCTTCTTTGCTGAGAGAGTCTTCTAAGCGCAACACCCCATAAACCTCCGTAATGTCAGCCTGGCGGTCTTCTCGGGCTTTATCAATTCCCAACCGGGCCTCTTTTTTTCTAAATTTGGTTATTTTTTTACCTAGTTCGTTTAGTTCCGTATGCGTTTCTTCACGACTTTGTGTATTCACAGCCAGGGCATATTCTCTAAGTTGTGATAGTAGACTCTTGTGAATCTCGTCCGTGGCCCTCGATATAGTTCTATTGATCAAGGCCTTTGTTTTTTGGGTAGTTAAAAAGTCGCCCTCTGTCGGGATGAATCCCCCTTCTGCAGGTTCCAAATTATTTGAATTTGTCACCCAATCGGAAGAACTACCTGGTCCGTATATACTCATAATGTTGATAATATATATTACGAACATGCGTTTAATTCTAAATAATTTTCTTAAAATTAATTAATTTGAAATTTCTAGGACGACCGAAATCGGGTAATCGTTATTAAACTCTCGCCCTTTATCATCAAGAATATAAATCTTCAACTCGTGGATGTGTCCCGATTCCAAAACTTTCATCTCTGGGTGTGGGAAGTCTAAGGTTACAGTCTCGCCATAGAAACAATCGCTGGCGGGCACAGTTTTCAGTAATGTGCTGGGGGATCCGTCTATCGTGTTGTACGATGTGTTCACCCGATCCAGGTGCACCCTGAGAGTTTTCGTGAAGGTGAAGCCCACCGGGTTATCACCGACGTACTCACCCGGGGTGAACACTCCTTTGTTTGAGGAGTATGTCTCTCTAAAACCGAGTTGAAAACCCAACCATGGGGAGACCACTACATCACTGCTGATGATCATTGTTGTGAGCCCGGTAGCATTCGATACTGTGAGGTTGATTATACCGTCAAGCTCTGAGTTGACAAAATCTTTGAGCTGTCTTATTCCCCACAGTCCGTGAGGCAGCTTTACACCTAATTGTTGTCCATCCTTCACATAGTAAAACCCTTCACTCTTCCCCACATTCTGCCATCCAACCGTGAAGGTGATTGATCTAAGGCCTACCCGGCGTTTTCCACAGCAGTTGTCAATTAATTTTTGAAGTTCACAACTCCCTTTTTGAACATTAGTTATAGTACAAACATAATAATATCTTTCAATGGATACCAAAGCATTTAGCTTTAACTCTAATGTAAAGTACGCGGTCGGAGGTAAATACACACAAAAAGACGTTGTTAACCCCCTTGTACACCCAACCGTAACGGTTAGACCGGACAGTGGCTTTGCCACCAACTTCCCTAACATCTTTGAACAATATAGGCTGCCCAAGATTACTACGATGGAGGTGGTAAACGGGTGGAAAGCAACACCGATGCAGTTTTGGCAGAACCAAATAAATTTCGCTGTATGGTGCGCAACAGCCGGGTGTGGAGTTTCACATAAAGACCATCTGACATCCAAGAATGTCATGCTCCGAAGTGTCTACAACTTTCACACGTATTATACTATTAGGAGGATTCTCAAAGAACTAGGTATTTCACTACCTCAAGACGACGCCTGGGATCCCATTTCCAACGCATACGACCGTATGGCCTTTGAAAGACTGTGTAACGAATTTAACGTTTCAAAAGACGCGGACTGGAGACAGAAAGCATTTCCTACCAGCACCGGCCTCGGGGACGTTCTCATTCACGGCCAGTCCGGGAATTGGACACAGACTGATTTTAGACACGATCACTCCGGTGACCACATCGTCAGTCGGAACGCCGGGAATTTTGACCCCGCGACGATGACTTTCGGGCCAGAAGTGTCTGGAGGTCGGCACTGTGGCGTGTTTTCTTGTAAAATGTTACCTCCGAAACGGGCTCACGTCGATTACATACAGCAGGCTGCTGAGGTTCAGGACGCGTGGGGTACATTTATGTTAGATAAGAGTATAGGGTTCACGCAGGCCGGGGTTACTCACGTCAACGAATCTATTCGCACGTACGTCTGGGCCATCCTCGGCGCACAGAAGCAAACTCGCAGTTCTATACTGGGCATGGGAACAGCGTTTGATGCACAAAAACAATTCTTGGCACTTGTAGAGGACGCCATCTCGGCTAGGGTGGACCTGGAGAAGGCGATCCAGAATTATCAAGACGTTTTACAGAATGCCAGCACCCCAGTAGACTATGTATTTGGAATAGGTCTTTATATGGCGCCGAGCAATATGATACTACGAGACGACCCGGTTGACGGTTACAATAATCATATCGTAATCGCCACCGCCAATCAAAAAATCGGCCACAACGGTAACGTGAACACGGATATCATCAAGCGCACCCCCAACATGATCGGGTTCAAACAGTGGAACCGATTTCATAAAACACAAAATGGATACACCTCCCCCAATTCGTAAATCGAACCCAGTACCCCCAATTCGTAAATTGGATGCACCATCGAGTTCCATCAACAGACCAATCGCGATTGGAGAAACACCAATCATCAACACCAATCGCAGATTGGGTGAAATTGGAAGCACAACACACGAGGAGGAGAAATTAGGGCTCGTCGTCGCCCTCGTGGCGATCGGATTATTTACGCTTTGGTTGTAGGAACTCTCTGGCGAAGAATAGTAGGAGACCGGCGATTGTCACGATTAAAGCCCAGGTATTTTTGGCTAGCCATCCGGCCGTTTTTGATAATATAGATAGCAAGTAAGAAACGATACTTCCGATCAGTCCAGGTAGTGCGGCAGCCGCCTTTCCAGCTAATTTAGCTAGAAGACTGGCGAGGGCTTTTAGTTGTTTTTTTATCCACTCCTTGGCTCCACCGGATGGAGCGGGTGCTGGTGCTGGTGCTGGAGCGGGTGGTGGCGCCGCACCACCAGTGAAAGCTAGAACTATGGTCGATATAGTCATGCCGATAGCAACGAGGATGCTTGCTATCGTGACGCCCTGCTCTCTGAACAGAGTGCGAAGACGCTCACCGAGTGTCGTCTCCTCGTGCAGGACCCTCGAGATTGATTCACGGATCCGACTTATTTGTGTGCGGAGAGCCTCACGGTTAGCCGAGGCGGCCTCCAAGCGAGCTTCTCTTTCATCCCGCAAAGACCGCAGTCGTTCGGCGATCCGCTCGGTAGATTCTCTATCGTCACCGGCTTCCTCCAGTTTTCTTTCTTCTAGCGCGATATGTTCATCCAGCGCCGTGAGTTTGGAGAGGTTAAGGACCAGTTCGCCCCGGACCGTTTGTAGAGCCTTATCGAGTCCACGGAGTTCTCGAAGAGGTAACGGTGGGTCATCGTTGAGTATTTTCCCCAATTGCGATTGGACACTGAACGTGGTCTCCATCGTGTTAATAACGTCGGTGGCTATTTGAGGGACCTCGGTGAGCTCGACCTTTTCTATCGCGGTGGCCGTCTTCGCCATAGTTTCGTCGGCAGACTGTAGGGCCTCTACAGCGCGGGCCGGCACAATTGTTTTACCACGCGTCCAATCTGGAAATCCTAGTTCGTTCTTTATGATATCGCCACCGCCCCGGTTTCCGGCAATGGTGTTTAGCGATAGGGGTTTTCCGTTCTTCATGTTGACGATCGGGTTATCTGATTGCTTTTAGTAGGCGACAATCTACCGTTCAGATCCAATTCGAATTTGGAGTAGTCGCGACCGACAGACGGGACCAGACCGATTTCTGAAAAATTGTTGTAGTAGTCGTTTACAGCTCCCTCAAGTAATTCCTGACTTTGACCAACGCTGCTGGTAGCGCCACCTATTTTCCCCAATTGCGATTGGATTGGAGGGGGTGTTTTGTCGAAGGTTGTGATGGAATCCTCGAAGTTATCATCATTATCATCATAATCATCGACGTAATCGTCTCTGCCGATTTCATCCATGTCAGCATCGTAATCAGCCATCTTTAATAATGTGTTTACAAAATTAATTATGTATTAAAGACAAAACCATACGGGTTTAATAGTTTCAATAATTTTGAAAAAATTAATTATGTCTTCGAGTCAATACGGTCGCAAACTCAATCCATACCGCAGACTGCGTGAGCCCCTCGGGGCAAAAGGCGTGAGACAGAGTGTCGTTATTACGAACAACCCATCGACGATCGACCAGAACCAGCAGCTCTTAGTCCGCTTCCCCAACCTCGGAGCTAACGACGTCATTGTTCCGGGTACTGTTCGCCTAGCTTTCACTATTTCGCTAACGTCGACGGACGCGGACCGAACCGTCGTTCAGAACCTGGGTCGCGCCATCGTCAAGAAGACCATGATAAAGATTTCTGGTAATGAGGTGATGTCGATCGACGACAGCGACGTCTACCATTGCTATCAGGACCTGTGGAAGACGTCACACGAGCTTGAAAACGCTGTCTATCAAGGTATTGACACCAGCAAAAATAAGAACGTAACCAAACTTAGAATCGGGGCTGCTAACAAGGCAGATAACAACGCGAGTGACAACGCGGTCGCGGGCGCTTACGGCAACCGCTTCTACATCCCGCTCGACTTTGAGTTGCTGGAGAGTCACATGCCCTACTATCAGAGCGCTTTGGCTGACCGCCTCGAATACGAACTAACGTTCAACGACTACGGCCGAGTTATCATAGCCAGCGACATGTTATCGACGTATACGATCGATAATGTTTCTCTGGAGTACGACATGGTCACGATGCCCGAACTCGCGCGATTGATCAGAACCCAGTATGCCGGGCGCGTTGCCATACTTTACGACCGAGTTCTTCGCCATCGCAAGATGACGAAAGACAAAGGCGACACATTGTGGAATATTAACGTCAACGTACCCGCCCGCTCGATGAAAGGTATACTGATGCTGTTCGAGGATGCTCGGTTCGCGTTCGGTGCTAGAAAAACCGACAGATTCTATAACGCCAAAATCACGAAGGTAGAGGTGACGATCGAGGGAGTCCCCAATCAACTCTACAGCGCGGGTCTCGCGCGCACCAGCAGTGGGATGAAGTAAGAAAGCAGTTTGCTGCCGGCTCTAAGCGCTCTCCGGAGGTTGCAGCAGTTGCAAAAGACCTGCATCTCTCGGCCGTCTCCCTCGCGGAGTTCCTGAATACCCACAATACGCGTTATGGCTAGACATGCGAGCCAGCGACGATGACCAAATACACGGTAGCGGACGCCAAGTTGAGAACGCTAGTGAGGGTGTGACGATCCAGATAACCAAAGAGGCGGACGGAGCCGGGCCATTGAACGTGTACTTATATATAATTACAGACGCACAACTCAACATCGAAGATGGTCGATACGTATCAGCGATCTACTAATTTTGATAATTCTAAAGAATTAATTAAGAAAATTAACAATCAATACCAATTCACGATTGGAGATGCTCACTCTGCCATAATATGTGGGCAGACAGGATGTGGAAAAACGGTTTTCATCCTCGACTTGCTCGAGGAGTCCTACCGCGATGCCTTTCATCACATTGTGATCCTGTGTCCCACTGTGCGGCACAACGATACTTATCAGCGGCGCCCGTGGATATGGACCGACCCTGAGGTATACGTTATTGACCCGGGTGATAGGCTTCACGATTGGTTGCGTGGTTTATACCAAAGATTCCAGGGTGAGCCCACCCTATATGTGATTGACGATTGCTCGGCCAAGGCGGCGATGACCACCAAAAAGAAGGACATGCTCTCCGAGCTCGCATTTTCTGGCCGCCATGCGAGGCAAAGCGTATGGATCTCCACTCAAAAATACAACGCCGTCCTCAAGGATCTGCGCGAGCAAACGAAATGGGTCGCCCTCTTTCACTGCAAGGACCGAGACTCATTCGATGACTGTCTTCGAGAGAATGACGTTATCCCAACGCGCGAGGATCGCCTGAAGGTTCGACAGATGCTTCCGAAATAAGCACGCCAAGCTTCTGCTAAAGACTGATCAACCAACTGCTTATAAAGTTATCAATTAATTAATAATTAATTTTAAAAGAAAAATTATAAAATTAGGAAAATTACAAGTAATAAGCTATTAGCAATGCTTAGCAATTGCTGAACAATGCTTAGCAATTGCTGAACAATGCTTAGCAATTGCTGAACAATGCTTAGCAATTTCTGAACAATGCTGAACAAATACTGAACAAATGCTGAACAATGGTTAACAATGTTAACAATTTGGTGCTCCGCTGCTAGCTTTGTTGCGAGCATAATGGTGATCATAAGTATCGAGTGGTGCGCTTGGCAATATGTTAAAGTGATGAGAGTTGTTAGAATAGTTAAATTAATTTTAAGAAAAATGAACTGCGACGAACTTCTCGATCAGCTAATAGAAGAAACCTCAACTCCGACTGCCAACAATAATGATCCGACAGAGCAATCGGGATCAACTCCAACTCCAACTCCAACGGCAGTTGGTATTGGGTTGAGTGCAACGACTCCTAATGAAAATGAAAATGCGGCGCGACGAGAGCGGCTAGCTGCGCTGGCTGCTGGGGGACAATCGGAGCATTATCTCGGTAGGCGTCTCTCAGTTTTTCAGGTGGATAAGATGTCAGATGCGGAGATCGATAAAATGTATGCGCGATACGAATCCAAATTGGGAGCAGAGATGACAAAAACTCTTGGATCGGCGGCTATTCATTTGTACACTACCGCCGTTAGTAGACTTCTCCCTATACCAAACACTGCGGGGTTGATTGATGATCTAGAGACTGACCCTTTTATAGGACACACTCTTAGAACAGCATGCTGCTCAATTTATCACAAGTTTGGAATGTACTTAGCTCCGCTGACAACCGCGTTGACCACGGGTAAACACTGTCAATTTGGACATATATGCCCACGAACTATAAGCCCTGAAAATGATGACACAAGACACACCCACGAGAGTGACGGAGTTGAACCAGATTGCTCTAACACAATCGAACCAGAGTGTTACTCCGCCACTGGATGACATACCGCATATAAAAAATCCTAAAAGACAGGCAGCTGGGAGGGCGGCGGCTGCCACCCGAAAAGTTAAACAAGATAAAATACTCGCCGAGCTTCGAGAGGCTAAACTCCAATCGAGATTGGGGTTGCAATCGGGGACGGAGACAGCAAAACATCTGAAGACAGAGTTGAGTACAACAACACCCCCAATTCACGAATTGGAAGCACACTCAAATTCAAAGAATTTGTCACCCAATCGAGGTTGGGCGAATCCGATTGAACCCAAATTCGTGAATTGGAGTTGGTTTGTTGGTGGTAGTCTGGCAGTTGTTGGTGCCCTGTGCGTGTGGAAATACCCGAAAAAACAACCAGCCAGTGTTCAGAAGAAAGTTACTAAACACCAACCAATCATCAACAATGTTGAATTTGGATGCGCCCCATTTAAACATTGATCGCGACCCCTTTTATATGCAATAATTATAACAATGGCTGAACAAGATGGTAAAATGTTAGTGAATGCGCTTTATCACGCCGTGGTGATATCGGGTTTCAGTATCGGGTATGCTCGACTATCAAAGATGGCCCTAGGAGGAACCGCTCCCAAATTGGACTTTACTGTGAGAGACGTAGGGCTCGCGACCTTAGATGTAGCGGCCGCAGTTTGGACCCGAGATTATCTAGTTAAAGCTGGAATTCTACCAGTTAATATATGGAAATAAATGGCTTCAATCGCAGTAATAGTAGGTGGTGCGCTTGTAAACGCATTGGCGTTCAGCGGTAGCAACTTTATATTCTCTAAAATGAAAAGCTCGAACGTGGATGAGGAGCGTAAGCGCCATGATTTAGCTGTAGAACAACTCAATAGCGCAAAGGAAGCGTGGTCGAAAAAACGAACCGCCCATCTGGACTGGGTCAATGAAGAGCTTCGCCGCGAAAATCACGCCGCACAAACTTTTCAGAACGTTGAAGAAGCCAACCGCGAGTACGCGTGGCATATCCGCACAAAAGTCTCGATCCAATGGATCCCGAGCCCCAACTTTCAGATTTCTATGTACCGTCAGAGGCCCAAAAGGACCGCGAGATCGCGTTCATCGTCGTGGGATAATGTGGTGGTCTCGTCGGCTACTATATAAAATAATTAATTAATTAAAAAAACATTTATATATATATATATATAGAACGATGTTAGTTGACGAACTTTATGACGCTATGATCGATGTAGGCTACACTGCCCAAAAACATCGTTTACCTGGTGCAAAGAGTATGATTCGTCTGGCCCGAGATTCTCTCGAGACGTGGCGTGAGGACGAAAAAGCGGCCACCCTTTTCGCAAAGCGGATGTTAGATTCCTCCATCAACAATGTTGAATTAGATTCCCCTCTCCTGTTCCAACCCAAACGCGATTGGGGCTGCAGCGAAACTTCCAACAAAGGTTTATTATTAACGACGCAGTTACCGGACGAACTGGCGAGGGCATGTTGGAGATTGTCCGATATATTAGAATACTTCGCATACGATGAACACGCGCAAACTTGATACCAAACTAACGCGCAAGCTGTCGAATACATACTATAGCCCACGCGGTACTGGAAGGGACTCACGGCCATCAAGAACCTCGCGGCGGCGACCAAGGTTTCAGAAAACGCTGTCAAGGAATGGCTCAAGAAGCAGGCCATCTGGCAGATCTATTTACCCGCGCCTTACAATATTCCGCGGCCGAAATTCGACGTGCCGGTGCCGAACCAAGTTCACCAAGCGGACCTCCTGTTTCTACCTCACGATCGCGTCGGTCGCAAGACGTACAAGTACGCACTGACAATCGTTGACGTAGCGAGTCGTTATAAGGGGGCTGAGCCGTTGGCCACCCCTAAAGAGTCTAAGGAAGTGTCCGAGGCTCTTTCCCGAATATATAAGAGGAGTCCTCTCAAATGGCCGAATCTTCTCCAGGTCGATCCCGGCCGCGAGTTCATGGGCGCGGTCTCTCATCTATTGTCTAAGCATAAAGTTTCTATCAGACGCGGCCGCGTCAACATCCACCGGGACCAGGGGATCGTGGAACGCTTCAATCGAACCCTGGCTGAGAGACTGTTCGGACACCAATACGCCAAAGAACTTGTAGACCCCCATTCACGATCGACCGAGTGGGTGGCCAGACTGCCCGCCGTGGTCTCCGCACTGAACGGAGAGGTGACCAGATTGATAGGTAAGAAGCCTGTAGATGCTATCAAGTTTAAAAGGGTGACGAGCAAGCCCTCTGCCGTCTCGCGCGGGCGACCCGTTGGTTTAGAGGAGCAGCGGCTTCCATCAGATATTGACGTCCGGTACCTCTATCAACCGGGAGAGCTTGAAGGTGGCAGCCGCCGCGCGACTGATCCCGTGTGGTCAATGAATGTATATCATCTGGATCGATCTATTACCAAACCTGATGAGCCCGTGCTCTATTATTTGGCTGATGGTCCATCTCGCGGTTTTGTTCGCGAAGAACTTCTTATGGTACCTTCTGACACCCAGTTACCCCCGGATCGTTAGAGTCTTTAGTATTCTATCCTTTTTTCAGAGTTCTTTTTTTTACCTATCCTATAGGCTCTGTGTGCAACCCGTCTTCCATCACTCTCCTCTTGTCGTAGTACGCCGAGAGTCCTAATTTTTGTTGACAGTACGTCTTCATCACCCCGTTAATCATTCGGAATCCCCTGTTCTCCGCCATATCCCTACCCCCTTCGAGAGCACTCTTATACCTTCCCCAAGTCAGATCGTTAGATCTCTTCGACATCCCCTTGGCCGAGTGCTTAGATTTTCCATCACCACTCACGTAGTAACACTTGCTACACAGAGCGATGGCTCTATCTCCCTCGAATTCCAGCTTGAACAATCCCGGAGTTCTGTTGCTCCACGCGTCCCACGCCAACCACTCGGTCTTCTCCTTATTAAACTTTCTCTTCATATTCTTTCTCACCACCGCCGCCAGCGTCTTCTCCGACAGCGCGAAGTACATGCTGTCAGTGTCCATCTGTATCAGTTCGAAATCTCCGCGATCCACGTACTTGTCCAAGAAATCGTAGTAGAACTCCAGCGTCCGGAGCTTGGCCAACTGGTAGACCGCTATGCCACACTGAAACGGTCTGTTGATCACCACTCGAGTCTTCCTGCTCGATACTCGTAAGCCTCCCCAATCTCCTCCAGGTCTTCGAACCACGCCGACCTCAGTGCCCGGTCGACAGTCTTCTCATCCTTCGTATATGTGGTGTTCAGGTGTCTCTCTTGTGCCTCTATTAGCTTGCCACAACACGCGTTGCCAACCAGTTTGAATATCTCCGCCAACACCGTCTTGCTCTTGTCTACGTCCCCCCGTCCGTCTGGCAGCGGTGACCTCTTCCACGAACCACTGAAACGGTTTGCCGGGCGTGTAGTCTATCACCCTATGCACCGCCTTGATGATCAGACCGTGCTCCAGATACCACTTTAGCAGTGGGGAGTATATGATCATCTTCTTGGCGGACATTGCCCCCACGAGCTTTCTCTGTCCTTCGACCCTTTTCCTCCCGGTACCGGCCAGGTAGTCCTTCATGTGCTGCGGAACATCGTTCTCATCGATTTCTTGATTAACGAACAGCGGTGACATTTCCGAGAACTTGTCTCTCAACGTTTCCGGGACCTCTATATCCAACTCCGCAAATCCGAACCACTTTTCACTCCTGACCTTCCTCACGAAACAGTCTATATACGACTGTCTTTCCGGGTCGTCACACGTCCATATCGTCTCCTCCCCGCACGGCATGTCTTTCGACAGGGTAGACAGATACAGTGCATTGGCGTCGTACCCCATCACCGCCTTGCACATCTTCTCCTCCCGACTACCTACCTGACCCCTGATCGTCGACCTGCCAGCCTCTGCGTATCTGGAGAACACTATGGACGGACCACCGACCAATCCCTGCTTCATCATCTCATAAGTTTCAGACTTCGGTGACCACAGCTCGGGTGTGTCCGCCTTCCCATCGATCGTCCACGAAGTAGGTACTGAAGGGAAACACCGGGCAGAGACACAGCATCCTTGAGTATATCCACACCTCTTCCTCTGTAGAACTCCGTCATCTTAGTTAGAGCCTCTAGGAACGGTCCGACATCCAAGTCGTTGTAGTGTTGCAAACCATTCCTTGAAACGTTCTTCATCCCATTTTCTTGGAATACCTTCTTACACTCTTTCCACTCGGACAACGACAGTAGGAACTCACCCTTCAACTTCGAGTACCACTCGGGGATAGTCTGGCAGCCCCGGATGGTCGAGCTTGTCCGCGCTATCGAACCACTCGTACGGGAAGTGAGACTTTATCGTTTTACAGTCGTACGCCTTAACCCACCGGTCGTACGTGGTACCGGGTCCCAGATACTGGATGATGTCGAGAAATCTAAACTCCGGGGTAAACAGAAACATCGTCGTGCTGGCTCTCTTTCCGACCATCACCTTAGTCACGGTGGCCGCCAACTTCTCGACAAAGAAATACTGCTTGATGAGGTTCAGGTCGTACCTGCTACAGTTGAACCCCACCACCGGGACTTGGTCAATCCAAGAGACAATCTTTGCTTGCTGAGACTTCGATAGCATATCTATATCGGCCGGCAGATACTTCTTCCTAACCCCCTCCCTGATTGCCTTGCCTCTCATCTGTAGCTCGGTCACGAACTTCTCGACTAGCGTGTCAGGATCTCGTTCGCAGATGTGGGTTATCCCTTCATGCATCGTATCCCCCAAAGACACAGATATAGGAACGTGCTCGACCTCGAAGGTCAGGTCTTTGGTGGGTTGAGTGGTTTTTGACTTGTCGAGATACGCCTCGAAGTCATAGACTATCTGGTGAGGGTACAGAGTCGTCTCCTCCTCGCGCGGTGATTGTGGATAGTAGGTATTCACCTCATTCAACCACTCGCACTCCCACATCACCACCAGCTCGTAACCCGCCTCCCTTATCTTGGCGTCTCGAAATTTTCGTCTTCCTGTACCTCATATACAGCGCTGTCTTACCGTGATGAATCGGACACCCGTGCCAGTAGCATCCGTGAAACTGAAACACGGTCTTGGTCTCGTGACAATATCCATCGACAGGATCGCCGGCCACCCACCTCTCTCCACCGTGACCGCATCTCGCGTGATGTATGTGCTTTCCCAATCTCTCTTCTTCTCTGCTCAACCATTGAATCGATCTCTCGCTCGCTGACCCCTTGGGATAGAACGCCTTCTCGTATGCAGACTGTGGTCTCTCTACGATCTTACCTGGGACATGTCACCACGGTCTTCCCACCCATGCAGGTGGTCGCGTGCCTGTGCATGTTACACGACTTTGTGAACCGTTGTTGGCATCCGGAGCACCCGTACTCGTTCGTCATCTTGCGGAGGTTCGTTATGAGGAAAGAGTGACCCTCCAAACATTCCTATCGTCATTGTCTTCTCCCAACCACATCGTAATTTGCCGGAACCTTCATGATGATACCACACTCCCTCGTCGGTGGGCTCGTAAACGCGAATGCCCATCTTGAAGTGCTCTTCGACCTTCTTAATATCTTTCAAGGGAATTCCCTTACTATCCGGTCCGTTATCGTGACCGAGATATTCGTTAGCTAGAGTTCGTGCATTCTCACAACAGCGGTCTGGTCTCCCTCCACGGTGGATGGCTATGCACCTTAAACAGACACAAGTAGTCGTCGTACGTGTCGACGGAATACATTCCCTTTTTCTGTCTTAACCAGTCTGGGAGTTTTCCCGCTCCCATGAGAAGTTGTTGAGCGTCGATGATCATCTTCACCTCGACCGATATCCAACGAACGAAGGTCCATTTTGTGTTTGGTCTATCAACTTTGTCGATGTCCATTCGACCTTTCTCTCTATCGGATATCCAACTCTCGGCTTTGGCGATCTCGTTTATCCACGGACTGCCCTTTGATTGTTTGTGATAGATCATAGTAGCGTCGGTCTCTATGTTCCTAATACGATACGAGCACGAATACCTCAGATAACACGCCGTGGTCATCTCTGGACGAATTTTATTCATTATGCGATTAGCGATCTCCCCATCTACCCCCCTCTCGAAAGTCCATACTATCTTCCTCCTACCCCTATCAACAGTTTCCCTAACTTCGGCTTCTTCGGCGAGAATCCTGGGACCCTCCTCCACCAAAGCTCTGGCGATATCTCTCCTACTCTTAGGAGGTCTCCCAACCAACCCTTGATAAATCTTATTGTAGTACGCCTTGAATAGTGGTTTTCTACGCGCGCTGGGATCTTCTTTTACACGCTGCGCGTAAGCAGTGGCGCGCAGACTGGCCGTCGTCTCGTTCTCCAATTTCTCGGAGCGTTTTTCAGGGTCAGCGGGCAGTCGTCCGGTCGAAACCGCACGTCGCAGCCTCTCCTCGTAGACGATGGCTCGCGCGTCACTTATCCTATCTGCTATATCTTTCTTGAGTCTCAAACCTCTTAGGGAAATTCCCCAACTCTTAGCTTGCTCTCTCATTTGCTTTATGGTAGACATTATACTGAGTATAACCAATAGATTTTTATCTTCAATAGGGTGTAAGTTTTATTTGTAATAAATGTATGACAGATTGCTGTAATATACTGAGTATAACATAGGGATTCTTATCTCTAATAGGGTGTATCTTCTCATGTCATAAATATATGGTCTCGCGGTTGATGAAAAATATGTTCTCATACATACCCGCCAAACAGTAGGTGTGTTTTTAAAAAAATTATGCTTACTCCCCCCTTTGTGTTTGGAAAAATTAAAATTATGCCTACTCCCCCCTTCGTGTTTTGAAAAATTAAAATTACTCCCATTCTCATAAATATTCTCATAAAAATGGAGGAAAATCTGAGTAGTATATAAGAGTCATTAATTATAGCACCACCCGGTGGGAGGCACCACGTGTAGCCGGTGGCTTCCAGATGGTGGTGGTATCATTTTGACTCTTATATACTACTGCTTTAAAACAATGCCAATGGTTCGGAGCGCATGTTTAGGATATCTTTCTTTTTTTCCTTCAATTATTTAACAAAACTTACATATGTATATATTATATGCATTCTTGTCACATTCCCTATTACCGATGCTTTACTCGAGGAGAAGAATTCACATAAGCTCTGTGAACTTATTTTCTAATCCTTATTCACCGTTACTTTACAGTTGTATTTTGATGATTACATGCATATAAATATTCTTTAAACTAATTAAGTAGGTAGTCAAAAACGCAGATCGGATGAATATGGACAGACAGCGGTATACAATAATCTGTCCCCTTTTTCGTATAAAAATTACATCGAAGATTACGTCACATCAGAAAAAGTAATTCGGAAACCA
>CM055271.1:60969422-61121605 GCA_029237695.1 Conchocele bisecta | reverse complement strand
CAGCCAATTTGGCTGTGATAATGTAATAAATTCCAGTATAATAAAGCGCTTATTTTAATCATGAAATATTAATATATGATGTGTTGTTCTATATGAAATAATGCTTTTCAGAAAAAATAAGATTACTCCCTCAAAGTATACTTTGCAAGTAAAGTATACTTTGCAATGTTGATGAAATAGGCTACTGATCAGCCTATGCATCAGCTCAGTGTATACAGTGGTAAGCAATTCATTACGTATCTTAAAATATTGAACAGGGGCGGACGACGTGTGAAATATAAGCATAAACTGCACGGCAACTGACCACCGTCTAGTTTCTGTCTAAGTACATGTTGTATAGACCCTGGTGCCTAAACCAGGATCAAATATAACACAAAAATTCACTGCATTTGTATATGTGTATTTTGGAAAGTATGTCATATTTTGTTGAGTCGAGAAAAGTGTTTAGTATATTGTATATACACACATAGTAACATGCAATTGTGTGTCAGATTTTAGGCACCAGGATACAAGATGGCATTAGGTAATTATCGGCCACCACGTGATGGTCACTGATACACGGGTGTTTTATAGGATGTATATTAATCCCATCAATATTTTTTTGTAACGCAGTCAGAAGGACCACCGTTAGTTGCGCTATGGGGTGCCGGACATGCTTAGTTAATCCATCATTTGATCAGTAGCTAACATGACTAACATACACAGTCTCACAAATAGGAGTAGATCCGATAGATTACATGTAAAACATAGCGAAAGATTGTTGATTTGTTTGTACAAAGACGACAATATGTGTATTTTGATTACAGTTGTTGCAGTGGGGGCAATCACAAGTTCTTACCACCACTAGATAATGGTACCAAGGCCCGCTTTCGGGAGACAGGCATTGTACTTAATCCGCTGATACACACCGTGACGTGCTGTGAGAAAATGATCCAAGTGATCTGCGACCAGTGTAGCCCAGAGCAAAGTGTGAATCCGACACAGTCACAGCGTGAATACATGTATACATGTTAGACATCCAAATTGTGTTTTTTTTAACAAAGTATTGAAATACGATTCGTTTTACTGCTAGAGTCTAGATCACAGCAGATGCTGTAACATGTGGAACATTGAATATGTGTTAGTTAACTGTAGGCTTTTTCGAGTTGTATTTCTCGCTTGCCATCCAGAGATTTCCATGGGGCTCCACTACGGAACAACTAGCTTAACGGGTATGTGCGACGTTTTACTAGTTTTGTCAGTAACTTATTCATATCAAAATTAGTTATTTATATTCAAGAATGGACTGGATGTATTGATATCAAAGTTGATTGATTGTGTGAGTCGAATTAAGAACATATTTATCACAATTATGAACCCAACAGTTTCGTTTGGTTATGGCGGATGATCGCAAATTAACCAAGCTGACGTTCCCATACCAATTGAAATGAAACGAAAACAATATACGAACATTACACGAATATTATTTTCGTATCATGTTTCCAGTATATGTATGTGAATATATGCATAGCATTAATGACACATAAGTGCTGCAATATATGTAAGAGTAGATGATAAACATGTGGGTTGAATTGTGACATGTGGTACATTACTGTATGTGGAGAACTCGCGTCAGTGCGCCCGATCATTACGCTGTGTGACCTGTGGGAACATGTACACGTATGTCGGGATCTCGCGAGAACGTACTCAAATATGTCAAAATATAACCATGTGACAAGAGTAGTGGTGGATGTAACCGCCCGACTTAGATGTACATGTACAACATGTCACACGGATAAATGTAGGGAGTAGCCAGAGTGCCGCATACTTGTACAATGTACCACATGTCACACAGCGTAGTACATTGTACACATGTCACACATCGTGTGAGGGGAGTAACACCCGGAGTTCCGACATCCATGGAACACATGTCACAGCGTAATGCCGGGGAAGTACTACCGATTCCGAATACATGTTACCTATGTTACACAGCGTGGTGACGGGGTGGGGGGGGGGGAAAAACGTACTACCGAGTTCGGACATACATGTACATGTACCTCATGTTACACAGCGTGGTGTGACGGGACGTACACGAGTTCCCGAAAAAATGTAATGTTTCACATGTCACAGGAGAAACGACGGGATGTCCCGTAATTAACTCTGTGTGAAGTGGTACATTTACACGTTATGTCGGTGAACCCCGATAGTACGTCCATCACTACGCTGTGTGACAGTTGATAAATGTATGTCTGGAATCGGGAATACGCCCGTCACTACGCTGTTGTGACATGTGGTGCATGTACACGTATGTCGAGAACTCTGTATTACGTCCCGTCACTACGTTGGGACTTGAGATACATGTACATGCATCGTATGTCGAGAACTTCGGTAGTACGTCCGTCAAAGTGCTACGTTGAGGCATGTGGTATATGTACATGCATGCCTGGAACATGAGAATACGTCCCGTCACCACGCTGTGTGACATGTGGTACATGTATGTCTGGAACTCGTGATACGGTCCGGGCACTAACGCTGTGTAACATGTGGTACATGTATGTCTGGAACTCACGTCCGCCACTACGCTGTGACATGTGATACATGTATGTCTGAACTCGGGAAATACGTCCCGTCACTATGTCTGGACTCGGAATACGTCCCGTCACTACGCTGTGGTCACATGTGGTGCATGTACATGTATGTCGTGATCGGAGTAGGTCCCATCATTACGCGTGTGACGGTGTGACGGTGTGGCACGAATTGGTGTGACACGTACATTCGGTCTTTATATTGTATGCCTATATTTGGTGGCTAGTATCATGAGGTTGTAAACTATTACAATAGAGCATAGCAGTTATGATCATATAATACTAGACAATCGAGATGGCACAAATACACGTAAATCGGAAATTCTGGTGTAGCAGGTCACGTGTGTCACGGGACATGTGGTAATTTAACATGTATGTCAGGATTGAACGCACAGACACTGCGATGTGTGACATGTGGTACATTTACATTCAGTCACGTATTATTTCATGCAATTTCATTATTATAACACAACATCAACGCTGCTAAACATTACATTTATTTTGACAATATTTGGGTAATTATTGCTGAGCAGTGACCTGATCAAACGCCATATTATTCTAATTTTTCGGTATTATCTCGGTACACTAGTCGGTGAGACTGAAATAATACTAGTAATATAAACAGTGGCCTGATGCCCAATATACGCCCGTCGAGATGTTTAGAATGCATATGTAAATGTTTCAGAATGAATGGCTAAACACTGTGGAGGAGTTGATTACACAAATGTGGGGCTCACTATGCAAAAAAACAGGTGGTTATATTAGTGAGTTAAAAACGTTACTTTTTTGTCAAAAATACATTTTCGGTATTGAGAAGGAGAGGTGCACATGCATCTTCAATATGTTTAGGTTGCATATGTATGAAAACTGTGGGAGGGTTTGATTACCCAAAGTTCAGTGGTCTAAACGGACGACGGACGGGAGGCGGACGAGTGTGACAACCTCATAACATAATACGTCCCGTTTTCACGGGGTATAAATGTTTTATACCTGGGCCGAGTTGACATGGCCGATTTCACTTGCTTCAACGAACAGTAATTGAGTAATCTCCCTTGGACAGTTTCACATTGGCCATCTCAGGTGTTGTTTTTTGCACAAATAGCATATTCTAATGGATATACATGACTATATCATATAATAAATACGAGTAGAACGTATTATGTTATGTTATTTTCATAAAACAACCACATTGGATGGCATTATATACTATATTTGGGTATATTTGGGCAGTATTCTGGGTATATTTGGGTATTTCGTGTCACCCGAAATTGAGTGGGTTTTCCCACTTGTTTTCCCAAAAAAATGAAACTAGACATTACGCACTGCCTGTCATTCTACTGCTGTCAGGGATTGTGAACGGTGTCCAGAAATCGAATACGTTGACTTTGTGTAGTCATCAGGGTATGTTATGTACAGTGTAACTTACAATTTACATGCCATGTCTAGACTAGACATGTAAATTGTAAGTTACACTGTATCTTACTTTAGGTTCTGTGGACGCTGGCATCTAGACTAACATGCCATGTCTCTATATCATGTTTAACTTCTATTTTTCATTATCTGACTTTTTTCATTTATTATTTTCTTCGCTATAGTCCAGCATCTTCTTCATTACTTTCATCTACTATTGTCTCACTTCCGCTTTGCCGGTTTGGAATTGAATTTTCATTGAAGTCAAATTTCATGTCCTGATTTTCCCATAATTTGTCCAGTCTAATTTCAAATTGTTTCACATTTTTGGCCGACACAATTGCTTGGCAGGTTATTCCATATTTCAATACTGTGTGAAACTATATTTTTTTATTTAGAGGCAGTTTTTCTTCACTATCATGTATTTGTGTCCTCTTGTTCTTTCTGAGTTGGCTTCTCAAACATTCCTGTTGTGATGCTTTATCATGTACGCGGTCATTAGTTTGTACGTCTCTATCATATCATTTCGTGCCTTTTTTTCATTGTTGAAGTTTAATTTCTTTATCTTTCAGGTGTACTCCAAATTTGATGAGATGGTACCTGTTTTGTTGCAGTCTTTGTGCATTTTCAATGACTCTATATCCTTTAAGTTTTTAGATGTAGGTGACCATACTGCTTCGCATATTCTAAGTTTGTGGACGAACTAGGCTTGGAAACAGCTATTTGAAGTAATTTCATTCAGTTTATGTGCTTCTGATCAGTCCCATTATACTTTTAGTTTCCCATTCAGCTTACCATGCACTAGTTAGCTTACTGGTCGATAGATTCAGGTTAGCTTTCTCTCCTTTTTTGAATAGAGCTGTATGTTTCCGGTTTTCCAAACTGATGGTACCTTTCTGTGCTTTGATCCAACTGGTATGTCGGATGAGGACGTTAAAGGTAATGCCATCAGTAGCACCAAACTGGTATTAGGTAATTAAATAAGTGTATCATTATGTCTTTATTCCACAGTTCTGAAACATTAAAGTGCCCGACTATTACATATATAACTCATTTAGTAATATTATTTTTTTAATGGATAGTGACGCGCGTTGGTATCGGGCTATTTTCAATATGCAAATGAGGCATGATCTGTTTTATTATTTATACTATTAATGCGTCATCTGAAAAAATAAAGTTTTCGACAGATTATCAAGTAAGATCATTACATATCAAAAATGTAAAATACAGAGAATAAATAGTAATGTGTTAGTATTTTAATGAAACACGGTTGTCGCCCTGTATCAGTGTGAAAATTTTCGTTGTCTCTTAAAGGTGTATAATAATGCCAATTAATACGTGGGGTAATGGGGGAATGAATGTTTATTGTTGCTAGAAAATGTCTCAGATGCGTTAAAAGGGGACCATGTTGTGCCTACTGTGCTTTCACTTGACCGGATACATTGTTTACAACGAATTGAAAATGACATTTAATTCATTGAATGATAGTACATGACGTTACCGAATGAAAGTCGGTGTAATTGACGCAATGTAAACAAGTCCGCGAGTAGTATATAGGGAGTCAAAATGATACCACCTAACGGTGGTATCATTTTCCCACCCTATATACTACCCCGACACCCCCGAAAAACTCCAAAATTGGTTAACGAGGAAATTGTCACTCCGACAGCAAAATCGTGGACAATTGGGTCATAATACATAATTTGAAAAGAGGTCCAATTGAACAGATAAAACTATCTAATAAAAGTATTTTGTTTTCGTATATTGGTGTCATAAATTATTACCTCATGTTATTAACGTCCAATTGAACAGTATAAAACTATACTAATAAAAGATTTATTTTTTGTCTGTTGTCATAAATACTCATAATTTTTTTCAAACACGGCATTTTCCTCCTCCACTATAGCTAATTTATTCCGTAGATCTAGCAATCTAATTCTACCAGCTCTATTGTACTTACCGCGTTCACCTTTAGCACAGGGCAGCGTAGTTGCTTATGTCTACAAAGAGTGTGGGCACTACGAATTTACAAGGGCATCTGGGCATTGAAATTAGCGGGGCGACACTATGGAAATTTTCTAGTCTCGTTAGATGCCTTCGTTTATAGTCTTTACACGGAAAAGTCTTACTAACAAGTCTTTCACAATCCATTGATGTATATATATGTATTTGGTTTTTATTCAATTGGACGAGAAATAAAACATCATGTTATCCAATTGAACAGATAAAAGGTTATATACGCCAGAAATATAAAGTGACAAATCTGTAATAGTTTCGGCTAGCCAACAAATTAATTATCAGAAGAAAAAAAAAAGAGAAATGTTTGTTCAATTGGGGATTTTGCAGAATTCCTATAATTGTACAACACTAGGTAGCGTTTATCATAACAGCCTTCGTGGTCGTGTGAACGTGGGTCGTGGGTTCGCGCCGCGGTTGGAGCTAAACTTTGTATTTATTTATTTCTTATCCCTATAATGTGGTCGATATGGTAAACAACTGCATGACAACGGCGTTTCCTAATCGGACGCTGAGGTTGATACAAAAAATAAAAAAATTCGATAGCCAGTTTACATCGAAATAAATCGGCTATAAATATTCATAACCGTGTAATTGTACATTGTGTCTATTGTGTGATTCAACATAACTCGTTCTGTTCAGTAATAATATTTTCAATTTCTTTATAAGCGATATCGTAGAAATGGTTACACAATTTATAGAAATGTATGGTGGTCAGGGAGGGGGTGTCGTAAGTGGCCCTACATTTTTGTTTATGTTCCGTATGGAGGGGCCGTAGTGAACAGCTGGAATGTATGGTGGAGGATATCCTGCTGTGATGCAGACACGCGAATAAGCATATTCAAGTCGCGAGAGGGAGAGGACATTTTATCTCTCGTCGGCCCTCCCCTCCATAATGAGAGTTTTTTTTATATATCTTAGTCCGCGAGAATATGTGGTTGAGCTTGGGACCGGATCGTACCCTTTAATCTGTATCTTTCTTAGCCATCTCTTGACGACCATTTTGAACGCGCTATCTGATATATCGTTGTCTGGCTAGGCTTTCGACACGATAAGTCGATACTGTTTTTCTTAATCTCTGCGAGAACAGCTATTTCGATCGTGCTTTCGACTCTTGGCCCTTAGTTTTCGGCCCACCGAAGTTGGTCGTCTTGCAAAACAGTTCCGCCCCGCCGCTGTCGCATCAGACCGCGCGGACCGTTAGTGCGACAAACTGTTGACAATAAAGACACACTCCCACCCCATTATAACGGAATGCTGAGGCTACGCTGTGCTCACCCCTTTAATTTATTGACGACCGTCTAAATTTCTTCGCAATAACCCGTATGCATTCTCCCTCGAGTTGTAGAATATGTTGTATCTGTCGATCCTGGTCATCCTAAAGGGATGCGTGTCGACGTCCCGAAGTGTAAGTGTGGGATATCGTTTCTCGTTCATTCATCATAAAATCAAGTTGTATTAACAGCGTAACAATAGTGGAGGAAGCAGATTGGTCGGCATTTTTGTAACAAAGTTATACACTACCTGCCGAAACTTTAATTGTAGTGTCTTAATCGAATATAGTAAACCCTGCCTCTGCCGCGAGCTTGGTGATGCCAATATTCTGTCTACACCATTTAAGGACGACATTCACTCGGACTTCGGCAGTGGCGTGTCGCGAAAGTTGACGAGCAGACCGCCATTCGAAAAATCGTCGGACCACTGCCATGGGTGTATCCCCCGTATCTGTTGTCGCGTTGGCACGAATTAATATTCGTAGGCCCCCTCGCTTAGTGACCCCGCTCTCGGCACAAACTGTTATGACGTGTTTGCTAGCTTGCTTTTTCCATTTGCGCCCCACCTAGTTAAAATTGTGTGGGACTGTGATACGCCCCTCTCCAGCTTCTCATTGCGGTTATGTAAGCCTGCGGCGCGACGGAGAACGTCTCGTTCTAAGTTGGAACTACATGGTACGAACCCCCCGTATATGTAAATACGTATATATATATTATGTTTAATCGGTTATTTTGGGAACTCTCGAAATCGGGTATCGTTTATTCAAACTCTCGCGTTTATCATCTAGAATAGAAATTTCAACTGTGGATGTGTTCCCGATTCCAATACTTTCATCTGGGGGTTGGGATGTCTAAGGTCAGGGTCTCACCATAGAACAGTCGCTGGCGTGCACAGTTTTTAGTAGTGTGGGGAGCTCGTATAACGTGTTGTACGCTGTGTTCAATTGATCCAGGTGACCCTGGGAGGTTTTCGTGAAGACGAAGTTTACTGGGATGTCACGACGTGCTCACCGTCTCAAAACAAAACAGATCGACGTTATAGGTGTCTGTTTAAAACCGAGGCACAGTCAAATCCGGGGTGATGTTACCTGGTTGGTGGGTTCGACGGTAAAGGTCTGGCGAGTCCGGTAGCCTTCGAGATTGTGAGGCTGGCTTACCATCAAGCTCGACGCAACAAAAAGCTTGGAGGGGATCTCGGAAACTCCAAAGGCGGGGGCAGTTTACATGTACTCGGCGGGGCTGAACCCTTCGCTTTCCCCACGGTTTTTCCACCGGGACGTGAAGGTGATTGATCTGAGGGCCTACCCGGCGTTTTCCGCAGCAGTTGTCGATCGACTTTTGAAGTTCACAACTCCCTTTGAACATTAGTGATAGAAGCAAACTAATAATATCTTTCAAAGGATACCCAAGCTTTTAGCTTAACTTCTAAGCAAAGTACGTTGTCGGAGGTAAATACATGCAAAAAGACTTTGTTAACCACCTTGTAACCCAAATGTTAGACCGAAAAGGTGGCTTTACCACCAATTTTCCGGACATCTTTGAACGAAATAGGCGTGCCCAAGTTTATTCGATGGAGGCCGTGAAGACGGGTGGAAAGCAACACCGATGCAGTTTTGGCATAAACAGCTAAACTTCGCCGTATGGTGCGCAACGGGCCGGATGCGGAGTTTGCATCACGAACATCTGACATCCGAGAATGTCATGCTCCGAAGTGTCTACAACTTCACGGTATTACCCATTCAGGAGGATTATCAAAGAACTAGGTTATTCCACGACCTCAAGATGACGCATGGAATCCCATTTCCAAACGTACGATCGTAGGGGTTCGAAAGACTGTGTAACGAATTTAACGTTTCAAAGTATGCGGACTGGAGACAGAAAGTATTTCCTGGCCTCGGGGACGTTCGCATTGGGGCCAGTCGGGAATTGGAGCAGACTGATTTTTAGAACGATCGATGGGTGACCACTCGTCAGTCGGAATGCCGGGATTTTTGATCCCGCGACGATGACCTTCGGGCCGGAAGTATCTGGAGGTCGGCACTGCGGCGTCTCATCTGCGAATGGTTACCTCAGGAACCTAGCTCACATAGATTACATTACAGCAGGCTGGATGAGGTCGGGACGCGTGGGGTACATTTATGTTAGATAAGGGTATGGGGGTTCACGCCAGGCGGTATTACTCACCTACCGACTCCATTCGGACATTAACGTCTGAGGCCATCCTCGGTGCACAGAAGCAACTCGCAGTTCTATACTAGGCACAGGAACGGCGTTTGAGCGCAAAAAAATTCTTGGCACTCGTAGAGGCGCATCTCGGCTAAGGTGGACTGGAGAAGGCGATCGAGCAGTATCAAGAGTTTTGCAGAATGCTAGCACCCCGGTAGACTACGTATTCGGAATAGGTCTTTATATGGCACCGGAGCGATTTGATACTACGAGACGACCCGGTTGACGGGTTACAATAATCAGATCGTTAATCCACCGTAATCAAAAAAAAATCGGCCACAATCGGGAACAGTGAACGCGGATTTCATCAAGCGCACCCCGACAGTGGAACCGATTCAGAAAACCGCCAATTCACGAATTGGGCCCCCCATCAAGTTCATTCGAACCCAGTGTTCAACCGCGTTCGCTTCGTTTTCACCCTCGGCAATAGACCAGCAAGTTCCCAATCGCGATTTTGGGATTTTGTAACAGGGGGAAAATAGTGTCACAACCACGAGGAGGAGAAATTAGGGCTCGTGTAGCCCCTCGGTGGTGGTCGGACTATTTGCGCTTTGGATTTAGGAACTCATCGGGAGGCTAAAGTTTGAGGACGTGATTGCCACGATTAGAGCCCAAACATTATCGGCGAGCATCCGGGCCGTTTTTTGATAATATAGATAGCAAGAAGGAGAGGGACCCCGATAACCAGCAGCGCGGAGCCAACTTTCCTGCTAATTTAGCCAAAGAGATTGGGAGGCCTTTGTTGTTTTTTTATCCATTCTTTGGCTCACCGGATGAGTGGTGCTGGCGTGGTGCTGGTGATGGTGCTGGCGGCGGGTGCTGGTGCCGAACACCCTTGATCGATCGAAAAACTAGAGACGTATAGATAGAATTAGTGTCGATATATAATCATGGTGGAAAGCTGTGAGGATGGTTACTATTGTGAAGCCTTCTCTCTGAAACAGAGTGCGAAAGACGTTCAACCGAGTGTCGTGTCTCGTGCAGGATACTCGTGATTGATTCGTGGATCCGATTAATTGTCCAGAGAGTGTCTCAGGTTAATTGAGACAGCCGCTAAGCGAGCTTCTCTTTCATCCCGCAAGACCCGCAGGAGTTTGTTGATCGTCGGTAGATTCTCTATCGCCACGGGCTTCCCCAGTTTTTTTTCTCTTGCTTGATATGTTCGTCCAGCTCGTGAGTATGGAGAGGTTATTAACTAAGTTAACCACGGCCGTTTGCAGAACCTTATTGAGTCCAGGAGTCGCGAAGAGGTAACGGTGGGTCATACTTCGTGCGTTTATTTCGTTGACCGTTGGTTTCCACTGTGTTAATCGCGTCGGTGACTATAGAGGGACTCGCTGATATCGCTCGTTTCTATGCGGCGGCCGTCTTCGCCTAGCATTTCGACGGTATCTGCTGGTTTTTATCATTTTTTTAGGGCCCTGCGTCCGTATTGATCGATCAATCCGAGAGCTCGAGCGAATTAGTACTCCATATTTGCACCAGGACGAGGGGTGAGGAACCGGTACGGGTCGTTCTTGTACGTCAGAAACTTCAGCTATTGCCCCATTTAACCACACTGGTCTACTCTTTTAGGCTGCGAACTCCACGGGCCTTGATGCCGTATTTAGACACTATACTCTCCATGTTTCACCAGAGAATCCGTTTCCCGAGAGGAGCAGCTCACCCGGGGAGATCCCCGCAGGATATCGGCACCGCCCGCCCATGCCGGAGTTTCGGGAGTCTCTATGAAGCTCGTTTCGGCGATGCCGTAGAAGGCATCGTCATCGTGGAATCGGATGTACGATATCCGTGTAATATTGTTAATCTCCGAGTAATATCTTCGGTCGCCCGTAGTTCGATCGAATCATCCATGCCAATATCGAGGACAGCCATCTTTAATAATTTTTAGTATATTAAAGACAAAACCATACAGGTTTAATAGATTATGTCTTCGAGTCAATACGGTCGCAAATTCATCCATATCGCAACTGCGTAAGCCCCTCGGGGCAAAAGTGTGAGCCAGAGTGTCGTTATTTGAAAACCATCGACGATCGACCTGAACTAGCAGCTCTTAGTCCGTTCCCCAACCTCGGACTTGCGACGTATTATGCCGGGACTGTTACCTCGCTTTCACTATTTCGCTTACATCGACGGACGCGGACCGAAAAACCATCGTTCAGAACCTCCCGGGTCGCGCCATCGTCAAGAAGACTATGATAAAGATTTCTGGTAAATGAGGTGATGTCGATCGATGACAGCGAGTCTACCATTGCTACCAGGACTGTGGAAGACGGCGCAAGAGCGCGAAAACGGCTGTCTATCAGGGTATTGACACAAGCCGAAATAGGAACGTAAACAGACTTAGAATCGGGGCTGGTGACAGGAAGATACGTCGCGAGCGCCAACGCGGTCGCAGCGCTTACGGCACCGATTCTTACATCCCGCTCGACTTTGAGTTGTGGAGAGTCACATGCCCTACTAATCACGAGCGCTTTGGCGGACCGCCCTTCGACTACGAACTAAGTTAACGCTACAGCCGAGTTATCATAGCCACTGACATCACATCGAAGTATACGATCGGACAATGTTTCGCTGGAGTACGACATTCGGTCCGATGCCCGAAACGCGCGCGATTAATCATAACCAGTATGTCGGGCGCGTTGCCATACTTTTCGACCGAGTTTTCGCCACCGTAAGATGACGAAAGAAAAAGCGACACATTGTGGAATATTAAGTCCAACGTACCGCCGCTGCTGAAAGGTATACGGATGATGTTCGAGGAGGGTCGGTTCGCAACTCGGTGCTAGAAATCTGGACAAATTTCTTTACCCCAAAATCACGAATGTAGAGGTGACGATCGAGGGAGTACCCAATCACACTCTACAGCGAGTTCTTCGTGCGCACCAGCAGTGGGACGAATGTAGAAAACATTTTGCTTCCGGCTCTAGCGTCTCGGGGTTGCCGCGGTTGCCATAGGACCTGCAGCTTCGGACGTCTCCTCTCAGATTTTCTGACTACCAAATACGCTCTATGGCTAGAATGCGAGCAGCGACGACGAACTCAAAATACACGGTAGCGGACTCAAGTTGAGAACGCTAGTGCGGTGTGACGATCCAGCTAACCAAAGAGGCGGATGGAGCCGGGCCATTGAACGTATTACTTATCTATAATAAGGACGCGCAATCTCAACACTCGAAAATGGCCGATCGTTCAACTCCCGTTCTACTAATTTTAGCATCAATACCAATTCACGATTGGAGATGCCACTTGCATAATATGTGGGCAGAAAGGATGCGGAAAACGGTTTTCATCCTCGACTTGCTAGAGGGCTCTACCGCGATGGTTTTATCACATTGTGATCCTGTGTCCACTGTGCGGCACAACAGAGCTTATCCAGCGGCGCCGTGGATTGGACCGACCCTGAGGTATACGTTATTGAACCCTGGCGACAGGCTTCACGGTTGGTGCGTGTCTTCTATCGAATATTCCAAAGGGGAGCCCACCATATAGTGATTGACGATTGCTCAGCCAAGGCGGCGTGACCAAAAAACAAGGACATGCTCTCTGAGCTCGCATTTTCTGGCCGCCATGCGAGGCAAAGCGTATGGATCCTCCACTCAGAAGTACACGCAGTCCTAAAGGCTCTGCGCGAGCAACGAATGGGTCGCCCTCTTCCATGCAAGGGCCGAGACTATTCGATGAATGTCTTTGAGAGACCGATGTTATCCCAACGCGCGGGAGGCTGAGGGTTGACAGATATCTTTCGGAAACTAAGCACACCAAGCTTCTGCTAAAGGACTGATCAACCAACTGCTTTATAATGTAATTAATTAGTAATGCGGGCTGGAGGGGGATGAGTAAATGTTAAAATGCTGAGCAAAATGCTGACCAAGTGAGCATGTGAGGCAAATGCTGAAAATTACTGAGCAAATGCTGAGCAAAGCTGAGCAATGCTGAGCAAATGTGACAATGCTGAGCAATGCTGAGCAATTGCTGAACAATGTTGAACAATGCTTAACAAATACTTAACAATGCTGAGAAAGCCTTAAACAAAATGCTGAGCAATTGCTAAGATTTTGTTGCTCCGCTGCGAGCTTTATTGCGAGCATACCGGTGATCATAAGTATTGGTGGTGCGATTGGCATAGTTAGAACTTATGAGACTTGTAAGAATAATTTAATTAATTTAAGAAAATTATCACTAATGAACTGCGGACGAACTTCGATCAGCTAATGGATGAAAACAGTCGCTCCGACTGCCGACACGACTGAAAACTGTAGGAACACTGTCAGCACGACTGCCGGCACGGCTGCCGATACGGTCGAAAGAAAAATGTAAAACCCGGCGCGTCGCGAGCGTTAAGCTGCGCTGGTTGCTGGGGGAGTGGAGAATTATCTCGGTAGGCGTCTCTCAAGTTTGTCAGGTGGATAAGATGTCAGATGCGGAGGTCGAAACGATGTATGCGCGATACGGATCCACATTAGGTGCGGAGATGACAAAAATTCTCGGATCGGCGCTATCATTTGTACGCAACCACGATAGTATACTTTCTCCCTATACCAGACACCGCGGGTGTAGGGAGGTGTTGATTCGCGATCTAGAGACTGACCCTTTTATAGGTCACACTCTTAGAACGGCATGCTGCTCATTTATCACAAGTTTGGAATGTACTTAGCTCCGCTGACAAAAAAAACCGCGTTGACCACGGGTTAAAACACTGTCAATTTGGACATATATGCCCACGAACTATATGCCCTAATATTATAAATGATGACCACAAGACACACCCGCCTCCAACACAATCGAACGAGTGTTATCACATGGATGACATACCACGTATAAAAAATCCCAAAAGAAGGCGGCTGGGGAGGAGCGGCTGCTGCACACGAAATGCTAAAAGATAAAATACTCGCCGAGCATTCGAGAGGCAAATGGTGTTGCAACGGAGCCAGAGACGGCAAAAACACCGGTGAGCCGGTTTCTGCCCCAGTCGCTATTGGATTGGAAGATTGCTTCAACTACCATCTCGATTGGATCCCGTGGGTTGTTGTTGGTGGTCTGTCAGTTGTGGGCACCCTGTATGTTAGCTTTTCGTTTCAACAACAATCCCCCCTATCATCAACGAGGCTGAAATTGAAAAAAAAAACAACCCTCAACACTGTTGGACGCTGGTTCCAATCCAATCGTTGAGGGATGCGGCCCCATTTAAACATTAAACGCGATCCTTTTTATATGCAATAATGGCTGAACGTGATGGTAAAATGATAGTGAATGCGCTTTATCACGCCGTGGTGATATCGGGTCTCAGTATCGTGTATGCTCGAGCAGGAAAGATGGTCTTAGGAGGGGCCGCTCCCAAATTGGACTTTACTGTGAGAGATCTAGGGGCTCGTGACCTTGGGGTGTAAACGAACGCAGTTTAAGGACCCGAGATTATCTAATTAAAGCTGGAATTTTATACCCGTTAATTAATATGGAAATAAAATGGCTACGATCGGAATTAATAGTATGGAGGAGCACTCGTGAATGCATTGGCGTTCAGCGTAGCAACTTTCTATTCTCTAAACTACAAAACTCGAACGCGGATGAGGAGCGCGAGCGTCACGATTTAGCTGTAGAACAATTCAATAGAGCGAAGGAAGCATGGTCGAAAAAACGAACCGCCCATCTCGACTGGGTCAACGAAGAGCTTCGCCGCGAGAATCACACCGCGCAAACTTTCCAGAACGTTGAAGAAGCCAACCGCGAGTACGCGCTGGCATATCCGCAGAGAAGTCTCGATCCAATGAATCGCGAGCCCCAACTTTCAGATTTCTATGTACCTTCAGAGGCCCCCACCAATCCTGGGGATTCCTCCGAGTTCCTTCAGAACTTAACCTCCAAAATCAATCGCGATTGTACTTCCAACAAAGGTTTATTATTAATGACGCAGTTACCGGACGAGCTGACGAGTGCATGTTGGAGATTGTCCGATATATTAGAATACTTCGCATACGATGAACACGCGTAAACTTGATACCAAACTAACGCGCAAGCTGGCGAATACGTAACTATAGCCCACGCGGCTACTGGAAGGGGACTCGTTGGCCATCAAGAACCTCGCGGCGGGCGACCAAGGTTTCCGAAAACGCTGTCAAGGAATGGCTCAAGAGCAGGCCATCTGGCAGATCTATTTACCCGCGCCTCACAATATTCCGCGCCAGAAAGAAATTCGACGTGCCGGTGCCGAACCAAGTTCCACCCCCCCAATAGCGGATCTCCTGTTCTCCCTCACGATCGCGTCGGTCGCAAGACGTACAAGTACGCGCTGACAATCGTTGAGTAGCGAGTCGTTATAAGGGGGTTGTTGAGCCGTTGGGCCACTAAAGAGTCTAAGGAAGTGGCCGAGGCTCTTTCCCGAATATATAAGAGGAGTCCTCTCAAATGGCCGAATCTTCTCAGGTCAATCCCGGCCGCGAGGTTCATGGGCGCTGTCTTTCTCATTCTATTGGCTAAACACAAAGTTTCTGTCAGACGCCGCCGCCGGTCACATCCACCGGGACCAGGGGATCGTGGAACGCTTCAATCGACCCCTGGCTGAGAGACTGTTCGGCACACCAATACGCTAAAGAACTTGTTGACCCTCATTCGCGATCGACCGAGTGGGTAGCCAGACTGCCCGCCGTGGTCTCCGCACTGAACGGAGAGGTGACCTGATTGATAGGTAAGAAGCCCGTAGATGCTATCAAGTTTAAAAGGGTGACGAGCAAGTCCTCTGCCGTCTCGCGCGGGCGACCCGTTGGGTTTGAGAGGAAGCAAGCATCGCCGATTGCACTTCCATCGGTATTGATGTCCGGTACCTCTATCAACCGGGAGAGCTCGAAGGTGGCAGCCGCCGCGCGACTGATCCCGTGTGGTCTCTCAATGTATATCATCTAGATCGATTTATTACCAAACCCGATGAGCCCGTGCTCTACTATTTGGATGATGGGCCCTCTCGAGGGTTTGTTCGCGAAAGAATTCTTGCGGTGCCTTCTTTGACACCCAGTTTATCCCCGGATCGTCAGATCTTTAAAGAGGTTCCGTATGTATTCCGTGCCGATAACACGCGTCTTTTATCGTAGTACGCCGATAGTCCTAATTTTCGTTGACAGTACGTTTTCATAACGCCGTCTTCATTTTAAGTCCTCTATTTTGCGCTACATCTATAATGTGTTTTCCATCTTCTGTAGTTTCGCTTAGTACTCGTTTATATCTATCCCAATTTAAATCGTTAGTTCTCTGGACATTCCTTTCGCGGAGTTTTTATTAATTGAATTAAATTTTTCTACGAAATAACACTTACTAGATAACGCTATCGCCCTATCTCCGCTAAATTCCATTTTGAAAAGTCTTGGTTTTCTATTACTACCATTTTTATCCCAAGCCACCATTTCTTTTTTTCTTTTTCTTTTTCAAACTCGTTCTAGTAAGTTAGGTCTAATCAATTCCTCTATCGTTTTTCCACTAATCTCCTATATACATACTATCCGTGTGTCCATCGTTTTAATTCAACGAAGTCTTCTCTTTTTACGTATTTGTCTAGAAATTGAAATTCGTAGTAAAATTCCAACATTCTCAATTTAGCTAGTTGATAAACCGCTATTCCGCAGTGGAATGGTCTCTTTACTGAGCACCGGGGTTTTCTTGAAGATATTTGTTACGCATCTCTATCTCTTCCAAATCATCAAAATACTCAATAGCGGATCTTAATGCTTTGTCAAACACAGGTTTCGTCTCGCGTATGTGTTATTTAAATGTCTCTCCGTTGCCTCTATCATTTTTCCGCAACGCGAGTTTCCTAATAATTTCATTATGTCGGCCACCGGTTTCTTATTCGGTTCTACATCCCCCGTTCGTCTTGCGGCTGTAACTTCTTTAGCGAACCATTCGAAGGGTTTACCACTAATATAATCTATAACACGATGAACTCCCGTTATTTCTAGGCCGTGTTTTAAATACCATTTCAACAGTGGGACGTACTTTAGTGGCCGACATAGATCGCACCAATTTTCTTCCGTTTCCTCTAGTTCGGCCAGTATCTTTTAAATATTTTAACATGTGCGCGGGAACTTCATCAACCTCTACTTCTCTGTTTATAAAAAGTGGAGACATTTCGGAAAACTTATCTTTTAAGTTGTGTGGAACTTCTATATCCACCTCCGCAAACCCAAACCAGTCTCCGGATATAACTCTTTTACTAAACTTTTTAATAAGTTTAGGATTATGTAGGTTATTTATATGATGTATAGTTTCTTTTCCACACGGCATTCTCTTTATTTAAACGTAGATATATAACGCGTTTGCGTCGTACCCAAAAATACAAAACCCCCAGCCTCGCAGGTTTGGAAGGACCCACTCTAATATTTGAAACACCGGCTTCCGCATATCGCGTAAATATTACTATCGGATGGACACCAACTAGTTGCGTCTTTCATCATTTTGTATGTTTCTTCTTCTTTCGGCGCGCATAGAGCATCCTCCGGGTATAATCGTCTTGGAAGGATTTTTTGTTCTTTATAAGGTTCCTCTCAATAAATATTGTATAGCTACTCCGGGTAGTGTTTACCGCGTCTTTGAAAATATCTACACCCTGTGTTTTTATTAAAAATTCACACATTTTTCCCACAGCTTCTAGGAACGGTGCTTCAATCTAAATTCGTTATAATATTTCAACCAATCTCTGAAAGTTTTTCATATTCTCTTCTTCGAAAAATTCTTACGACATTTGCTTAATTCTGTTTCGTCTAGTAACATTTTCCCAGATAGTTTGGAATACCAATTCTCTATATCCGGTTGTCCCGGGTAATCCAGCTTGTCTGTAGAATCGAACCACTCGTAAGGAAAGAAAGATTTCTGTCCTTTGCAGTCGTAGGCTTTTATCCAACTATCGTAACTTACACCGGGTCCTAGGTAAAGTGTATTACATCAAGAAATCTAAACAGAGTAAATAGAAATATTGTCGCGTTCGCCCTTTTTCCAACCATTACTTTCTTCGTTGTTGATGACAGTTCGCCTACTAAATATTTCTTTATTAAGTTTATATCGTACTTACTGCTGTTAAAACCTATAACCGGTACTTGCTCTATCCACTGTTCGATCTGGGCGATTTGTTTTTCACGTAAATATTCCGTATTAAATTCGTATCTTGACCACACTTCTTCTCTTATAGCTTTTCCCCTGACTTTCAAAAGTTACCGTTCCTGAGAAATTATCTCCTATACTAACGCTTACCGGAACGTGCTCAGCTTCGTACTCTAAACTATTACCGGTAGTTTCAACTTCTGGCTGGAGATACGCCTCAAAATCGTATACTATCTGATATGGATAAAGAGTAGTGTCGCAACCGATCTTTATATCTTTACCCGTTCTTCGAAATTCGCATTCCCACATAACTACTAGGTTGAATTCTTTGCTTTTTCTAATACATTTATCTCTTCTCATTGTGGATGCGCGTTCTTCTTTTTTATGCTTTGCATGAATCTCACACCCGCCCTGCAGTTAACAGCCGTGATATTGATAATACGGTATTGGTTTCTGGACAGTATCCATCTACTGGAGCTCCTAAAAATCCATCTTTCACCCCGTGTCCGCACTGTTCGTGGTGGAATGTGAATTCCCTTCCCTCCCGCTTTTCCACAGTAGTACATCCAATCGATCGCCGCCATAACTGTTAGAACCAAACCTTTTGGGTAGAACGCTTTCTCGAACAGACGAACGCGGGCGCTCTAAATAATTACCCATCGCATATTACTTTTGTCTCACCTCTCATACATTTGGTCCGTGTCTCTCCATATTACTCGCTTTCGTGAATTTTCTGTTTGCAATTATCGCAGGCGGTAAATTTTAGATAGGTTTTTAAGGTTTTTTATCAGAAATGCGTGATTATTAAACAGTCCTATTGTCATTGGTTTATTACCTAGTGCATCATAGTGCGCTGGTACCTTTTTCAACTACCAAACACCACCTTGTGTCGGTGATATACTTCTATACCGATTTTAAAAACTCTTCAACCTTTTTCAGATCTGAAAAAGGAATTGGTGAAACCTCATTACTCACCCGGTATATTGTTTACTAAGTTCTTTCGCCTTGTCCGTGCATTCTGTCGGGTCTGATCTTTTTATCAAGGTGCATAGTTAGGACACCTGAACAGACAAAATGATCGTCATTATACTTATCTAAAGAATACATACCTTTTCTATTCCTCAACCATTCTGGAAGTTCTCCTCCCCCCGCTACTTCTTTGGATTGTAGTCCCAAATCTATTACCTACTGCCCTGTATTAACTTTACAAAAACCTCTACCCATCTTACAAACTTCCACTTTGTATTCGGTCTGTCTATTTTATCTGACATTATTCGTGTTTGCTCCTTATCTGACAACCATTTTTTTTTTTTTAACGGTTTTTCATCGATGTTAGTGGTTTTTTGCTACCACCGAGATTTTTTGTTTTTGTGAAATATTATAGTTTTAGGTTTTTCATTTTTAGTTTCCTCCATATGTTCTAGCTTGTAAGAATATGAATATCTCAAATAAAAATTTAAATTTGTTGTTAGATACGGAGCGATTTTTTCGGGACATGCGTTTCAGGACTCGTGATGTCAATGTTTTTACGAAAGGATAATGTAACTACCCGTCTTCCCTTTTCTACCTTTTCCACGTTTCATCGTGAGCCCCCAATATTTCTCACCTTTTTCCACTATCGCTGGCGAACGATAGATTTTTTCTTATCACCTGTGCGTTTAATTGGGACGTGCTTGAAGGTTTGATTACACTGGGCCCTTAACCCCGCAATACTTTCTTTTTGAATTTCGTTACCAACTTCTTCCGCTAGTGAGTAGGTCTTTAAAGGCTCCTCGTTTGTGGGCGCGGGGGGTAAACCGCTTCATAAACGCCTCATTCTTTGTGGGAGTTTATAAGAGTTTGTCAACCCCTTAACTCTCCCAACCGTTTACTATACGTAATCCCTAGAGATTCGGCTTCTCTTCTCAAACTTTCTATTTCTCGACGTTATCATATTTTCTGTATATAACCTATGAGATTTATCTGTTCAATTGGATGAACATGATGTTTTTTTTCTCGTCCAATTGAATATAAACATATACATTATATATACATAATGGAGTGTGCGACTTGTTGTAAGACTTTTGCGTGTAAAGACTATCTACGAAGGCATCTATCGAGGACGTAGAAAATTCCTTGTGTCGCCCCGCAATTTCAATGCCCCAGATGCCCTTGTAAATTCGTTAGTGCCCAAACTCTTTGTAGACATAAGCAACTACGCTGCCTGTGGCTAAAGGTGAATGCGGTAGACTAGAGCTGGTAGAATTAGTTGCTGCTATGGAATAAATTAGCTATAGTGGATGGAGGAGGAAAATGCCGTGTTGAAAATAAATATGAGGTATTTATGACAACGAGACAAAAATAAATCCTTTTATTAGTATAGTTTTATCTGTTCAATTGGACGTTAAATGAACATGAGGTATTTATGACACCAATATGACGAAAACAAATCCTTTTTATTAGTATAGTTTTATCTGTTCAATTGGACCTCTTTTCAAATTATGTATTTATGACACCAATTGTCACGATTTTGCTGTCGGGTGACAATTTCCTCGTTAACCAATTTTGGAGTTTTTCGGGGGTGGTCGGGGTAGTATCCCTATATACTACTCCGCGTTCTTTGCAACAAAAACTATTTTATACTCGATCATCGGCTAGCATAAAACATTACCTGATAAATAGTACACCAGCCTGTTGATATCCAGTGTATTAACCCGTTCAACACCACAGGCCTGTATAGTGGCATTGGCAAAAAGTGTAAATCCAGATGAGCCAAACTTGTAGAAGTTCCTCGGCGAACCTCGAAATTCCTACGTGTTTCCTATAGCCTTGCCTGATAAACTTGTTTGCAAGACAAAATACATTAACCTGATATTCTCATGTATATATGATACTGCATTTCAGACCTGTAGATAGGACATGGAGAAGGCTGCGATACAATCCCACAATGAATCAGTGCTCAATGACCTTGAGGCAGGTGACCTTGTGGAGTTTCCACGTACTTTCTGCTATTCACACTGGGCCGTATATACAGGTATGGTCCATCAGTCTATGTGCATTCAAGTGTCTGACCTATAATGTAACTTGGCGTCTGGCTTACTCTAATAATGCCAGTTTATGTGTCGAAGTCAAACTCTGATGAAACCATGTTTTATTATTCCCCCTATGCGATAGCAAGGGGGCATATTGCGTTGCTCTTGAGGTTCCGTACCTCCGTCCGTCCGTACATCCGTCCGTGTACAGTTACGTCAAACTGTAAGAGTTTCTCCAACATCTAATATCTTCAATATTACGCGAAGGATTGCTTTAATACTTTGACACTTGAATCATCTGAACATTTGTCACACATTCGCGCCACCATTAATACGGCATTGACCCTTTTCACCTTCGAAATGTCGTTGAAACACTTGGCCATTGTGTTCGTCGAAAAGCTTGTAAGAGTTTCTCCATCATGTAATATCTTCAATATTACGCGAATGATTGCTTCAATACATGCTTCAATACATTGTGGAGCGCGTGATCGAGTGGTCTGAGGTGTCGGACTGCTGATCTGACGATTGTGGGTTCAAGCCTCACCGGGGGCGTGTGTTGTGTCCTTGAGCAAGACACTTTGTTCACACTGCTTCAGTTCACCCAGCTGTAAATGGGTACCGGCTAAATACCGGGAATCGCGATTGTATTTGATTGTATGTCTATCTACTAATGAATAAAATATGATCATGCACAACGTTGCAATATTAAGGGAAAACACTACAAAATGGGCCGAAGAAACTGACAAAGTTTATATAAGCCTATGCATATATCCGATCTCTAACACAGTATGAACAGTATGAACAGTATTTACAAGGACACTTGAATCACCTCAGAATTTGTCACACACTCGCGTCACCCTGAACACGACCTTGATCTTTGTCACCTTGGAAATGTCGTTGAAACACATTTTGTTACGTCAAAACGTTTGTAAGAGTTTCTCCAACTTGTAATATCTTCTATATTACGAAGGATTGCTTCAATACTTGGACAACGGAATCACCTGAACATTTGGCACACACTTGCGCCACCATTAACACAATTGGATCTGTGTCACCTTCAAAATGTCGCTGAAACACTTAGCCATTTTGTTACGTCAAACAGTTGGTAAGAGTTTCTCCATCACGTAATATCTTCAATATTGCTTGAAGGATTGCTTTAATATTTGGACAGTGTCTTCAACTGAACATGTGTGCCGCAATCACGCCACAAATGACATGACCTTGACTTTGTGACCTTCAACATAGTGGTGAAAGACTTACCCATTGTTTTACTTCAAGAAGTTTGTAAGACTTTCTCAAATGACTTTGACCATGTTTTATTTTTTTAGTTAAGAGTCCGTATGCCATGGGGGCATATCCATGTTTTACAATCATTATTTCTACCGTAGTTTATTGCATTTTGTGAAATGTGTAAACCAAGACCAACCTGCAAATCTGTTGAAAATGTGCTACAAAGTGATTTTTCCTGATTTTAGGAGTGTGTCATGTGATAGCTAATGAACACAGAGTTCTAATATTCAGGAATTACACAGCCAGTAGGACCAGCTTTAAGAGTTGAAACAATTGGTGGTCTATATGAAGTACAAGTATCTCATTTAGGTCCTTAAACATGGCTGCTCGCAAAATTAAAATACATAATTTGGACATTTCAAATGCATCTGGGCAATTGTTATCATAATTAATCATTGTTTTTAGACAGGTTTTTTGGAAAAAAATCCAGGCTATTGGATTGGCGAAAGCCGGGCGGGCGGCGGCGGGCGGCGTCCACAATCAATGTTAAGTTTTCGTGTTTGAGTCCATTTTTTAGCCAGGTTTTTTTTCTCAAAAAAATCCAGGCTATTGGATTGGCGAAAGCCAGGCGGGAGGGCGGCGGCGGCGGGGTGGCGGGCGTCGTCCACAATCAATGTTAAGTTTTCGTGTTTGAGTCCATTTCTTGTGTTACTGTACCACCTAGGACCACCAAAACTTTTCACAGCTTCATAATCAAGGGGTGCCCACCACATATCACTATCCAACTGTTACTTTTTTTTAACTTCACCCATTTTTTCCGCTCCGTAGTCGACTTAGCCATTTTCAATGTTAAGTTTTCGCGTTTACAATGTTAAGTTTTCGTGTTTAAGTCCATTTCTTTGGTACTGTACCACCTAGACCACCAAAAACTTTCACAGCTTCATAATCAAGGGGTACCCACCACATATCACTATCCAACATGTACTTTTTTGTTAGCCAAGTTTTTTGAAAAAAAATCCAGGCTATTGGATTGGCGAAAGGGCGGGCTGGCGGGCTTGCGGCGCGGGCGGGCGGCGGGCGGCGGTCCACAATCAATGTTAAGTTTTCGTGTTTGAGTCCATTTCTTTGTTGTTACTGTACCAACCTAGGACACCAACAAATTTCAGAGCTTCATAATCAAGGGGTGCCCACCACATATCACTATCAACATGTTACTTTTTTTTTAACTTGACCCATTTTTTCCGCGCAATCGACTTAGCCATTTTCAATGTTAAGTTTTCGCGTTTTCAGTGTTAAGTTTTCGTGTTTAAGTCCATTTCTTTGGTACTGTACCACCTAGGACCACCAAACCTTTAAACTTTCACAGCTTCATAATAACAAGGGGTGCCCACCACATATCACTATCCAACATGTTACTTTTTTAGCCAGGTTTTTTGAATAAAAAAATCCAGGCTATTGGATTGGCGAAAGCCGGGCGGGCTGCGGGCGGCGGGCGGGCGGTGGGCGGGTTGTGGGGCGGGGGGGCGGCGGGCGGCGTCCACAATTCAATGTTAAGTTTTGTGGTTTGAGTCCATTTCTTTGTTACTGTACCACCTAGGACCACCAAACTTTCACAGCTTCATAATCAAGGGGTGCCCACACAAATATTCACTATCCAACATGTTACTTTTTTTTTAACTTGACCCATTTTTTCCGCGTAGTCGACTTAGCCATTTTCAATGTTAAGTTTTCGCGTTTACAATGTTTAAGTTTTCGTGTTTAAGTCCATTTCTTTGGTACTGTACGACCTAGGACCACCAAACTTTCACAGCTTCATAATCAAGGGGTACCCACCACATATCACTATCCAACATGTTACTTTTTTTTTTTTTAACTTCACCCATTTTTTCCGCGCAGTCGACTTAGCCATTTTCAATGTTAAGTTTTCGCGTTTACAATGTTAAGTTTTCGTGTTTGTTAAGTCCTTTTTTTTTTTTATTTTCTTTGGTACTGTACCACCTAGGACCACCAAACTTTCACAGCTTCATAACCAAGGGGTGCCTTACCACATACAACTATCCAACATGTGACCTTTTTTTATTTTTTTTACCTTCACCCATTATTTCTACGTAATTGACTTAGCCATTTTCAACGTTAAACTTTTTAACGTACGTCTGGTTAGAGTTTTTTGGTTAATTAAAACTTTTTCGTTATACTATATCTCTGCATAACTGCTTCGCCCATTACCTTTGAAACTTCACTTGGGTGGGTGTTGATCATCATCCATATTTTCACTTCTAACCCCCAACCGTGTGGCCCTGTGCCCAATGTCAAGGTCAAATTACTTTGAATATTTTTGTTAAAGTTTTTTGTGTACTATATCTCTGCAACTGCTTCACCCAATACCTTGATACTTCACATGGGTGTTTATCATCATTGTCGCACCTGCTTGCGGAAAAGAAAGCGCGATCCTGTGCCCAATGTCAAGGTCAAATTAATTTGAATTTTTTTGTTAAAGTTTTTTTTTCGTGTACTATGTCTCTGCAACTGCTTCACCCAATACCTTGATACTTCACATGGGTGTTTATCATCATTGTCGCACCTGCTTCGCGGAAAGCGCGATCCTGTGCCCAATGTCAAGGTCAAATTACTTTGAATTTTTTTGTTAATGTTTTTTCGTGTACTATATCTCTGCAACTGCTTCACCCAATACCTTGATACTTCACATGGGTGTTTTATCATCATTGTCGCACCTCGCTTGCAGAAAGCGCGATCCACCTGTGCCCTATGTCAAGTTCAAATTACTTTTAATTTTTTTTGTTAAAGTTTTTTCGTGTACTATATCTCTGCAACTGCGTCACCCAATACATGTACCTTGATACTTCACATGGGTGTTTATCATCATTGTCACACCTGCTTGCGGAAAGCGCTATATCGTCGGCATTTTTGGCATACGTCCGTCCGTTCGTCCGTGTGTCCGGTTAAGTTTTTTTGGTTTAAAGTTTTTCCATCTATATCTATTTTTTTTTAGTGTCCAATGCCTCGCCCCAAGGCTGCGACATGCAGGCCACGGCCATCTAGTCTACAAAAAGTGGGTTATAATTATTTTAATTATTTTATCCCAAGTGTCTATGCTTGGAAAACCTGGCCTTCGTGGCTTTGTTGCCTCGTTTCTGTTTTTAACTTGACCCATTTTTTCCGCGCAGTCGACTTAGCCATTTTCAATGTTAAGTTTTCGCGTTTACAATGTTAAGTTTTCGTGTGTTTAAGTCCATTTCTTTGGTACTGTACCACCTAGGACCACCAAACTTTCACAGCTTCATAATCAAGGGGTGCCCACCACATATTACTATCCAACATGTTACTTTTTTAGCCAGGTTTTTTGAAAAAAAAATCCAGGCTATTGGATTGGCGAAAGCGCGGCGGGCGGATGCGGGCGGTGTTTGGCGGGCGGCGAGGCGGGCGGGCGGGCGGCGTCCACAATCAATGTTAAGTTTTCGTGTTTGAGTCCATTTCTTTGTTTACTGTACCACTAGGACCACCAAACTTTCACAGCTTCATAATCAAGGGGTGCCCACCACATATCACTATCAAACATGTTACCTTTTTTTTTAATTTGACCCATTTTTTCCGCGTAGTCGACTAGCCATTTTCAATGTTAACTTTTCGCGTTTACAATGTTAAGTTTTCGTGTTTAAGTCCATTTTCTTTCGTACTGTACCACCTAGGACCACCAAACTTTCACAGCTTCATAATCAAGGGGTACCACCACATATCATATCCAACATGTTACTTTTTTTTTTAACTTCACCCATTTTTTCCGCGCAGTCGACTTAGCCATTTTCAATGTTAACTTTTCGCGTTTACAATGTTAAGTTTTCGTGTTTAAGTCCATTTCTTTGGTACTGTACCACCTAGGACCACCAAACTGTCACAGCTTCATAACCAAGGGGTGCCTACCACATACAACTATCCAACATGTGACCATTTTTTTACCTTCACCTATTATTTCTACGTAATTGACTTAGCCATTTTCAACGTTAACTTTTTAACGTACGTCTGGTTAGAGTTTTTTGGTTAAACTTTTTCGTTACTATATCTCTGCAACTGCTTCCGCCATTACCTTGAAACTTCACATGGGTGTTTATCATCATCCATATTTTCATTCTAACCCCCAACCGTGCGGCCCCTGTGCCCAATGTCAAGGTCAAATTACTTTGAATTTTTTTGTTAAAGTTTTTTGGTGTACTATATCTCTGCAACTGCTTCACCCAATACCTTGATACTTCACATGGGTGTTTATCATCATTGTCGCACCTGCTTGCGGAAAGCGCGATCCTGTGCCGAATGTCAAGGTCAAATTACTTTGAATTTTTTTGTTAAAGTTTTTTCGTGTACTATATCTCTGCAACTGCTTCACCCAATACCTTGATACTTCACATGGGTGTTTATCATCATTGTCGCACCTGCTTGCGGAAAGCGCGATCCTGTGCCCAATGTCAAGGTCAAATTACTTTGAATTTTTTTGTTAAAGATTTTTCGTGTACTATATCTCTGCAACTGCTTCATCCAATACCTTGATACTTCACATGGGTGTTTATTCATTGTCGCACCTGCTTGCGGAAAGCGCGATCCTGTGCCCAATGTCAAGGTCAAATTACTTTGAATTTTTTTGTTAAAGTTTTTTCGTGTACTATATCTCTGCAACTGCTTCACCCAATACCTTGATACTTCACATGGGTGTTTATCATTCATTGTCGCACCTGCTTGCGGAAAGCGCGTCCTGTGCCCAATGTCAAGGTCAAATTACTTTGAATGTTTTTGTTAAAGTTTTTTCGTGTACTATATCTCTGCAACTGCTTCACCAATACCTTGATACTTCACATGGGTGTTTATCATCATTGTCGCACCTGCTTGGCTGGAAGCGCGATCCTGTGCCCATGTCAAGGTCAAATTACTTTGAATTTTTTTGTTAAGATTTTTCATGTACTATATCTCTGCAAACTGCTTCATCCAATACCTTGATACTTCACATGGGTGTTTATCATCATTGTCGCACCTGCTTGCGGAAAGCGCGATCCTGTGCCCAATGTCAAGGTCAAATTACTTTGTAATTTTTTTGTTAAAGTTTTTTCGTGTACTATATCTCTGCAACTGCTTCACCCAATACCTTGATACTTCACATGGGTGTTATCATCATTGTCGCACCTGCTTGCGGAAAGCGCGATCCTGTGCCAATGTCAGGTCAAATTACTTTGAATTTTTTTGTTAAAGTTTTTTCGTGTACTATATCTCTGCAACTGCTTCACCCAATACCTGATACTTCACATGGGTGTTTATCATCATTGTCGCACCTGCTTGCGGAAAGCGCGATCCTGTGCCCAATGTCAAGGTCAAATTACTTTGAATGTTTTTGTTAAAGTTTTTTTCTTGTGTACTATATCTCTGCAACTGCTTCACCCAATACCTTGATACTTCACATGGGTGTTTATCATCATTGTCGCACCTGCTTGCGGAAAGCGCGATCCTGTGCCCAATGTCAAGGTCAAATTACTTTGAATTTTTTTGTTAAAGATTTTTCATGTACTATATCTCTGCAACTGCTTCATCCAATACCTTGATACTTCACATGGGTGTTTATCATCATTGTCGCACTGCTTGCGGAAAGCGCGATCCTGTGCCCAATGTCAAGGTCAAATTACTTTGAATTTTTTTGTTAAAGTAGTGTGTACTATATCTCTGCAATGCTTCACCCAATACCTTGATACTTCACATGTTTATCATCATTGTCGCACCTGCTTGCGGAGCGCGATCCTGTGCCCAATGTCAAGGTCAAATTACTTTGAATTTTTTTGTTAAAGTTTTTTTGTGTACTATATCTCTGCAACTGCTTCACCCAATACCTTGATACTTCACATGGGTGTTTATCATCATTGTTGCACCTGCTTGCGGAAAGCGCGATCCTGTACCCAATGTCAAGGTCAAATTACTTTGAATTTTTTTGTTAAAGTTTTTTTGTTTTTTCGTGTACTATATCTCTGCAACTGCTTCACCCAATACCTTGATACTTCATGGGTGTTTATCATCATTGTCGCACTGCTTGCGGAAAGCGCGATCCTGTGCCCTATGTCAAGTTCAAATTACTTTGAATTTTTTTGTTAAAGTTTTTTCGTGTACTATATCTCTGCAACTGCTTCACCCAATACCTTGATACTTCACATGGGTGTTTATCATCATTGTCACACCTGCTTGCGGCAAGCGCGATATCGTCGGCATTTTAGCATACGTCCGTCCGTTCGTCCGTGTGTCCGGTTAAAGTTTTTTGGTTAAGTTTTTCCATCTACTATATCTATTTTTTTAGTGTCCATGCCTCGCCCCAAGGCGCGACATGCAGGCCACGGCCATCTAGTCTACAAAAAGTGGGTATAATTATGTTATCCAAGTGTCTATGCTTGGAAAAAACCTGGCCTTCGTGGCTTTGCCTCGTTTCTTGTTTTTAACTTGACCCATTTTTTCCGCGCAGTCGACTTAGCCATTTTCAATGTTAAGTTTTCGCGTTTACAATGTTAAGTTTTCGTGTTTAAGTCCATTTCTTTGCTACTGTACCACCTAGGACCACCAAACTTTCACAGCTTCATAACCAAGGGGTGCCTACCACATACAACTATCCAACATGTGACCATTTGTTTACCTTCACCTATTATTTCTACGTAATTGACTTAGCCATTTTCAACGTTAACTTTTTAACGTACGTCTGGTTAAATTTTTTGCTTAAAACTTTTTCGTTATACTATATCTGCAACTGCTTCGCCCATTACCTTGTAACTTCACATGGGTGTTTATCATCGTCCATATTTTCATTCTAACCCCCAACCGTGCGGCCCCTGTTCGCAATGTCAAGGTCAAATTACTTTGAATTTATTTGTTAACGTTTTTTTGTGTACTATATCTCTGCAACTGCTTCACCCATTACCTTCATACTTCACATGGGTGTTTATCATCATTGTCGCACCCGCTTGCGGAAAGCGCGATATCGTCGGCATTTTGGCATACGTCCGTCCGTCCGTACGTCCGTGTGTCCGGTTAATGTTTTTTCGTTAAAGTTTTTCCATCTACTATATCTATTTTTTTAGTGTCCATGCCTCGCCCCAAGGCGCGACATGCAGGCCACGGCCATCTAGTCTACAAAAAGTGGGTATAATTATGTTATCCAAGTGTCCATGCTTGGAAAAAACTTGGCCTTCGTGGCTTTGCCTCGTTTCTTGTTTTTAACTTGACCCATTTTTTCCACGCAGTCGATTTAGCCATTTTCAATGTTAAGTTTTCGCGTTTTCAGTGTTAAGTTTTCGTGTTTAAGTCCATTTCTTTGGTACTGTACCACCTAGGACCACCAAACTTTCACAGCTTCATAATCAAGGGGTGCCCACCACATATTACTATCCAACATGTTACTTTTTTTTTAACTTGACCCATTTTTTCCGCGCAGTCGACTTGGCCATTTTCAATGTTAAGTTTTCGCGTTTACAATGTTAAGTTTTCGTGTTTAAGTCCATTTCTTTGCTACTGTACCACCTAGGACCACGAAACTTTCACAGCTTCATAACCAAGGGGTGCCTACCACATACAACTATCCAACATGTGACCATTTGTTTACCTTCACCTATTATTTCTACGTAATTGACTTAGCCATTTTCAACGTTAACTTTTTAACGTACGTCTGGTTAAATTTTTTGCTTAAAACTTTTTCGTTATACTATATCTGCAACTGCTTCGCCCATTACCTTGAAACTTCACATGGGTGTTTATCATCGTCCATATTTTCATTCTAACCCCCAACCGTGCGGCCCCTGTTCGCAATGTCAAGGTCAAATTACTTTGAATTTATTTGTTAACGTTTTTTTGTGTACTATATCTCTGCAACTGCTTCACCCATTACCTTGATACTTCACATGGGTGTTTATCATCATTGTCGCACCCGCTTGCGGAAAGCGCGATATCGTCGGCATTTTGGCATACGTCCGTCCGTCCATACGTCCGTGTGTCCGGTTAATGTTTTTTCGTTAAAGTTTTTCCATCTACTATATCTATTTTTTTAGTGTCCATGCCTCGCCCCAAGGCGCGACATGCAGGCCACGGCCATCTAGTCTACAAAAAGTGGGTATAATTATGTTATCCAAGTGTCCATGCTTGGAAAAAACTTGGCCTTCGTGGCTTTGCCTCGTTTCTTGTTTTTAACTTGACCCATTTTTTCCGCGCAGTCGACTTAGCCATTTTCAATGTTAAGTTTTCGCGTTTACAATGTTAAGTGTTCGTGTTTAAGTCCATTTCTTTGGTACTGTACCACTCCTAGGGACCAACAAACTTTGTTCAGCTTCATAATCAAGGGGTGCCCACCACATGTCACTATCCAACATGTTACTTTTTTAGCCAGGTTTTTTGAAAAAAAATCCAGGCTATTGGATTGGCGAAAGCCGGGCGGGCGGCGGGCGGAGGGCGGGGCGGGCGGGCGGCGTCCACAATCAATGTTAAATTTTCGTGTTTGAGTCCATTTCTTTGTTACTGTACCACTAGGACCACCAACTTTCACAGCTTCATAATCAAGGGGTGCCCACCACATATCACTATCCAACATGTTACCTTTTTTATGAACTTGACCCATTTTTTTTGTTCCGCGCAGTCGACTTAGCCATTTTCAATGTTAAGTTTTCGCGTTTACAATGTTAAAGTTTTCGTGTTTAAGTCCATTTCTTTGGTACTGTACCACCTAGGACCACCAAACTTTCACAGCTTCATAACTAAGGGGTGCCTACCACATACACTATCCAACATGTGACCATTTTTTTTACCTTCACCTATTATTTCTACGTAATTGACTTAGCCATTTTCAACGTTAACTTTTTAACGTACGTCTTGTTAAAGTTTTTTGTTAAAAGTTTTTTGTTATACTATATCTCTGCAACTGCTTCGCCCATTACCTTGAAACTTCACATGGGTGTTTATCATCATCCATATTTTCATTCTACCCCCCCAACTGTGCGGCCTGTGCCCAATGTCAAGGTCAAATTACTTTGAATTTTTTGTTTAAAGTTTTTTTGTGTACTATATCTCTGCAACTGCTTCACCCATTACCTTGATACTTCACATTGGGTTGTTTATCATCATTGTTCGCGCCGCTTGCGGGAAAAAGCGCTGATATCGTCGGCATTTTGGCATACGTCCGTCCGTTCCGTCCTTTCCATCCATACGTCCGTGTGTCCGGTTAAAGTTTTTTGGTTAAAGTTTTTCCATCTACTATATCTATTTTTTTAGCGTCCATGCCTCGCCCCAAGGCGCGACATGCAGGCCACAGCCATCTAGTCTACAAAAAGTGGGTATAATTATGTTATCCAAGTGTCTATGCTTGGAAAAAACCTGGCCTTCGTGGCTTTGCCTCGTTTCTTGTTTTTATTTATATCAAGTCTATATATCATTGTTTATCATCACTGAAAATTTCATTGCTCTATGTACTGTATTAGCAAAGATATGGGGTACTGGAATTGTCCAAAAATAAGAAGACAGCAATGTTCGGACAAAATGAGGCACATACCATGCACAGTAAAATGACCACATCTCGAAAAGTATTTGGACCACAATGCTCAAACTTTGGATCTTTCCATTAATATGGCTATAGAACATTTGGTAACAAATTCAGCAAAATCCGAGACGGAAGAGCGTGGGCCTCCTGAAATATTGTGTGATTTGACATGGAATGACCCTATTATGCATGTGATGGTGTCTACGGAGCTTTATAAGAGGCATGAGAAGAGAAACTCATGTTCTGACCAATTTCGTTCTAACGTGTTCCAATTCGTTCTAACTCATTCCAATTTGTTCTAACGCATTCCAATCGTTCTAACAATTTCCATTATTTTGTTCCAACGCATTCAAATTCGTTCTAACGATTTCAATTATTTTGTTCTAACGATTTTAAATTTGTTCTTACTCATTCCAATTCATTCTAATGCATTCAAACTCGTTCTAACAAGTTCAATTATTTTGTTGTAACGCATTCAATTTGAATTCGAATTCGTTCTAACGCATTCCAATTTGTTCTAACGTTTTCAATTATTTTGTTCTAACGCATTCAATTTGAATCCGAATTGGTTCTAATGCATTCAAATTCATTCCAACGCATTCAAATTCAATTTGATTATTGTGTTCTAACAAATTCATTTATTTCATTATAACGCATTACAATTCATTGTAACGCATTCAGATTCGTTATAGCGCATTGCAATTCGTTCTAACCAATTCAATTATTTCATTGTAACGAATTAATAATTTAATTGATTAGAGAAAATTTTAATTTGTGAGAACGTCATAATGAAATTGGTTAGAACGAATTGTAATGCGTTACAACGAATTTGAATGCGTAACAACAAATTGTAATGCGTTAGAACGAAATAAGTGAATTTGTTAGAACGCAATAATCAAATTGAATTTGATTGCGTTACAACGAATTGGAATACGTTAGAACGAAAAAAGATTAAATCGCTAGAACGAATTTTAATGCGTTAGAACGAATTTGAATGCATTAGAACAAATTTGAATTTGTTTGAACAAAATACATGAAATTGAAATCGTTAGAACGAATTTGAATATGTTACAACGAATCGGAATGCGTTAGAACCAATTGAAATGCGTTAGAACGAATTCGAAATTGTTAGAACAAAATAATTGAAATCGTTAGAATGCATTGAAATGCGTTAGAACGAATTAGAATACGTTAGAACAAATTTGAATGCGTTAGAACGAAATAAGTGAAATCGTTAGAACGAATTTGAATGCATTAGAACAAAATAATTGAAATTGTTTGAACGAATTTTAATGCGTTATAACGAATTGGAATGCAGAATAATCAAATTGGTCAGAACATTTGTTTCTCCTCTTTTGTCCCTTATAAAGCTCTGTAGGTGTCCAATGAAATTGTGTGGGTGGCAGGTGGGAGCATGTGATGGGTAATTTAACGGTAGGGGTTCCTCCTTATAGGAATCACGATTTGCCTGGTTTGGCCCTCAGGTACGTTTTTATCTTTGGCTCTTTTGTTACCTGGGAGTTTAATTGGGTTATTGCCCATTATAAAAGTAGTAAGATTATTACTGAACCTACTGTTTTTGGGAGTGGGTCAAGTGATTCTGGTGTGGCGAGGACCTGGTATCAGATCAGGATTAATCTGATTTCAGGGCTGAATATATAGTTTTTTTATTGTAAATATTCAGTTCTGATTTTGGTATTTTCCCCCCATTTGTACATGTACTGGAACATGTACGTGTACTTGTACAGGTAATATATGGGATTTAGTAATAAACCCATTGACCCGGCCTTAAATGACCTTAGCTGTTGATAGGCCGTTAAACCCCAACAAACAAACAAACTAATCAAATTGTAATAAAAAAAATGTTATTTTTAGCCCGGTTTTTATCCCATTAGCGAAAATGTGATACATGTATAGGGATGCAAACGTTGTCCTTCTGTCCGTCCGTGCACCTGTCCGTCACATCTTCCATTCTGCGATAATGTTTTTAGCGCATGACCGATTGGCTTCAAACATCATGTACATTTTTATTATCATTGATATTTTCATTCCCCACCCCATTCATGGTCCCCGTGCCTAAGGTCAAATAACCTACTCACTAGATTTTCACATTCAGTGATGCGTGTGCGTTTCCCCATTCTCCTATAATTTCTATTGGCTTCAACCTTCATGTGCATATTTATTATCATCCAAATATTCTTTCTCCACCCCACCCATGCTTCCTCGTGCCCAATGTCAAGATCAACTTTGAAATTTCATATTCACTAGATTTATTCACTAGATTTTCACATTCAGTAGATGCGTCCGCGTTTCTCCATTCTCCTATAACCTCTTTAGTGTATGACCTATTAGCTTCAAACTTCATGTACATGTTTATTATCATCCATATATTCATTCCCCATGCATTTCATTCACACGCATGTTTCTCATCATTCATATTTTCATTATCCCCCCACCTACCCATGCACTCCTTGCCCCAAAGTCAAGGTCAAATAACTAAAATTCACATTCAGTAGATGCGTGTGCATTACTCCATTCCAGTGTATAACAACTTTACTGTATGAGTGATTGGCTTGGAACTTCATGCACATGCTTCTCATCATTGATACGTCCAAGGTCACATTCAATTATAGATGCATGCACTTTTTACCATTCTCCTATAGCTTCTTGACTGTATGAGCGATTGGCTTAAAATGGAATGCGCATGTTTATGATCCAACCGCTACAACGATGGAATACATGCCGTTAGCGGCGTTCTTGTTTTAAAAATATCCTGGCTATTGAATTGGCAAAAGCAGACAGGTAGGCAGGCAGGCGCAGTCAGGCGGGCACTGTGCTGACATAATAAAGTTTATATTGAAAAATGTAAGCATTTTGTAGGTGAGAAACGAGTTGTGCACTTGGCTGGGACAGACAACGATGGATTAAATGCCGATTTTAACTCCGGCCACATATTTACCATATGCGGGAAACAGTTCAGCAAAGCTGTAGTGAAGGAGGATAACTTTTGGAACGTCACTGACGGCTGCCGCGCTCGCAAGAACAATGGCAAGGACAAGAAAATCGCGTTGGTTTTATTTTGTTTTATTATTTATTACTGGCAGTACTTTTATGCCTCACCACGATAGTGGAGAGGTCATTTAGTGTACCATTGTATGTCCGGCGCTCGCTCTGGGTCTTAGGTGGTTGGAAGTGTGGCCTAAGACAAAAGAAAACAATGCAACTTATTCCATAACCACTTAACCCTATTGTTTCTTAGGTAGTCATTATTTTGTTTGAAAACAATTGATGTACCATCTTAGATTTATTTTATGTACATGCATATAACGTTCGTAGGACCAGCAACTTTCTCAGAGGACTACCAACTTTTTGAAGTCACTAGTCCTGCGGACTACCTGGTAAAACAAGTTAGTGTTGAACCCTGATCTATGGGGTGTATAGTAGGGGCATCCGTCCGTCCGTCTGCCCGTCACGTTCGTCACAAGGTTAAAGTTTTTGTAAGACCTTGTATCTCCAATCGTATTAGGCCTACAGCCACTATACTTGCACACTATCATGAGCCAGTGATGTGCACCACAACCCACTGTGAATCAAATGACATTTGTGTGACCTTGACCCAAAATTTGCATAATTCATATAGTTATTTCCCTTGGTTAAAGTTTGTGTAAAGCTTGTATCTTCAATAGTATTGGGCCTACAGTCACCATACTTGCACACTATCATGAGTCGGTGATGTGCACCACACCCCACTGTGAATCAAATTAACTGTTTGTGACCTTGACCTACAATTGGCATAATATTAAGTACATAGTTATTTCCCTTGGTTAAAGTTTGTGTAAAGCTTCTATCTCCAATAGTATTGGGCCTACAGTCACCATACTTGCACACTATCATGAGTCGGTGATGTGCACCACAACCCACTGTGAATCAAATTAACTGTTTGTGACCTTGACCTACAATTGGCATATTATTAAGTACATAGTTATTTCCCTTGGTTAAAGTTTGTGTAAAGCTTGTATCTCCAATAGTATTGGGCCTACAGTCACCATACTTGCACACTATCATGAGTCAGTGATGTGCACCACAACCCACTGTGAATCAAATTAACTGTTTGTGACATTGACCTACAATTGGCACAATATTAAGTACATAGTTATTTCCCTTGGTTAAAGGTTTTTAAGAGCTTGTATCTACAATAGTTTTAGGCATACAGCCACAATACTTGTACACTATCATGAGCCAGTGATGTGCACCACACCCCACTGTGAATCAAATTAACTGTTTGTGACCTTGACCTACAATTGGCACAATATTAAGTACATACGGTAGTTATTTCCCTTGGTTAAAGGTTTTTAAGAGCTTGTATCTACAATAGTTTTAGGCCTACAGCCACAATACTTGCACACTATCATGAGCCAGTGGTATTCACCGCAACCCACTGTGAATCAAATGACATTTATGCTACAATTGCAATATTTACATAGTTATTTCCCTTGGTTAGTGATTTTGTTATGCCCCCACCACCGAATTGTGAAGGGGGGTGGTATAGTGTTACCGGCGTCCGTACGTCCCGTCCCGTACGTACCGTCCCGTACGTACATCCATACGTCCCACTCATGTAAATATCTCCTAATTTCTGTTTAGGTGTAGCATGCCCATATGTCTGCCCCCATAGAAATTTACGTGACATAATAGCCTATCTCAAAGGAGATAACATATACAAATGAGTTAACCTTGGTGGCCATTGTGAAATCCAATATGGCCTCCATAACGTAAGTTTTGACTAGTCCCCAAAAAATCTGATGACAGTATTATATTCACCATAACACCCCTGAGCTTGAAAATGAAATATATTGCAGACCAGATACCAAAGCGAAAATTGTGCAGCGAGCATTATCCAAACTGGGCGATATCGGCTATAATGTCCTCTGGAAGAACTGCGAACATTTTGCTAGCTGGTGTCGCTATGGCTCGGAATGGAGTGAACAGGTACATGTATATATCTATAGCTAACGTAGCATACAGTATGGCACCAAGTGGGTGGGGTAATGGGTGGGGTTAATGGGATTTTTTCAATGGGCATTATATTTGGTAACAGGTCCAATTCTTCCACCTGTGGTAAATATGGGCTAAACGACCGTAATCACCCTAAATATTCGGCCACCATTTATTTGGCGAAACCAACACAATATATGGTTTCCCCACAACAATGAGCATGCCAATATTTAGGGTTAGTATGGCAGTACTGGTTTCATCACAATAACAATGTATTCGGACACAATTTGTCTTGGGGCCCACAGCAAATTGTGTCCGAATATTTAGGGTTATTACGGTACCTGACAACATTTGTGACTAATGCAGTACCAGGTCAGCTTGCACGCGTACCTGATGAGGGCCTAAGCTGCTATATCAATACATTGTGCTGCTCGCAATAATAGTTGCTTCAATACACGTTTGCCGCATCTTGATGTCGCATTGTTCGACATCGAACGTGGGTTAGGGTTTGAAGTCCAAATTGCATTTTAACTGCTTCTATCAACTTCAATGTACAACTATTTGAGTGGATGTCTGTAATGTGTTATTACGATATTAACACTAGATTAAACGAGACACTGTTCAAAGTTTTCAGATAACTTGTTCTTGACAGAGATAATCAAAGTACTCAAGTACTGAAAATATGCATTGTCAGCAAAATAGAAACAGCTGACTGTATGCACGCGATCATGATGAATTACAAGCAACTGTGTAATGGGTTTGGAAGAGACTATAGGTGGGTGATTCGGATATGTTCATTGTACAGACCAGTTATTTATATGTATTTTGAGATATTATTTTAAAGGTACATGCCCACCCAGTAGGCACAAACTGTTCTTTATAGGAATTAAATAAGTGTATAATTATGTAACTATTCCACCAGTTCTAAACAAATACGAGTGCCCGCTATACAGACATAATCATTTAGTAATATTTATTTTACTGATCGTGACTAGCGGTGGTATCAGGCTATTTTCATATGCAAATGAAGAATTATATTTTTTAATTATTTATACTAATTAAATGTGTCGCCTGAAGAATAATATATTCGACAGATTATAAAGTATGGCCATTGCACATCCAAAAATAAATACAGAGAATAAATAGTCATGTCTGTTAACATTTTAAGGAAACACGGTTATCACCCCTAATATCAGTGGACATTTTTGGCTCTATATAAAACGTATAATAATGCCAATCAATACGTGGAGCAATGGTGAACGAACATTTGTTTTGCCAGAAAATGTCTCAGATGATGTCTCTGATATAAAGAACATTTTGTGCCTACTGTGTGAGCATGTACCTTTAAAGTCACCACATGGTCTTTATCAAAATAGTTAGAAACTGTATTGGCAGTCCTATGTGACGTCAGTATTTGTTTTGAAAATTGTGTCCTCTTTTGATGTCATTTACAGAAAATATGATTATCACAGTTTCTGTAAATGAGCTTCTTTGCAAAATCACACATGTTCTTAGATACAAAATCACATGGCGTGTCTCATTTTATGCCCCCCCCCCCCCCCCCCCCCCCCCCGCCCCGCCCCCCGCCGCCACCGAATGGTGAGGGGGGCATATATTGTTATCGGCGTCCTTACGTTCCGTCCGTCCATGTACATGTTACATGTATATACTTACCGAAACCTTAATGCTCGGGTAAATGTCTTATAATTTCTGTTTCCTTACTCGGTTTTGCTTGATATTTCACACGCACACACACATTGCTTTAATGGTCCTCTACCGCCTTGCGAAAAATTCACGATCGTCCCGCCCCTGCTAAGCCCAGGGTCAAGGTCACATACTTGCTGCATTTGAAACCTTAATGCTCGGGTAAATGTATGTACATGTAATTTCTGTTTCCGTTCACGGATCTGCTTGAAATTTCACACACGCATTGCTTTAATGATCCTCTACCACCCTGTGAAAAATCCACAATCGTCCCGCCCCCACATTTCTAGTATGTTTGCAAGTTGCTCCAAGTAAAAGCTTTGACATTTTCACATATCGCCATGACATCATGTGATGTAAATTTGTATAAATATTGTCGAATATACATGTAAGTCCGATACGTACTACGAGGGACGTTCATAAAGTTTGTTCACCTGACCTATGGTCTGCATAGTGCTTGTAGTATCAAAATAAAAATCATGTTTGCATTGTTGGTGGATATTGTAGTGAGTAAACAAAAACATATGAACCAAATACATTAACAAATTATTTTCATCCCAAAACAGGATATGTGACTCCAACGGTAAATATTGATATCTTAACGATCCCGAAAATGATGCGTGTCACAGGAAATTACGTCAGCAAAACGGAACCTCTTGTTTTAAATATAGCTTTACAAGTATTGCAACATTTGATGATTACATGTAATAATTGACGAAAGCGTCGCAATATGTGATTAATTTAACCGTTTCACCCCTAAGTAACTGGAACAAATTTTGATATGTTAGGTTTGCACCAATGCAACCGTCACAAAATTTCTTATAATTGTATCCCCCGGACTCTTCTTGTCCGGAGCATAACTCGAACACCCTTTGGAATATTTTCATGAAACTTCACACATGCATAGACCACGACCCGAAGGTGTGTCGCGCACAAGAATGACAACTCTTGCATAGCTAATTTTTTAGTTATCTCCCTTTTTTAGCCAGGTTTTTTGACAAAAAATCCAGGCTATTGGATTGGCGAAAGCCGGGCGGCCAGCGGGCGGGCGGGCGGCGTCCACAATCAATGTTAAGTTTTCGTGTTTGAGTCCATTTCTTTGTTACTGTACCACCTAGGACCACCAAACTCTCACAGCTTCATAATCAAGGGGTGCCCACCACATCATCACTGTCCAACATGGTTACATTTTTATTGACCCCCGCCACCGTAATGGTGAGGGGGGGGCATATAGTACCGCGACCGGTTACCGGTACTCCGTCAAGTAACCGGGTAACGAACGTCCCGAAACCTTAACGCTGGGTAAATGGCTTATAATTTCTGTTTCCTTGCTCGGATCTGCTTCACATTTCACACACGCATTGCTCCATGGTTGTCTATCCGCCCTGTGACAAATCCACATTTGTCCCGCCCCCGCTAAGCCCAGGGTCAAGGTCACAGACTTGGTGCGTTTCGAAACCAAAATTAACGCTGGGTAAATGGCTTATAATTTTCTGTTTCCTTGCTCGGATCTGCTTCATATTTCACACACACATTGCTTCCAATGGTCCCTCTACTGCCCTGTGACAAATCCACATTTGTCCCGCCCCCGCTAAGCCCAGGGTCAAGGTCACAGACTTGGTGCTTTCGAAACCTTAACGCTGGGTAAATGGCTTATAATTTCTGTTTCCTTGCTCGGATCTGCTTCACATTTCACACACGCATTGCTCCAATGGTCCTCTACCGCCCTGTGACAAATCCACATTCGTCCCGCCCCCGCTAAGCCCAGGGTCAAGTCACAGACTTGGTGCTTTCGAAACCTTAACGCTGGTAAATGGCTTATAATTTCTGTTTCCTTGCTCGGATCTGCTTCACATTTCACACACGCATTGCTCCAATGGTCCTCTACCGCCCTGTGACAAATCCACATTCGTCCCGCCCCCGCTAAGCCCAGGGTCAAGGTCACAGACTTGGTGCTTTCGAAACCTTAACGCTGGGTAAATGGCTTATAATTTCTGTTTCCTTGCTCGGATCTGCTTCACATTTCACACACGCATTGCTCCAATGGTTGTCTACCGCCCTGTGACAAATCCACATTTGTCCCGCCCCCGCTAAGCCCAGGGTCAAGGTCACAGACTTGGTGCGTTCGAAACCTTAACGCTGGGTAAATGGCTTATAATTTCTGTTTCCTTGCTCGGATCTGCTTCATATTTCACACACGCATTGCTCCAATGGTCCTCTACTGCCCTGTGACAAATCCACATTCGTTCCGCCCCCGCTAAGCCCAGGGTCAAGGTCACAGACTTGGTGCTTTCGAAACCTTAACGCTGGGTAAATGGCTTATAATTTCTGTTTCCTTGCTCGGATCTGCTTCACATTTCACACACGCATTGCTCCAATGGTCCTCTACTGCGCTGTGACAAATCCACATTCGTCCCGCCCCCGCTAAGCCCAGGGTCAAGGTCACAGATTTGGTGCTTTCGAAACCTTAACGCTGGGTAAATGGCTTATAATTTCTGTTTCCTTGCTAGGATCTGCTTCACATTTCACACACGCATTGCTCCAATGGTACTCTACCGCCCTGTGACAAATCCACATTCGTCCCGCCCCCGCTAAGCCCAGGGTCAAGGTCACAGACTTGGTGCTTTCGAAACCTTAACGCTGGGTAAATGGCTTATTATGCCCCCGCCACCGAATGGTGAGGGGGACATATAGTGTTACCGGCGTCCGTACGTACGTACGTACGTACGTACAGTGCAGTCTCCGTTTTTGTTCCACCATAGACAACACTTCCAAACTCAACGCGAACGCAACGCGAACGCAACGGTTTGCTGTAGCGTTGTATACGTTGTTTAAACGTATACTACGGTTCGTACACGTGTAATACACATTGTCAAACCGTTTAGTTTAAAAGCGTTGTATACGTTGTTTAAACGTATAATACGGTTCGTACACGTGTAATACACATTGTCAAACCGTTTAGTTTTAAAGCGTGTAATACGTTTAGCTTCAAGGCGTATAACACGCTTTGGCGTATACATATGTAGCGAGGTGAAAGAGTTGAAACGTGTACAACGCTTTACCTGAAGCGTGTAGCGTATATGAAAGCGTTGAAACGTGTACAACGGTTACCCGTTTTAACACAAAATACCTGTTCGGAACCCCGATCTCTTCGAGGCGTCCTTGTTTCGTCCCTTTTAAAATATCGCGAATACATACCCTCAGATCGAGTTCAAAGTACATCGGCGGTGTGATTTAGCACTTCAATTGATCCCTAATCCCTGATGACTAATGAGTCACGCTTTTAACACGACAGATGTACCTTGTCGTTTATCAAAATGTTTGAGAATTGTAGATCACGTGAGCCGGCTCATCAGGATCTGCGGCATTTCCTATGTACATTTTATATACACAAAAAATGGACGCCTAATACAGCGTAATGTAACAGTTCCTAACTTAATATGGAATAGCCCGGGCCGATAGTCCGTGTCAGTTAATTGGGGTGAAATATTACGAAACACAGATAAACACAGTGCATGGTTTCTTTATTTTATTTTAACATCATCAGAAATGGCGAGTCTAGGAACTCTCGTATTATCTTTACGCCGAAGCCTGTCTATTTCAGTCACTAATCCGCTATACACCTGTCCCACGCGTGTGTTAAGATTAATCGATATTTGGAGAAACTGAATACACAGCGAGCTGCACACTGGTTTAACACGATATGGCCCGCGGATATGTGTCATAAATTACTTGTTGGTCAAAACCGGTAAATTTACAAGGTTTATAGCGAAATAGCAGCCGACTGGCAATTTTTTTCTCGGACCGATTTTTAAGACTAGTTTTCAAATTCTCAATCGGTCTGAGAGTTCAAAAATCGGTCCAGAACGGAAAACTGAAAATGTTAGAAGCCCTGCAGTGAGTCTAGAAGTTATATACACACACGAAGAACGATCAGAGCATGCGCATTCTACGCGATACAAGGTTGGCATACCAAAACGTGTAATGCGTTAAAACCCGTGGAAACGTGTTATACGTATAACACGGTTTATCTGTACGGTGCTGTGTACATGTAGATGCGTGTAACCGTTCGTCAACGAAAGCGTTAAATCGTTTAAAGGGTTTACCTTAGCGTTGTATACGCTTACAACCGTTGTAGACGTTTACAACCGTTGTACACGGATTACACGCTTTTGAAACTCAATACGTTGTTTACAACCGTTGTATACGTTTACAACCTTGTTGTACAACGGATTACACGCTTTTGAAACTCAATGCGTTGAACACGGTTTGTTCGACTTTCGCGCATGCGCAAGAGTGGGGAAACGCAACGCATGGCCGAAAACGTATTACACGTAGACGACACACGGTTTGAAACGCAACTAACGGAAACTCCACGGATACGCAACGCACAACACTTTGTACACGTATAAACCCGGAACATTTTGACAGAAACAACTGTATGTACGTACGTCCCGAAACCTTAACGCTGGGTAAATGGCTTATAATTTCTGTTTCCTTGCTCGGATCTGCTTCACATTTCACACACGCATTGCTCCAATGGTTGTCTACCGCCCTGTGACAAATCCACATTTGTCCCGCCCCCGCTAAGCCCAGGGTCAAGGTCACAGACTTGGTGCGTTCGAAACCTTAACGCTGGGTAAATGGCTTATAATTTCTGTTTCCTTGCTCGGATCTGCTTCACATTTCACACACGCATTGCTCCAATGTCCTCTACCGCCCTGTGACAAATCCACATTCGTCCCGCCCCGCTAAGCCCAGGGTCAAGGTCACAGACTTGGTGCTTTCAAAACCTTAACGCTGGGTAAATGGCTTATAATTTCTGTTTCCTTGCTCGGATCTGTTACATTTCACACATTTGCATTGCTCCAATGGTCCTCTACCGCCCTGTGACAAATCCATTCGTCCCACCCCGATAAGCCCAGGGTCAATGGTCACAGCTTGGTGCTTTCGAAACCTTAAACGCTGGGTAAATGGCTTATAATTTCTGTTTCCTTGCTCGGATCTGTTCACATTTCACACGCATGCTCCAATGGTCCTCTACCGCCCTGTGACAAATCCACATTCGTCCCGCCCCCCTAAGCCCAGGGTCAAGGTCACAGACTTGGTGCTTTCGAAACCTAACGTGGGTAAATGGCTTATAACTTAACGACGCTGGTAAATTGGGTTATAATTTCTCTTTCCTTGCTCGGATCTGCTTCACATTTCACACACGCATTGCTCCAATGGTCCTCTACCGCCCTGTGAAAAATCAACATTTGTCCCGCCCCCGCTAAGCCCAGGGTCAAGGTCACAGACTTGGTGCTTTCGAAACCGTTAACGATCGGGTGGAAAAATGCTGATAATCACAATATGCGTTCGTGGTAAATGGCTTAATAACAAAATTCCTCGTTTTCTTTGGCTGCCAGCGGGGGCATTCGTGTGCCGACAGGCCACATTTCTAGTTTTTTTAACTTCACCCATTTTTTCCGCGCAGTCGACTTAGCCATTTTCAATGTTAAGTTTTCGTGTTTGAGTCCATTTCTTTGTTACTGTACGTACCACCTAGGACCACCAAACTTTCACAGCTTCATAATCAAGGGGTGCCCACCACATATCACTATCCAACATGTTACTTTTTTTTTTAACTTGACCCATTTTTTCCGCGCAGTCGACTTAGCCATTTTCAATGTTAAGTTTTCGCATTTACAATGTTAAGTTTTCATGTTTAAATCCATTTCTTTGGTACTGTACCACCTAGGACCACCAAACTTTCACAGCTTCATAATCAAGGGGTGCCCACCACATATCACTATCCAACATGTTACTTTTTTTTGAACTTGACCCATTTTTTCCGCGCAGTCGACTTAGCCATTTTCAATGTTAAGTTTTCGCGTTTACAATGTTAAGTTTTTGTGTTTAAGTCCATTTCTTTGTTACTGTACAACCTAGGACCACCAAACTTTCACAGCTTCATAATCAAGGGGTGCCCACCACATATCACTATCCAACATGTTACTTTTTTAGCCAGGTTTTTTTAAAAACAATCCAGGCTATTGGATTGGCGAAAGCCGGGCGGGCGGCGGCGCGGCGGGGGGCGGGCGGGCGGGCGGGCGGGCGGGCGGCGTCCACAATCAATGTTAAGTTTTCGTGTTTGAGTCCATTTCTTTGTTACTGTACCACCTAGGACCACCAAACTTTCACAGCTTCATAATCAAGGGGTGCCCACCACATATCACTATCCAACATGTTACTTTTTTTTTAACTTCACCCATTTTTTCCGCATAGTCGACTTAGCCATTTTCAATGTTAAGTTTTCGCGTTTACAATGTTAAGTTTTCGTGTTTAAGTCCATTTCTTTGGTACTGTACCACCTAGGACCACCAAACTTTCACAGCTTCATAACCAAGGGGTGCCTACCACATACAACTATCCAACATGTGACCATTTGTTTACCTTCACCTATTATTTCCACGTAATTGACTTAGCCATTTTCAACGTTAACTTTTTAACGTACGTCTGGTTAGTGTTTTTTTGGTTAAAATACTTTTTCGTTATACTATATCTCTGCAACTGCTTCGCCCATTACCTTGAAACTTCACATGGGTGTTTATCATCATCCATATTTTCATTCTAACCCCCAACCGTGCGGCCCCTGTGCCCAATGTCAAGGTCAAATTACTTTGAATTTTTTTGTTAAAGTTTTTTTCGTGTACTATATCTCTGCAACTGCTTCACCCAATACCTTGATACTTCACATGGGTGTTTATCATCATTGTTTGCACCTGCTTGCGGAAAGCGCGATCCTGTGCCCAATGTCAAGGTCAATATTACTTTGAATTTTTTTGTTAAAGTTTTTTTTTTTTCGTGTACTATATCTCTGCAACTACTTCACCCAATACCTTGATACTTCACATGGGTGTTTATCATCATTGTTGCACCTGCTTGCGGAAAGCGCGATCCTGTGCCCAATGTCAAGGTCAAATTACTTTGAATTTTTTTGTTAAAGTTTTTTTGTGTACTATATCTCTGCAACTGCTTCACCCAATACCTTGATACTTCACATGGGTGTTTATCATCATTGTCGCACCTGCTTGCGGAAAGCGCAATCCTGTGCCCAATGTCAAGGTCAAATTACTTTGAATTTTTTTGTTAAAGTTTTTTACGTGTACTATATCTCTGCAACTGCTTCACCCAATACCTGATACTTCACATGGGTGTTTATCATCATTGTCGCACTGCTTGCGGATAAGCGCGATCCTGTGCCCTATGTCAACAGTTCAAATTACTTTGAATTTTTTTTATTTTTGTTTAAAGTTTTTTTTGGTTGTAACTATATCTCTGCAACTGCTTCACCCCACTACCTTGATACTTCAAATGGGTGCTTATCATCATTGTCACACCTGCTTGCGGAAAGCGCGATATCGTCAGCATTTTGGCATCCGTCCGTGTGTCCGGTTAAAGTTTTTTGGTTAAAGTTTTTCCATCTACTATATCTATTTTTTTAGTGTCCATGCCTCGCCCCAAGGCGCGACATGCAGGCCACGGCCATCTAGTCTACAAAAAGTGGGTATAATTATGTTATCCAAGTGTCTATGCTTGGAAAAAACCTGGCCTTCGTGGCTTTGCCTCGTTTCTTGTTTTACCATTAATTGACGTAGCCATTTTCAACGTTAACTTTTTAACGTACGTCTGGTTAAATCTTTTGGTTAAAACTTTTTCGTTATACTATATCTCTGCAACTGCTTCGCCCATTACCTTGAAACTTCACATGGTGTTTATCATCGTCCATATTTTCATTCTAACCCCCAACCGTGCGGCCCCTGTGCGCAATGTCAAGGTCAAATTACTTTGAATTTATTTGTTAAAGTTTTTTCGTGTACAATATCTGTGCAACTGCTTCACCCATTACCTTCATACTTCACATGGGTGTTTATCATCATTGTCGCACCCGCTTGCGGAAAGCGCGATATCGTCGGCATTTTCGCATACGTCCGTCCGTCCGTCCGTCCGTCCGTCCGGTTAAAGTTTTTTCGTTAAAGTTTTTCCATCTACTATATCTATTTTTTTAGTGTCCATGCCTCGCCCCAAGGCGCGACATGCAGGCCACGGCCATCTAGTCTACAAAAAGTGGGTATAATTATGTTATCCAAGTGTCCATGCTTGGAAAAAACTTGGCCTTCGTGGCTTTGCCTCGTTTCTTGTTTTTAACTTCACCCATTTTTTCCGCGTAGTCGACTTAGCCATTTTCAATGTTAAGTTTTCGTGTTTGAGTCCATTTCTTTGTTACTGTACCACCTAGGACCACCAAACTTTCACAGCTTCATAACCAAGGGGTGCCTACCACATACAACTATCCAACATGTGACCATTTTTTTACCTTCACCTATTATTTCTACGTAATTGACTTAGCCATTTTCAACATTAACTTTTTAACGTACGTCTGTTTTTTTGCTTAAAACTTGTTCCTTATACTATATCTCTGCAACTGCTTCGCCCATTACCTTGAAACTTCACATGGGTGTTTATCATCATCTATATTTTCATTCTACCCCCCAACCGTGCTGCCCCTGTGCCCAATGTCAAGGTCAAATTACTTTGAATTATTTTGTTAAAGTTTTTTTGAGTACTATATCTCTGCAACTGCTTCACCAAATACCTTCATACTTCACATGGGTGTTTATCATCATTGTCGCACCCGCTTGCGGAAAGCGCGATATCGTCGGCATTTTGGCATACTTCCGTCCGTACGTCCGTGTGTCCGGTTAAAGTTTTTTCGTTAAAGTTTTTCCATCTACTATATCTATTTTTTTAGTGTCCATGCGACATGCAGGCCACGGCCATCTAGTCTACAAAAAGTATGTATAATTATGTTATCCAAGTGTCTATGCTTGGAAAAAACCTGGCCTTCGTGGCTTTGCCTCGTTTCTTGTTGTTTCTCGCACTGATTTCGTGTCCGGAGCATAACTCCACCACCCTTTGGAATATTTTCATGAAACTTCACACATGCATAGTCCACGACCCGAAGGTGTGTCACGCACAAGAATGACAACTCTTGCATAGCTAATTTTTTAGTTATCTCCCTTTTTTGTTTCGCGCACTGATTGACCATAACTCGACCAACCTTTGGAATATTTTTATGAAACTTAACACATTCAATTAGACCACGAACTGAAGGTGTGTCGTTCACAAGAATGACAACTCTTGCATAGCTAATTTTTTAGTTATCTCCCTTTTTTGTTTTCACTCACTGATTTCCTGTCCGGAGCATAACTCGACCACCCTTTGGAATATTTTCATGAAACTTCACACATGCATAGACCACTACCCGGAGGTGTGTCGCACACAAGAATGACAACTCTTGCGTAGCTAATTTTTGAGTTATCTCCCTTTTTTGTTTTGCACACTCTACAAACTGGACAATAATGCATGAAGACCTGTTTTCTCGTCTGCTCTGTACACGTTTTCTCGTGTGCTCTGTACACCTTACCTGAGAGAGAACAATAGAGACTGGGAGAACCATGTGCTAGCATGGGCTAGCATGTGCAAATGTCCAGTGCTTGACCACTGTTGACCAGGTAATTTATACCTGTAAATTACTACATTGGATATTACATTGAAAATATTGTGGCATTATGTGGACCTGTGCAGATATATGTAGATAAATATAGGACTATTAAAAAAAAATTCTGGGCTCCAGTAGCAAGCATTATTATTTTTTTCCATTTTTTTTCCATTTTTTTTTTTTTCATTTTTTTTTTTCAAATTATTTTTCCATTTTTGTCTAGTAGCATGAGGTCGTAAGTGCTATATACAGACTATTCACCTGTGCATGTGCTAGCATGTGCAACTGACCACTGACCACTTACAGGTAATTTATACAGGTAAATGATTATATTACATTTCCGTAAACTGTGTTGAAAATATTGTGGCAATATGTGGACCTGTGTATATATGATATGTAGATAAATATAGGACTATTAAAAAACATTCTGGGCTCCAGTAGGGAGCATTATTCTTTTATTTTTTTTAAATTTAATTTTTTTTTTCCATTTTTATTTTACATTCTTTTTCAATTTTTTAGCTGACCACTAACTTATTACAGGTAATTTATACAGGTACATTATTACATTTCCGTAAACTGTGTTGACAATATTGTGGCAGTATGTGGACCTGTGCAGATATATGTAGATAAATATAGGACTATTAACAAAAATTCTGGGCTCCAGTAGCGAGCATTATTATTATTTTTTTTTTTTTGTATATTACATTTCCGTAAACTGTGTTGAAAATATTGTGGCATTATGTGGACCTGTGCAGATATATGTAGATAAATATAGGACTATTAAAAAAAAATTCTGGGCTCCATTTTTTTTTTCTTTTTTTTTCTTCAAATTCTTTTTCAATTTTTGTCTAGTAGCATAAGGTCGTAAGTGCTATATACAGACTATTATCATATAATAAAACAATTATTGACTAGTGAGCCATAGAATATAATCTGATATTCTATGGCTCACTAGTCAATAATTGTATAATATGTTCGTGCCAGTGAAAATTGCTTTCGGGCCCAGGCTCGAGGTCAAGGCGGGACAAGGCGAGGCATCTGATTCCGCGGAATTCTTGTTTACTTATCTCCCTTTGTTGTTTCGTGGTCTGATTTTGTATCCAGAGCATAACTCGAACACCCTTTGGAATATTTTTATGCTCCACCACGTCCGTCCGTCCGTCCGTCCGTCCGTCCGTCCGAGTTGACGAGGGTATGCTTGTGCTGCAATTTCTGAGAAAAAAGTATGCTTGTGCTGCAAATTGATCTTGTGTGACTGTCACACAAGAAAATGTGTCTAAATCGTCTAAAAAGTAGCCTGTGTGACTGTTTCAATGTGTCCCAAAAATCGCAGCAGAAGTGTCCCAAAAATCGCAGCAGAAGTAAGTTGGACACTCTCGGTCATTTGGATGCTATTAGGGTTCATGGACATGATGGAGTTTGGACGATACCGCAAATCTTCAACATTGTCTGGTTTACGAATCTGTAGCTCCGAGGATATGAGACGCTTGGATGTATGGTGCCGTGCGTACACTTTTTGAATTGACACAGAAGTAAAATGTGTTGCCACACAAGCAGCATTGTCACACAACTACCCCGCAGTGTGTCCGTCCGTCCGCCCGCCCGCCATTCCGTCCGTCCGTCCGTCCGTCCGTCCGTCACAAAACTTTAACAGTCGGGTAAATGTCTCATAATTTCTTCATCCTTCGACCGATCTGCTTCATATTTCATATACACATTGCTCTGATGGTTCACTACCGCCCTGTGCCAAATCCACGTTCGTCCTGCCCCCGCCAAGCCCAGGGTCAAGGTCACATACTTGGTGCTTCAAAAACTTTAACGCTCGTGTTAATATCTTATAATTTCTGTTTTATTTCACGGATCAGCTTCATATTTCATATACGCATTGCTCTAATGGTCCTCTACCGCCCTGTGCCAAATCCACGTTCGTTCTGCCCCCACCAATCCCAGGGTCAAGGTCACATATTTGGTGCTTCAAAAACTTTAACGCTCAGGTAAATATCTTATAATTTTTATTTCCATTCACGGATCAACTTCATATTTCATATACGCATTGCTCTAATGGTTCTCTACCGCCCTGTGCCAAATCCACGTTCGTCCTGCCCCCGCCAATCCCAGGGTCAAGGTCACATACTTGGTGCTTCAAAAACTTTAATGCTCAGGTAAATATCTTATAATTTTTCTTTCCATTCACGGATCAACTTCATATTTCATATATGCGTTGCTCTAATGGTCCTCTACCGCCCTGTGCCAAATCCACATTCGTCCCGCCCCCGCCAAGCCCAGGGTTAACATCACATACTTAGTGCTTCAAAAACTTTAACGCTCAGGTAAATATCTTATAATTTCTGTTTTCTTTCACGGATCAGCTTCATATTTCATATATGCATTGCTCTAATGGTCCTCTACCGCCCTGTGCCAAATCCACGTTTGTCCTGCCCCCGCCAAGCCCAGGGTCAAGGTCACATTAACTTGGTGGTGCTTTCAAAAACTTTATCGTTCAGGTAAAAGAAGATTTTGACTTACAATTTGGCCTCATTTATTATCAAAGCGATATGTGGGACATCCGTGTTCTATGAACACATTTTCTAGTTTATTAAACTTCACACATGCATAGAAGATGACCCAAAGGTGTGTCGCACGTAAGAATGACAACTCTTGACAACTCGTTAATTTCTTAGTTATCTCCCTTTGTTGTTTCGTGCACTGATTTCGTGTCTGGAGCATAACTCGAACACCCTTTGGAATATTTTCATGAAACTTCACACATGCATAGACCACAACCCTAAAGGTGTGTCATGCAAGAATGACAACTCTTGTATCACTAATTTTTTAGTTATCTCCCTTTGTTTTTTCCGTCACTGATTTTGTCTCCGGAGCATAACTCGAACACCCTTTTTTCAAACTACTTGTGTATCTGGGGAGGGGGATACACATGCGCTTGTCGACAAGCGTCCATTTCTAGTTTATTTTTCTTTTCATGTAGCTGCTTCATATTTCATACATGCTGCTTCATTCTGCTTCATATTTCATACATGCTACTTCATTCTGCTTCATATTTCATACATGCATTCCTCTGATGATGCTGGTCGTCTATCATGCTGTGACAAATCCACAATTCTCCGGAATTTCGTGTTTTCAAATGTTTCCTTGCTTTCTATGGCTGTCAACAGGGGCAAATTGTTACACATGTTTATCATATTGATTTTTATGGAGCGCCGCAGGGGACGTAGAATGATTATTTTTAATAATTCATTCCCACGAAATAACAATTTGTTCCCTCAATTTAACAATTTGTTCCCATGAATTAACAATTCGTTCCCTCAATTGTTAACGAATTAATAAAAAAAATCCATGTCCCCTGCAGAGTTATCTCACTTTGTTGACTGGTAATGCATCGATGGGCGAATATTGTGACTTATTATGGTAATATCTGGCAAGGCTTAGGAAACGGGATCCCGTTTCCATGCCGCGCCAGATATTTTTCCCATTCACGCCACTAACCTAATATTCTATTTATGCCGTCAACACCTACAATTAGCTTTAAAATGCAAAAAATAACACCAGCCGCATCCTCAAAATCGGAGAATCGACTAGTATGACAACCGCACATATTCATACGCAGTGATTAGGTCATATTGACAGTATATCAAAAATGTTTTACGGCACCGTGTTTCACTGCACATACAGGGGCGAATCCAGCATTTGGCGTACGGAGAGGGGGAGGCTCACCCCCAATGGAATTTTATCTAGATTAAATCTAGATGTCCGGAAATGCACTTTTCTGTGTTTTACGGCATTTAAATTCTGACTTGAACTGGTGGTAAACTGTGGACACCATGTGACTTGTTCAAAGCAGTTTAGATCTATGTAAACTCCGTTGCTGAAAGGGGCGGGGTTGGAACCCCCCCCCCTCCCTCCAGGTCCGCCCCTCACATACGCACTGTGTTGATGGGATAATGTGACTTATTATGGTATATATATATATATATATATGTTACAGGCCAACAGCTTCATCACATGGGCTGCCGTCGGAGCCATCGCTGCGGTAGGAATTGGCATGTTCTTTGGATCTGGCAAAAAGGAGGACAAAAGAACACAATAATGCTGCAGTAAAGACTATGAGGGCTGTATCAAAAGTGTTGTGACAGTCATGCTGCGAGGGTTGTACCAAAAGTATTGTGAATGTCATATGAATTGGCCTCGTATGGTCATAACCTGATACATTCGCATTTGTTGTGCAGTAATCAGCCCATTGTATATTTTTGTTACATGCTAATGACTCTAATGTTAGTGATCATAGTATGTCATACCATCAAAGACAGCATTTCCTGTCCTCAATAATATTATATTAATAATAACATTCAGATTACTGAAAACTTCATGTTTGACGAAATGTTCACCTTCACACATCTCATTTAGCCTGTTTCATACTGGGAATATGTCATTTTGTTTGTGAAAAATTCTAAATACTTCCTTTATATGTGATGAGAAGTATGTGTCGTGACCACCATTTGAACCGTCTCATAGAGACGGTTCAAATGAGTGGTCACAACATATACTTTCATTGAGAAATAAGAAAAATGAAATATGTATTTAAAATATTTCATACCCGCAAAGGTGTATTCCGACTGTTATGGGTTAAGTACAACATCTCTTGGTTTGTCTCAGTTTTAGAGTTATCTCATTTATTGATGATACAGGGCATACCAGACTAGTGTAGCGATTCAAAGTCACGTTTAGGGGCGGAGCTTCGCGACTGGGCTGGGTAAACAATAAGTAAGTTATAGTTCACATATTGAAAATAAACTAATTTATTATCAATATTAAGTAAATATGTGAACTATAACTATTACATAATGAGCCCGGTTCATAAAGCAGTCTCCCATTTGAGTATTGACTTTCATTTCCTGTTGAACAGGTAGTCAATACATCTGGTAATACATAGCTTATTGAGGTTAAATATTGCAATATGTGGAATAAGTGGAGAACGGTATTGGCCAGTGATTGGCTGTGAAAGTAGGGCGAATTACAATCAGTATTAAAGTTTATCATTTACCTCGCAGTACATTGACAAAATACACGCTGACAGATAACAAAATACTGTATAAGGCACAAATTTCATAATATGTGTCTGCAGTTTTTGTCGAGCCTGCTTGCGGAAAGCGAGACATAGTGATCACAATGACGTCCGGGTGTCCGTGCTTCCGTGCTTCCGTGCGTCCGTGCGTCCGTGCGTCCGTGCGTCCGTGCGTCCGTACGTCCGTCCGAAATCCTGCGTTAAATGGTTTAAAGTTTTTAAATACCTTTTATCTCTGCAGTCCTACATCACATTGACTTGAAACTTCATATGCTTATTAGTCATGATTCATATATTCATGCTGTATTCCACTCATGCAGCCCCTGTGCCCAAGGTCAAGGTCAAATGACTTGGAAATTTGCGTTCCGAAATCTGCGTTAAAGTTTTTAAATACCTTATATCTCTGCAGTCCTAAGTCACATTGACTTGAAACTTCATATGCTTATTAGTCATCATCCATATATTCATTCTGTGTACCACTCATGCGGCCCCTGTGCCTGTATGGCAAGGTCAAATGACTTAGAAGTTTGCGTTAAAGTTTCTGTCAAAATTTGCATTAAAGTTTTCACATACCTACTATCTCTGTAACCGTAAGTCAGATTTGCTTGAAACTTTGTATGCTTATTGGGCATCAAACTTCAAATAAATACACTCTGAGACCATCAAATGCCTCGGCGGGCTCGACATGCGGGTCGCAGCCATCCTCGTTCTCATTTCACATCAAATGTTTATGTTGTTACCACTCAGTTGAACCGTCTCAACGAGCCGATTCAACTGAGTGCTAGCAACATATACTTTGTGTGGGGGAGGGGCATCTCCTACCTTCGCCGGACCAATCGTATGATGCTTCCAATGCCCCTGTACACACCGACAGATACCACAATGCTGTATAAGGCATTGTTACATGGTTTCCGTTGTTTTCACAGATGTGCAAACAAATAGCACGTGTTATTTGCACATGGGTTTAGGCAATGCTCATTCCGGGGCCGCGTGTAATGGAAGTGCCTTCATGACGTCACTACGCGGAAGTGCCTTCATGACGACACTACTTCATGACGTTCATGATGTTCATGACATTCATGACGCGGCCCCGGAATATGCATACCGAAAATTATCTACGTGAATGGGACGATTTTATAAAAGTACTGAAAACACTGAATATAATGCTCAAATTAGATCAGTTTTTTGTTGGAAATGTAACAATAACGTTTGATCATGTCCAGCCGTGTGCAAACGTTTGCTGTGGCCCTCGGGAACTGTTTGAACCCGCGGCCTGCGGCCTTGGGGTTCAAACAGTTCCCTCGGGCCACAGCAAACGATTGCACACGGCTGGACATGATCAAACCTTATATCGACGCTGAACGTCATTGTCAATCCGTATTAAAAAACTGCTTAAATATCATTGGAAGAATGACGTCATGTGACATCGGCGCTGAACATCATGGTCAATCCGTATTAAAAAAATGCTTAAATTTCATTGGAAGAATGACGTCATGTGACATTGACGCTGAACATCACGGTCAATCCGTATTCAGAAACTGCTTAAATTTCATTGGAAGAATGATGTCGTGTGACATCGCCGAATTACGTCAGTGTCATGAAGCTACATAACAAGGCTGTGTTTATTTTCACAAAAACAGCGTTACACATACATATTGCTCAACCCTTTCAACCCTAAATGACTGGCATGGACTGTATGTTAATTTTTCGACCAATCCAATCGTCATACAACATTATTTTCAGACTAATCCATTTATGTAAAGGGGTGGGGTGGGGGGGGGGGGGGGGGGCGTATTTTAAATATGAAAATAACTTGCAAAAAAAGTGTACATGTGGATCTACACTGCTATAGTGTTGAAATGGTTAACGTAGCACATTGCTTGATAAATTAACGTAGTAAAACGTGCATCTATGCATTTTTCAAACACATTAAAATACTATACTATAACAAATATTTGTAAGCATACGTCACTCAGCGTCACAGTGCCATATACCGGGTTAAAATGCACAGTGTGCATTCGATATAGCACAAGTTTTGTCACCACGAACTCCACACTCGTTGAAATCGACGGCCCCTGAAAATATTAATATTGTATACATGTACATGTAGATAGTGTATATGTAGGCATATATTTTGTGGTATTGTTAGTCTCCCATAGTATTTGTCCAGACTCTGTACACAAAAACTATGGAAATTAATCTGAAGTGTGCACCACTCCAACTTTGTTGTGCCTAATAATTGTGAACAAATCTGTGAATTACGCTGTACTTTTGAAAACTGCACTATGACGCTGAAATTCAACATCAAATTATATGGTACAGTAACAATTTCTATCATTTTAACAGGTCTGAAGAAGGCGTGTGTTTCACTATGTTGCAAATGTTCTAATTTGTATTTGAAACTAGATCATCAGGTGACTTTTTTTCTGGCACCTGCGGCCTACATTGTCTATAGAAGAGTTTACATGAGTGATACTTTAATGTGATATGTATTAAAGGTACATGCTCACTCGGTAGGCACAAACTGTTCTTTATAGGAATTAAATAAGTGTATAATTGTGTCACTGTTCCACCAGTTCTAAAAATTACAATTGCCCGCTATACACCATTCCATTACCCCACGTATTGATTGGCATTATTATAAATTTTATATCGGACGTAAATTTGCCACACTGATATCAGGGGCGATAACCGTGTTAACTTAAAATGTTAACATACTTTACTATTTATTATCTGTATTTATTTTGTGATGTGCAATGATCATACTTCATAATCTGCCGAAAATATATTTTTTTTATTTTTTTCTTCAGGTGCCGCATTTAATTATAATAAATAATTAAAAGTATCATGCCTCATTTGCATATGAAAATAGCCTGATAGCACCGCGAGTCACTATCAATATAATCAATATTACTAAATGATTATATCTGTATAGCAGGCACTCGTACTTTTTAAAATTGGTGGAATAGTTACACAATTATACATTTATTTAATTTCTATAAAGAACATTTTGTGTGGGTGGCAGGTGGGAGCATGTGATGTGTAGCGATCGGGGTTCGCCATTACCGGAATTTCGACGAGACCAACGGGATCGAACCCGTTTGCCCGGCCTTACATGACCTTAGCTGTTGTTAGGCCATTATACACCAAGAAATAAACAAACAAACAAACAAAGAACAGTTTGTGCCTAATCAATGGGAGCCCAGCTTTAATGTAATATCTATTAATATGCCGAGAATTGAGGATTCAATCTTTTGTGCATGCTCTGAAATCAGACTGCACTGTGGCGCATGCTGATCTGGGTCTACACTGTTCGCACAGGCCATAACCCCCCATTTCTCCAGTAACACATGTACATGAACATTGAAGTGTATATATATAATGAATATTTTTGCAGAATCCAATATTTAAATAAAACAATATTTATATATTACAAGTTAGTTAGCTATTAGTTATTTAAATAGATTGCTGAAACAGATGGGCGTCATGGAAGAGGCCCGAGTCCAAATTTCTTGCGCTGGATACTAGACGAAAAAGTGGGTGGGAGGTGGGAGCACGTGATGAGTAATTTAACGATCGGGGTTCATCCTTACCGGAATCCGACTGGAGACCTGGTTTGGCCCTCACATACGTCTTTGGACTTTTGTATGTGACAGTTGAATCTGGTTATACTCCTTATGTGAGTATCACGATATTCGTAATCCTATTTTAGGGGAAGGGGCCAAGTGACTTGGTGTGGTATGGACCTGGCACCAGGTCAGGTTATTCTAATTTCAGGGCTGAATATATTTGTTCTCGATGTAAATATTCCGTTCTGATTTTGGGATTTTCCCCCCAATGCAGCAGGTTAAAACGGGATCGAACCCGTTTGCCCGGACTTACATGACCTTAGCTGTTGATAGGCCATTAAACACTAATAAACAAACAAACAAACTAGATGAAAATGTGTTTATGCAGTATCTCCTGCATGTATAGCCAGGGAACACCGTCATTATACCGAGCACCCTATGTTCAGTCAGGGGTGTAACTGATTTCAGTTACGTTCGAAATAACCTGATACAGTTATTTCTTCTAGTTGTGTGAGAGTTGTCTCCCTTCCGTTATCAAATTGTAGATAACCTGTATCAGTTATTTTCAGTATCTATCATTTCTACACAATTTAAAAGGGAGGTAACACAAAATAAAGTGTTAACTTAACTTTAGTTTACAGCGTGGTGTTAATTCCCTTGTTCATTTTGATACCACTTTTGCCATAACCGTGATAATCATGACAGCGATGCTGAATTGTATGCTGTTTTATCGTATAATTCGACGACATGTTCAACATGTTGAAATGTTGGGATGTTCATTGAATTGGTTTAACTGTGTCTCTCACTGCTACAGCATCTACAAAGAAAACAAGTATTCTCAAGTCTACGACATGTTCATCGATGTTTCACTCTAAAAACATCTGGCCTGTTCCTCATTTGCATTATATATTACGACTAATACCATGATCATGATAATTAACGTGAATACATACATCAGAATAGGGTATTTAGATAAAATATAAACGATACACATCTATTCTGTTCCACGTTTTGCTGCCGACAAACTATTGGCCATTAAACACACTAAATCTTAAAAATATATAAATGTAAGTATTTTTTTTTTTTCATCATTAACATGATTAATAAACAAGTCAACCTCGCCAAAAAAATTATTTGAAGAAATTCCATCAAATATTTATTTTATTGCGAAAAAACGACTTTCATATGAGAATTTAACATGGGGGCTATAAATAGATTTGTTTTACATATTTTTTTATTTGTGGATCGATTTTCAAATTCTAACTTGTTTTCTTATTTACATCATTTCCAAGCTATCCAGCCAGGTTTCGGAGTCAATTTCCATTTTTTTGTTCCGTTTTTTAACTCGTACCCCACTGCGTCCACCTCTCCCCACCCCACACCCCCCCCCCCCCATGAAAATAGTTTTTCGCTATAAAATCAATATTTGAATATTTGATGGAATTTCATCAAACTAAACATTTTGGGGAAGGTGACTTTTTTTGTTATTGGTGAAAAAGTACTTGCATTTAAATATTCCCAATTACCATATATAATTTGGCAGGCATGCACTATATTAGAATAACCCGTGACAGTTATTTCGAATAACTTCCTCAAGTTATGTTGACATTCAACAAAGGCCGTATTTGTTTTTGACAAACATAACCTATACCAGTTATGTGTAATAACTGTCTCACGTTATATTGAAAGATAACCCACAGCTGGGTTTCACATATGTGCATAACATGCATATATACACATGACTGAAACACATGTCAAGTTATCTTCATGCTGTTGTACATGCAATTTCCATATACCATGGCAGGCATGCACTATATTAGAATAACCCGTGGCACTTATTTCGAATAGCTTCCTCAAGTTATGTAGACATTCAACACAGGTCGCATTTGTTTTTGACAAACATAACCTATACTAGTTATGTGTAATAACTGTCTCACGTTATCTTGAAAAACAACCCATAGCTCGGTTTCACATATGTACCTAACATGTAGATATACACATCATACACAGGTCTCGTTATCTTTATGATGTTATACATGCAATTGTCATATACCATGAAAAGTTTGATTGCGGCCACATTATATTTTCAGGGCTAGGATAACGCGTGTCATTTATTTTGAATAACTTCCGCAAGTTATGTTGACATTCAACATAGTTCGTATTTGTTTTTGATAAGCATAACCTACGCCAGTTATGTATACTAACTGTATCACGTTATCTTGAAAAAATAGCAATAACCCCATAGCTGGGTTTCACATATGTACATAACATGTAGATATACACATCATACACGGCTCTCGTTATCTTCATGATGTTGTACATGCAATTTTCATATACCATGTATGGTTTGATTGCGGCCACATTATATTTTCAGGGCTCGGATAACGTGTGTCAGTTATTTTGAATAACTTCCTCAAGTTATGTTGACATTCAACACATTTTTTGTTTGTTTTGGACAAACATATTCGATGCCAGTTATGTGTAATCACGTCCTCAAATTATAATGAGAACAACAACCAAAACGACCATGGTGACTAGCGTCAGTCGAGTAACCAAAATCTAAGAGGTACCATCATGATCATGGATACTACACTGTGTTTCACATATGCATATAACATGTACACAAGTTTCACTGTGTTCATTATGTGGTTCACGCACTCTCCATAATTATACTATATATACATATATCGGACACGATACACTTACATGGCTAGGATAACCGTGCCAGCTATTTTAAATAACTTCCTAGTTATGTCGATAATCAACACATTTCCTGTTAGCATGGTTAGTTTTAAAAAATAACCTATGCCAGTAATCATGGTAATGTGTATCTCTGTCGTGACAGCATGTAATCAGTCTTGTTGAGGCGATTCAAATTGTAGTCAAAACACTACTGGTTTTCACCAACAACACGGTAACTCCTTTGAATGTATGGTCTTATCAAACTTTCTGCATTTGCAAACTAATATGGGTCTGCGTAGGTCATGTAGGTTGCAATCAGTGTTTTATACAGTGGTGCCCAACGGAAACAAATTGTTTAGAAAGCTTGCCATTAACTGCATGCTATCATTGTGATATTTTATGTTTATCCAGGCGCGGATACAGGGGGGGGGGGGGGGGTCCTCCCAGGGGGTCCAGACTCCCCCCCCCGCTCCCGGCAATTTTTTTTTTTAAAAATAAGAAAATCTACAATACTCGAATAGTTGGATGACTTTTTTCGTGGCCTAGGTGTCAGGAAATCGCATCTGCGGCGATCTTGCATTTAAAAATTTCATGGGGGAGGACCCCCAAACTTTACGATGCGCATTTAAAAATCGGATATAACAACTGGCCCCTCTCAGACGGTGAGTTCAGGTGTCCCTCTCTCTCACAAGTGGAGATACAGTTGTGAGTCACTAGGGGCCCATAAACATGATAAAATGACTGTTCCCTGTTGTTAGCATGATGTTGTTGGCAGATAATATTTTGCGCGGCCGTTCATTCTTGGGAATATATTGAACTCATTAATTTAACATTAGGTCAGTTACGCCAAATGTCTCTTTTCCATGGAGCAGATTATACTATATTATAGAGTATGCAAAATAAATGAATCCGCATGAGGTCCGAATGTTATGCCAGCCAGCCTGCCAGCCAACCCATGCTAGGATTTTGTTTTTCTGTCCAATTCCCTTTGCTCGGATTATTTTGCTGTCTAATTCCCCATGTGTGTCCCTGTAATTACCGCTATTTCGCCAGTCATCCCATCCCTCACACTTGGCGGGAAAAACGTCGATATGCATATAAATCCCCCATGCCAACGGTCAATGTGAAAGGTTATGTATATTTATAAAATACAATATGAACTTAGCCTCGTTTAGGGCATTAAAACATACGTTCATAGTATTTCCATCATGTCCATCCCACTGGTCTGTCGGATGAGACTTTAAAGGTACATGCCCACTCAGTAGGCACAAAATGTTCTTTTTAGGAATTAAATAAGTGTATACTTGTGTCACTATTCAACCAGTTTTAAAAATTACCAGTGCCCGCTATACAGATGAAATAATTTAGTAATATTTATTTTGCTGATAGTGACGCACGGTGGTATGCGGCTATTTTCATATGCAAATGAGGTATTATATTTTTTAATTATTTATAATAATTAAATGTGTCGCCTGAAAAAATCATATTTTCGACAGATTATAAAGTATGATCTTTGCACATCAAAAGTTAAATACAGAGATTAATTATGTATCATTAACAGGCGTGCGCCATAAACTGGTCAAGGGATTCTTTACAAAGTTAATTATCATGGTTTATCAACAAAAGGTCACCCTATTGTGGTCTAGGAAGTGAATTTCGCCTGGTAAACAGGGAAATATCCGCAGTTTTATTCACTTGAAACAGCTGATGCGTACTTGAGATCCAGCCTCTTTGATACTTTTATTCAAATTTGCATGGAACCTATAGTGTATACAAGTCATAGTTTAACCCTTAGAATCAGGGAACCAAAATTATCGTCTGCTGTTGCATTGTTATATAGGTTGTTTTCTGTCAATAAACCAGGGCAGAATTTCAGAAACTGAGGAAGTAAAAGTCGGTGGGTTATATGTCCCAGCAACAGCTATGGTCATGTAGGGACGGGATCTCGGTTTGAAGTGTCATCTGACCAGGCAGCAATTCAATGGAAATAATTATAAAGTGATGTGAGAGCATGCTTTTGATGAGGAAAACAAAATAATAATCAGCAGGCCCTGGGTGAATGAACTGTGAGCAAAACAGTTAGTGAAAGAACATTTTACGGTAGATTTGTATTTCGGAACATATACGTATATGACCTGAAAAAACTTAAAGTGATAATAAAAAAAATATTATTGAAAAAAATAACTAGCGTTGCAAAGCAGTTTTGCTAAATATAGCAGTCCCATTTCCCGCGCATGACCTCGTGATTGTGGTCACATCATTGAAAACTACATCATCGGCTACGCCAGCGATAACATTCAGTTCTCGTATTGTTAGATTCGGTTAGTTTTGCTCATTATGCACAAGTTTGTCCGGTTTAGAGAGGTTCCACTGTATTATACCATTAGCCGTGGCTGAAAATACTCAATACATATCTTGGGGCATCATTATTCTTGAATTAAACAGCACTGCTGAAACATTTAGGGAACATTATCAGTATGCATGGGTTTAAATGCAGGACGTGGGGTGATTACGATCTGACACTCCTTAGGTAAACCGTTATAATGGTAGTTAATTAGTGTGAATGGACCCCAACAGACTGGACATGCCACCTGTAATGGCTATCTGAAAAGCCATCTGGTTTGTGGCTGTACCAAGCAAGCCATTCTTCTGATAGCCAGCACATAAAACGTTTACTATTGCACCCACCAGAGCACAGTGAAACCTCTCTAAACCGGACACCAAGAACCACATGTGATCTTAGTTTTTATGATTTTTTTGTAATTTATCTGAGGTGATAAGGTCTGTTCGTGATCGCATAGCACGCAACTATGGCTCAGAATGATCAAATGCCCGATTTATAGTGAAACCCCTCTAAGCCGGACACGCTGGGGACCTCACAGGGTGTTCGGTTTAGAGAGGTTCCACTGTATTATACCATCAAATATTTAACTATGGAAATTGGCTTGAATATATTCCATACCAATCAAATGAACATATCAATGTAGTCAAATGCCCTAAAGCATAGGCATTTGGGGTGGGGGTGGCGGGGGGGGGGGGGGGGGGGGGGGGGGGGGGGGAGGGGATTGTTGCTCGTGTCTGTGTTCTAATGCTGCCAGTATAGACCAATCTCTGTTTCGCTAGTAGATCTGCATACTCTAGGAGAGAGGTGGCAGGGTTTTTGTGTTTGCCATTTCTGGCTATCTGACATAATGTTGTTTCAAGTATTTCAGTATTATCATAATATATGCAGGAATAAAAGTCAAAAGCCATGTATTTGCATTGCTTTAACCCTTCAAATGCAGGAAACGAAAATTGTCGTCTGCTCCTGTTCTATATATTTTCTTTATCAGTAAAGCCATGGTTTGTCAGCACTTTAGAATCATTATACCTCCTCAACAAGCTGTGTATGTGGGGGGGGGGGGGGGGTGGGGGGGGGGGGGCTGGATTCAGGTTGTCTGTCTGTCTGTCCGTCCGTCCGTCACTAAACTTAACATCAGAGAAATATGAAATATATTCTAACTTCCATTTCCTTCATAGAACATTATTAATATTTCACGCATGCATTCCTCTAAAACTTAACATCGGAGAAATCATGCTATGACAAATCCATGACCGTGTCGCCCCCGCTAAGCCCAGGGTCAAGGTCACAGACCCACATACTACAAATCACATTTAGGGGCACCTGGGCCCATGCGGGGGTATTCCGTAAGCATCGCTTACTGCCAAATCTAGTTTACATTGAAAATGATTTCCAAGTACTGCCAAAGAATGTTTTTGAGGAGACATATGAAAATTAGAAAATAAACAGCAGACAACAAAAATTAATTCAGCAATGTAATGGGTTAATGCTGTTAAGTTTATATAACTACATACTTATTATATAATACACGCACCATGAAATTACCAGGCCAAACTATGGAGATTATGTTTGTATTTCACCCCTAATTAACTGGAATGTTTTTTGATATGTTAATTTTGCAACTAATCCAATTGTCACAAAATGATTTTCAGAATAGTCCATTTATGAAAAAGGGGGTGTTTTTGTTGTCAAAAATATGAAAATACTTGCAAAAAGTGCAGACCCTGATGAGACGGCTCATCTGGATCTACACGTTTTGCCAATACCACTATACAGGCCTATGGTGTTGAAAGGGTTAAATGGATAAATTCTTACGAACGTTTCAATGTAAATAGATGGCCAAGTGTTTCAGCGATCTTGCGACAGTCAAAAAGAGCAAGGTCGTGCTAATGGAAGGTCTTTCGTTTCTGATCACTGACTCAGGCTATTGTGCTGCATAGTGGCTATACTGTTAGATCTCAAACCATTGGAATTGACCCATAGTTTGCGAAAAGTAAGTAATTGTCACGCGAATGCCATTGCAATGTTTTCGATTACAGTTCGGATCCAATGCACATATACATATCGCATACGAATACATGTACTTTGTACATATATATGTAAATGCAAGTGAACGGCTGTTTGACAAAAAATGGGTCTTACAAACAGTATGTATTTGCAATTAGTTCATAATACAAATCTAATGACAAGAACGACACCAACGGCACGTATCCCATCGCCGTGGTGGCTGATCACAAACATGCACATTACTACGGTAAGATATAGGAGTTATAGGAGAATTGGGGAATGCGCATGCATATATTGAAAGATAATATTAATAAGGACACAGATGCATATGAAGTTTCAAGTGAATCACTTATATAGTAAAGAGCTTGTAGCAGAATGAATGTACTGAAGTGGGAATTTCAGAGTTATATGACATTGACCGATGCCCAGGGGGAGGGAGCATGCTGGGTTGTGAAATGAAAATATGGGTGATAATAAACGTACACATGAAGTTTGAAGCCAAATAGTTGTACAATAAAGAAGTTATAAGAGAATGGAGAAACATGCATCCATCTACTGGGCGCAAATTTCTATTTTATTTGACATTGACCTTGAACACGTGGAGTGCAATGGTGTGGTGGAGAATGGAAATATGGATGACAGTAAACACGTTACTTGAGAATAGAAAAAGGCACGCGCATCTACAGGGACGTGAATTTCTATTTTATTTGACCTTGACATTGGGCATGGGGAGAGCATGAGTGTGGTGGCGAATGGAAATATGGATGATAACAAACATGCACATGAAGTTTCAATCCAATTGGTATTAGATCAAACAAGTTATAGGAGAATGGAGAAACGCGCACGCATCGACTGGACGTACATTTATAAGTTATTTGACCTTGAATTTGGGCATGGAAAGGACAGGGAATGAAAGTATGGATGATAATGAACATATACACGAAGTATCAAGCCAATAGGTCATACAGTACAGAAGTTATAGGCGAATGGAAAACGTGACGGACGGACAGGCGGACGGACGTACGGACGGACGTACACACTGCGGTATACTTGCAAGCACACTTACTTGTGCACCTGTACATAGTCTGCACAAGAAAAAAATGTTGCACAATTATCTCTTGTTCACACAAATATACCTGGTTAAAGATGGACAGACGGACGGACGGCTTTTGTATCCCATTTCCGCCACTGATAGTCATATGAAGGCAATACTCCGGAGAATTACAAGCAGTGGGCACAGAGGAGTCGGGAGCTATTGTGATGTGAAACCCGGCTACATGTGCCAAGATATTGCTGTTATCTCTGGTGTGTGGCAGGACTGCCAGCAACCTGGATATTTATCCAATTGTGTGTCCTAATATTGTCTGGGGAGCATGGTTGTTTGTATAACTGACCTGAGCTGAATTTAATGAGATTATTGTATGTGATTTACGTCTTCCCAAGTGCGAACGACCAAGGCCATAATATTACCGTTGTATAAGGTTAATGGTTTAAACAGTCAGCCGTAACATTGCATTATCATTTTCCGATGCTATCCATCGCGTTTCAACATTCGTAACCGTTTCCGACCAATTTCCATGAATTCTTTGAAATATCTGTAATATCATACATTTAATATTGTGACGTCATACCATGCAAGTAGTGACGTAATTAGTAAGAATATATAATGAATAAAATGCTACAATATATTACTTTGTAATAAACTTTAGTTTGAATATGATTATCTTGCTTAGAATACTAGTTATCTCTATTTAATGTGGGGACATATTTTGAACCACCCTGCATTTATTGAGTATTTTCAGCCTCGGCCTTTACACCCATCAAGCTATTTGATTTCAAGTACACTATCAGGTATTTTGAAATAAGAAGAATTTACAAATGTTGGCCTGATTAGCGCAGGCGGTGGTGTACGTGTAGGCCTACCAGTAAGGAAAATTGTAAAATGTCTATATTTTGTTGTGAAATGGTCATATTTATTATACACCATTTAGAAAGAAGTTTCCATTATAGACGCTAGAGTAATTACATTAACTAAAGTAAATTAGTAACCATCGATTGAAAAACGTGTTTATAATATTTAAAAATAACTAGAGTTGCTTTCTGTGAAATCTGAGACCCATGCAGTGCCTAACTATTATTGCGTACTACGTCTTTTTTGTTATTATTGGTTTGTTGTTTGTTCGCAGAAGCGACATATGTTTTGTAACTTTTTGATTTCTACTCTCGTTTTAATGAAATGTTTACTGCCATCATGTTGTAGTGGTCATAAGACTATATCTAAAAATGAATGAACATTATTGTCATAATACATGTATGGATTTGTTGTCGGACCTCTAAATATGACACGATTGTAAATCTAATTTAGGAATGTAGTATGTGACAATATGGATGTTCATTTGTATAAAAAAGTGAAAGAAATCTATACTTTTTCTTTTAGCAATGAATGTGTTGTTTACTCATATGATATCATATCAAGATTCATGTACATCATACGTGCATGTATTAGTTGGTCTTATGTATTATGGCACCTGTTAAGCATATATATCAAGAGTCCGAATGAAAACAAATGTGATTTGGCCATGCGGAATGGTGTTTCGTTACTAAGTAATGCATGTGTGCAATATGAAGATATTAGCTGTAGGCAAACAGAAATTATAGGTGATTTGAGAAACTCTTACAAAACTTTCAAAACATAAACAGACAGACATTACAATTACAATTAAACTATTTTCCTATTCTGTTGTATCCCTGTCTATGCACATCTGAGACCCAGTGCCTTTAATAACGTTAATAAAGGGCTAACGTGATTCTCTCCGGAGATCTGAAAGATTGCAGTTTTATAACTGTTTAATTATCCCAATCAAATAATGATGTATATACAATGTAATCTGATTTCAAAGTGGCTTTTAGATCATATGATCTGACCATTGGTCAGTTGAGCAGCTATAGCTATCTGACATCTAGCAACAACCCATGTGGTTTCACAGTTGTACATGTGTGTATTGCGAGCAAATGGTGATTTGAGAACAAGAACACAGATTAATATAATAGATAACTCTAAACTGAAGCCACCATAATTAAGAATACAAATTTGTTTGGGTGTCCGGTTTGGAGAGGTTCTACTGTATATTCAATTGCAGTTTATTTAGGATACATTTTCATGAACAATATTGTTATATCCTGTTTATTTCAAAATAGAAGTATAATGTATGGTGGTACCATTCATTTGAACCATCTCAGTGAAATATTTCAAATGGGTGGTGCTAACACACCATGATTATATATCATGGATATCGATGTGTATTACCTGTATGTGGGGTCCTTCAAGTCATTAGGTCTCAGATATGCGCAAAACGTGATGAAGCGGATTACTGTCTGTTCCACATGTTTCTGCCGACGAACATTTGGATATTAAATGCAATAAATCTAAAAAATATATAACAAAAAGGTTACCCTTCCATTTTCTTATTTCATGAAATTCGAATATATATATATATATATATATATATATATATATATATATATATATATATATATATGTATGTATTGATTTTATTGCGAATACAAATGTGCCTATGGAATTTAATAAGACGTTGGCGGGAGGGGTGGGGGGGGGGGGGGGGTTGGTGTCGAGCATGTGAGGGGCAAGTGAAATAAACGAACAATTTAATCTGAAACCTGCCTACTACATATCTGGGGAATATCGGTCAACAAATTCCAAAAATATTTTAGAAAAATCTATTTTAGCCCCCATTGTAATATCCCATAGAAAAATTTACCTATCAAATCAATGTTTCATGGAATTTCTTGAAATACAAGAAATGGGGAGGGTAACTGTTTGATGAAAAAGTTCTTGCATATAAATCTTGTTTTAGATTTAATGTTTGTAGTAGCCAAAAGTTCAAGGTCAAGGTCGAATGTTTGCGTTAAAGTTTCTGTCAAAATTTGCGTTAAAGTTTTCACATATCTACTATCTCTGTAGCCGTAAGTCAGATTTGCTTGAAACATTGTATGTTTAGTGGGCATCAAACTTCAAATAAATACACTCTGAGACCATAAAATGCCTCGGCGGGCTCGACATGCGGGCCGCGGCCACCCTCGTTTTGTATATTTAATGTATTTATAAACCATGGTCCGTCACTTCATCTGTGGTCGGACACGCACCACACCTGACACACCGATGTTGTGTATTGCGGTCGTGTATTGAGGGAGCAACAGTTACTGCGGATTAGATTCAGCCGTTGATTGTTCGGCTCATTCTCTCCCAGGCACAGAGAGTAGGATAGTAATGTTAGTTTCGCCAGAGGCTCGGTGCATAAATGCTCGGTGCGTGACTCGTTTCATAAATCTCATATCAAATGGAAACTCGTTTGAGATCCTCTATTTATGGTTGGAGTTTTCGAGGTATGTTCCGAAAGTGTAATAAATCTGCGAATTCGTCCCGAGTTTTCATTGGCTGTTGATCATCTCGCAGATGAATGAGACGCAGTGAAGGAAAACTCGAAACCTTTCTATTGTTTATCATGTTTATGATTTTAACAATATTAAAGAGCAGATTAATGGCGGACTCAGACATTGTTAAAGGTCTTAATGTACGTAATAAAGACATGTTATTGTAATCACCTGACGTAACGCACATAGCGGCTGCACACATGTCTATGAATTACAAAATATGTGAATACCCCGAAATCGCCGAATAACCCAAAAACTAGCGTCTCGACCATATTCTAATTATCCCGTCAAAATTGTAAAACAGCATTTAAATCAACTTAATTCATTTATCCTTCAAAAGGAGATAAATTAGAACCGAATTGCATCAAACACACTTTGGCGCTCAGAACATAGTTCGATAAAGAATGGTTTATATAATACCACCGACAATGTGAAATTACAGCTTCTTTTCAACGAAATATACTCTCAAAATTCACCGGACCCATCCATTTTCATTCGGAGCATGTTCTGCAAGGATAGCGATCTGCGATTGCGAATAATAATCAACACGACAAACAACAATTTTATTCGTTTATACCTGATTGGAATCACTGGGAGCAGCCATTTTTTATTTTAAATGGCGTAGACTTATTGATGTACTTATAATTGTGACGTCAGTCATGTTTGAATGACGCACATAATGTGGTACAGAGCAAACGATTAGATATTGAGGGTCTTAATGGAAATTGATTTGACATCCAGAAAAATTTAATTTTAACTTTTAATTCTATTTTCCGGCGATAACGTTTTTATTTGCGAAATTTAACCGGCACACTGTGAACAATCCCATTTTCACCAGTCTGATCAACCAGCACTGCCATTGGTCAACACTACACATTTTTGTAACCGCGATTATGTCTTACTGACAGGATATCAAATATGTCTCGTGGCACCGTGTTTCACGAAACATAGGCACTGTGTTGAGATAAATTACAATATCAACCTCGCGTTAGCCGAACATTCCCGAAACGTCGTGGCGCAGTGGTAATGCCGACGATATTTGCGTTACACGACGTTGCTGTCGTCGTGGTCGCGGTTTCTAATCGCACCGGGTGCATAAGTTTTTAAATTATAGTTGGCTTTCTGCTAACTAAAAAATGCGAAATGTTGCAAAAGTTATTGAATTACTGAACGCAAAGCAGTATAATAAGTTACTGAACATCGGTGGTTTCGAATTTATTTTCTTGCATAAGTTATATTTGTTCCTGGCCGATGACGATGTTATCATATTTGTTTTCGGCATAATTAAATAAAATAAATACCGCCCTTGGTTGAGGGAAATATTGTGGATTACCTCCCCTCAAAAACAATATCCCCTTTGGCTATCGCTCGGGATGGATATTGCTTCCTCGGGGAGATAAATATAATTTATTCCACTACCATTTTGAAATACGGGATTTATTTCCCGAGACATCCGATAAAGAAACGAGTGCGGAGCAGGCCAGGGGAAATAAATCTGGTATTTCAAAATGGTAGCGGAATAAATTGTATATTACATGCTCCTCGAAAAAATGTGAAATTTGCTCTTAGACCAGCTTATAACGTTGTCACATTTGTCAATTTTGACGTTAGCGTATGAATTGTTTCTTCGCCGGAAATGACGTCAAAACATGACGTCAATTACTTCTCGCGAACATCCTTCAAGGAAATAAATCCCTCTAGAATCACAGTAAACCACTGGGTAGCATGTAATATTCCATAATAGTCCCCTCAATAAAATTGACCGTTTGTGGGCGATATTGACGGTCTGCGCAATATATTGAAGAATGCAAATGTGTTTGTTGTTTTTTTTACGGTTGGTCAATAAAAGTGTCGTGTATGTGAGGTTGGTCAATTTTAGTGTGCAATATTCATTCTGTTTGTAATTATTCATCGATGTGAATGGTATTCCCTGTTGCTCGTAAGAGCCGAGTAGAAGGTAAAGGTTGCGAAGAGATTTGGTGCACCTAAAATTAATGAACACCAACATACTGATTCACCTTCTCAGCATGCTCTGTGACTCCTGAACATAAATTGTTATTGTCTTCTGAATCTACGACGGTTAAAGTGTGCATCCAGCGTAGCTACATAAACATACAAACCCGCGAGTTTATTAAAATTACACACGTGCGAAATAAACTCAAATTTGGTGGCCACAGCCATTGATTAACCCGCCAAATGGGTAAACAAAACAAACCCAATGTTCTGATGGACAGATGCACACACAAACAAACGCGCGAGTTTTCCGTTATATAACTCGACAAAAATAAAAAGTCCGCAATCATGTTACAATACAATTATTTACAGCGAAAAGTATGACAGGTACATATCAGCGATATGGAATTTGTCGTATAAAGTTTATCATGTTTATCCACTCAACACAGTGCGTATGTGCCGTGAAACACGGTGCCGTGAAACATTTTTGATATCCTTTCAATACGACCTAATCACCGCGTATGAATATATGCGGTGATTGTGGTTACTTGTTTTGCATTGTAAAGCCATTTGTAGATGTTGACGGGATAAATAGAATAGTAGGTTAGTGCCGTGAATGTGAAAAATATCTGACGCGGCACGGACACGGGATGTGCTCGGCAGAGCCTTGCCCATCCCGTTTCCTAAGCCTTGCCAGATATTTTCCCATTCACGGCACTATATATATAACTTACTATTCTCTATTTATCACATCGCCGTATTTAACTGATATTGCTATCGACATCAAATAAACAGCGGTAACGTCTCTGGCATGCGCTATTGTCGGTACGCATGAAAGAAATATCGATGGATATCCACTATGTAGTGTGTGTATTTGAGTACAGCCGTACCATGCGTGCGTGCATTTATAAATGAGCGAACATAATTTAGGGACCGGACATAATCATCTGACTAAGCTTTGTTTTCTATATATAACTCCGCCACTTATTTGAATCATCATTACATATAAGATAACTATATAAATATATTTTAATCATCCGTTTAACGTATGTCGAAACCACCATTGTACACAACAGATAAATAGAGAGAATACATATGTGTTTTCGTTAACATTTTAAGGAATCACGGTTATTGCTCATGATATCAAAGTGGAAATTCAAGTTACGTATCAACAGTATGATAATGTCAATTAACACGTCCGTTAATGGCAAATGAATGTTTATTTTGCCCTAAAATATCATACCTAAAGAATGGACGAACAAAAATAGGTATCCCTATATTACAACATAATTTTTTTTTATGCTGTTGGAGCCCAGCCACAACCTGTTCAATATATGGAATCATCTAAAATTCATCATGGACGAATCCATGTAAGTTATGTAGGGTGAAATGGTTAATTGTCATCATAATAATAATCGTTCATTCTGTCAGGTCACATACTGATGTACGGGAGTGGATTATAATATCGAGACTGACCGGCGGTAACGGTCTGCAAAGGCACAGTAACTCACGTGTACGTGGGACAGGTTATTGACTATATCGACGATGAGGGATTATTTACCAGATTAATAATTATTACGACTCCGCAGACAAAAAGGGGATGATGTCTGTACGTAAGGCCAGTGAAGCTCCAGATCCGTAAATGAACACGCTCGTACTGATCAGGAGGAACATTATTAACAGTGTACCTCCATATCAAAAGCCGCATGCGTGGTGTAGTCTGAACAGGATCAAGCCTGGTCACACCTTGCTCAGGCATCACGAGTTACCACTTGGTTTCTCTCTCTCTCTCTCTCTCTCTCTCTCTCTCTACTGGCGGAGATGATGACACAACTGGCGGTTTGAACTGACATCTCCCCTGGTAATTCCACGGGACCGTGATCATGATGATATGCTGAACTGATGGCATGTTTGGCAACCGTTCCCTTGATATCAGTACACACTGGTTATTGTGCGAAACTGGGAGTATTTCTTACACGGAGGGGAATCGACGTGTTCGTAGGTGGACGTTTGTTTGCCCCCTGTATCGTTAGAGCCGGAGGCATATAGCGTTTAGACTGTGTGTCCGTGTGTCCGGCACATTAAGAAGTTCTTATATCCCTTGAAGGATTACTTAAATATTTCAACACAGTATACTTGTGGACAAATGCCACACATCCATGCTGCCCTTAATATGACCTTGACCTTTTGACTATGACAACTTTGAACTTTTACCCGCATTAAGACGTTCGCCGAAGCTTCTCATTTCTGTCATATCTTCTATATCCCTTGATTTATTACTTTAATATTTCAATACATCATACTTCTAGACAAATGCCACACTATTCCACCAGTTCTAAAATTTACGAGTGCCCGCTATACAGGAGTGTAGGACAAAATCCCCCCGGACATACCCCCCCCCCCCCCCATGATTTGTGACACTGGAGGACAAAATCCCCCCGTCTAAGCTCACAGGTATGACATAATCCCCATCAAAATTCAAGGTACTACAAAATCCCCCCGTCCAGAATCAAGTTAAATCATATTCAATACTTTTATTTGCACAATAAACATCAAACATCAAGCACATTTAATGAAGTATTTTCAGTTGCACAATCAAACAAGCACATCTAATGAAGTAGTTTCAGTTGCACAATAAACGTCAAACAAGAATATGTATGTATCGTTTGTACATTTGTATACTGATGTCGGTCCCAAACCATATTGTTTTTTTTATTTTGTTTTTTGATGGGGGTGGGGGTGGGGGGGGGTGGGGGATTATGTCATACCTGTGATTTTGGACGGGGGGGGGGGGAATTTGTCCTACCTGCATTTGAGGGGTGGGCGGGGGGGGGGAGTTTGTCCTCCTGTGTCAAAAATACATGGGGGGGGGGGAAGGGGAATTATGGGGGGAGGGGGATTTTGTCCGTATCCCGCTATACAGATATAATTATTTAGAATATTTCGTTTACTGATAGTGACGCACGTTGTTGTATCAGGCTATTTTCACATGCAAATGAGGCATGGTATTTTTTTAATTATTTATACTAATTAAACGCGTTGCTTGAAAAAATAATATTTTCGAGAGATTATAAAGTATGATATTTGCACATCAAAAAATAACTGATATCAGTGTGGAAAGTTACGTGTGATATAAAATGCATGCTAATGCCAATCAATACGTGGGGTAATCATGGTAATGGTGAATGTATGTTTATTTTGTCTCAGATGAGGTCTCTGATATAAAGAACATTTTGTGCCTACTGAGTGGGCATGTACCTTTAATCTGGTAGATTGTGGCATCTATATAGTATATTATTATACCTAATTGCAATTCCTAGGCGTTGCATTGGTCAATTTCATATCACGTGATAAAAAATATTCTACAGAGTCGTCCGCTTCACAACGCAGCGGGCAATTCACAACGCAGCGGACAATATTAGAGGGGATTCTGAAATACCGACGTTAATCATGTTCATAATTAATATTATTCGGTATAATAAATTAAATATCGCCCTTTGTTGAGAGGACTATTGTGTATTATTTCCCTTCCACAATATTCCCCTAAATGTAAATACTTTGATTTAACGACGGCACTGGCTCGATGACTTTGCATGTCGGGTAACATTACCCTAAACAAGAGCAGTATTTATGATCATGGCCTACACTGTTCACAATACGGCCGATGGCGTAGGGTAACTGACAAAGCGAAACGAATGATCTCAAATATTAAAGCGTAATGAGTCTCAACATGTCGACATAGTTTCACATTTTGTTGACATGTAGTGATATTTAAGTCGACATACTTGCGACGGATAAATTATGTTAACATCTCGATATCTCGATATCTAATATATACCACAATATGTATCGTGTCATCAGTATCTGCACTGTGGATAGTTTGATCTTTATTCACAAATTCTGAGTCGATTCAAGTTACTTAGGCGTGACAGTGTTAAAATACAAGCATCACAATCATCATGATCATTAGAGCGGCATGATATTCCATGCAATACACATATGTCCGAGGTTGGATTACAAGCTCTTCTAGGTCACACGAGGTCATACACGTGATGCAGCGACTAGTAAGCCTTGATCAGTTTGCACAGTAAAATACTCATTACTCTAGCTGGACATAAATACAGAAGGACATAGGTAATTGGCGGGTAATTGAATAAATACCAGTACTTGGCATGTAGATTAAAGGTACATGCCCATCAGTAGGCATAAACTGTTCTTTATAGGAATTAAATAAGTGTATAACTATTCCACCAGTTCTAAAAAATAAGAGTGCCCTATATACAGATATAATCATAAAGTAATATTTATTTTACTGATAGTGACGCGCGGTGGTATCAGGTTATTTTCATATGCAAATGAGGCATGATATTTTTTAATTATTTATACTAATTAAATTCGTTACCCGAAAAATAATTATATTTGCGACAGATTATAAAGTATGATATTGCATATCAAAAATAAATACAGAGAATAAATAGTAGTGTCCGTTAACATTTTAAGGAAACACGGTTATCGCCTCTGATATCAGTGTGGACATTTTCGGCTGATATAAAATGTATAATAATGTCAATCCATACGTGGGGTAATGTTGAATGAATGTTTATTTTGCCAGAAAATGTCTCATATGATGTCTGATATAAAGAGCAATTTGTGCCTACTGAGTGGGCATGTACCTTTAAAATCAAACAATATTTGTTCACATTATCACAATAAAACAACGCCGTTGACGTATAGCAAGGTCTGTTGATGATACTGAGATAGTATATCATGAAATATAGTAAGTATATCAATGAAATAATGATTTTATTGTGAAAATAAAATTATATGGGAATTTGACATGGGGATAAAATATATTTGAAAAATAAAATGGAATGTGTGATCGATTTTCAAAATATAACTTATTTTTTCTTAGTTTAATACATCATTTCCAAGCTATCTACAATACAATCAATATGACTTGGTGGTGGGGTGCATGAAAACGACGATTATCATGTTTTTGTCAAACTACATGTATGTTGTTGTTTTTTGTCAATAATTATTGGTGTTTGTCCACATTTGTTCTACTTCTTAATAAAAGCATGTTTCAGCAGCACATGAGAATCGTCTCCTAAGACTATTTGTACGTGTCCTGTTAGGGACATTTTACAATCTCGCGATCTCGCGATATTGAGCATAGGTTGATCGCGAGATTACGAAGTATGATCGCGAGACGAAAACGCGCGATTCTATCATATTCAATCTTGCTTTTTCGCAGCCTCGCCCACAGGTGGAAGATCGCGCGTTTTTGCTTCGCAATCTGCATCAACACGCATGAGCAAAACTAACCCGAATTTTCTGTCTGTAACACTGGGTAAGTCGCCCTGCGCTACCTGCGCTTTATAGTTCGGGTTACAGCAAATTGTATTTCCAAAAGCGGAAGGCGAGATGGCGAAAACGCGAGACGATTCTCATATCTTTAGGAGATGATTCGCATGTTTTTGCAAGACGGAAACATTGCGAAACGACAGCTCTAGACGAATCATAATGCTGATTGTTTTATTTTGGATTGCGGATGGAAGCCGTACCTTTGTCCAAACTGTAGATCCCGATGAGCCGGCTACGCCATTCATTTGCAATTTTCATTTGAGATACATGCCACATGACCCTGGTGAATTCATGTGGTATGTATCTCAAATGTAATCCTATTGTATTGCGCGTAACCAACTCGGAAACACCGAGTTGAATTATCACTAAAAATGAAATTTTGCGTGTGAAGACGTGGTAAACTTAGGTTCATAAACAGGGTCTCTATGATTATGCGAAACGAAATACACGACTGTGTATTCAATTTCCGAATAGTTAAAGCATACTCTGCGAGTTAAACATCAGATACCGTCAATCTCGTGTTATGAACGCTTCAAGTAACAAACACGCACGAATACAGATACTATCGATTTATAGCGAGGTATAACATAATGCATGTTATTGACCAGTGATCTAGCGTAGAAATATGTAGAATGCACATGATTTACACGACTTATTTATTGAAAATATCTGTTTATTGTAAGATTCATTTTGTCAGTAGAGCCACATAAGATACTACTACTACAACTTGTATATGTACATGTATCACTATTGAACATGGAAAGCGAGACTATACTGGTGTAGGGAGTCTGTAAAATACGAGAGTTGTCCCATCCCGCCTCCAGCCTTCGTAACCCTGGGGAACGATTAAAATGTCAAACTTAGTCTAGCTTTATCACCGTGACCATAGCATGGTGTCTACCACGATACATGTACGATCGGACAAAATGGGGTTATTCATGTGTAGACCGAGACCAGACAGTGCCACCGGCCAGTCTATATATACACATCACCAGCTTGAATGTTCGCAATTCGATCAGCCAATTAGCCAGCCCGGTTTTATCAGATCGGGTCACATACGGGGTATACGGATAAGAACATGGACAATACTGCAGTTGGAACAGTTTGCAGATATTGATTCTCTTGCGTGTTAGATAAATCAGACGGCTGTGTAGATCCTGATCACACTGCGCGGAAACTGGTTTGAAAGCTGCCCATGCGACTATACACATGACGTATATGCGCAGTCTGACCAGAACCTACCATGTTTATTAATCAGTGAAACACGAACAATGCATTGACCCTGCCTCCAGCAAACAGTATATTTCCCTGTCAGCAGGTCAGGATGTAGGTGCGTGATGGCAAATCAGGAGATAGACAGGTCGCTAATTGATAGTTGCATACAAAATGCCCATTTTGGTTATCATTAAAATTTCCACGAAATGTACGACTTTTATCAATTATCAATCACGTCTACCATGTGTACTTTACGGTGCATACAGGAGCTCAAGTGCCGCGGATATTACATGTCTTTTACGTGAATAGGAGTACGCAAAATACGAATACACGTATCTTATAGCATTGTCATGATCATGATGATTGTCTAATGTAACAGAGTTGTCTTGCAGCAAGCGTAGATAAAACTTGGCGCCAAAAATAATAACTTAAGCACGTTATCCCGGGAATTACCTGTAAACTTTGAAGGCTTTGCGCAACGCTAATCTACGATGCACAACGAAGAAACCTGTTAACACGTGTTTGCAAGGTGTTGATATATACTAGAAAACTATACAATCACTCGGGGAAAACTTTCAGAGCTTCACAAACCACCTGTAACGATACCCTTTATTATACAAAAAAAGTGCGCGAAATGTGCATACACTTGGCAATTTCCGTTCCACTCGTGCCAGTGAATGTCAATACATAGTTACAGTACATACTAATGGAATATACACACTGGTCTATTGCACGAACCAATGCGAATGATGAGTAGAATCTAACTTGAAAACCTGTTTTCAGCGTAAAATTCCATTCAGCCAACATAACTGACACACGTTATTCGCAAAGGGAGATAAGTATGCATGACCTGCAAACATATCTCTATCACGTTATCCCGAACATAATTGAAATCAGTTACACCCCTGACGGATATATCTCAACTGTTTTTGTGAAATGCATCTTCGGTGGTACCATCTGAGACACACTCACTTTAAGTCTCTTGAAACGGTCGCTGAGAAACTAAGATGGTGAACTATTTGATTTTGAAGCTGGCTTAAAATTTGACATTAGTATTTGACATTGACCTTGGGATCAGCAGGGGTCCTGTTAAATTCTGGGCTCAAATACCCGGGTATAGAATGACACGACTGACGGTTTGAACTGCCATCTCATTAATCAGGATGATATACTGTATTGATGGCATGTTTGGCAGCCGTTCCCTTGAGATCAGTACACACTAGCCGTTAGATATTCGGCGAAACGTGTAGTATTTGTTACACTGAGGGGATCATTCCAGCCAGTTCCCCGAACACGTCGGAACGTCATATTTTTCAATCTGACACTCCTGGTGTGAACCGTTAGAATTATAGCAGTTAGTCCGAATAAACATGATAAATAGGTCCCGACTGACTGAAGTGCCATGTCTAATGGGCGTTCGAAAAGCCATGCTTTTACACCCAGTGTGTACCCGACATCCAGAGTGGTATATCGGGTCAGTGTAAACTTTCAAGATCCGTGATAATCGTCGCAGTAGCTCGATCAGTATTTATATGTCACCAGTCTTGAAAGCAGGTAGCACACGGCATGTATGTATGTTTTATTTGCTGTTTAATCTGGCAGATTGTCATTATTTATATCGTATATTATTCAAGGTGTATGATCACGTGGTACTAACAACAGCAACAAGTACTGAAACTTCCAGAATCCATCCGATTCAAAGTACGTATTGTTTTATATTGTCCTTAATACGTAACGGATTTTGATGAAATATGATGCATCCGTTTCATATTAAGGAAAATATCAAATAATACTTACTTTGGAGTGGGCAAGATTTCAACACTTTCAGCCACTGTTGTTGTTATTATAACCACGTGATCATGCACCTTGTTATTATACCTTATTGCAATTTCTAGGCGTTGCGTTGATCAATTTCATATCACGTGATAAAAATATTCTACCGTGTCGCAGCGGGCAATTCACAACGCAGCGGGCAATATTAGAGGGGAATTATCGATATTACACTATTACCCTCACGTCCCGAAACTTCACGAAGCATACATACGGAAACAACCGAAGGGTTGGACTTCCTCGGCGTTTATCAAAAATATGAGCTGAAAGTGCGATGGTATACAAATGAAATGACGATGGGCTGGTACGACGTGCTTTTCATTCATGTGGGTAGTTTTACTATAAAACCGGGTACCAGCCCAGCATTTGTAAACAACATAGGTGTTTCTCCAGCCAGCCAGCAAGCGTCTTAAAACGTAGTTTGACTAAACATGAGAATCGTCTCCTAAAAGCGATAATCATGTGATGCTAAAACATGTTTTATTAAGAAATTGAAAAACTATGGACAAACACATCAATATTTCTTAACAAAGAACATAGATAATTTTCTTTGGATACGATTCTTATTTTCTCACAAAACGTGTTTATTAATCAACGTACTGAAAGTACTGAACATGGGGTACTACAAGAATTCCGCCACGGAAGCGGTGTCGCGCCTGAAAATGCCTTGTTGGTACAAAACAATGTTGTAGCAGGATTTTTTTTAAAGTTTCTGCATTACTTTGACATCGCCATGTTTACTTCTGTTTTGTGATGAAATAGTTGCCCCCGGATCGAGTATATTAAAACATACAAATTGACGTCATTGGGGAAACCGCTGACAAAATTTTCAATGTATGGAAGCCCAAACCTGTTAGAATTATATTTTTTGTCGTATTTTCAATACTTGCATTAATATGGGTATTAATATACGCTGGATGTGTTATACTGTCATTTATTTGTTCCCTGACTGTAATTTATCACTTACTGACTTATTGACCCCCTTCCCTGAACGTAGAATTGGCACTCATGTTGGCGTGTATTGGCCACCATAGACAAATGTCAATCAGGCAAAATTCGGGAATGTCACTAAAATCCGCTGTAAATCCATCAATAGAATGAGGATTAACATCAGTTAGACACACACGTGCGAGTTTTGTTGCGACACAATCGCGATCATTAAAAAAATCTGGGTCAACAAGTAGCTGTAACCCCTTGATATCGTTTGTGTGTTGAACGCGTCGAGTGTTTACACGTGTTCATCCGGTGGAGAGTATTCGGAGGGGAGTTAACTATATCGAAAACTAGCCTGTTACTAAATTTAGCGATGACCGCACGATTTGTGACGCAAATGGGGGCAAATAACAACTTGAACGCGTAACAAAATAATCCGATGTATTTTTGTACGTAGAACATCCGTTGGTGATATTGTTCAGTGCAAGTAGTTTTTCATAATAGCGCAGGCCGATTTGCCCTGCGTTACAGACAGAACATTCGGGTTCTTTTTGTCCATGCCTGTGTCGAAATCATGCGTGTTGAAATTGCGCATGCGTGTGTATACAACGCCAACGTGCTTGTGCGATCGCGAAGCAAACACACAATATCAAGCAGGAGGTTGCAAAAACGCGATATTGAATAATTTATGATAGAATCTGGCGTTTCGTTTTGCGCTCTCTTGCTCTTCGTTTCGCACTCTCGCAATCACTCTTCGCGTTTTCGTGTTCTCAACTTGTGCGCGAGATCACGAAAACGCGAGATTGTCACATGTCCCTAACAGGACACGTAGACATCGTCTTACGAAAAGATTCTCATGTGCTGCCAAACATATCTGCCAAACATATTGTTATTAAGAAATAGAACATAGAGCACATATAATGTGCTGCCAATACATGTTTATTGAGAGAAAAAAAAACATATTTCGATACGTGTTATTGTTTTAATACTGCATCGCATCGCCGGTTTTTGCCGATACAGCGATACATAATGATTCATTTACTTTCTTTTTCATAGATTCTGCACCTACTCTCCGACTTCTTTAAACTTTCGACACCATACATTTATGGAATATTTATCTCATAAGGCTCTGCGAAAACCGCTATGCGATAAGAGAGTTAATTCCATAGCTAAGTTCCATTCCATTCCATGGATAAAAAAAATATGCGTTTAGAAATTGAAATGTGCTTCTTTATTGATATCCCGTCAGCGTGTTTCAAAGGTCAGATCGACACGACTTAACCTTTAGACGCTACATGTTGCAACCTGTGATGTCTCACTCTCCGACACCGTCACACGTCACAGTCTGTAACCCCACGTGCATTTGATGTACGACGTGATCGGACAAAACCGGGCTTATTGCATATGCCACTAGCGAAGACCAATACATGAAAACGCGAGATTGTAACATGTCCCTAACAGGAGACGTAAAACTCGTCTTAGGGGGCAATTCTCACGTACAAATCGTCATATACTGCCAAACCATGTTTATTAGAATTATTGTTTTTGACAAAACAAATCGCCTCATAAAACAAGTCAAACAGGAACGCACACCCTACAGTCAAAACGGGCAGCTTTCAACCAATGTGCCTTGAAAACCGACTGTCAATTTAAAAAGAGTACCAGGGACGAGACATCATTTTATAGCAGACCGTGTAAACTTAGACCTCTATAGAAACCGATACATTGAACAACTATACTCAGAAATACCAAAACTCCAAATACCTAATATTATGATTGAAAATCATGCATTATTTACCCAATTGATAGCGGATTAATTGATTGCTTACACAGACTAGATGGCCGGGGCTGGCATGTCGCGCCCGCCGAGGTTTTTATAGTATACCGAAATACTTTAACCTTGGACGTACGACGTGTACGCCCATGTGCAGACTATATCGCGCTGTCTGCAAGTGGGCGCGACAAAAACTGACTGAAGTGTGAAGGAGGTGTAAGTAAGTGTACACAATTCGGTAAAGGGATATACTAAATTATTCTGCTGGTGGGGTATTACCATCAATAATAAACAATACAATATACAACCTCATCATACGTCTACATAGAAGCCACAATCTCGCCTCGCGTTTTCGCGCATAGGTCGAGATCACGAAAACGCGAGATTATAACATGGCCACCGATTCTGATGTGCTACAGGAATATGTTTATTTGAAAAATAAAATATAAACAAAAGCATTTTGACAAAACATGATGAACAACTCCTAAAAAACATGAAATAAATCAATTTCATGAGTGGATTGGTGATACAATAATTAATAAAAAATATAGGTTGTTTGGCATGGGAAAATTAGTAATTATGGGGGTTGGGGCAATCGAAAATAAGTAATGTGTGGGTGGTGGGGGGGGGGGGTAATTGATAATTTATAAGCATGGGTGGTGCAGTATGAACTTTATTTGTTTGTATGGGCGGTAGGTAAAAACAACAACCTTCTGTCGACCCCTCCCCCCATAACATTAATTCTGGAAAAGCCCTTACTAGTACATGCGAAATGAAATACACGACCGTTACACTTTCATATATACATGTAGTACAATGTCCTTCTACTTTCGCTTTTCATGTATATAACCAGTGACACACCACGTTCCCGTCAAGCTCGTGTTATGAATAGACACGCATGAATACGGATACTATCGATTATAAAACACGCTATCAACCAATGATCTAGTATTGAGCGAAAATCGCCCGTCTGATGTTACTGCTATATGTACACGATGTATTAGACATGATAAACAATGATAGCGAGGTGGAACATAATGCATGTTATTGACCAGTGATCTAGCGTATACATACATGTATGTAGAATGCACATGATCTACACGACTTACTTATTGAAAATATATATTTATTGTAAGATCCCTTTTGCCTGTAAAGCTTCTGAAGATACTAATACTACAACTTTAACTTATATATGTATCACTATTGAACATGGAAAGCGAGACTATACTGGCGTAGGGAGTCTGTGAAATACGAGAGTCGTCCTATCCTGCCTCCAGCCTCATATCCCTGCGGGACGATTACACTGTCAAACTAACTTTATCACCATGATCATAGCATGGTTTCTACCACAATACGTGTACGATCCCGACAAAATGGTTGTTCATGTGTATACCGAGACCAGCCAGTGCCACAGGCCAATCGGACCAGTCTATACACTTCACCAGCTTCATTGTCCGCAATTCGATCAGCCAGCACGGATATCAGATCGTGCATCACATACGGGTCCTCCGGATAAGAAAAGGGACTATACTACAGTTGGAACAGTTTGCAGATCTTGATTCGCTTGCGTGTTAGATACATTAGACGGCAGTGTAGATCATGATCAGCCTGCGCGGAAACTGGTTTGAACGCTGCCCTTACACATTATATGCGAAGTCTGACTAGAACCTACCACGTTTATTAATCAGTGAAACAGTTCCATGTCAGCATGGTCAGGATGCAGGTGTGTGCTGACAAATCACGAGATAGACAGGTCGCAAATTTATAGCTGCATACAAAATGCGTATTTGGATTTGTTTTATTATAAACTCAATTTTATGTAAATAAATATTTACACCAAAAAATATACGACTTCTATCAATCACGTCTACCTTGTGTACTTTACGGCGCATACAAGAACTCAAGTGCCGCGGATATTACACGTCTATTACAGCATGTACAGAGCTACGCAAAATACGAATACACGTATTTTATAGCATCGTCATGATTGTCTAATGCTGCTTACACCGGCGTCACTGTACTGTATAACGCCAACAGACAACGCTACACATACTTATACATGTAGTTTTCAAGTAAAATAAATAAAACAATTTTGACGGACAATTTGAAACTGAAATATCTCCCGTTTCTTCTTTCACAAAATACGCCCAATATAATTTATTGATGACGCTGCAAGTGAAAAGGCACACACCACATGCACTTTGTGGTATGAACGACATAGTCTCTTTAAATCATACCAAATTTTACTCTACAATGTACGACACTGGCCATCTTTTCAACCAACGTTAAGGGGATTATTTTCTTTGGGCCTGGCTCGCTAATTCAGTAATTGTAAGGCCCGCGAAGCCCGGGACCTTGTTATACGGCACGAATACAGTTGAATATACAGTGAAACCTCTCTAAACCGAACACCCTGGGAGGGTGTCCGGTTTAGAGAGGTTCCACTGTAAATAAGACATATAACCATGCCAAGGAATGCCGCTGTGCCCTGCGAACTTGAACAGGCAGTATCATCATTGATAGGTGACAATGAAACCCATACAACGTTGCATATACGGTGAAACCTCTCTAAACCGGACACCCTGGGAGGTCCGCAGGATTTCCGGTTTACATAGGTTACACTGTAAATAAGGCATATGACTATACCAAGGAATGCGGACAGGCAGTATCATCAGCGATAGGTAACAATGAAAACCTTAAAACTAAGGATACAGAGACTGTTTGCTGGTCCGGTTTAGAGAGGTTCTACTGTACAAACATTTACTGACCAATCACCCTTTTTTTGTTTGAAAGAAAAAACAAACAATGAATGCACTATACATTTAGACGAACATACCGGCACGTGAAGTGAAGGGCGCTGTTTATTCTCCAAATGTACCGTGATTTACCTGGTGTATCGGTTTGATAATAAGTACCGTTTCGCCTGAGCTAGTAAAGTGTATCTGCTATCATGTTTGACATAACTATAACATAACTTGAATAGTAAATTTTACAAAACAAATACAAACTTCTCTGTGTTGTTACCTTAAGTTTTATTTATTATCTGTTTATTTCTTCTCAAGTTTAGCGTCAACTGTGACGTGCCTTGAGAATAAGTGGCATGTGAACTTTGTAGCTAGTCTAGTTAATGGTCTGTTATTCACTCATGTTGCCATGACAACAGCATATTGCGATGTATTTGAAGCATGGAACGTGTTCCGCTGACCGAGTTGCGAACAGTACTGACCCTGATCCGACTGGACAGTGTGATATGGGTCTACACTGGTTGAAAATGTCACACTGTCCCATTTATCCAGTCACAGTAACGTGCGGTAGTTCATATGTCACTAGGACGGTCCATATTTACTCGTCCTCTCTAAGCCGGATACTTCAGTATACTTCAAAATGCTTCAGTACACACAATGATAAGCTGATTCAACCTTATAATTTATTGATACCAATTCAAATTTTATGCAAATATAATAATATTGTCAATGATTCCCAAGTTAACATAAAACGCATTGAAACAAGTGTCTGGCTTAATAAAATGTCAGCGATCTTTCTTTGATTTAAAACCGGTCCAATTCGGTGAATATAACTGTCCTGTGATGTTTGTTTGAGTTGCTGACAGCATAGCACCAGATCGGACTGCGCGCGCGCGCAGTCTGATCTGGTGCTACGTTGTTCACCACAACATCTTCCTTAATGTCTATTATCTATACTGATCTGATTGTGAAGTATTTAGTTCTACATATCGACTGAATTTGAACGAAAACTAAGACTGGTAGTATGCACATATAAAGTTATTTATTCATCATTTCGGGCGGTGGGTGCGTTTGTATTACACTAGTTATATCTGCATTATCATTGCAGGGTAGACCATGCAGACTGGTGGCAAAACCACGGGGCATATCTGATCACCATCCGACCATAACAATCTTTAGAATCACAATAGTCATAGCCCACGATCAAAGAGGAGGCAAGCAATGACTAACTGTTTTATCGGGACAAGACCTACAGAGTTATCTTGCAGCAAGCGTCGATAAAACATGGTGCCAAAAATAATAACTGAAGCACGTTATCCCGGGAATTACCTATACACTTTGAAGACTTTGCGCAACGCTAATCTACGATGCGCAATGAAGAAACATGTTTAAACGTGTTTACAAGGTGTTGATATATACTGGAAAACTATACAATCACTCGTGAAAACTTTCAGAGCTTCACGAAACACCAGTAAACATAGCCTTTATTATACAAAAAAGGGCGCGAAATGTGCATAAACTCGGCAATTTCCGTGCCACTCGTGCCAGTTAATTTCAATACATAGTTACATTACTTACTAATGGAATATACACACTGATCTATAACACGAACCAATGCGCATGATGAGTAGAATCTAACGTGAAACCCCGTTTTCATTGTAAAATTCTGTTCAGCCAACATAACTGACACACGTTATTCGCAAAGGGAGATAATTGTGCATGACCTGCAAACATATCTCTAACAAGTTATCCCGAACATAATTGAAATCTGTTACACCCCTGACTGATGTTATTATTGGTTGCCCTCTGTTTTTGCAATCTATATATCGCCACCTATCATAATCCGGAGGACAACCTTCTGAGATTGATGTACCTCACTTTCAAAATCGGGTTTAAAGGTATATCGTACAAATCCAACTTGATATAGCAAATCGTATAATTAATTGTATTTTATAAACATGTTCATGCGACTATCCCTAAATCTAAAAAAATATGCAAATTCTCACTAACGATCGTTCTAGAAAAAACGGCGGCGGACAGAACAAAACTGCATAGTTTGTGTACACAACTCCTCTGAAGCCATTCAGTCAATCGATCAGAAACTACACACACGTCTTCTACACATATTGAAGATGTGCACTTTGGTGTTTGTATGCCGAAAAAATATTCTGTAACAAAAATATCACCTTTTTATCTAGGCATTTTAATCTGCATTTTTGGATCCAATTCTATATAATTTCTATTTTACACATCGCTACCTAAATTAGTACACCTGTTTATCACAATAAGAGGACGAAATAATGCTATAGATTTTCAAGTTCTCGTTAATGTTTCTTGCCTTGGTGACGGCTTCACATTTCTGCATCTTCGCTGTCTGACCCATCATCGACGGCGTATTTTGTGACTTACGGCACTCTTGTTAATATCTGGACTGGATAGCGGAATGACATCAATAGGATACCATTATTTTATGGATGATTATTGATTTCTGATATAGATGTGATCAAATTAATGTTGTTTTGCAGTTCTGTTCTATTTAAAATTCAAGACTAATTTTAATATGTGATCAACTTTAATGTTATGTTAAACTTCAGTAACCTAGCTAGTTCTATATGCTAGTTCGTGCTGTTACACTCCATCGTGGGAACCGATTTATTATGTAACTGGATATGTTTCGCGCTCATATAGATGCAAGATGGTCGCCAAATGTTGACATTTTCTTAATAGTTTGTATACGGCCGTTTAAAAAACGGTACATATTATGTTTTACCGCGAGCGGCGGAAAACTACATAGTTTGTGTACACAACTTCTCTGAAACCGCTCAGTCAATCGATCTGAAACTATACAAACGTCTTCTACACATATTGAAGATGTGCAAACAATATTTGGTAACGAAAATATCACCTTGTCAACTTAGCCATTTTCTTTCTACATTTTTGTATTCAATTCTATATAGGGTACATAGTTTGCGTACATAACTCCTCAGTCAATCGTTCTGAAACTATACACCCGTCTGCTACACATATTGAAGATGTGCACTTTGATGTTCTTATGCCGGAAAATATTCTTTAACAAACATATCACCTTTTTAACTAGGCATTTTTTCGCCATTTTTGTATCCAATTCTATATAATTTCTATTTCACACATTTCTACCTAAATTAGTACACCTGTTTATCACAACAAGCATGACAAGAGGAAGAAATTTCAAATTCTCATTAATGTTTCTTGCTTTGGTGACAACTTCACATTTCTGCATCTTCGCTGTCTGGTCCATCTTCGTCGGCGTATTTTGTGACTTACGGCATTCTTAAATTGTTAGTTAATGATATATTCTATTAGTTAAAATTCCAGATGTGGTATGTCCACATCATACATCTTTTAGCGATTAATACTTTCAATTAGGTAATAATCACAACAACATAGATGCAATATACTGCCATATATCAGTATGGCATGTTGTCCTGGCAACGCATCGTGGGATATTGTAAATTATGTTGTATTGTAAAATAAAACATCTAGAACTCCTAATGACGAGAATACATTTAGTCAATGTAGTCTTGTGATACTTTCACATGCATTTTCATTTACGATCTGCACATATTTTACTCTAAATATCACAGAGCCTTCACACGTGTACCTCACATGTTCATATGCATGAAATCAGTATTCGGACTAAATCCATATGTGACACAAGCAAGTCCATATAGCTCAAAGTTATAAATTTATTCATGTGATCACGGTTTATGTTTCAGACAAGAACAAGTTAAAATAATATTATTTTAAACATATAGTACATCAGTTATAATATTGTTGATTACTTAAATAAAAAACATATCATCTAAAAATATGTCTTTATTTGGCGGCCATATTTGAAGAAGAAAATCACTAAATCATGTACATGTATTAACATTGTCCGAAGTATGCACATCACGAACTGCAATTGTAAATAACTGAATTGATATCGATCGTATATTAACATCTGACGGTCATCTTGTGGGTGGCAGGTGGGTGTATGCGATGGGTAATTTAAAATTCGGGGTCATCCTTACCCGAATTCCGACTGGAAACCTGGTTTGGCCCTCACATACGTCTTTGCCATTTTGTATGTGACAGTTGAATCTAGTTCTATCCTTTATGTGAGTATTGCGATTATTCGTAATCATATTTTATGGGAAGGACCAAGTGATTGGTGTGGTATGGACCTGGCACCAGGTCAGGATATTGTAATTTCAGGGCTGAATATATTTTTTCTCTATGTAAATATTCCGTTCTGATTTTGGAATCCCCCCCACCCCCATGCAGCAAGTTAAAATAGGATCGAACCCGTTTGCCCGGCCTTACATGACATTAACTGTTGATAGGCCGTTAAGCATCAATAAACAAACGAACAAACAAACTGACGCTCATCTTGAAAAGGTCATGTCTTAACAGTTGGATAACGGAATGTCGCCATCGATTTTGTCAGACTTACATTGCCTAACAAAAATGAATTACTGATCAGAAGCCCCGTACAGGCACCGGGGCGGGATCAACTGATCCTGAGAATAGTGCTGCAGTAGCCATTGCTTGTCGTAAAAGGCGACTAAACTGGCTTAACGATTGGGTTCATACTTTCCGGAACCCACTATACCGGATTTGGCCCTCATGTACATTTTTGGCTTTCTTGTATGTGAGAGTTGAGTCGGGCTATGCCCCATATATAAAAGTAAGATTAGCGCTAATCCTATTACTTTTAGGGGATGGGATAAATGATGCTGGTGTGGCGAGGGCCTGGCACCAGATCAGGTTGTTCTAATTTCAGGACTGAATATATATTTTGATTGTAAATATTGAGTTCTGAAGTTGGGATTTACCCCCCTCGGACAGGTGGATACGGGACTCGACCCCGTTGACCCGTCTGCGTGTAGACTCCCTGAGGCTTGTACCTCTATGTCAGAAAAGCGGACGTTAAACCCTATTCACTCACTCACTCACTGAGCAGAAAAAATAACATGCAAATGTCATTCTTGCTACGTTATCAACGATATTGACGAGCATATTTGGTTACAAAATAAGTTTTGTTCACGGGCCGTTCCAAGGCGGTACACTTGTTTTCTTGTGGTGTATTGTAAGTCAACTGTTTGTATATGATGTACAACATAATTGATTATATTCAAATCCACTCAGATAGGTTGTCATTCTTTTATTAATGGCAACTGGCGACGAATGTCTGCGTTTATTGGTTGTTTATTATATTCTCTAAATCTGTTGTGCTGGCACAAAATATTCTTTGTAGGAATTAAATAAGTGTATAAATATGGCATGTACCTTTAACAGCGCATGGGTGTGGGGGGGGGGAGGGGGATTTAGGGGGCCGAAAATCGTCTTAAATTCCCCCTCTACGCGCTGTTAACTAACCATATTCAACGGAAAGCCATTATATAACTAATTTATTGCACGGATCCGACGAAAACCTGATATATGTTGTTAAATTTATTGTTAGTTTGATACCAGGGCCGTATCCACGTTTAGGCGAACCGAGGCAACCGAACCGAGGCAGTTGCGCGCTATCCACTGGATACACGTTTCATAATATTTGCCTCGATAGATTTTTACCTGTGGCTAGGCCCTGAATACAATAGCTATTATTACACAAGTTAAGTCCAGCCATTCCCCTTGGGCACCCCGCTTTATTTACATTTCCACAGACCCTGCGGTCACGTGACCATTTACAATACCAGGCGTCTGTTATCTGGTTCACAATCTGACCGACGCTGGATTACTACGTTTGCAATCAGTGTATAACCACCCAGCCTGCACATCTGCGCTGTTTGATCAGTGACTACCATGACTACGGTGTTCGCGGTTCTACACTGGCCAGTAATGCACACAGTGGACCATATATTATATTAGTGTAGGAACTGTTATCGGCAGTTTCACAACACTAGTAGCATTTTGTAACACATAGCGCCATGCAACTTCGGGTTCGGAGTATCGCGAAAATCTAGGACAAGCCCAGCCACGTCTTACTGACCTCACATATTTAAGTGTACGCATACTTAAGTCGATTATTCATATTTTCGCATGCTCAGGTTACTTTGACATTTATAACTATTTCCACAAAAAATTAAACATCGATACAAGTGAGGTTATCATAGGCGTAGGAGCCGGGGGGGGGGGGGGGGGGGGGTTCCACCATTTAATCATCTGCCAGTTTTTATCATGTGGAGTCAAACACATGTAAGTGATCCAGCCTTTACTTTTACTGGAATTATGCTATGTGTGGGCTGCAAGTCAAAAGATAAGTGCGGAACACAACACAACAACAACAACAACATAAAAGTTGGCCTGAACGAATCCCTTTTAAATTTGTTCTGTGTCTGCCAGAATCTGTCAGCACTATGAGCATGTTGTAAGTAATTGCCTAGCCTGTGTTTTCACACAATATAACCTTTGATAAGGATGATTATCAGTCAATCTAATGTTATCCTAAGCATGTTGATCACAGCTAGGACGACCGAATTTCGACGGGTGCCTAACGTCGACATATTAAAAAAAACAACAGATGCGTGCAGAACGATTATGATTTTATGAGGGTTGGGGTGTTGCTGATATAATTTTCAATAATGCGACAGGTGTTGACACCCTTCAACCCCCCCCCCCCCCTCACCACCCACCACCCCCAGCCCCACACACAGTCCTCACAGGCACACACACGAAATCGTGCATATCAATTAATAAAGAAGTCAGTGCTCAACTGTTGTGACAGTGTTCAGGCCCGTAGCCAGGATGAGGCAGACGAGGCAGCCGCCTCGAAAGAAAAAAAAGAGTCAGATTTTGCCGATTTTCATTTTTACAATTTTAACACTCGATCGTTTTGCGGTATGTATGAATTTCTGTAAAAAGTTGAGGCGATCTGTCGGCGCATTTTGGGGTGTTGACTTAAGTGTTATTTTCACTCGATGCCAATGTTGCTGGAAAAATAACAATAGTACATTTGTGCCCACCTCTCCTCGCAATTTTTTTCTGGAGTGTTGACTTTGTTTTTTTTTTTCACTACACCAATGTTGCTGGAAAAAATATGCGATTTCACTTCCAACCCCGATGTTGCTGCAAAAAATAACAAAAGTACAGGTGTGCCAACCTCCCCTCGACATTGTTTTTCTTGGGTGACTTTGTTTTTTTGTTTACTCCCAACCCCAAATGTTGCTGGAAAAAATAACAAAAACACAGGTCCCACCTCCCTTCGCCAATTTTGTCCTGGGGCGTTGACTTAGTGTTTTTTTTTCACTATGTCAATGTTGCTGGAAAAAATTACAATAGCACATGTGTGCCTACCTCCCCTCGCCAATTTTTTTTCTGGGGTGTTGACTTGGTGCGTTTTTTTTTACTATGTCAATGTTGCTGGAAAAAATAACAATAGCACATGTGTGCCCACCTCCCCTCGCCAATTATTTTTCTGGGGTATTGACTTGGTGTTGTTGTTTTTTGCCCTGTCAATGTTGCTGGAAAAAATAACAATAGCACATGTGTGCTCACCTCCCCTCGCCAAATATTTTTTCTGGGGTGTTGACTTGGTGAGTTTTTTTTCACAATTTCAATGTTGCTGGAAAATATAACAATAGCACATGTGTGCCCACCTCCCCTCGCCAATTTTTTGTCTGGGGTGTTGACTTTGTTTTTGTTTTTTTTCACTACGCAAATGTTGCTGGAAAAAATATGCGATTTCACTTCCAACCCAAAAAATAACAAAAGTACAGGTGTGCCAACCTCCCCTCGACAATTTTTTTTTTACTCTACGCAAATATTGCTGGAAAAAATATGCGATTTCAGGGCATTATATTTAATGCCGTATCCGGTGGTCTAAGTGCCTGGAAATCGCATCTGTGACGATCTAGATTTTAAAATTTTCTTGGGGGAGGACCCCAAACATCACCCACCCCACCCCCCCCACATTAACGTTAAGCTTTGCGCACGCTTTTTCACAATATTTATTTCGCCTCATCTCATTTTTAGGTCTGGCTACGGCCCTGGTGTTGAGTTGTTTTGTTTACACCCTAGCTGTCACTCGCTAAAGTTCTGACATGGCATAGGCCAAAATAAAAAATAATGTGTTATTTCCAGTGGCCAGGCCGACCGTGTCTTTTCTTATTGCGATTTTCAAACTGGATTTTGTAAAGTGCCATCTTTTAGTTAGTCAGAAAAACAGAGAGCTGCGTCGAGTGTGTACTGTTTCAGGTATCGAACTACCGACCAAGCTTTTCTACGCCTTATCATATTATGTCGTATAATATTTGTAAATGTTCCTACAAGCATACAATCACTAAAATATTGCAGCACTCTCATAGAAATTCAGTAGAACATCTTGTGAACTGTCTAAAGCATTGGTAAATGTGACATCAGATTATCATAATGCCAAAATAAAATAAAAATTAATAAAAAAGGAGTCTTGCCTACCGACCCAAGCAAAAAAAGTTCCAGATCACCCACCGGAAGCAAAGAATGTTCAGCTCACCTGAGACACAGGTGAGTGGGAGCTATTGTTACCGCTTTTTGTCACGCCCGCTTGCAGACAGCGCGATATAATCAGCACTTTTACGTGCGTGCGTCAGAACGTCTGTGCGTCTGTCCGATCAACTAAGGGTGTAGAAGGGCCCATGGGATCCTTTGTCTTATTCCGTGTGGCCCCTTATTCTATTCATTACAAAGTACCTTCTCTTTGATCTAGAACAATGAGAATGGAAACTTCTTCACTATTGGTGGGCCGTCCGTGCGTCCGTCCGTGCCTCCTCGATTTGAGTTAAAGTTTTTTAATTTAACTGTTATATCTCAACAACCGCTTCTTCGATCGACTTCAAACTTCACATGCATGCTTCCCACCCTCCAAATATTCACCGTGCGGCAAATACATGCCGCCCGAATGCCCAGGGTCAAGCTCAAATTACTTCAAAATTTGCGCTAAACTTTTTTAATCGTTTACATACAGAAGAAACACCATCCACTTGTATATTTCTAACAATTACAGTATTTCTGGCCATAATCATAATGTTTACATACAGGAGAAACACCATACACCTGTGATATTTGTGTTTATCAAAAGCGTTTCGGACATAATTTCTTTTTTTTTCTCTAGAATTTCTTTTTTGGTGAGGTACATGCTGCCAGCGAGGGGAGTAGCTTAATGATAACGATGCCCTTGTTTCACTGTTGTGAAGTATAGTGCATTTATGTTTTCAATATTCCAGCATCCGGTCTCGGGCTCGACGTGATCTGAGTGCGCTGAAGATATTCATTGAACAAAAGAACACAGCACAAGTTTCAGATATGCAAATGCGTTACAAACAATATATTCCAGCAGGAAACGCATCACGTACATGTAGCTATTCGAATCACAAGACTGACAAATTTGCTGAAAAACTCATACCATCGGATGTACCATTCCAGAATTTGCGACCTCTACAAACAACTGGAAATGGAGATTGTCTGTTTAATGCAGCCTCGATATTTTTAACAGGTAATGTGTCATTGGTGACTTCAATTCGTGTTTACAAGTGAAGCTCGAGTTAATCATTGCAAAGCAAATTAGACAAAATTAGAGATCACTGCACTTCCTCTGCAATTGCACATGTCTTCATTTTAAAGCTACTGCACTCCAGATACAAAAGCAAATGGCGAAAAAATATTTTTATATAAAATAAATTAGTACCTTATTATGCAACTATTCCAACCAGTTTAAAAATCGTACGTTGAAAACAAAATCCGATGATTACGTCATCCAAGATTGCAACCGAAAGGTCAAAAGGTCGTTCTTTTACTAAAGATTTCAAACATCTTCTTGTGAAATGCTTGGCCGATATTGGCCAAACTTAACTGTAATGGTCTGTGGGTGAAACCTGTTAATTTTTGTCAAAATGGAGGTCATCACCAAATTCAAGATGGCCGCCGTTCAAAAGTAGGTCAAATTGTCAAAAAATATTCTCACAAACCTCCAGGCCGATTTCGACCAAACTTGGTATGAATGATTGATAGTTACCGCTGTTTCAGATTTGTTCATACGGTGGCCCCTGTGTCAAAAATGGGCGTGACCCGAGGTGTCAAATAGTGGTCAAATTTCATTTTTGACCGAATATGACCGTATAGTATATCAAATCGAAGGTATCCACGAGACGATCACTCTGCATCATTTTTTGTTTTGGCAAAGTCAGATGATTACGTCATCCAAGATGGCCGACGAAAGGTCAAAGTGTAGTTATTTTATTAAAGATTTCAAATGTCTTCTTCTCGTGAACCGCTATGCCGATATTCACCAAACTTCACGATAATGGTATGTGGCTGAAGCCTGTTCATTTTTGTTAAAATGGAGGTCATCGCCAAATCCAAGATGGCCGCCATTGAAAAGTATGTCAAATTCTTAAAAAATCATCTTCTCACAAACCACCAGGCCGATTTCGACAAAACATGGTCTAAATAATTGATAGCTATCTATGTTTCATATTTATTCATATGGTGTCCCCTGGGTTAAAAATGGGCGTGACCCCGATGTGTCAAATAGGGCCCACATTTCATTTTTGACCGAATATGGTCATATAATATATCAAGAAGGTATCGATGAGGCGATCGCTCTGGGACTGTTTTCGTCGAAATCAGAATGTTATATTATCCAAGATGGCCGCCAAAAGGTCAAAAGTTCATTCTTTTATTAGAGATTTCAGACGTCTTCTTTTCGTGAATCGCTTGCCAATATTGACCAAACTTCAAAGTTATGACTTGTGGGTGAAGCCTTTCCAGATATGTTAAAATGTAGGTCATCGCCTAATCCAAGATGGCCGCCAGTGAAAAGTAGGTCAAATTCTTAAAAAAATATATTCGTCATGAATCGCCAGACCGATTACGACGAGACTTGGTATGAATGATCGATATTTAACTCTGTTTCAGAATTGTTCGAATGGTAGCACCTGGGTAAAAAATTGATGGGGCCGGAGGGGTCAAGTAAGGGTCAAATTTCTAATTTTACAGAATAAAGTTGTGTCATACATGTATATCAAATCGAATGTATCGATGAGACGATCAAACGGGAGAATTTTTCTAACCAAATCAGAACATTACGTCATTCAAGATGGCTGCCGAAAAATCAAACGGTCGTGCTTTTAATAGAGATTTCAAATGTCTTCTTGTGAATATTGGACAAAATGGACAATATTGGACAAAATGATGCAAAGTTATGTTATGTCGGTAAAGCCTTTTCATATTTGTTAAAATGGAGGTTATCGCTAATCCAAGATGGCCGCCGTTGGAATAAAGGTCAAAATCTTAAAAGATCTTCTCACGAACCGCCATACCAATTTCGACGAAACTTCGTATGAATGATCGATGGGTAACTTGGTTTCATAATTGTTCGAGGTGAGCGATACAGGCCCATTTGGGCCTCTTTTTACTATTATTTATGCCAGGTTCAGCATTTATCAAGTGTATTACCTCTCTACAGTGCCATCCAATTTGCTTTGACTGCAATTCTCCTGCTGAGATTCACAAGAATGGAACTATTGTGAATTTACTCCATTTGTTTTTTAATCTACTCCATTTGCTTCGTACTTTTCGGAATAATGGCTAAACTTGAATTAATTTGACAAAATAAAATTGTGAATTTATTTAGTATTAGGTACTCATTTATTTCAGATGATAATAATTTTTACGCCATTTGCTTTTGCATCTGGAGTCGAGTCGCTTTAAGTTCAAAGATAAATATGTACTATGTCCATTTATATACCCGTCCATTTTATATACCTGTCAGTTTTTTTTTAAACAAGTCTGATATATTATTTTTGTCTCAGATGTTGGCACGTCTTTCGTTGTCCGTTGAACCATGCAGGGTAGTTGGTCAACATACTGTATGATTAATCAAGTGTTTTGTTTTATTTTCACAGGCGATGAATCACTGTCGAATGTGATACGACAGCGCATGTGATTTGTACTTGAATGCTGATTACTACAGCAACCATCCGATATTAGATTCAGCCGCACAACATCCTGAAATATTTAGCCAGTCAAGAAATACTTTATTTAGCGTTCTAGTTGGTGATAATGCTGCGAAGTCGTCTGAGAATGATGATATACTTACAATTGTGAAAAATGAAGCCAAACACACGTGCGATTTGAAGTCATGGTCCTCAATGCTTCATATTCTTAGTTTGCCATCAGTCATCAACGGTCCGGTATATTCTGTCTACCCGGAGAAAAGCTGTGGGATACAACCCTTACTTAATGGCAATATCACAAGGTGCAAATCTTCAGATGTTCACAATAACTGTGGGACACTTATTGTAATATGGTCGCGTGATGGAAATTTTGATTCAAGGAAGGGATACTTATATGAACCAAATCATTTTGCCCTGATTATTACCACAGATATGCCGAAAGCGACATCTACATACACGCATAAACGAATCAATGGACTAAAAGTCCTGAAATCCTTCGCAGTTGCGACAAAAAGTATTCTCTCAAAGAGTCGTCACAGACTGGAATGCACTCCCAAGTGATTGTGTAAATTCGAACACACTAAATAGTTTCAAAAGTTCACTCAACTCCGCCTGGAAGAAGAGACCCAGCAAATTCAACACGTGAAAATATTGTACAGACATTTTAACCATGATTTAGTTGCGCTCTCCCCCCAGTTTCAAAGACAATTATCCAATTTGACATCGCTAAAATAGGCCAGTACAAGCCTAGCTTACAAGAAACGGCCTTCAACCAAGGTTGAACCAAGGTAGGTAGAAATAAATAAAAAAAAAGTACTTGCCCAGGTCAAAAAGTTACTCGCCCAGTTTTTTTAAAAAATAAATTGCTATTTCCAGTTTTTGTAATGTTGCATCTTATTTATAAAAAAAAAGCTTTTACATATGATCATTACCAAAACGTATGAGACATATTCACTATTATTGTTATTTATATTTTAAGTATTAAATGAACATAAACAAACAAATAGCAGCGAATTTTCTCAGAGGCTTGCACACTTCTTATTTTCTATAAGCGTTGAGTGACATAGATTTAGTTTAATTTATAGTGGCTATGTTTGCATGCGCTGCGTGCTGCCTTAATTACTAAATTCAATGGTTTCGGACCCGGCGCCGACCGTTTCGTCCCAAGCCGTTATGTTCGGCGTCTGAAATGCGCTTTAACCCAACTGTATACGAGACGATATATGTGGCCGCGTATACACTAGTCTATACTCGCAGTCCTATTATTTGTTAGCCCGGCCGCGTAAAGCCGACAAATAATCCGTGAATTAAACTTGCCCGATATGGACCGTGTTCAAAATCGCTAGAGATTCTACCCGTAACCGTGTACATAGACACTGCTTGAATCTTACTTCCCGCAAATTGACATAAACTGTAAACAACAAATGGTCGCTGAATCAATACCATTTGTTGGCCGTTATCGATGGAATTAATTGGCAATTTCTTCCAAAAAAAAAAATCCTGACCTAATCTTTCACTCGCCAAACTGGGCGAGTGCCTGTAGAAAGTACTCGACCGCCACAAAAAGCACTCGCCATGGCGAGCTGGGCGAGTGAAATTTCAACCCCTGATTATTGTATCGATTCAGGTGCGCGAAATGACCTTGTCAATGCATAAACTGAAGCCATCACAGGCGCTCGGATTGTTCAACAAAAGTAATAGAGAGTCGCATTTCATCACACTATCGGATTATTTAATGATTAGGATGCATGTTTTGTTGAACGGGTATATAATAAATAGGTTTTTGGATTTGTACGGAAATATATTTCGGCGTACTCGTTCGTTCGGCGGAACCTAAAATTATTCAAACTCTTAAGACAATGTTTCCTTTGTGAAGTATATCGTACTGCATTTTCTGTGTAACGTCATTATAGATTAGTTGATGTTTTAAGTAAAATGGACACTGATTAATAATATCGATGGCTCAAGATGATTATTTAAAGCATGCGGTATGTAACTGTCAAAAAACAATGTTTCTGTTTTTAAAATCATCATCATTTCGCTGTCCAATGTTGGATTTTATCGAGCCATTGACCTATGACTATGTAAACGATTCTGTAATTTGTCGGCATAAAATGGCGGAAACTACTTTTCATGAGACACGAGGTTAATTGTATCAGTGCGCGTGAAAAATAATATACTCAAATTAATACATGTCAGTTTATATTATATTAAATCAGATAAACATTTTGTAATATAAATGTCGTACAGAAAAATTAACAACACATGTATTACACTACACAATATAATGTTAGCTCACTATCAGAACTATTTTTCATGGCGTATAACTACGTATAAATTACATGTGGAGCGGTCGATCATTGCGCTAAAAATATAACCTTCCTAACAAAATATTTATTATGAAACACGACAGTTAATATTTTATAAAATCACAAACTGTTTTTAAAAATATAACTAGCTGAAAAAAAATGTAGCTGGCCAAAAATGTGAGTGACACGTTCATAATGCACCGCTCGCTTTGGAACTCTCTCACGTGGCGTAGCTAGAATCATGAAGCATGAAGTACGTTCGTTGGTCGACAATTACTCATTTGCATAAATCATGTGAGGTCTCAAAAACCGTATAAGGACTATATCCAAGCAAATATGCTTGGATAAAAATGGCATCGGCTCCATACCAAAAGTGAGTCAACTTTTGAAACATCCCTTACTCTTACATTTAAATTTTGTAAACATGTTTATAGCGAGCTCGTAGCGAGCGCTCACATACAGATTTCTGGGAGAAATAAGTGATTTTTTTTTTTTCAATTTTCTTTTTCGCAATTCGATTTTTTTCCATATGTTTTTTTTTCACAATACACTCAGTAATGTTTTAGAAAAACATGCCAAATGAACAGGTACGAAACCTTAATCATTGGGCCTCTCTCCTTAAAATATTTGCATTCAGTACTAACTGGATCCAGATTAGCTGGCTAGTAATGGACCATCTCAGCAGGATCCGTATTATTTGTGACTATTTATCCCCTCGCGATAGCGAAAATGGGATATAGCGTTAGTCCATGTCCGTCCGTCCGTCCGTCCGTCCGTCTGTCCGCTCGCTTGTGGGCTTAGGGGCGGAGCCTAAGACAAAATAAGCCTTTGATTCATTCCGTAAAGCGCACAATATGAACTTATTATGAGCTTTTTCCTTTCATCTTTTATATAGTAAAAAGCCCATAAACAGCATTTTTTGGTCCGTCCGTCTGTCCGGCACACATGCAGGGTCTTAGCTAGGTGGTTAGAGGCGTGGCCTAAGACAAAAGAAAACAATAGATTTATTCCGTTTACCACTTAAACCTATTGTTCCTTAGGTGGTCATTCCTTTGATCTTTTATATAGTAAAAACCACCTAAAGGACGTCACGTAAGGACGTCCGTCTGTCCGTGCGTCCGTCCGTGCGTCCGTGCTTACGAGAGCTACATTGTGAGGTTGCTGTGTTGTGCTGAAACCCACTCACCGCCCAATTTAAGACACTTGGATAAGTGTTTTTCAAATATAATTAACTAATGGCTAGCTCATTTGCATATTATGCGATTCATTCCGTAAGAGAATCGTTAAGGAAGAAAATAACGGAATAAGTCGCTACATTGTGAGGTTAACCCCACAGTGTAAACATCAAAGGAAATAACCTCACAATGTATCTCTCGTAAGAACGTCCGTCCGTGCGTCCGTCTGTAACACATTTTGCTTTACCATTTGCGTTTATCAAATATGTTTCTTTCTTTGCAACCTCTTCATGGATTTCAATAATATTTGCCTTTACTTCAACATAATTGAGTGTCACATATCTACCCTGTTTGTTACGCCCAAGGTCAAGGTCACGAAATTGTACTTAGTATTTACGTTTAGCAAATGTGTTTAATTCATTATCAAAGCTGCCACAAGGGGATTAGCCTTGTTTAACGATGCCGCTCTTGTTTACATCTATTTTAAAACAATTTACATTTATCCATTTCCCGATTAATGGAATTATGTGACAATTTTCATGAATGTCCTCGTCAGATAATTGAGGTGGAAGGGTTAAATAGCAAATGTGGAAATATGTGTAAGTCTATGAGGATTTGATTGGAGTTGACTCACTTTTGGCATGAATCTGTAGGAGTGGTTTGTCCAAGAAGAAGAAAGACAGCAAGTCCTCAAGTGAAAAGCAAGGGACCATGTTATCATATTTTAAAAACCGTGTTACTACCTCATCCCAAAGCCCATTACAACCACCATCGGACACAATAGTGCCATGTGTTAACCCATCACAACCACCATCGGACACAATAGTGCCATGTGTTAACCCATCACAACCACCATCGGACACAATAGTGCCATGTGTTACCAATCACAACCACCATCGGACACAATAGTGCCATGTGTTAACCAATCACAACCACCATCGGACACAATAGTGCCATGTGTTAACCCATCACAACCACCATCGGACACAATAGTGCCATGTGTTAACCCATCACAACCACCATCGGACACAATAATGCAATGTGTTAACCCATCACAACCACCATCGGACACAATAGTGCCATGTGTTAACCCATCACAACCACCATCGGACACAATAGTGCCATGTGTTAACCCATCACAACCACCATCGGACACAATAGTGCCATGTGTTAACCCATCACAACCACCATCGGACACAATAATGCCATGTGTTAACCCATCACAGCCACCATCGGACACAATAGTACCATGTGTTAACCCATCACAACCACCATCGGACACAATAGTGCCATGTGTTAACCAATCACAACCACCATCGGACACAATAGTGCCATGTGTTAACCAATCACAACCACCATCGGACACAATAGTGCCATGTGTTAACCCATCACAAACACCATCGGACACAATAGTGCCATGTGTTAACCAATCACAACCACCTTCGGACACAATAGTGCCATGTGTTAACCAATCACAACCCCCATCGGACACAATAGTGCCATGTGCTAACCCATCACAACCACCATTGGACACAATAGTGCCATGTGTTAACCCATCGCAACCACCATCGGACACAATAGTGCTATGTGTTAACCCATCACAACCACCATCGGACACAATAGTGACATGTGTTAACCAATCACAACCACCATCGGACACAATAGTACAATGTGACAATTCAGTAGAACCACCACCGAACACAATAGGGCCATGTGAAGTTAAACAACAAGTGACCATATTGTCATATTTCCAAAAGAGAGATAATATTACAACAGTATCTAACAAATCATCACTGGATACGGTAGCTGCATGTGAAAAAACAGATCCATCACCCGACACAATAGTCCCATGTGAACAGTCGTCACCAGCCTTCAAACAACCATCTTGTAATTCTTTGTGCTGTGTCAGCAATGACGCTTTTCAACTAACAGACAAAACGACATTGGCAAATTCAGCACGGCACTATAAACGTAGAACACGAACATGCAATGCAAATTGGTTTCAGAACTTCAAATGGTTAACATATTGTACCACGACAAATCGAGTCTATTGCACCGTTTGTCGTTATGCAAATACACATGATCTGATAACATTTAGCACTAAAGCTGAAACAGCGTTTTTCAATGAAGGTTTTAATAACTGGACAAAATCACCTGCTAACTTCAAAGATTACCAAGCATGTGAAACACATAAAGAGGCACAGGAGAAGATCAACTTCATAAATAGTGACACCATTGTCATACAATCAGTTGACGAGCACAGATTATCTGATCAAAACACACATTTTGCATGCCTAGTTAAGCAATTTAATGCTATACGAGTCTTGCTTCGACAGGGGCTAGCAGTGCGTGGGCATAAAGTTGGAGAAGGAAATCTAGAGCAACTACAAGAATTAAGGGCAGTTGACTGTCCACTTATTAGGAAATGGTTGTATGACAAACTATATCAGTCACCAGTTATTGTTAATGAACAAATCACAATGATGGGACACTGCATATTACGCAAATTAATCCAACGTATAACACCTGTACAGTGGTACAGCATACTAGCTGATGAAATCCGAGACATTGCTAATAGAGAGCAGTTATCCATATATATACGCTGGGTGGATAGCGATTTCACAGTATATGAGGATTTTGTCGGTTTTGTTGAACTGGCAAATACATCTGCATCGACACTTCTTATGCAGATCAAAGATGTACTGCTAAGACTCACTTTACCATTAGCGAACTGCAGAGGACAGGGCTATGACGGCGCGTCCAATTTCATGGGTCGAATCAACGGTGCGCAGATACGACGAGACGTTCCAGCGGCAGTAACTATGCATTGCTTTGCGCATTGTCTAAACTTGAGTCTACAAGATGCATCAAGATAAATGAAACTAATTCGGGACGCTATTGATTTGGTAAAGGAAATTGTGTCGTTATTGAAGTATTCGCCAAAACGTCAGGTCATGTTTGAAGGATTTCAGTTGGAAGCAGGAACGTCCGTGGGAATAAAACCCATATGTCCCACTAGGTGGACCGTCCGAGCAGTCGTCATCGCGAGTGTGATTGATAATTACGAAGTCCTTATAGAAACTATGGACCACATAAACACAACTGGGAATGATGACTACTATCGTCGTGCAGGTGGTGTTGCTGCACTGTAGCAGAAGTTTGGGGTCTTCTTTGCACTGCATGTATCACACATGCTATTCTCGGCCACAGAACAATTGTCAATATCGCTACAACGTAAGGATGCATGTGTGATGGATGCAGTGAAAGGAGCTGCTATGGTTGGATCATTCTGTGAACAGAATAGGAATGAGAAATCATTTAATATATTGTATGAACGTCTTGAAGCAAACGAGATTACGGATCCGCCATGCCTACCTAGGATTAGGCGAGTGCCAAAACGATTTGATTCTGGTGGTGATGGTGACACCTATGCTACTCCGAGAGACTATTACAGACATCAGTTCTACGAATCAATTGATTCTGTCAAAGGCCACATGGAACATAGGTTTTCTGGTGACAATGTAAATGTTGTTGTTGGCATTGAACAACTTATCATAGATGCGGCAAATGGTGAGCCTGTCACGGTGTCGCCAACACTACAAGACATGTATAGTAAAGATGTACAGTTTCACACACTCAAAATACAACTGCCGCTATTAAATAACATAGTTAAAATCAGTGACTTGAACATAAAGACAGTAACAAGTATCCGGACAGTCTGTGATGTAAGGTCAGTTACGGTTCTCTGCACGTTGGAGAAGACCCGCTCCACCTCTGCTGTAGATCTAGTGGTAATAATCATAATAATAAAACAAATATATCAAATTTGTTGTTGTTGTTTCATGTCCGCTTTTCAGGCGCTTAAATGTCTAAGTCTCAGATATAAATTACCCCAATTTAGAGAATTAAAAAAAAACAACACGAACAACAGCGGCTGACGGGTCGAGCACGATGATCGGTCATTCGGCCGATACAAAATTTAGCATCAAGTGCGCCTAGTAACACACACTTGGTTACCGCTTTTCATTCGCTAATTGCGCTGAGAAAACTGGGACTAAACGTCCATTGCCCAATTTGCCCACCAGTCCAGTCAACAGCATTTCAGCATTATTCACATATCTACAGTGAATAATGGATACATTTCCGTTGTCGTCTCAATAGTTAACTGGTGAACCTCGCAAATCCGGATCGAAATAAGAGGATGCATAATCTCATTTGATCTGATCTTAATCTACACTGGTCGTGAAATCCACTCACAAAAGCAGTTGGTTTGACGAGCGCATGTTTTCTCTTGAGCCTGACCGTGTTCAGACCAGCTTTATGACAGGACAGGACAAAATTAACATGCCGCTCTAAACCAGTATTGATTCAGTTTCATATAAATCATACACGCTATACTGGGCCCAGGTGCCATCTCGTTTTATCTCTCCGCGGGGCGCGAGCCATGTGAGGTGGGAATTGACTTTCATATTCTGGGCTTTGTTAGCGACTACTTGTAAGTTTATACAGACAAAACTAGGTCACAGGTTTTATAATTTGGGCGTAGCGGGGCGGGTAGATTTGGATTTTAGGGCAGCAGGGCGGGGTTTTGCCGGCTGTAAACCGGACAGGGCGCAGCGCCCTCCTAAACCTTGCTAGGGGAAACACTACCACAGCATCCATACGAATGGTGAAAGTAGGAGAGACTGGCTGTATTGGATGGCATTCGGTTAATAAATGCTCAATAAATGTAAATCCAATACATGTTTACAAGAAAACAGTGTCAATGGGAAATTTACAGACTATGATTAATTTGCACTTGCGAACATTTTAGTCGTACGAAGTTTAGTGAAACGGCCTCCAGCTGTTGACATATGTACTGAGATGTACATGTAATATGAAGATGTAACGTAAAATATGGACGTCAATCTCCAATACGTCATAAACTGAAATCTGCTAAATGATAACAAATGAAACGGTGTGCATCCGCTTTTATTTTATGCTTGCATTCAGCAAATGTAGTATTTCGTGTCTAGATGATAACAGCAATGTTTCCTGATTGAATCTAGTATATGTACAATAACATATCCATTTAATTTGTCGAGCCCGCTTACGGAAAGCGAGATATAGTGATCACAATGACGTCCGGGTGTTCGTGCGTGCGTGCGTGCGTCCGAAATATGCGTTAACGTTTTTAAATACCTTATATCTCTGTCAAGGTCAAGGTCAAATGACTTTGCGTTAATGTTTTTGTCCAAATTTGCGTTAAACTGTTCACATACCTACTATCTCTGTAACCGTAAGTCAGATTTGCTTGAAACTTGTATGCTTATTGGTTATCATCCATATGTTCATTCTGTGTCCCACTCATGCGACCCCTGAGCCCAAGGTCAAGGGTAAAGTACTTAGTATTGAATCCATTGACCAAACCTTAAATGACCTTAGCTGTTGATAGGCCGTTAAACCCCAACAAAGCGCCCTTTTGGAAAAAAAACGATACGTATCATGTATTCATGCGGGCACAACTTGTCCACGCAATAGCTAGAGTTCTACTTGACGGATCGTACACAATGAAACTAAATTTACCAATGTATAGCTTTATCATGATGTTATGCTACATGTATGAATGGTACTGTAGTAGGTCCGCGTGGTGGGGGGGGGGTGGGGGGGGGACGAGTACTTCGGTTGTTCAAGGCCGCTTTTAGGGACCCACCATAGGCCGTAATCGTAAGGTTCGTAAAGGCTGAATGTTTATTGATAAGTCAGTAGGATGAACAAATCCACCAAGAAACTTAATAAACACGTTTCTGGAAGAATAATTTCACCAAACCGTAAGCGTTCGTATATATATACTCAACAAAACTAGAAACGTCCCTGTTTTATAGCCGGTGTAGCTCTGTCTATGTATGTACCACATGTTCAAAGTACATGTATTTTAAACCGTGGCGATGTTCAGAATACGATCGTGTAGAGTTTAGCCGATACACACGGTTTACATAGCGGCCAGTGACCGGAACGTTGATTTCCACTTTTTGCACGTGCACGCTATACTTGTCATCGATAAGGTGATTCAGTTCATGTCGTACCATTCATGCGATAGGGGCTATTCGGAAAGTTAAAAAACTTTTTTAATTTTTCACTGTTTTCGATATGCCACGGCTTTCCGAAAACGAGCGAAATCAGGCAATTGGGATGCTTGCGGGTGGGATGGCCGCCAGGGCGGTCGCGCCTCGGTTTTGTTGCTGTCGGAAGACGATTGATCGTCTTGCAGCCCGGTACCAGCAGACTGGGGCTGTTCACGACCGGCAGCGACTTGGTAGGCCTCGTGTAACGACGGCTAGAGCCGATCGTTACATTACGTTGACGCACTTACGTCAACGTCGATTGGCAGCCACAGTCACTGCTAGGCGATACGGTGTCTCAGGGCAGACCATTCGCAACCGGTTACGTCGTAACGCCCAACCAATCCGGGCACGCCGCCCGTACACTGGTCAGATAATGACCCAACGTCACCGTGCTGCCAGACTGTTATGGGCGCGACGTCATCTGAACTGGAGAAGGGCTGACTGGAACCGAGTTTTGTTCACCGATGAATCTCGGTTCACAGTTAGTCATGCTGACGGAAGATTACGGGTATACAGGCGTAACAATGAAAGATTCACCGATTGTTGCATTGTTGAGAAGAACAGGTTTGTGGGAGGGAGCGTAATGGTCTGGGGTGGGATCATGGGAAACCGGAAGACAGATTTGGTTGTTGTACAGGGCAACATCAATGCACAACGTTATGTTGCAGATGTGCTAAATGCACATGCCTTACCATTTATCCGTCAGCATGGTCCTGGTGTGACATTGATGCACGACAATGCCCGCCCTCACGTAGCCAGGGTCACCACTCAATACTTACAGCAAAACAACGTCGACGTCATGCCATGGCCCGCGGTCTCCCCGGATCTCAATCCCATTGAGCACATATGGGATGAGATGGGCCGCAAAGCACGAGCTAACCATCAGATTGACAATGTTCGCGATCTTACACGGGCGTTACAACGGGAATGGAGGAATTTGCCCAACGCACTGGTATTGCGTTACGTCACGTCGATGCGGCGTAGGATCATTGCATGCATTCATGCAAATGGTGGCCACACTCGGTACTAACGAGATTTACTGAATTTGCCACATTACTTATTGAAATTCCATCTCTAAACATTAAGTAACACATTTCTGAGTTTTTGTGATTTTTGATTTTGACCCCTACCGCCCTTGGCCGGTTATCTCTCGAATATTTAACAAGATATCCAAATGCAATTTATTGGCTTTGATACAGAAATGAATGAACTTGTTTTTCCATTTTGATTCTTAAAAGTAACCCTTTTGGTTTTTGATGAATCTTTCCTTAAACATGGAGGGACGTTTCTAGTTTTGCTCTGTATACATTTTCGATAGTTTAGCTCAATAGCAATTTATTTGAATACACAAGAAGACAACGCGAAATATAATGCATTAGGGCAAGTAATACGAGTGAGAAAAATGAATATATTATGTGGAAAAGGTATTTTGCGACCGAATAAGGAGCGAGTTTGGGGACGAAACCTACCGGGTACGAGCGAGTGAGCAAGAGAAAGATAGAGAGGTCTGAAGTGATGTGATCGCTGTATTAGTCTGCAATAAGCTGACCAGGTACATAGCACGAACAGCGCTTATATATATAGCGTTGGTAGGATTAACCTCTATGACCCTTGAAACACCAAAGACAATAATTGATTGGTCCATTTCGACCAATCAATTAATTGCGCAATTAATCGCCAATTTGGCAGGTTGTAAAATACCGGAAGTTGTTGAAAATTATTGAGTTATGAAGAAACTGTGATAGAAATTCAAAATACATATGGTGTATGAACGGGGTCAAAACTAAACTGATTTTTTGCAGGTGCAGCTGTATTTTTTTTACATGTGCAGCTGTATTGTTTACAGGTGCAGCTGTATTGTTTACAGGTGCAGCTGTATTGTTACAGGTGCAGCTGTATTTTTTATAGCTGCACCTGTAAGTTTTGTTTTGACCACATTCGTACACCATACACCACAATGTAACCGCAACCGGTATTTATATATTTAAGATGGTGTACGTTACAGCTTCTCCATTATAATTAAATAGTGTCATTGGCGTACTTCTCTTTTTTTAGTTCACCAGTGATACAATTTAGATATTTCCTTTTCATATATAGTGCATTAATAGCCTAGGCATTATAGAAACTGTATTAGTACATTTACGATCATTTTAAGAAAAACTAAGAAGGCTAAGCATGTTCAGTGATATATTTCCAATTTTCACCATCTCGGTCGTCATTGTATGCACACGACTGTCACTTCGAAAGTTATACACATTTTGCCCATTGTTGGTATCAATTGTGTTAAGTTTTACATTTAATTTTGATTAACCCGGTGCTGTGCCAGAGGTATTTGTATCCTGTACTACAGCAACAGGTGCACTAGACCCACACTTGGAATATATACTTTTTTCCGGTAGTCGTGTCGGTAATTATCATGGATCGCTTGACTATGTCTTGTAATTTTAAACTCACATCAGCGCAGTTCAGTGCAGCGTGGTGGCTATAGAAAGTCTCACGGTGATGCTTCCAGTGATGCTATTATTTTCTCCATCCCTGATGGTCTTTGAGCACATTTTGACTTTTTGACTGTGAATATAGCACAGTCCGTGACACAACTGAACAGGTGCGATAAAACCGCACTTGCAATGTTTTCTTGTTTCTGTTAGTCATGTCCACTGATTATCATGGATCGCGTGACTATGTCTTGAAAACAAAATCACAAATTCACAAACAAAGTTGCCTGTGGTGAACGTAAATGTTCAGTGTTAAATTTGAATATGTTTGTTTTCCAATTAGTTGAAAGAATGTACATATGATTGCTGATGGTGTAAATTGGCTAATCTACGGAATATGAAAGTCACAGTTCTCTCCATTTTCCTGAATATCTATGGTCACAATTAGCTTCGTTCATTATGCGCGTGTGCCTGTTTACACCATCACCTTCTGATATAGTTGTGGAAACTGAACACTGATCATACTCCAGACTACTGTGCATGAGAATGCTATGGACCGCACTATAGCTCTACTACCGATGATGGGGGGTACATGCATGTAAATCAGGGTAACATTTTGAGCTACTAATAGATGTACATAGGCACCCATACTGTCAGCATATTTCACTCAATGACTCTGTCAATTAATTATGCATATACTTTGCTGTCATGCACATTCGTTTAAAACTGTATTTATTTTACAATTATTACAAACAATCATGAGGAAACTTGTCCAAATGCTTTCCTGTTGGCACAGGCAGATATATAAAGGGTGTGAGTGGGCACGAATCTAGGGTGTGGAGTCACACAGCGGGAATCACGAAGCTGGGGGGGGGGGGGATAATGTTGGGTTGGAGTCATACAGCTGGAATCACGACTGGGTGCGGGGCTAGGGCGGGGAGTCACACAGCAGGGGTGCACGAATTGGGAATCGGGAATCACACAGCAGGGGTGAGAGGGAGTACACACAACAGCTAGGAATTGATCGGGAATCACATCGCAATGGGAAAAAAGTGGGTAGGGTATGGGATATTGGCATTGTCATATTTACACCCAATATTAATATTCAATAATGCCAGAATCACATTCAAATCATCATATCTAACGATTAACGGACCATGGGTAATATCGTCGGTGAGTAATAGGATAACATGTTTAGTGCCTTACAAGTTTGCACTCCTATGTATAGGTTTTGCCAGTGATTGGCTAGATTATGTAGAAGGAAAGCTCCGACCAGACACGAGCCAAAACAAGCAGAACCAGCAAAGATGGTGGTTGCATTCAACACATACAGTAAATGTCAACAAATTATTGTGAAGTATAACTAACTAAACAAGTTTCCTTGTGTATGAAGACGACAATCATAAACTATTGACAATTTTGAACATTCAGACATGCATCAGAGATCGTGGTAAGTTGTAAAAATTAAATTATTTGTTGAAATAATCAGATTGACCATGTAAGCGGAATTTACAAAATATTATTTTAATAATCAAATGAAACTTTTTACTGTAATCAAATGAAAATATAGCTGTGGGTGTACTGTGGTATTTCTGAAGTTATTATATCAGAACTTTTGGCATGGTACATGTATCAGTGCCATTCATGATAACCCACCGTGACGTAAAAAAACAACAACCAAGTCCCATCAGCCTACAGTGTATTGATATGAAGAAAGCGTGCAAAACAATCAATTATCTGCCTCAATCTGGACCTACAAATCATCTTTAGTAAAAGTTGGCATGGAACTTCACTTTAGAAATTATTTTCAACTTTATCAATTAATTATTTTACAAAACAAATTGAAATACCCAATAAACAAAATATGAGGTGTGTTTCTTTTTTAAAAGAGGACATTTTAAATACCTAATTTAGTTGTTCACAAGTATAGCGTAACAGTACGTACCAAATTTCCAATTACTTATCTGGAGCCCCACAGCATGTGCTGTGTTTGTTGAAAGAACCAACAAGCAACCAATACATCCGAATAAAATGTGGTATGTTTCCAACCTGCAGTAATACAATGAACAGTTATCACATATTTTTGCCCGTTGATATAGGCAGTGCCTATTTTCAAATTATGGTAATATTCATTTCGTTTAAGTAATTCGCAAAATACACATGACCTTATCTTCACGTGATAAAAATATGTAAATAGCTCGTAAATGGGTGACCTAGATTTGTATTTCTTGTACCTTGCTGTTATAATCCACGTTTTAAGATGAAAATACATGCCGATTTTGCCACGGTAAGCAGTAATATTGTTAAATAAGGTTTCTAGAACAGGATTACAAATGGGTTTAGCAATGTGTGGCTAAAATAGTTAAACAACTTGACGAATACGTTCCGCCCTCGATTCATGGCGGAACTTTGCTAACGGTTTTTGGCCTTTAGGGATAGAACGGTGTGCAAATAAAGAGAATAACAGATTGCAAAACTAGATTTGCAGCCGTTCTATCACATAGAACTACTGTAAAATGTATAGTTGCACCTGTAAAATGTACAGCTGCATCTGTAAATGTTAGCTGCACCTGTAAAATGTACAGCTGCACCTCTAAATGTATAGCTGCAGCTTTCAAATGTTTTTACAAGTGCAGCTGTATTTTTACGGTCGCTTCTAAATCACAACCGGGATTCGTGTGGGCGGGGCCAATGCTGATTTTATGCGTGACGTCACCGATCCTTGAGAATAGGGTTAGATTATGGGTTAGGGTTAGGGTTAGGAGGATAGTGCATAAAGAAAGAAAGCTTTTGAATATTCATAGACACGCCCATCAACGAATACCGGTTGTTAAATGGAAGCGACCTATTTTTACTGGTACATCTGTATTGTTTTACAGCCGCACCTGTATATCTGCACCTGTAAGTTTAGTTTTGACCCCGTTCGTACATCATATTTTTTCCGCTGTCGTCGTCGTCCCGCGTCAACAATGTCAAACGGTTTGTACAAATGTCTTCATCGTGATATAACTTTAATATTTATTTACGGATTGCTTCATGTCAGATATCAAATAGAAGGAAGTGAAGAGTAGATACCCCGGTATGATTTATATTGCAATCGTACAATTAGGTCATCCAAGATGGCCGCTGAATGGTAAAACCATTCTTCAGTTAGCAACTGCTATATTAGCATGAACCGCTTAGCGGATGTTGGCTAAATGTTCAAGTTACAGACATGTTTCTTTGCTAAATCCTTTTCAGATTTAATAAAAATGGCGGCGCCACGCAATCCAATATGGCCGACACCCTACAAGTGGGTCAAATTCCTAACCATTTTCTCATGAACTGACATGCCGATCTGAACGAAACTTTACAGTTATCGACCTGTCGCGTGACACGTGCATTCTTGTATATTCCGGATTTCCGTATAATTGTATATGTGTGATGTGTGGCACTGTTTTGTATTGTTGTGCGTACTATTGATTTCGCATACCTGTGATTCCACATACCTGTGATTTCACACACCTGTGAGTTTTACATACCTGTGATTTAGCATGTACATTTGCCATGTACAATGTGCGTGTAATAACGGGGCTTATGTTGTATTGGTGGAAATACGTTTATGCGTGTCCTTTTTGCGGATTTAAATATACGTCTATTTTATGAGCAATGTTTTACTGATGTCACGCCATATTTGCCACAGACTAGGCATGTGTGTGGTAGAGAACTCGTTGACTGCGTGTGCTGGTTTCGCTAGGGAAAAGACCCCTTTTAGTATTAGGGATGTCCAATATCCGTGCCAGCCGAGTTTGTCCGCGTGTCAGTTGTTCACCATATAAGGGACCTTCTGTAGGTGAAGCCAGTATAGAGTGCAGACCATACCCTGGTCTGCCCTGTTATGTATTCTACGGGTTAGTGTTTCAGCATAGCCTGGTACTGGCCAATACGGATATATCAGATCCCATACTGGTGATGCTTTGTGTCATGATATTTCCGTAAATGACCACGATATTTGAATTTAGTATGTGCTACACTCTCATTTGAGTGTATAGCCGTAGGACCGATATGGAGGGGTTTGGCGGGGCCAAAAAGCGACCTTCGCATTGTCGGGACCAGTCGAGTAGATTTCGGATTATGAGATCTGGGTCTATAGTGTGCAGATTTATGGTAGTGTGGGATATACCATGTTGGATGGTATTTATTCCGCGAAGGCTGTACACTAGTTTGGTTGAATGTATGGCGTGGGAACATATATTTAGGCCAAATATAACCCACGGGTGAAATGGCAAAAGCCATGGGTTTGTAGTATTTATGTGAGATGTCGAACGAGGGGTAGGCATATTCATTATTCCGTGCGTGGTTTCACTGGTGCGTATATAAGCGATGTCTCGCTATGTGTTGGTGGGACACATATTTTCTGGTAACAGAAGACTAGTACTGTATTCACCAGTGACACGGAGGATTTTGGTATGTACCTACAACATTTTATTTCAGCTGTGATTTGCCGTTGTTCGATTCCCGTTCTAGTCCGTTGTGCATTCTGTCTGTCTGTGCGTATTCGTCCAGTAATTGGAGACTCATTTCATTTTTGTAGCCTCTTGAGATCGCTCCAGCGGGCAACATTGGACATTTTGGTCCACTCGTTGAGGGCAGACCCCAGTCAGTGCAGAGTACAAGGTCGACCGAGTGTCCGTACGTCTGTCTGGCGCAGTGTGTGTAGCAGCTCCGGGTACAGGCCTGTATAGAGCAGTGTGTGATAGCTACCTCGCGTTCAGCAGACAGTCACAGCCATAGTTTAGTGAAGTGAAACGCCATACACACATATCATATCATTATACTACCACCGAGTTGAATGTCACCCATGTGAACTTTTCCCGGCGTCTTAGCCAACGTGATAATCGCCATTTGTATTATATCGGAACTTTACATCCGGTCTACCACTTCCGGTATTACAACCCATTGATTCACCATGGATACTTTACATCGGGTCCACCACAACCGGGTTGCTACAGTCGAGTGATACCATGGGAACTTTACATCTGGTCCACCATTTCCGGAAATAATATTACCTTTGGAACTTTACTTCCGGTACCAGCTTCCGGAACATTATCGTTATTGACTATCATGTGATGTAACCACATCCGGTTTTGACTTTGACATTCATACTTTGGAAATATATTGCATAGGCAATACATATGTATACTTTGATAGTGTATGGTAATACTCCTATCATGGCATATCATGGCTAAAGGATTGTAGTAAGACTACATATATTTATGGATTAATCCACTTGAAGTTGGATTACAGCCATATTGTTGACTAGACCTCATACTGCGGGTGAGGTAGACCTTGGGACCTTGATACTCAGATTACCACTATCTATTGAGATACGCCAGCACTGGGGTAGCTCGGATGATTGTCATTTGTCCTCCAATGTTCGTTATGCCATGTTATACTTGTATGTTATTTCACTTTGATTAGCGATCATCAAAGTACTTGTGCATTCATACTATTGTCCACTACGGGACCATTGAGATACCACATACTGAGTTTATTCGTCTATAGCTTTTAAGTTGCGTTAAAGTATAACAGTCGATTGGCTTACAACCTTGTAGTAATTGAATAGTATCATGCACAGTACAGTTGATGTTCGCATATCAATGTATCATGTATTCCTGTGTGTTCCCCATGTAATATAGTGTACATTATAAGTGATTAAGTGACTACGTATACTTGTCTACTCTAGCCTATCCCTTACACTTCAACTGCATTGTTACCACTTTTCCGTTCGTCAGATTAAGCTATATTGGCCATAACGTCATAACAAATTGAAGGATACTTGGTTCTTATGATAATAGGGGAGACAATTTGTCTCGATCATTCCTGACCTTGGTAATGACCTTGAGACGACCATTAATGCTATTTCAGATTTGTAAAAATGGTGACCCGTGGTTCATGTAAAGGTCATTATTTTATTACCAAGCATATGACACAATACATGTTGTAGGTTAGAAGACACCAAATGGTGCGAAATCGCCCAGGGTGTATGCAAAAATAGTGCGGGTGTTTTGAGGTCACAGACACCGTTTGCTTGAATATCTTGATCCAATACTACCCAGTTTCACATGAGGAACATTTTGGGGTGCCTTTAACACCAGTTTTCAGCATATTTGTAGAATTTAAAAGAAAACACTGAACCTGTTGGTCACTTGATGTAAACAGAGTTTCCGTGGCCAAAAAAATGCACACAATATTGGAGTAAGTGAACCTATTGTTTAGTTCATGCAGAACCAGTACAGAATGGCTGCAGGTCATGTACAAGTGGGTCCCACAGCATCCATACGAATAGGGAAAGTAGGAGAGACTGCCTTTATTGGATGGCATTCGGTTAAATTATATAGTACAACTATTTGGTGGTGTCTAACCTGTACCTGGTCTGGCCCTCCCGTACGCGTAAAGTGTATCTTTGAAAGTTGGATTAATAGTAAATAGGCTAAGTAGGCTAAGTAGGCTCTAGAAAAAGTGTTCAAAATCGGTTTAATTTGCATAAATTCAAAATGACTACCATTTTGTGTAGTATTCTGCATTTTTAGCCTGATATATTCAAGTGAGCTGAATTTAAAGGTACATGCCCACGCAGCAGGTTACACTGTACTACTACTTTTAATTTTCTGTCATGCCTTATATGACCCATTTGTCTACCCACTAACGAGTTATTTTTAATTACGGCGCGTGTTAATTGGTGTTGAATCGCATTTTATATGCCACGACCAGAAAGTGTATTTTCCGACCTCGTGATATTTTTACCAATACGCGTCACGTGGCAGGGTCAATCATATCACATATTTGACATGCGCAATGAAGTATCGGAAGTTGAGAAGCAAAATCTCTGTTCGAGTCCAAATCTAAATCTCCACGTAACTCTTTCCATTTGATGATCTGGTCGCCAATATTAACCACTCTCTCTCTGTACTGCCTGTCCCTCAGACATTTCGCCTTTTTTTTGGCCGACGCCGTTTCATACAATTTCCGTCCTGGACGTTTCGACATGTTGATATTCTTGTTTGCATATTGGCAAGCCTACTGGCGCGCATAGTATACTGCGCATGCGCACCGCAAGCCGTGATGTGAAAGTCGTCGTCCCGCACATTATCAAAATAGACGGTTACCGCCGCGCGTCGCTAACAGTAAATTGATAATTAATAAATGATTATATTTCTATTGCGGGCACTCGTAATTTTTAGAACTGGTGGAATAGTGACATAATTATAAACTTATTTAATTCCTATAAAGAACAGTTTGTGCCAACTGCGTGGGCATGTACCTTTAATGTTGTTATGTGTTTTTAGCTTACCTGAGCGAAGCTCATGTGAGCTATTGTTACAGCAATGTGTCCGTCCGTCGTCCGTCGTCCGTCGTCCGTCCGTGAACATTTTCAAACTTCTCCTCGGTAACGATTGGGCCTATAGTCACTAAACTTCATGGTCATGGTCCTTAGGTACGGAGATTACAAAATTGTTAAAATGACGTCATTACGCAATCCAAGATGGCCGCCGCTAAAAATAGCACACATTTTTCAAAAATCTTCTTCTCAAGAACCGCCAACCAGATTTCAACAAAACTTGGTAAGAATAATCGAGGTACAATGCTCTTTCAAAGGTGTTAAAATGATGATCCCGGGGTCAAAAATGGGCGTGGTCCGTGGGGTCAAATTGGGGTCAAATTTTATTTTTGACCGAATATGGTCATGTTATATATCAAATCGAAGGTATCAACGAGGCGATCATTCTGGTGCATTTTTTTTTGTCGAAATTGGATGGTCATGTCATCCAAGATGGCCGCCGAAAGGTCAAACGGTCGTTCTTTTATTATTGATTTCAAAAATCTTCTTCACACGAACCGCTTGGCCCATGGTGGCCAAACTTCACAGTTATGGTCCATGGGTGAAGCCTTTTCAGTTGTTAAAACGGAGGTCGTCGCTAATCCAATATGGCCGCCGTCTAAAAATAGCAGAAATTCTTAAAAAAATCTTCTTCTCATGAACTGCCAGCCGGATTTCGACGAAACTTGGTAGGAATGATCGATGTAAAATGCTCTTTCACATGTGTTAAAAAGGTGACGCCGGGGTTAAAAATGGGCGTGGCCCGTGGGGTCAAATTGGGGTCAAATTTTATTTTTGACCGAATATGCTCATGTCATATATCAAATTGAATGTATCGATGAGGCGATTGCTATGGTGCAATATTTGTCGAAATCTGATGATTATGTCATCCATGATGGCCGCCAAAAGGTCCATTTATTCGAGATTTTGAACGTCTTTTTTCTCAGGAACCACATGGCCGATGCTGGCCAAGCTTCATAGTAAGTTAAGGTCGTTGGGTGAAGCATTTTCAGATTTGGTAAAATGAGTCATCGCTTAATCCAAGATGACCGCCATCTAAAAATAGCACACTTTTTTAAAAATACATATGACCTCAATGTAACATTCTCCTCTGGTGTTCATGGAGTCAGGTGAGCGAATTAGGGCCACCATGGCCCTCTTGTTTCTTATAGCATGTCGGGTTCAAAGCACATTATTATAATTTAGAATTCTACACTTGTAAAGAATTCAAATTGGCCACAAATATCACTATTTTTACCATAACAATATTATAGGTGAGAAGCCCAACTCACGTAGCATGCTTAATACAGATTTTGGTTCCGACATCGGACGGAAAAGGGTCGATGCTTTTATTTGTTAGATTGATGGCTGACGGATAATTTTGGTTTGGGTGTGGTTTTGGGAAGTGGCGCCAAAGGTCTGAAATTCAAGATGACGTCCAAGATGGCCATGTTGGGCAAATCAACGCCGACTGAAATGATATTACCAAAAAGAAAAAAAAGTCATATGTCAAGGTCATGTTCAATGTCAAAGGTCATCACATTATTAGTAACAACACCCACAATCAATTTCTAGTATTGTACATCAACACATTTGGGTCCCACAGATAGGGCTTTTTATTGTATATGTTACACTGGTGAATGCCAATTTTGTCTGGCACGGGTGTCATTCCGGAAAGTGGAACCAAAGGTATTAAATTCAATATGGCGTCCAAAATGGCTGCCAATTGATGTTGACAAATATATGAAATCAAACGATTAGGTATATCGACATTATTTAGTTGTGGGTGGCAGGTCGGTGCATGTGATGGGTAATTTAACGATCGGAGTTCATCCTTACCGGAATCCATCCCTACACGATACCGGGTTTGGCCTTCACGTACATTGTTGGCATTCTTGTATGCGACAATTGAATCTGGTTGAATCTGGTTACACCCCTTATGTGAGTATTGCGATTATTGGTAATCCTATTTAGGGGAAGGGGCCAAGTGGCTTTGGTGTGGTTTGAACCTGGCACCAGGTCAGGTTATTCTAATTTCAGGGCTGAATACCCCCAATGCAGCAGGCTATATACGGGATTGCACCAGTTGGCCCGGCCTTAAATGACATTAGGTGATAGGCCGTTAAACACCAATAAACAAAAAAACACACATTATTTAATTGCATTTTTCGATGTTTGATGTGTCTGTTAGTATGTTACAACCAGCACAGTGGCATCAAGTAAGGACAGCAAATCACATTCCATAATCCATAATGTCACAACTAAGAAAAGAAAACAATGATGTATGATGTAAAAACAATCATTCCAAACTTGGGTATGATGGATAATTCACCCGACTAGTAAACGAACATATCAAAGTGGAAACTCTTAAATCGATGGCCATACTGGATACAACATGGTTTGTTTCCATGGTAACATAACTCATGACATTAAACCGTCTGTACATTTAGCTCAAGTCCAGATACGATATTTGTCTGTGTATTTGTCCTAGTTTCAGTAAAGTAATCATTCACAAATGAAGTGTTTAACGGCTTTTAAAAAACGTGATTGTTACGATAACTTTAACGTTGACCTTGAATTTGACCCTGACATTTCACTCTACGACGTTATTTTATCTTTGCTTATTGTAGCTCAGTATGTGTTGAACATAACTACTTTAATGTCTGGACAACAGGTATAAGAGAAATTTAAATTTAATTTAATTTTTATTTATTCCTACTGGTTACCAATATCGGCCGCCATCTTGGACGCCATCTTGAATTTGAGACATTTTACACCAGTTGCCAGTTAGACACCCAGGCTAGAAATGTTTGTCAGATGTTACTCTTATAAATACAAACTTTAAACCTTTTCCGTCTCAGGTAGGAACGAAGTTATATTTTTGGCCCTGAATTCTCGTCTATTATGTCAGCTACGGTATACCCTTTCTGTTAAATATTTTCCTCATAAATACATTGTGTGGCATTAAAAGAATTTATAGACAACACTACAATTAAATAAATTAAACGGGCATTTAAGCTTTGATAAATTACAAATCACTTCCAAAATACGAAATTAATTATAATAATGCATTTAGGAAGGCTTGTGTTACTGAGCTTTCAGTTACTAAACATTTATATATGGACAGTATTACCTCATAGTTCTGCTGGTTTGAAATTGTTGACTCACCTATTATCGGACATAACCAATTGCCGTACCAACTCATTAATACTGTGAAAGTCATGCGTTATGTTTATGCTCTATGTATGTTTAAGGTAGTTGTACTACCCGTCTTGTGAAGTCTGTTGAAATCTAATAAAACACCCTACTAATAAAACAATAGTTACTTATACAAATAAACCATATGAATGTGATCAGTTAGTCTTTATGCAGATACTGCCACCAATAAAAATACACATACTACTGTAACCTGTAATTAATAGATCATGTTGATGTAAAACATGTATATTTACGTCTCCACATAGGTGTATAAAAGGAATAATATATACGTAAACATCAAAGTGTGCTTATTTGTTTCTAACTACATCATATGATGTCATTTCTTTGCTTGTTGGCAGTATCTGCATAAATAGGGACATTTATCAGATTTCCATAGACATTACATGGGACCACAAGAATGGTACAATAACCTTACAGACTTAATTATTCCACAAGTTCTATGTGAACCAATTCATGTGAAATTGTATGACTTGATATTTGAAAAACCATCTACGCAGTCGCATCGATATATATATAGAGGATCTTACGCGAGTCATGATTTAATATGATATATTTTCAAACGACTTACTGACTTCATAAGAAACTACTGTCTGTTCAACGTTTGGCTGCAGACGAACTTTTGGCCATTAAACACATTAAATCTAATAAATATTTAAAAGTAAGTACTTTTTCATCAATAAAGGATCAAAAAACGAAAAAATTTGGAAATTGACTCCGAAACCTGGCGAGATAGCTTGAAAATGATGTAACTAAGAAAACAAAAGTTAGATTTTGAAAATCGGTCCACAAATAAAAAAAATATTTAAAAAAAATCTATTTTTAGCCCCCATGTTAAAATCCCATGTTTTTTTCGCAATAAAATCAATATTTGATGGAATTTCATCAAATAATTTTTTTTGGGGAGGGTGACTTTTTTGTTATTGATAAAAAAGTACTTACTTTTAAATATTTAACGGATATGCTGACACAGTTTCCTGACCTCTTTATGCAGTGTTCATGCATAGTATTCATTTTCAGTATCAGCATTGACCTTGATACACATTTGACATGTGGGAAATTCCAAACTAACTCAATTACTTTAAAAAATGCCAGGTAGGATCATTTCACTATACTAATTTCAAAGCAATTATATGTTGCTGCTAGAGATATAAATGTCCTTGTCACCGAGTATCGAATATGAGTAGTATGTGTTTGTCAATAATAAATGACAGTGTGTGTTATGCTATTTGTCTAAGACAGGAAGTACAAGCCATGCTAGCCAATACTGAGTATTTAAATTGCGTCAAAAAATAAGATATCAACTGACGCAACCATACCATAATTAAAATGCAGACAATAACAATGACAATAGCTTTATTTGATTAAGGCCTCCGGCCCATAACAACTAATGTTCGTACTTATTATCAAGCCACCCGCTGACGATAGTAGTGAAAGCAACAAGATGCTTGGCGATTGCCTAGTCTTCCAACCTGAAAACAAGTATTGCATGTGTTGTAACATAAAAACATTCCAGCCATATAAATTATATTGCCGCCAACAGGGGATTGTCTGAGAAAGCACATTGCGCGAGCAAATTACCAAACGCTTATCTGGAAATCATCACTGATCATTACGCCAAACACAACATCACCTGTAGGAAATGGCTGGGAAATGACGGATTATGGCAGATTATACTGGTGTGACAACGTCCCTGCACCCCAAGATTTGATGGATTTGATGATATGTGTTTCTGTCGGGAAATGTTTAACACGACAATGTTTATGTGCTGCCAACAGTTTACAGAGCACGATTTGCTAGAACAGGCCCGTAGCCAGGGAGGGGGCGGGGGGGGGGGGGGGGTTTTCGGACGACCCCCCCCCCCGCCCAGCCTCGAGGTTCACTTTTTTAGCCTTGAGGTCCACTTTTTTAGACCCCCATAGATACTTCAGACCCCTTGAGCCTTCGAAACGACCCCCCCCCCTTCAAACAGGTAGATACTTCAGACCCCTTGAGCCTTCGAAACGACCCCCCCCTTCAAACAGGTCTGGCTACGGGCCTGTATAAGTACAGTCCGCACTGCATCAATGAATCAGTAGAACAAACAGTCAAACGGACTTCAGATGAGGAGGACAGTGATTGAAATCATACCACCGGTTCTTTGTACCTTTTATTGATCTGAAGATATAGGCACACTATCGATCGCCAACGTTTTGAAAGTATTGTATAATAGTGCATATACCTATGTTGCTGTATGCGTGTATTGCTCTCAGAGTTTCAACCATGGTATGATTGCATCAGGTATCTTCTTCTAGGCGCAATTTAAATACTCAGTATTGGCTGGCATGTTCCTGTCTTATACAAGTAGCATAACACACACTGCTATTAATTATTGACACACTGTGTTCATTGGAACACCATGCACATCATACTCGCGTTCCATACTTGGTGAAAACGGCATATATATCTTGCAGCAGCATCAAATTACTTTGAAATAAATAATACATGTAGTGATATGAAATGTGACAATCTATTACAGGGCATATACATTCGAAATATGTATTAGCATTATTCGAAAATATACTACTCGATATATGCACCCAATGCACCACATGGTCAGCCTGTGTATTTATATAGTTCTGATATGTGATACTTAATAGATGCTGAATTCTTTCTGTGACATGTGAACAGACTATTTATCGATGAGACTGTGGATGGTTGGAAATAGCAAGGCTTAGAAATATATTTGTGCGTTAATTTGTTCACATGGAATTAGTGAAATACTTAACAGTCAATTTAAAGCGGTGTTTGCAAAGAGTAGACCCCGATGAGCTGACTCGTGACGGCCTGTCTCATCATGATATGCACGTTTTGCAAGTAATTTTCAATTTTGTAGAAATAAAAGAACGACTGCTTTTCATAAATGTCTGAAAATTATTTTGTGACGATTTGATTTGTCTGAAAATTAACAAGTACAAGTATATTCCAGTTACTTAGGAGTGAAAGGTTAAACATATATTGTACATTACAATATCCATTATTAAACATTTTTTTATTTATCTCATTACATTCTGTCATGACTGTCAGTATTTATTTGTTTGTCCGACAATTGGCTATGTCCGGTAATAATTTGTATCCCGTCAACACGGTGCCGTGAAACATTTTTGATATCCAGTCAATACTATTTTTGCATTTTACAGCCATTTGTAGGTGTTGACGGGATAAATAGAATAGTAGGTTAGTGCCGTGAATGGGAAAAATAGCTGGCGCGGCACGGAAACGGGATGTGCTCGGCAGAGCCTCGCCCATCCCGTTTCCTGAGCCTTGCCAGATATTTTTTCCCATTCACGGCACTAACCTACTATTCTCTATATGTATGTCAACAATTTCAAACCTTCAATAAGCACCGAAAAATCATGAGGTGATAATGTCCAGATAGCAATGTTTTGATACAGAAAACTCAGTTATACCAACATTGCTAAATGCATAATTTATGTTGTGTTTTGGGAAGTTGTAAAGCGCCAGAGTGATTTGTAATTTCTCAAACTTAGATGCATGTAATGTTCAGAGAAATGTCGATATTATTGGCCATTTTCTTTCTTTTTTTTTTGTCTATAAATAATGTTAATGCAATATAAATGTACTTGTGTGGAATACTAATAACATACAGGATATAACTGACTTAATATATTTAGGGCAAGAATACTAATTTTGGCGGCAATTTTGAATTTTCCACTGATGTCTAAATAATAATAGTATGCTCGAATATATTCTCTCGGGCCAAACATGCCGAATACTACAGAAATTGGGGACCGTTTTGAATTTATGCAAACCAAACCGATTTTTGACACTTTTTCGAGTTGTAAACATTTCTTTTTGGTTTTCTTATTGGTGTTAGGATGTATTGGTCCCCAGGAAAACGTAATAAAACATTTTCCACCCGTCGGTGGGTCCTAAAAATCATTATATCAATATTGTTTTAAAGGCTGTCAGTGCGGGCATCATCAGTGTGGGGGGCAGCCACACTTTCCTACATTTTATTTCTCGCGATAAAGTTTCAGTTCTTTCAGTATTTTTATTTGAGGTAGCTGAGGAATTGAGTTTGTATAAATGAGTATAGTTTATATAGCAAATTACGGAATAAGCAGAATTAGTTCCATTGGTGAAAGGTCAGGGGGCAGTGACCAGTTAATTAAAAATTATCAATTTCACGTCCTCGGACAGTATGTAGTTAATGAAATATTCCAAATAAGTGTGCAGACAGCACTATGTGTTCGACATTTGTGAACAAGACACACTAGACGCTTTTAAATAAACACAAATATGCTGCTCTATTAGTACTCCTTACCTAGTATGCAGGAATGTGAAATATATCGGTGCAGCCTCTTTAAAATTATCGAATTCTGAGGTAAAATTTACTTTCAAACCATGCCGTGCCACGTCACTTGCAGAACTAACGATTTAAAGTTGCATATTTTCTCAATCATTATCCAGAGGCAAATGTACTATCATGGTGCAAACCAATTCACTTCCATACGGTTTCTCTGGAATAAATTATTGTTTGAAACTCCCAGAAAAATATATTGTTGTGATTATTTTTATTGTCACAACATACAGTACCCTCAATTCGTATTTGCCCATTTCTGATGAATGGGAACAGGTCAGATGGCCCTGGAATGAGCATTCATCAATTAAATAATACGATGTAAAATCTGATTAAAATAAAAAATCAAGTAGAAAATAATAAATAAACAATCAAAGTGAATTTTAATCAGCAGAATGAGTAATATTTATAAATACCGCTGCCATTATACGAAACTGGCGGCTAACTGGTCACTGCTACCTTTCTCCACCCAATACCAAAAAGACGCTACCAGGAATTCAACAAAAAAGCGGAGGAATTGACTAAATAGCTGACGATTTGACTTGCGGACGAGTTGGAAAGCGGACCTGATACTTTGCAAGTGATTACTTAGGTAAATACGCATATTTTGTAAACACTATGTAAATATATAAGCGACATGTTTTCATTTCTACTTTCGTTTTATATTTCTCTTGTGTAGTCTTAATTTTCGTTTCTATAAAGATAAGGTAGAAAGAGACGAACTGTAGCCAACTAGCCATCATACTTGATTTAAAGGTACATGCCCACTCAGTAGGCACAAAATGTTCTTTACAGGAATTAAATAAGTGTATAATCGTGTCACTATTCCACCACTTTTAACAATTACGAGTGTCATCTATACACAGATATAACCATTTAGTAATATTTATTTTACTGATAGTGACGCGCGGTGGTGTTGTGTTGTTTATAGCTAATAACACAAAGCAAATAAGAAGTCTTATTCTTATTGTTTAATATAGGCCGCGCTCTGTGAAAACCAGCCTTAATGACAACGTCATGAAAGGCTGAAAATGACGTCGCAAAGTTACGCATAAATTTACCAACGTCACGTGGGATTTTGACACTTGGAATTTTTGCGTCATTGCAATAAGTTGTCCTATTTATAGCCGTATGCTTTACGGCTCACACATATTTTAATGTTGAATATGCGTGGCTGAATTGTACAGTTGTTTTCATAGTGGTTCAGATAGTTGACTTTTTTTTCTTCGGTTTCCTTCAAGGAAATACGTAGTCATTTTGTCGATTATTTTTATACAAATGGGCATATTGCATTTATGATTTTTATAATATATTATATGGACGACTTGTGAAATGACATTTGAAACTAAATAACCAAAACGACCGGTATTTTTAGATAACACATAACAAAATCAGTAGTATGTAATCATAATGCTAATATTTCTTTTAAACATAATTGATATATTTATATAACAATTACAAACAAACGCGAGAACAATTGTAGTCGGCGTAGATGGAGGCGTCTACATGTTTATTAATTTGGGTTGAAACCGGAATAATCACAGAAAACAAACTTATCCTGTCTGGCGACCACCATTAGATATACATGTACGTACAGCTTTAAGATCGACCCCGGGGCGCATGAGTGCGCTCTTTACTAATTATGCTATACGGTCCCGTTCAGATTAGAGCGGGGTCGTGTAAGACGGTACACGCTGTACAAACCCAGTTCCGATTTTAGGATTTATTTATAGATTACACTGCATTACGCATTGAGATGTAAGCAGTAAGCAGTAAGCGGCAGTGAGCAGTTATATGCGTCAGGCAATAATGTAAACTAAGTACGTGCGTAAACTCTTTAGACCGGACAATGTATATTTGCGTAACCTCTCTAAACCGGACACCACTTTAAGCTATATAATTTATTATGTGTGCGGAACCTCTCTAGACCGGACACCAATGTAAGCTATATATATGTGCGGAAGCTCTCTAAATCGGACACCACTGCAAGCTAGGTATGTGTGCGGAATCTCTCTAGACCGGTATGTATATGTGCGTAACCTCTCTAAACCGGACACCCCACTGTCAACTAAATGTATGTGCGGAACGCCTCTAAAGCGTACAGTACTGTGCGGAACCTCTATAGACCGAACACCAATGCAAGCTAGGTATATGTGCGCAACCTCTCCAAACCGGACACCACTGCAAGCTAGGTACGTGTGCGAAACCTCTCTAGACGGGACACTACTGCAAGCTAGGTATGTGTGGGGAACCTATCTAGACCGGACACCACTGTAAACAACGTGTATGTGCGGAACCTCTCTGAACGGGATATCACTGTAAACTAGGTATGTTTGCGGAACCTCTGTAGACGGGACACCATTGTAAGCTAAGTACATGTGTGTAACCTCTCTAAACCGGACACAACTGTAAACTAGGCATGTGTGCGAAACCTCTATAGACCGGACAGAACTGTAAACTACATGTAGGTATATGTGCGAAACCTCTCTAAATGGGACAGCACTGTAAACTAGGTATGTTTTCGGAACCTCTCTAGACCGGACACCAATGCAAGCTTTAAAACGGACACCACTATGAACTAGGTATTTGTGCGGAACCTCTCTTAGACCGGACATCACTGAAAACTAGGTATGTGTGAGGAACCACTCTAAACCGGACAGCACTGTAAACTACGTGTATGTGCGGAACCTCTCCAAACGGGACAGCACTGTAAACTATGTATGTGTGCGGAAGCTCTCTAAACCGAATAGCACTATAAATGAGGTATATGTGCTGAACCTCTCTAGACCGGACAACACTATAAACTAGATATGTGCGCGGAACCTGTCTTGACCTGACACCACTGCAAACTAGGTATGTGTGCAGCACCTCTCTGGACCGGACACCACTGCAAGCGAGGTATATGTGCGGAACCTCTCTAAACCGATCACCACTGCAAGCTAGGTATGTGTGCGGCACCAGTATCAGTAAGCAGTAGTGGGCAGTGAACAATACACTATGGATGCAGCAATATGATCAATCTTATAAATATAGCCGAATAATGCCGGATATGTGTATTGACTAAATACTTGAGAAATATTCTCCACAATAGCGAACTTTGTAGAACGGTTCAAATATAATTTTAGTTACAGGAGCTTCGCCCAAAGAATCATATATTATAAGAAAATGTTTCATTCGTATTATCTCAAGCGAATATACATGCAATCAATGGTTCATGCAGCCATTTTCTGCATTGAATGCTGATGAACGGAGAAACTTACTCAGACTTACGTGTAAGTGGCATAAGGGTGCGTGTGATTAAAAAAAAAACACGAAACAAAACAAAAAGATAAAAAATATGTACACTGGATTCGAACCCACAAACGCAGCGATCATTGACTTTGTCTCTACCCACACGACTATATTGTTCACATGATTAAGATTTGAAATTAAGAAATATAAAAGTTGTAATACAAAACAAAATGGCCGCGCCGCGCTCAAATAATAATATAAATAAAATAATTAATATGCTCACAAGCAGATAAATTATATTCAAAGTTGATTATGATCCATAAAGTCTTGCAACTTTGTTGATGTTGATTTGGAAAGTGTTGTCACGTGGTAATCCTGTGGTCTCGTCGTCCCAGTCCCAGTCCCAGTCCCCCCCCCACCCCACACCCCATTACAGCATGACTCCATCCCGGCTCGTGCTCTCAACTGTGCTTAGCGGCCAGCACGGACACAACGAACCTCACTGTTACTGTTATTTCAGCTTGATGATATTCAAGTGAGTTAGGCTGGAAACAGAAGCCTGGAACAGCGCGGCCACCTGGTGTACGGTGTAGGCCGAGTGCCCCTGTAGGCGTTCCAGCACATCTCGCTTCCGGCTAGTGCTCTCACCTGTGGTTAACGGCCACCCCGGCTACAACGAACGTCACTATCTGCTGCTTTTATGGCGTGGGTGGGGGTATTCAAGCGAGTCAGACTGGGAACTGAAGCCTGGAATAGCGCGGCCACCTAGTACACGATGTTGGCCCAATCCCCCCGTAAGCGTTCCAGCATGCCTCCATCCCGGCTAGTGCTCTCAACTGTGCTTAGCGGTCAGCACGGACATAAGGGACCTCACTGTTACTGTTATTTCAGCTTCCTGTTATTCAAACGAGCTAGGCTGGAAATAGAAGCATGGAACAGCGCGGCCACCTGGTTTACGATGTAGGCCGAGTGCCCCTGTAGGCGTTCCAGCACATCTCGCTTCCGGCTTGTGCTCTCACCTGTGGTTAACTGCCATCCCGGATACAACGAAGTCACTATTTGCTGCTTTTATGGTGTCGGTGGGGGTATTCAAAGAGTTAGACTGGGAACTGAAGCCTGGAATAGCGCGGCCACCTAGTACACGATGTGGGCCCAACCCCCGTAAGCGTTCCAGCATGCCTCCATCCCGGGTAGTGCTCTCAACTGTGCTTAGCGGCCAGCAGGGAGACAACGAACCTCACCGTTACTGTTATTTCGGCTTGATGTTATTTAAACGAGTTAGGCTGGACACAGAAGCCTGGAACACCGCGGCCACCTAGTACACGATGTGGGCCCAGTTCCCCCGTAAGCGTTCCAGCTCGCCTCCATCCCGGCTAGTGCTCTCAACTGTGCTTAGCATTCAGCAGGGAGACAACGAACCTCACTGTTACTGTTATGTCAGCTTGCTGTTATTCAAACGAGGTAGGCTGGAAACAGAATCCTGGAAGAGCGCGGCCACCTGTTGTACCATGTAGGCCGAGTGTCCCTCTTGGCGTTCCAGCACATCTCGCTTCCGGCTAGTGCTCTCACCTGTGGTTAACGGCCATCCCGGATACAACGAACGTCACTATTTGCTGCTTTTATGGCGTGGGTGGGTGTATTCAAAAGAGTTAGACTGGAGACTGAAGCCTGCAACAGGGCGGCCACCTAGTACACGATGTGGGCCCAGTCCCCCCGTTCGCGTTCCAGCACGCCTCCATCCCGGCTACTGGTCTCAACTGTGCTTAGCGGCCAGCAGGGAGACAACGAACCTCACTGTTACTGTTATTTGGGCTTGATTTTATTCAAACGAGTTAGGCTGGAAACAGAAGCCGGGAACAGTACTGCCACCTGGTGTACCATGTAGGCCGAGTGCCCATGTATGCGTTCCAGCACATCTCGCTTCCGGCTAGTGGTCTCACCTGTGGATAACGGCCACCCCGGATACAACGAACGTCACTATCTGCTGCTTGTATGGCGTGGGTGGGGGTATTCAAACGAGTTAGACTGGGAACTGAAGCCTGGAACAGCATGGCCACCTAGTACACGATGTGGGCCCAGTCCCCCCGTAAGCGTACCAGCACGCCTCCATCCCGGCTAGTGCTCTCAACTGTGCTTAGCTGCCATGCTAGCACGGACATAAGGAACCTCACTGTTACTGTTATTTCAGCTTGCTATTCAAGCGAGTTATGCTGGAAACAGAAGCCTGGAACAGCGGTGACCAACTGGTGTACGATGTAGGCCGAGTGCCCCTGTAGGCGTTCCAGCACATTTTGCTTCCGACTAGTGCTTTCACATGTGGTTAACGGCCACCCCGGATACAAAAAACGTCACTATTTGCTGCTTTTATGGTGTGGGTGGGGGTATTCAAACGAGTTAGACACAATGTGGGTCCAATTCCCCCGGCTAGTGCTCTCAATCGTGCTTAGCGGCCAGCAGGGAGACAACGAACCTCACCGTTACTGTTATTTGGGCTTAATGTTATTCAAACGAGTTAGGCTGGACACAGAAACCTGGAACAGCGTTGCCACCTGGTGTACGATATAGGCCGAGTGCCCCTGTAGGCGGTCCAGCAAATCTCGCTTCCGGCTAGTGCTCTCACCTGTGGATAACGGCCACCCCGGATACAACGAACGTCACTATCTGCTGCTTTTATGGCGTGTGTGGGGGTATTCAAACGAGTTAGACTGGGAACTGAAGCCTAGAATAGCGCTGCCACCTAGTACACGATGTTGGTCCAGTCCCCCCCCCCCGCCCCCCCCCCGCCCAGTAAACGTTCCAGCACGCCTCAATCCCGGCTAGTACACTCAATTGTGCTTAGTGGCCAGCAGGGAGACAACGAACATCACTGTTACTGCTATTCAGCTTGATGTTATTCAAACGAGTTAGGCTGGAAACAGAAGCCTGGAACAGCGCGGCCACCTGGTGTACGATGTAGGCCGAGTGCCCCTGTAGGCGTTGCAGCACATCTCGCTTCCGGCTAGTGCACTGATCTGTGGATAACGGCTACCCCGGATACAACGAACGTCACTATTTGCTGCTTTTATGGCGTGGTATTCAAACGAGTTAGACTGTGAACTGAAGCCTGGAATAGCGCGGCCACCGAGTAGAGAAGCCTGGGTTCCACATCGTGTACTAGGTGGCCGCGCTGTTCCAGGCTTCCTTCTCCAGTGTAACTCGTTTGAATACCCCCACCGACGCCATAATAGCAGAAAATAGTGACGTTCATTGCATCTGGTGTGGCCGTTATTCACAGGTGAGAGCACTAGCCGGAAGCGAGATGTGCTGGAACGCATACAGGGGCACTCGGCCTACATCGTACACAAGGTGGCCGCGCTGTTCCAGGCTTCTGTTTCCAGCCTAACTCGTTTCAATACCAGCAAGCTGAACTAACAGTAATAGTGAGGTTCGCTGTGTCCGGGATGGCCGCTAAGCACAGTTGAGAGCACTAGTCGGCATGGAGACATGTTGGAACGATTACGGAGGGAGGGAGGGGGACTAGGCCCACATCATGTACTAGGTGGCCTCGCTGATCCAGGCTTCAGTCTCCAGTCTAACTCGTTTGAATACCCCCACAACTCGTTTGAATACCCCCACCCACGCCATAAGAACTGCAAATAGTGACGTTCGTTGCATCTGGGGTGGCCGTTAATCACAGGTGAGAGCACTAGCCGGAAGCGAGATGTGCTGGAACGCATACAGGGTCACTCGGCCTACATCGTACACCAGGTGGCCGCACTGTTCCAGGCTTCTGTTTCCAGCCTAACTCGTTTGAATACCAGCAAGCTGAAATAATAGTAACAGTGAGGTTCGCTGTGTCCGGGCTGGCCGCTAAGCACAGTTGAGAGCACTAGTCGGCATGGAGACATGCTGGAACGATTACGGGGGAACTAGGCCCACATCATGTACTAGGTGGCCGCGCTGTTCCAGGCTTCAGTCTCCAGCCTAACTCGTTTGAATACCCCCACCGACGCCATAATAGCAGCAAATAGTGACGTTCGTTATATATATATATATATATAGGGACGAGGCCTACATCATGTACTAGGTGGCCGCGCTGTTCGAGGCTTCAGTCTCCAGTCTAACTCGTTTGAATACCCCCACCGACGCCATAATAACAGCAAATAGTGACGTTCGTTGCATCTGGGGTGGCCGTTAATCACAGGTGAGAGCACTAGCCGGAAGCCAAATGTCCAGGCTTCTGTACTCCATCGTACACCCACGCCATAATAGCAAATAGTGCTCGTTTGAATACCCATTTGAAGACAAGACCATAGAATTACCTCGTGACGACATCCAGATAAAAAAAGTTGCAAGGCTTTATGAATCATATTCAATTTTCAATATAATGTTTCTGCTTATGAGCATAATTAATTATGTTAATTGTAATATTATTTGAGCTGGCCATTTTGTTTTGTATTACAAGTTTTTATACTTCTTAATTTAAAAGCTTATCCATGTGAACAATATAGCCGTGTGGGTAGCGACAAAGTCTATGACTTCATGGGTTCGAATCAAGCGAACCTATTTTTTTCATTTGTTTAGTTGTTTTTTTAATCACATTTCTTGTGTTACTTACACGTAATACTGAATACGTTTCTCCTTTCATGCAGAAAATGGTGAAATCGTCTAAAATTATGTACACTGTAAGAGGTGGATGTGGCCGCTGCACTGCAAGTACCGGTCGAGAACCATTGCATGTACATTCGCTTGAGATAATACGAATGAAACATTTTCTTATAATACATGATTCTGTGGGCGTTCGAAGCGTGACTAAATTTATATTTGAACCGTTCTACAATGTTCGCTATTGTGGAGAACATTTCTCAAGTACTTAGCTAAAACAGTCAATACCTATATCGGGCATTATACGGTTATATTTATAAGCTTGATCATATTGCTGCATCCATGTTGTAGTGTTCACTGCCAACTACGGCTTACTACTACTGGTGTCCGGTCTAGAGAGGTGCCACATACATACCTACCTTTCAGTGATGATCGGTTTAGAGAGGTTCAGCACATATACCTCGCTTGTAGTGGTGTCCGGTTTAGAGAGGTTCCGCACATATACCTCGCTTGCAGTGGTGTCCGGTCTAGAGAGGTTGCGGACACATATACCTCGTTTGTAGTGGTGTCAGGTCTAGAGAGGTTGCGGACACATATACCTCGCTTGTAGTGGTGTCCGGTTTAGACAGGTTCCGCACATAAACCTCGCTTGTAGTGGTGTCCGGTCTAGAGAGGTTCAGCACACATACCGACTTTACAGTGCTGTCCGGTCTAGAGAGGTTCCGCACACATACCTAGTTTGCAGTTGTGTCCGGTCTACAGAGGTTCCACACACACACATACCTAGTTTGCAGTGGTGTCCGATCAAGAGAAGTCCCTCACACTTACCTAGTTTGCAGTGTTGTCCGGTTTAGAGAGGTTTCGCACACATACCTCGTTTGCAGTGGTGTCCGATCAAGAGAGGTTTCGCACACATACCTAGTTTAAAGTGATGTCCGGTTTAGTGGGGTTCCATACATACACATAGTTTACAGTGGTGTCCGGTTTAGAGAGGTTACGCAAATATACATTGCCCGGTCTAAAGAGTTTGCGCACGTACTTAGTTTACATTATTGCCAGACGAATGTAACTGCTCACTGTCGTTTACTGCTAGCAGTGATCGTTTACTGCTAGCAGTGAGACACATCCACATCTCACTGCCCACTGTTGCTTACTGCTAGCAGTGAAACACACCTCACTGCTCACTGCCGCTTACTGCCAGCAATGAGATATATCTCACTTACTGCTCACTGCTAACTTCACACCGATGACACACTCGGGTAAATCTGCATTCATGTATTCATGACTTAATTGTGTCACGGTCTACGTAGATCTACATAGGTATCACTGTGCTAAATATAGTACACATCGGCCAGGGGGTATGCTTTTGTAGTCCGGTATAAAAAAATAGTGCAGACGTTTTGAGGCCACAGACCCAGTTTGCTTGTAAATCCTGATCCATTACAGCCCAATTTTACTTGAGAAACATGTTGGGGTGTTTTTAACACCAGTTTCCAGCATATTTCTAGCATTTAAAAGAAATTACTGAGCCTGCTTGTCACGTGATGTGAACACTACGTCACATGACACTTTGATGATAAACAAAATGGCGGACAGGACAATGTTGAAATTTTCTTTCTTAGGAGTAAGTGAACATATTGTTTAATTAGTGAAAATCCGGTGCAGACAGGTTGCAGGTTATGAACAGGTAGGTTCCACAGCATCCATACGAATAGTGAAAGTGTGAGAGAATGGCCATATTTGGAGGAATCGGTTAAGTTGTATAGTAAAACTAATTGGTGGTTGCTAGCCTACATATTGCATGATCATATTTATGAAAAGGTCTTGGTTTACTGATGTATTTCTATGGAAAACGATTTAATTCGTATTGGCAATACTTTCTGCACTGTTTGTCGCAACTTTAAAACTCACCGGGAAATGAACATGCGCACTATAAGATATAAACTTAGGTTTAAACGTGTTTACTGATGGGTGCGGTCAGACCCGGCCCCGCTCTACGTGAAAGTGTGCCCGCAACCGTTACTTTTATTAATGAAAATGTAAACAGTTGGCTCATTAACTGTGACACGTACTCTGGATAAAATTAGCCACGGATAGAACTGGGCCTAGGTCTTAATTCATTTGATTTACTGGTTCACCGTCGAATGTTTCGAAAATCAACATAAAATAAAATTTGGAAATTGTCATAAAAATAATCGTATCACAGATAAAAAATATGGTACAGTCTGTAGTGCTAATTACGCGGCTCCTGGCATATCGCATCATGTTGACTCTGGGCCAAACATGTTTTATTATTTAGTATTTGGTGTGTTGGTATTGTGTCACAGGCATATTTAGTGCGAACATAATTGTAGCCACCGGGGGCCCGTTTTACTAAACTTCGTACGACTAAAATGTTCGTAAGTGCAAATCTTGGATCGTCTGAAAATTTCAATTGTGATTGATTTACATTTATTGAGCATAGGCTGCTCAATAAATGTAAATACAATAATTGTTTACAGGAAAATGTTGTTAATGTGTAATTTACAGACTATCTTAATTTTGTACTTACGAACAGTTTAGTCGTACGTTTAATGAAACGGGCACCTACTACGTCGCCTACTGATTTGTATCTGTATCTGCAACCACTTGCATGTACCTTTTAATGTCACGTAATTTGTTAGCGACTTTCAAAAATATCACATTACATCAGCCGTACGATTGCCGTTTGATAACTGTTAAATATTATTTTAATTGACCACTTGTAAATATGGTTATATGAATGTATGGCATATATTGTACTAGTATTTTTGCAATCAGTGCAGACCCTGATCAGGCTGCGCAGATGCACAGGTCGCCAACATTTACAAATTTAAGAAGTCGTACTTTAGATCGTTGTTAATTTACTTACTACTAAACACTGGATGTCTGCGTGCTTTATTTTTTTTTTATCAAAGGGACATTCTAGTCGGAGGCGTGTAAATAATAAAATAATATAAAGCAAATACCAGGAGCGGGTTATGGGGGGGGGGGTGGGGGGGGGGGCGGGCGGGACTTCTTGATTGAAACAGTTTACTATATTTTCGAACTAGCACCGTTTGGTTTGTTCGTCGACCAAGCAGAGCTCGGGAGACTGCTAGGTGGGTCCGGCGGTATGCCCTCCGGAATATATGTGATATCTACACCCCATTTTGCTGCGTTATAGCGCATTTTAGAGCAAACATATCTTTACTCGCCAAATTTTAGGGGGGCGCGCGCCGGGTTTTCCCCTGCGTGAATCCGCCCTTGAATACACAACTTCTATATTTGCAGATTCAACGCGTCTAAATTCAAACAAGACGCTTCAAACAAATGTCGCAATTTTGTGGTTGGTACACATTTCGTGTGTAAATCACTGACTTGATTATATAGTGTGCAGACATGAATTCAAAATACATGTACGTACGCCACGGTGCTTTTTAGCATGGCTTGGTTGGCCACTCATTTCTTTGTTTACAAAGGCGTTGAATGTACTTTTTCTGAAACGCAACACAATTAAATTGCAAGTTTCGTTTTCAAATTGGCGGGCGGGACTTCTTAATTGAAACAGTTTACTATATTTTCGAACTAGCACCGTTTGGTTTGTTCGTCGACCAAGCAGAGCTCGGGAGACTGCTAGGTGGGTCCGGCGGTATGCCCTCCGGAATATCTGTGATATCTACACCCCATTTTGCTGCGTTATAGCGCATTTTAGAGCAAACATATCTTTACTCGCCAAATTTTAGGGGGGCGCGCGCCGGGTTTTCCCCTACGTGAATCCGCCCTTGAATACACAACTTCTATATTTGCAGATTCAACGCGTCTAAATTCAAACGACGCTTCAAACAAATGTCGCAATTTTGTGGTTGGTACACATTTCGTGTGTAAATCACTGACTTGATTATATAGTGTGCAGACATGAATTCAAAATACATGTACGTACGCCACGGTGCTTTTTAGCATGGCTTGGTTGGCCACTCATTTCTTTGTTTACAAAGGCGTTGAATGTACTTTTTCTGAAACGCAACACAATTAAATTGCAAGTTTCGTTTTCAAATTGGCGGGCGGGACTTCTTAATTGAAACAGTTTACTATATTTTCGAACTAGCACCGTTTGGTTTGTTCGTCGACCAAGCAGAGCTCGGGAGACTGCTAGGTGGGTCCGGCGGTATGCCCTCCGGAATATCTGTGATATCTACACCCCATTTTGCTGCGTTATAGCGCATTTTAGAGCAAACATATCTTTACTCGCCAAATTTTAGGGGGCGCGCGCCGGGTTTTCCCCTACGTGAATCCGCCCTTGAATACACAACTTCTATATTTGCAGATTCAACGCGTCTAAATTCAAACGACGCTTCAAACAAATGTCGCAATTTTGTGGTTGGTACACATTTCGTGTGTAAATCACTGACTTGATTATATAGTGTGCAGACATGAATTCAAAATACATGTACGTACGCCACGGTGCTTTTTAGCATGGCTTGGTTGGCCACTCATTTCTTTGTTTACAAAGGCGTTGAATGTACTTTTTCTGAAACGCAACACAATTAAATTGCAAGTTTCGTTTTCAAATTAATTATTCCTGACGAGAGGATACAATGTATACATATACATGCACCAGTACTATTATGCTTACTGCCGGTATTTTTATCAGAACATTTTATAACAATTATACAATCATGTATGTCACATCGACACATTTTCCCGACATTGACAGGTTTATGTATATATATTTGTTTCCAAATGGTAAAGTTAACATTTTATCAAAAATTCAAACCGACACACATTTAAAATTACACAGTAATGGATAATGTTGTCCTGAATGTTCTGTTGGCCACTTTTGATTTTAACAACTATACATTCCACTTACTAAATAAATACGCATGCGGTCGCGCGGGCATCAGTCACGCAAATAAAAACATATGAAGGAATCTACAAAGTACGAAATTTATATAAAAAAATCAGTACCGGCAGTAAATTCATAGACAGGATCCAGACGGGTAGCCCACACAATAATTTTTTTAAGCGGACACACCTAACAATATCTGCCCTCTCGGTGTGGGGGCAGTGGCGCGGCGGTGGGCAGCCGAGGGAGTGGAGGTCAGCGCAGGATTTCCTGCTTGAGGAATGCTAACTTGAAATTCAAGCTATTTCAATTAATTATTCAGCTGTATTCAAATTTAGTTATGCTCGGTTGGTATGATCTGCCATATCGCAAGTTAAATATTTTGGCGGTCAGGAAAAATAAGTAATTTTGCGGAACGCTAACTTGAACTTCAAGCTAATTCAATTAATTATGCTATAATTTCAGGTGTATACACATTTAATTATCCTCGGTCGTTATGATTTGAGATATTGCAAGTAAAGTTTTTTCGAGGTCAGGAAAAATAAGTAATTTTTAGGAATGCTAACTTGAACTTCAAGTTAATTATGCTATAATTTCAGGTGTATACACATTTAATTAACATCGGTCGGTATGATATGAGATGAGATATCGCAAGTTCAGTAAATTTTCTGGCGGTCTGGTAAAGTAAGTAATGTTGCGGAATGCTAACTTGAACTTCAAGCTAATTCAAATATTTATTATATAATTTCAGGCGTATACACATTGAATTGTCCTCGGTCGGTATGATATGAGATATCGCAAGTTAAATTTTTCCGAGGTCAGCAAAAATAAGTAATTTTTAGGAATGCTAACTTGAACTTCAAGCTAATTCAATTAATTATTCTATAATTTCAGGTGTATACACATTTAATTATCTTCGGTCGGCATGATATGAGATATCGCAAGTTAAATCTTTTTGTGGTCAGCAAAAATGAGTAATTTTTAGAAATGCTAATTTGAAATCCAAATTAATTCAATTAATCATTCAGATGTATTCATATTTAGTTATGCTCGATCTGTATGATATGAGATTTCGCAAGTTAAATGTTTTGGCGGTCAGTAAAAATAAGTAATTTTTGGGACTGCTAACTTGAAATTCAAGATAATTCAATTACTATAATAGGTATAAATTCAGCTGTATTCAAATTTATTTATGCTTGGTCGGTATGTAATGAGATTTTGCGAGCTCCAATTTCTGCCATATCGCAAGTTAATTTTTTTTGCGGTCAGGAAAAATAAGTACTTTTTAGGAATGCTAACTTGAACTTCAAGTTCATTCAATGAATTATGCTATGAATTCAGTTGTATTCCAATTTAAGTTTCCTCGGTCGGTATGATATGAGATATCACAAGTTAAATATTTTGGCGGTCAGTAAAAATAAGCAATATTTAGGAATACTAACTTGAAATTCAAGTTAATTCAATTATTATTCAGCTGTATTCCAATTTAATTATTCTCCGTCTGTATGATATAAGATTTCAGAAGTTAATTTTTTTGTTGGTCAGCAAAAATAAGTAATTTTTATGAATTGTAACTTGAACTTCACGTTACTTCAATTAATTATGCTATAAATTCAGATGGCTTCAAATTTATTTATGATCGGTAGGTTATAATGATGAAGGAGATTTCGCAAGTTAAATTAAGCAAAAGTAAGTATTTTTTAGGAATGCTAACATGAAATTGAAGTTAATTCAGCTCTATTCCTATTTATTTTGTTGGTCAGCAAAAATAAGTAGAACTGATAACTTCAGATCAATGAATTATTTGGATTATTATGTTATATGTCACATTAGAGACATCAGTAATATGTGTTTCTGGTCACATTAATAGTAAGAGCCACATACCACATTACACATATCCCGTGTACTATACGCAATTGGTTTTGGGTCAGTCTTTTAAATCAATAAAGAAAATAAAAGTTGGATGGATGGATGTGCATTCACCTCTCTCAGATAATTACGCCGATTTTCTTTCCCCCATTACGCCGTATTGTCACCTTTATCCAAATAATCGACCATTACGCCATTTAGTGACGCCGTGCATTTCCATGCCTCCGATAACCGTAGGCTAAATCGATCATCCAATGGTAACTAGGCTTTGAGATCGATGAACCAATCGTAACTCGGGGTGTGACGGATGCCAAAAACATATTTTAAGCGATCAGCCAATGATAACCAGGCTTTGTGATGACTTTAACCAATCGTTACTCGGGGTGTGACGGGTAACAGAAACCACGGTTTAGGCCGATTTAGTAAACTAACTACCGATTACGAACTCAAACGGCAGTTTCTGGCCAAATGCACCCTAATTGCTCAAACTGGGGTTTGGGAGCCTAAACCATGGTTTAGGCTCTCAAACTGGGGTTTAAGGAATTATTGTGCATTTGGCGAGCCTAAACTAGGGTTTGGGCAGTCTAAACTGGGGTTTGAGCTCAAACCGTGGTTTAAGCTATCAGGAACCCTAGTTTGAGAGCCCAAACGGTGGTTTCTGCCGCCAAGTGCACAATAATTGCTCAAACCAGGGTTGGGATCACGATTGGCAGTTTTTTTCTTAAACTGTGGTTTGTGTCCAAACTAGGGTTTAGGCTTTTTACGACCTCAAACGGCAGTTTCTGGCCAAATGCACAATAATTACTCAAACTGGGGTTTGAGAGCCTAAACCCTGGTTTAGACTCTCAAACTGGGGTTTAAGGAATTATTGTGCATTTGGCGAGCCTAAACTAGGGTTTGGGCAGTCTAAGCTGGGGTTTGAGCTGAAACCGTGGTTTAAGCTATCAGAAACCCTAGTTTGAGCGTCCAAACGGTGGTTTCTGCCGCCAAGTGCACACTAATTGCTCAAACCAGGGTTTAAGAAAACTACCGTTTGGGATCACGATTGGCAGTTTTTTTCTTAAACTGTGGTTTGGGTCCAAACTAGGGTTTAGGCTTTTTATTCGATTACGACCTCAAACGGCAGTTTCTGGCCAAATGCACAATAATTGCTCAAACTGGGGTTTGAGAGCCTAAACCCTGGTTTAGACTCTCAAACTGGGGTTTAGGGAATTATTGTGCACTTGGCGAGCCTAAACTAGGGTTTGGGCAGTCCAAACTGGGGTTTGAGCTGAAACCGTGGTTTAAGCTATCAGAAACCCTAGTTTGAGCGTCCAAACGGTGGTTTCTGCCGCCAAGTGCACAATAATTGCTCAAACCAGGGTTTAAGAAAACTACCATTTGGGATCTCAAATGGCAGTTTAAGCCCAAACTAGGGTTTGAGGAGCCTAAACTAGGGTTTGAGCTCCAAACCATGGTTTAAGGAATTATTGTGCATTTGGCTTGCCATACCCATAGACCTACCTGCTAGTACGAGGTGCATGTACACAAGACCGTCCGTCAGTCATATTGGCTACACAGAAAAACGTTCCTCCCGCTTTCTGAGATGTAAATTTAATTCCGAGAGACGGGTATGGACAGTCGATTTTTAATATGTTTAAAACTCCCGGGGGGGGGGGGTGAGGTCAGACTACCCTCTAGACACCATCGGGTGCTGAAGTCATTGATATGTGCAGCCATAGGCCTATCCAAATTCTAACCAAATTCAGGTCATTCATTTCTACAGAAAATAGTGCATTTGTTTCAATCACAGATTGTTTCAATTTCAAACACCAGGGATGTTGTTTAGTTGTTTGTGTTTGGTCCTTGGTGAGTAACGTAATGTCTACATCAATAAATGACGTCACAATTAACTGTTACGCAAATAACGTCAATTATAGATTCTGAACTAATTCTCAAATAATTACAATGTATCTTTCTGACGGTACATCTATATTCATAATCTGTGATAGTTGGCGATAGTAGTAAATTACGAAGTCACATGTCGGCTAATTATAGATTTAACATTGATAGTGGTGCGCGTTTGGTTTGTTCACTACATGTACATATCATAGTTTTATTCTGTTCAATGTTTGATAGTATTCATACTAACACTTGTAGATACATTTAGTGCAACTTATCAGCAAATACAGTTTACAGCATGCACAGTCAATGAGTCTATGAACGCGCATTTCTACTGTAGGCTGTTGTGTTGCATTGTACAAACGTCAGCGTTTCAATAACGTCATTTTCTCGATGACGTTACATTTTTTTTCCTTGCGTGATTGACATGGTGCTACAAAAAGTGAGATAAAACAAAAACTATGAAACATATCTGCATTTTCTTTTTCAGCATATTGTTTTTGAAAGGTGTCGGCATCAAAAAATGTAAAAAAAAGTGCAAATTGAAAATTTTGTCATTAAGGCTGGTTTTCACAGAGCGCTGCCCATATATATATCAAGCCACGCACATACAAGTGTACATACAATCACGGTGGTATAGACTCGGACTCATTGATAGAATGTTAAGGAATGCTGCTGGGCAATACTATGCTATGGAGTAAATGGATGTCAACAAAGCATCTCATTGGTCGAGAGGCGGGGCCAGTGTTGTAGGCTTAGTAATAGCAACTATAGTCTGTTTCAGAGTAATAAGGATACACCAGGTGGTATCAGGCTTTTTTCATATGCAAATGAGGCATGATAATTTTTAATTATTTATACTAATTTAAAGCGTAACCTGAAAAAAATAATATTTTGACAGATTATACATTGTGATCATTGCACATCAAACAATAAATACAGACAATAAATAGTAATGTCCGTTAACATTTTAAGGAAACACGGTTATCGACCCTGATACCAGTGTGGAAATATACGTCAGAAATAAAATGTATAAAAATGCCAATCAATACGTGGGTAATGGTGAAATAATGTTTATTTTGCCAGAAAATGTATCAGATTATGTATCTGATATAAAGAATAGTTTGTGCCTACTGAGTGGGCATGTACCTTTAAGGTCTATAGCTTCTCTATGGTCTGCTTTAGAGAGGTTCCATTGTATAAACAGAACAAGTTATCAGGTAACGGGCTTTGTATTCGCCCAATACGTATAGTCCTGCCGAACTTCCACGAGACCTGCGGGCCGTTTCACTAAACTACGTACGACTAAAATGTTCGTAAGTGCAAATTTAGGATCGTTTGTAAATTAAATTGATGGATTTACATTTATTTCTGTACATACAGCCTATGTTCAATAAATGCAAATCCAATAATTGTTTATAGTAAAACGTTGTTATTGTGAAATTTACAGACTATCATAATTTTGCACTTACGAACATTTTAGTCGTACGAAGTTTAGTGAAACGACCCAGGACTTGGCGTATATACATTGGGTTTTTGTTTTGGTGATGTTTCTTCAGGACATATATTATTGGAATCCGACGGATGACACTCTGTCACCCTTGATTTTCCATAAACCAAGATGGCTGCCAAAAACGCAAACGGGTTAGGCCGTCAGCCAGAAATGGAACCCCCCACCCCTGTGAGAATTTTGCAGACATATTTGTTCTGAAATTACACGCAATCACGAGTGTTATGCCGTATGTATGCGCTCTGAAACCCGCTGGATGAATATTTGGCACCAGTTTGAAGTATACCACCCTCGGACTTTTAGCAATTGTGAAAAATCGCTTGTTTCATCGAAATGCGACTGTTTTGTATCATTAGAAACAACTGACATGGAAGTTGTTTATGTTTTCCGACGTGTTCATAATTATACAATGACATAAAGTTCAATTAAATAATAAGTATTAGTAGTAGGGTAGGTATAGATAGGGTTCTCATGCACACCCCTGAATTGTTGTTGAAACCTATTTTTTTAGACTCTTAAAACATGTATAGTAAACAAAAACTATTGTTAACAGATAAAACAAAATGTCCCATGGGGTCCTAATTTGCATAAATCCAAGATGGCCGACAAAGATTTGACCCATGCACTTATGGAGAGTAAATGTAGAACAGCTCACTTAGTGTTGCAGCTAGGAAATTTGGTACCAACGTGAAGCAGCAGATACATTGCCCTTCATAATGAATTGGTTTCAAGACCTTCATACGTCACGTCCACGGGTCAAGGTCAAGGTCCATTACGAAAAACTAAATTTTCTGACATTTTGAGCTATTTGTTTGCATATCACAGTCTGTTCGTTTGTAAATTAAGACAGTATCGCGGTCTATCATGATATACATATATGTGCCCAATCAGTTGTAATTGGTTTTGTGCCGATCGGATGTCAACTTTGTAGTCCAAGGTCAAGGTCAAATGCTGGAATGATTAATTTCAGGAATTTGTTTACTCGTTTATTTGCATATATCATTGTGTGTACATGCCAAATTAAGACATTATTGGAGTATATCATGCTAGTTAACTGTGTGCCTAATCAAAAGCAGTTAATTTGATGACAATCTGGGGTCAAGTTTGTGGGTCTATGTCAAGGTCAAATGATAAAATCCATATTTTCAGCCAAATTTCCATAACTTTTGAACCAGATGTCGTAGAAAGACAAATGACCCATATTTTCTATATAATTTCGCCGTGAAAAATCGATTGAAGCAACTATTTTTGTGATTGGAACAATTTAAATTGCTCAACTTGTAGGAAATGTAATTAAAATCACACAAAAATATATTAAGGTTCACGGGAACCGTATCTGATGACCACGTTGACATACATTTTTTCAATTGTGTTTGATGATATACACTATCCGATCATGCTTACTCATACTATTACATTCAAGACACGCGTCTGATAATATAACGGAGTTATTTTATACAGCGGCGTGAAAACGTCAATATGGATTACATTTTATTTTGTATTACTGTGAAGTGAATTCTTGTGTAATAATGTAAATTTCAAAAACACTATTTATAATACATGTATATCAATATATGCAAATATGCACATGTTACCCTATTAAATATTGCTGCCCCAGAACATATGCATATTTCCCCATACAGACATATCACAGAAAGCCTATAATATTTATATTGTTCTATTTTTCATGTGTTATATCCTGTACTTATGATGTGATGCCACTATATATGTATCTACGTTACTAACAATAACCGTAGTCTAGTTCCTGATAACTATATATTAACTGGTGGTGGTACATATTCAGTCGGTTAAGTATGTCTAAGCCTAACAAAAGGAGGAAAAGAGATTCATCAAAGGGCCTACCCGACACATGTGTCTTACATATCGTTGACATTGATATCGCTTAGGGAAACGAAAGAAGAATCATTTGAAAAGTTGGCATATCTACACAAAATCCGCGATCAGCGTCCCATCGAGCCACCTGGTTCCATATATTGTATGCATGAAGTGTGTGGTCTTATCCCTGATTCACTTGATGGTGTAGATCTGGATTCGCATGGTTATCACAGAGGCTGCTACCAGCCTTTTACTGCAAACCTAAGTCGATTGCAACGATATAAAGTATCAACTGAGGCATCAACTTCCGAGAGGCATAACTCGCCTAGTAAATTACCATTGACTGTGGGTGCAAACACGTGTTCGGCAACGCTATTCTCGCCTGAGTGAATATTCTGTGAGAATATGGAAATAAAGGCACATAGGAAAACTGAAAGGCATGTTAACTTTGCTCATTGGAAACACAAAGACTCTGCTTGGCAACTCATTGCGGATCAACCTTTGGCACTAGGGAATACTCGCCTCTACCGCCAGGTGCAGGGTAAGGACCTTCACGCTGATGAGGCCCAGTGTCACCCATACTGTCGTGGTAAGTTTCGCAATGACTACAGCAATCATGTAAGGAAAGTAAACCCAACAAAGCTGGACACAGAGCAGGGTCGTCAAACTACTGCTCACAACAAAACATTACACGCTGTGGTCGAGACTGTAAAAGAGGGTGTCATTGAACAGAATGAACCGATACAACTATCATCTCTACGACACATCTACATCGATAAGCCTGACGAGTATGCTATCCAAATCCTGAATATCGCAGCGAGAAACTTATGCACCGCCTGCAGCATCATGAAGTATAGAAGTTAACACAGTTGGTTTTCTAATGTTGCTTACCTTATGAGAGCAAATCCTGGATTGCCGGACGTGCAGTCTGTCTGGTGATATAGCACCGATAAGGACCTCCTCTGACACGCCTCCAGCCCTAATTACTAATGAGCTGCAGACCTCCCCGGGTCACTACAGAGTCACTACAGAGTCACTACATCCTTCCCAAACTTGATATCTATTTCTGGGGAAAGCATTACCTTGTTTCATGTATCATCGGGTTCAGATGTCATGAAGATATGCAGAGACATTTGCCACAAGTATCAAAATACTTTGGCATTAATGTTCCATTTGTCACTTCACTGGTATAACACTGCTGATAGTGTTAATTTATTTCTCCATTTTGACCACGTGGCATTTAGCTATAATATGGTCTCACATGAGAAACATTTCTGAAAAGAATGGTGCCTCTATTTTCTGACTGTAATTTTAGAGATGTACCATTTTATCTCAGAACTTTGAACATGTTCTCTTCCCAATTCTGACACATTTTGTGTTTATCATTTTTCCGAACCACAACTGATTGTCCAAAAGAAAACATTCCACAGCTTTGCGATTTTATTTTTTTCTGCGTGTGCTTTAATTTTCTGCTTTTGGATTTGGTCATGTTCCCTTAGTTTCCTTGCTTGTATTCTTGTTTCAATTTGCGGGATTTTAGTTTTTAGATCCCGATTGAACATTAGTTTTGCTGGGGAGACACATGTCGTGCAATGTTCCCTAGCCCGAAAATTCAAGAGAAATATCTCCAATTCATTTCGCCAGTTTTTGTTTTGCGCCGTTGAAGTTTTCACACAATTCTTGATAGATTTGTTGAAGTTTTCAACAAGTCCGTTACTTCATGGAAAATACAGAGTTGCGCGCGCATGCTTGATTCCATGTTGTTTCAGGTATGACTCAAACTCTTGGCTAACAAAGTTTTGAGCATTATCTGTCCTAATGCTAGAGGGGTATCCGAAACTAGTGAACCATTTGTTTATTTCAGCTATAATGGATTTGCTGGTAATTGACCTAAGAACTGCTACTAGTGGAAATCGTGTGTAATAGTCAATTATAACTAGCATGTATTAATTTCCAAATGGTCATGTGATGTACATGCCCAGTTGGAGCCATGGACCGGTCGGTAAGTCAGTCATGATTACCGGAGGTTCTTGTACTTGGTGTCAGATGTAATACCTTTATCTTCGGTATTCGAGAACTTCCGCTCACTTTGTTTGAAGTACTACAAATTAGATCCAGCTCATTATTACACCCACCCTTCCGGGATACAATTGGGACGCCATGTTAAAATAACTGGCGTATATGTTCAGCTGTTGGGTGACATAGACATGGCCAACTTAATCGAAAAGGCGGTCGTGGTGGAATATCAATGCTTTCAAAGAAATTTTCACAAGCGAACAATCCAGAAGCTTCAAATTATGACGATACCAAGCCGAATACATGGTTGAATTATTTGGACATGCACAATATATATGGCACAGCAATGTGCGAACCCATCTAACAGGAATATTTCTATTGGATTGACGACACTGAAATAGAACGTTGGACGTTTCAAAAATATCAGATGAGACTGATACTGGCTATATTTTAGAAGTCGACATGGATTACCCCGCGAGTTTACACGATGAACACAATGATTATCCACTCGCTCCATAGTCACTAATGATCTAACTGTTATCAGACCATAGTAAGCAATTAAGGGAGCAGTTATGTATTAAAGGCAAATCATCAACAAAGCTTGCACCCACTTTGCAATCAAAACGAAATTATGTAGTGCATTATCAAAATTTAAAATATTACAAAATGTCTGGTACTCAGAAAAGTTCACAGAGCCATCGGTTTTACACAGTCTTGTTGGCTGTAACCCTACATCGATTCCAATACAAAAAAAGCGAAAGTTGGCCAAGAACAACTTCGAAAAGGATCTGCTTAAATTGGCCAACAATTCCATTTTCGGGACAACAATTGAGAACATGAGAAAATATTTTCACGTGGAACTCGTCAACACACCAATTAAAGCGTCTCAGGAAAGTATGTACAAAACCAAACTTCCTTTCTTTCAGAATTTTTAATGCAGATTTAACATTGTATTGAATAGACCCATTTTCACCGGATTTTGCATTCTGGACATTTCAAAATTATTTACGTATCAGTCCCACTATGACTTTCTCTATGTTAAGAAATAGTAACGAATAACTGGTATCAGGACATGAAGAAAAGACATGAAATGTGTGATACAAGTAATTCTGAAAAGGACCATTTATTGTATAGCCAAGCAAATAGTAAAGTTCTCGGAAAAATGAAAGATGAATGTGGCGTTAAACTAGTCGATCAATTCCTTGGCGTAAGACCCAAAATGTGCAGCCTGCTATATAGTCACACGGAGACTGTACATGATGAATATGGGAACACGTGCAAAAGAATATATGTGCAATTAAGAGAGCTAAGGGGGTTAACAAATGTGTTGTGGATAAACAGCTCAAACATGCCATGTATGTTGACCGTTTGGAAAAACAAAGTTTATTACGTCACTCTATTAATTTGATTCGTGGTTTTGACCACAAGCTGCACAGTACTACTGTCCATAAAACGAGCATCACCCCATATGACGACAAACGGTACTTTAGTGGCATAGATAGCTATGCATATGGGCATTACAAAATTCCTCTGTGATGAACCATTTCATATTCTGCTATAGTATTCGATTTGAAAATAATATTTACAACACACGGTGTATGTATTTTGATGTGTGTACATGTATGTATATTTTTTGTTTGAACTGTATTATTAATATAGTAATAAATATATCTGAATGTAAATGTGTTAGTCATAATTTATCTTTCCGGGATAACATGTTTATAGCAATCTTATTTATACATCAAATGCTTGATTGATTGACATGTTTAACAACGAATAGAGCGAAAATACCGAACGGAGACCAAAGGGACACATAATAATGCCGCACAATCGCCGCCACGCGTACAGAGCCTTCAACATAGCACACACATACATGCCCCGCCAGAAAAAGATATAACATGACATATGGATGATAGTGTGGGATGTGTATGCATTGGTGGATTCCCAATATCCTAAACTGGTGTACAGTACGTTTCGGATATCATACTCAGTTTTTATCACATTTTAAGACAAGATGAATTCGAGAATAAAAGCAAGATGATTTGTTTCCGATATATTTATTGACCCCGTACGTATGATCGAGTATGGGTTGGAGCTCCATCCACATACTGACCTTACACTTATCAAACCTCAATTAGATTCGTGATTCAGAAATATCAATGGAGTATTTATTTACAAGATATACACGGTATTTGCACTGTACAAACGTATAAGGGTGTGATAGAGTATCGTTCACTACTTATCACTTACCCGCTCTCTATATGACTCGTACAATACTAAACCTTCTACCGTGCTACTCCCCTTATTACCCTCCTACTCAATCTATGCTATTCCTCCTATGCTACCTCTTCCTTTAGTACACCTCCTACGATACCACCTATTTCTATACCCCTCCTCCTATACTACCTCTCCATCCATGATGCTAACTTCAGATACTGCCCGACGATACTCCTCTAGTTACCTATATACACGTAATGTCAATTAATCATTCATATAATATGTCATACCATTCGGTAATAATGAACATGAAACACATGCATGCACATATCATGTCACAATTACAATAAATTAGATAAATTACCAAAATTGTCACAGTTACAAGTTTGTCACAGTTACAAGTTTGTCACAGTTACTATTTCACCATGTGCCCTATTGTTGTACACTCTATATGATTCTCCTAATATGTGATAGTTAATTTATGTCTATAGAATAGGACTGTACATAAACACGGTGGTTAATGCTGGCTCCACGCACTGTTGCACACAGATGTCAAGTTCCATAGTTGCTACACGAACTGTAGCATCGTAACGTACCGTAGTGACAGTTACACCAATTACGTTGCATGTATATATCATGCAACACTCGCACGCATAACACCAATACTGCTGCACACACTGTAGCAAATGATCAATGGGCTCCACAACGTAGCCACACACACTGTAGCAAATGATCACTGGGTTACACAACGTAGCTACACACACTGTAGCAAGTTACACACGGATTACACCATATATGTTGTACACACTGTAGCATGTTACCTCTTGGCTACGACCACACAAACTTTGCTACACACACTGTAGCAAAGCATTACTGGTTACACCATATATGTTGCAAACGCTGTAGCTTTATCCAACCTGGTTACAGTTACACAAACTTTGCTACACACACTGTAGCAAGTTACACATACGGGTTACGCCACATCTGCCACACACACTGTAGCAAGTTACACATACGGGTTACGCCACATCTGCTACACACACTGTAGCAAGTTACACATGTGGGTTACGCCACATCTGCCACACACACTGTAGCAAGTTACACATGTGGGTTACGCCACATCTGCCACACACACTGTAGCAAGTTACACATACGGGTTACACCACATCTGCTACACACACTGTAGCAAGTTACACATGTGGGTTACGCCACATCTGCCACACACACTGTAGCAAGTTACACATGCGGGTTACGCCACATCTGCTACACACACTGTAGCAAGTTACACTGGAGCACGATTCTGCCTCGTCTACACATAGCCTTCCGTCACTGGTCTACTCTAGGCAAGAATGCTGCGCCTACACCCGTCGCTACGTCTGGGGTGGACACTGCAATACAAAGTACAGCTACATTTGCACCTTGCTATACATTAATATACTTGCATATTAATAGTTGGTACAGCCTTTATAAATACAATCCAGTCAGTTTGCAGACAAAAGTTGTGCACACATTTATGCAGCCAATATAGTTCCAATTTAGAAAATAAAAACTGCTCTAGATTCCACTATTGTATCCCTTATCTCTTACCTCTACTACCTAACAACACTGCACGGTACTTACGCCAACTGGGCTGTATAAGACGACATAAATCCTGAATATTTGCACAACACACATCCAACTTCACCAAACTTTCCCAGCTGACTGTCCAGAGTATTCACACAAATTTCTCACCTACGGAAATTTACTCACCCTACCTATCTACAACTAAGCCTAGCCATTGTGAGATAATTACACCCAAAGCCTTGACCAGAGTGACCATTCCCAATACTGTTAATACCCACAGGCACTTGGATAAATTACCATTCCAATATCCACAGGTACTCGATACCAGTACATCAGATCGTAACAACACTTACACACATAATACAAATATTCAGTATTAGAACCATCCACATCATGAAATTATAACCACACGTATAATACCCTTGCAATCGCATGTCTAATACACACTGTCCAGTATTCTAATCTTACAACCTTACAACCAATCTTGAAATTGCAATTACAAGTGTGCTAAATAGCATAGACATCTGATCTGGAGATCACGTGTGTAGTAATGTCAGTATTATAGTTATTCAGTGTCTTCATCTTCTGTGTATTCATCATAATCGTCAGTGTCGTCCTCAACATCCACACCTTCTTCGTCTTCATCTGGATTGTTATCATTGTCCATGTGTTCTTCAAACTGGTGTTTATATTTCCTCAATGTCTTTCTAATAGCTTTAACACGATCACTATCCATATAGCTTTCTACAGTATGAAAAATTTCCCTGTGTAACTTTCATTTCTCAGTGTATTATATATTGAATCATCTTTGTGTATCTGTTCATGAATTCTCGCGTAGTTTCGTGCCAGCATTCGAGCAGCTGATAGCCCTTCTTTTTCATATTTGGATACTTTCTTCTGCCACGCTTCTTCATTGTTTTCATTTGCCATTGCTGCCAGAGTAATAACAACTTCATTTTCTTCATCACTGTCTCCGAGATCACTTTCTTCATCTGATTCATATTTCATTCGTAATCATTACTCTACGTGTCGGTCCCGATACATTGGTTGTGAATGGGTGCTGCTGGTGCTGCTGGTGCTGCTGGTGCTGCTGGTGCTGCTGGTGCTGCTGGTGCTGCTGGTGCTGCTGGGTGGTGCTGCTGGTGCTGCTGGTGCTGCTGGTGCTGCTGGTGCTGCTGGTGCTGCTGGTGCTGCTGGTGCTGCTGGTGCTGCTGGTGCTGCTGATGCTGCTGGTGCTTCTGGTTCTGCTGGTGCTGCTGGTGCTGCTGGTGCTGCTGGTTCTGCTGGTGCTGCTGGTGCTGCTGGTGCTGCTGGTGCTGCTGGTGGTGGTGGTGGTGCTGCTGCTGGTGGTGCTGCTGGTGCTGCTGCTGCTGGTGCTGCTGCTGCTGCTGCTGCTGCTCCTGCTGCTCCTGCTGCTCCTGCTGCTCCTGCTGCTCCTGCTGATCAGATTGCTGCTGAGATTGCTGCTGCTGATGATGAGATTGCTACTACTTCTGCTGCTGAGATTGTTACTGCTGCTGATGAGACTGTTGCTGCTGCTGCTAAGATTGGTGGTGCTGCTGTGATCACATATGTTTATTTTTCATATGTCTGTCCAAATCGCGTATCCAAGCGTACTCTTTGTCGCGCTGGGAGCACTGAAACTTCATGTTTACTCCTCTGCAGATCACGGAAGAATGATGCGATGTTTCCGAAATTCTGTTTTATATATGCTGTATATCACGTTCTTTCACCCAACTGTGGAATTTCTTGGGGTACCCGAGCCATTTTACAAAAACATCATTGATGCCATTTCTTTTCCGCCTCTTCAACACCTTTTCAACTTTGAATAGGTCGTCTCGTCCTTACACACCAGCAGTTCAGTCGACTATTGTTGAACAAAATTATTGTATTATTGCGGAAAGATTACTATTTCTATAGGATAGCCGTCATAGTCTACAATTTTGTAAACAGGAATTACTTTACGCAAGTATCTCGTCTTTATCACAAACACTTCCTTGGTCCATTTTTGTTGGTAGTCTCGTTAAAATGTTCGTCTATTTTGCGAAATACGTACAAAATCTCCAACGTTGAATGATTTAATAGTCCCCTTTCTTTTCGCCACTTTCGCGTTCAACGTATCAGCGTACATGCGTTTTCACGCAATGGCTTCATTGTTGGCATTGATTTCTCTGGGGGATTTCCTATTCAGGGAACTGTGTGGCCTAGAATTGTAATTGGTTAACATTCTCGGTAACATGTTCAAATAATTGAATGTTCTCTCGTGGGTGAAGTAGCGGTACATCAATGCTTTCAGTGTTCTAATGACTCTTTCAGCATAATTGGCATGTGTGGCATTGTGGGTAACGTAATAAACATTATATTGCGTGTCTAAAGATCGTTTTTTTCATTCGCTGCCAGGAACTGACTTCTTAAATAGGCATTCGTCCGATTTTAACTATCTCCTTAAATCCATCGGTAATTGTTTCGTGAAGCTTGTTATTTAACGGTACCACCGACAAATAACGAGAAAATACGTCGATGGCCACAAACAGGTACCACATACCATCGAGCATCGAGACCACGAGATATCACTCTTCTGCTTTTGAACTTGTGACGTAAAGGGCACTGGAGACTGCATGCATCATTTTTGTTGTAACCATCCTAAATTGGCTTGTACGCTCACTTTGTATATTTTCTCTTTTTTCAAATATTTGTATTTTTTTATTGGTCCCGCGTAACTAATTGGATTATTAAGATCAAATCAGATATCGCTCAAGTGTTCCTTCCAACCCATACTTGCGAACTGATGTAATAATATGCATTGTTCTGTTTTATATGAATTCCAGAACTCATATTGACGTCTTGTTTGTCAATGGTAAAAATCTCATATTTGGAAACTGCGTTTTCATGCACGCCAAGGTAACATTTGATTGGCTGAGTTAAGAAAGTGAGGATTTGATTGGCTATTTCTCTGTCTCTCGAAAAGCGCTTTTACGTAAAAGCGTTTTTACTTTCCAGGTCATGAATTATGCCCGGGTTACGCTGAACTACAATAGGTTGTGCAGTACACTACTACCTGTTATGCCGGATTTAACTTATCGACGCGCATTGTGTACTGACAATTGTACAATTACATCGACCCGCAATGTGTACTAATTTAACCTAGGGTCTTATTAT
>CM055271.1:60930859-60968922 GCA_029237695.1 Conchocele bisecta | reverse complement strand
TGGTTTCCGAATTACTTTTTCTGATGTGACGTAATCTTCGATGTAATTTTTATACGAAAAGCGGGACAGATTATTGTATACCGCTGTCTGTCCATATTCATCCGATCTGCGTTTTTGACTACCTACTTAATTAGTTTAAAGAATATTTATATGCATGTAATCATAAAAATACAACTGTAAAGTAACGGTGAATAAGGATTAGAAAACAAGTTCACAGAGCTTATGTGAATTCTTCTCCTCGAGTAAAGCATCGGTAATAGGGAATGTGGCAGAATGCATATAATATATACATATGTAAGTTTTGTTAAATAATTGAAGGAAAAAAAGAAAGATATCCTAAACATGCGCTCCGAACCATTGGCATTGTTTTAAAGCGTTATAACGATACACGACTAGCAGCTGACCTGCTATTGGTAATTTACAAGGTAATCATTACAAACCGTTCAGTCGCAGGGGCAGTCTCCCGTCATGCAGTGAAACGTTTAGAGGCAATGATGAAGTGTTGAACCCTTTGGAATACAATGCTGTTTTCATTGCCGTTTAAGAATTCACTGCCGTAAATTAGGTTATTAATGATCGGTGGTCAATTAAGAGATGACAAGTACCGGGAAGAATGTAATGATTACTACTTTCGTTTGCGCCACGGGCGCATGTAGCGCTGTCAACTATTGATTTCCGGCATAAGTCGTAGTTAAGCGCGCTACACTCAAGCCGGATACGAGTCAGGAGAATGCCTTGTCGATTAGTAGCTGTGAGGTAGTAGGGTGGTGATTTACGCAAGTTAACATTTAGTACATTTTTAAACGAGTTCAGGGTTGGGAAGTTTCTTGCATTCGATGATAGGAAATTCCATTCTTTTATGGTAGATGGAAGAAATGAATCGTGATACAGTTTAGTACGTAATAGTTACTGCCTAATCAAGGTGTTCATGTGTTTGAACAACCTACATGTGCCCATGGAACACCGAGCCGCAAAACTGACTTACATATCTACTTACTGACTACGGTTTGCTAGTATTCAGTGGAAATTTTGAATTTCCATTTTACATTAAAGGAACCGTCTCTACAGTTATGACAGCCGATCAATAACATACATGTACGCATGCTGCCAGTGGGATTATACGTGTCCCATTGACACATTTCTCATTATTATTTGTGTTTGATGTCTAACGTATACGTATACGAAGAAAGCACTCAATAATTATGCTGTATAATATGCATGGGAATATGCTTGCATAAATCATACTAATTCACAGAGAATACCAGGCTAGTGTAGTTTGAAATACTAGTTTATCAGGCAAGACTAGACCGTTTCCGAGCCGAGCCTCATTATCTTGATATCAAAAGACACTAAGCTAGATTTGTTTTATCAGGTAACGTTTTATGCTAGTCATTGATCAAATTTAAAACAGTTTTCGTTGAAAAGAACGCGGACTTGTTTACGTTACGTGATTAGCCTGACATCGTTCGGTAACGTCATGTGACGTCGTTCTACCAAAAGAACGCCACTTTTCAATTCATTGTAACCCGGATATTCGTTTCAGGTCGATTCCTAATACGGTAGTATGTTATCAGTCAGTACGTATTGGATCAATACAAAGCTCGTTTCCCGATAACAAATAAGTAAATAGTACAGTGGAACATTTCGAAAACCGTCACCCTGGGAGGTCCAAAGGGGGTCCCTCTTAGACAGGTACCAGTGTAGCAATAAACGTTAAACGAAGCTGTATGCCTTGATAATAATAATAAACACAAGTCCTCGGTGACCTTGACCGAGGGCGGTCGTACTGGCAGCCTTGATAATTTAATAAGGACTTTAACATTATTGCCTTACACATTTGTCTTATTACACAAAGGTGAACATAAGTCCTCAGTGACCTTGACCTTGGGCGGCCGGATGTGGGTAGCATGCATGAAAAGCACGATCACATTGTGGCCAAATATTATCAAAATCTGTGAAGCGGTTCATGAGTTTTTGAAAAATGAAAGGTGTTACTAACGTACGTATGCATGTACGTACGTACGCAGTACATGGACTAACGCTATATCCCCTCTTGTCTATCGGCAAGGGGATAATTAAACATGCAGATTAGTTCTCATTTTCAACCATGAACAAACTACAATCATTGTCATATAAATGAAACACAATGGGGTCTCCAGGGTGTCCGGTTTAGACGTGTATACATAGCCCACCACGTTTACGTTCAGCAGTTCTCTGTTAAAACATCGACGAAGTGGTAAGCAACCGGCCATATAGAATATATTTGTAATTGAAGGGCCTCTCATCGCCTGGTGCAGTGCGTTTAACTGTACCTGCACGTGCAGCATATGAATGCATACATATATTATTGGATGGTCAGTTATAAAGGTTAATTACGGGGGGGGGGGGGGCGGGTGTTCAATAATTTCCCAACACATACATGATACCAATACAATGAAATGACATTGAATGAAAACTATTAGCATAATTAAAACAACAATCAAATTTAAAGACACGCGGTTTTAGGTATGTGCATAAAGTGATGAAACATGTTCAATTGAGGAAGCAATAATTCAATGGTAGATGTACATGGACAGTCTTAACCAAATCGTGCTTATAAAAGGAATCAGTATTTGGTAAAATATGTTTATTATACCAAATCATAGATATCGTTGCGAACGCTAGTTTTGTTGACAGTCGATAGTACTATTTTTATTTAGTTGAATTAATTCCACATGTGTCTATAAATAGCAACATATTATATGTGTGGAACAGTAATTTGATTTCAAACTAAAAAAATGTTATGTTTCACAAAGTGTGCTTCCTTGTACTGAAATAGCGAACGGAAATGCGTTACCAACTTATCTCCCCTCTTCATCAGAGTCAATTGTAGTACATTGTATACAAGAAAACACACATTCCATGTATATGGCATTTGGAGTCAATAAAGCGAAAATTAAAGGAACATTGAATATCTTCGACATCATCTGAAACATCATGTGAGAAAATGTTTCTTTAAAATACGTTAGGACACCTCTTTTGTCATGTGTCATCAGTTGAGTCTCTGTAGAGTGCACATCTTAACAATTTAATCCTTCATATGTTTAGCCACTATATGTTCATATGCAGTTTCAGTAATAAACCAACTTAAGTGATTGAACTTAAGTGATTGAGGCAGTTGTCATTCAACAATGAAACATGCCCTTTTGTACGATAATAAACTATTCTCAGTCAGAATGCAGAATATATCATAGTTGTATGCCAGTCCACGTGTACATGCATATTATTATTATAATGCATAAATTTGACTTTCGTAGGTAGCGTAAAACATATTATGCCTATTTTTGTATAACTGGGATCAATTGAACAATGTTCTCGAGCCAAAAAAAACCGTTACAGCTATTTTATTGTATCTTAGATATGCACCGATCACAAGTTATCAATAAGTATAGCTTAATTTCGACTGGTATGTTCTAAAAGGCCGGCACTAGTTTATATTCAATATCATTATCTACTAGTGTAATAAATGTGCAAATCAGACGGGTACAATAAAACACATTAGGTAACCTGTATATGCTTAGTATGATGCTGTGCTCCTGCAATAAAGCAAATCTAACATTTGTGTTGATGTAATATTATATGTATTAAAGCTCCTTGACGGATTTATAATTAAACTCAGCATAGCCTCTTATGACATCAGTAAACTCGTTAATAATTATCATAGTAAATCATCACGCAAGTAAAATACTCTAAGTATATATAGCACTGTTTTTGAGACCTGATGAAATATGCCACTTCACGAGTGGGTGTAGGTTTATAATACTTTTCTGTTACTTACTGAACTTCCCTCAATTATATCCCTATTTGTGTCATTGGCAATTGTCTTCTTTCCACGTGCTAAACTATACGTGTGGAAGATTCACCAGGTAAGCTTGTATTTAAAGTATTTCAACAATGTTCTACACTATAGTTTAGACATTTCTGCTGCCCGTCTATATATATACTTTTGTTTATACATCTGTCCACGGCATTAACACGATTTGTGATTACATATGCGTCACTGGCACGGAGAAGGACCTTGCAGTATTTGTAAGGCGAATATGTGTACCTGTATCATCATTCACCATCCAAATTAGCGTTTTATGTTATACATGTAACCATTCCGCTGATCGTAAAACATCAACAACTGCTACATTGTTGACATGTAGTAAATATAGGAAATGGTATTGATCGAATGGCAACGAACACATGCAATGATCAAACTGCGCGGATGCGCAGACTGGTCCGGGCTACGCTAGCCATCGTATGACCGCTTTTCTTAGCCGGTGTTCCTTCTGTCAAGCTATCAATTCACACAATGACCATAGACACACAACGTGTATGGTTTGCGGTGAGGCACGACTTTTTCGTGCCCAGGTTTGCATACAGATGCAAACTTTATTTTGTCTCCAGAGGTGTTCAAATTGCTTACCAACCTCTGACAAACAATAGAGTCGATGTGTAAGTGTGTGTATTAATGGAATGTCTTCGTTGTTTCTTAGCCTGTATCGAGTTTGTGTTTGTTCCGGGATTAAGTTACTTAGATAAGTTGGTGTCATATTTTGTTTCATTTTGTAGAATACACACATAGTCAAATTTCAAATCGAAGTTGTCGCTCGATGTTGGTCAAACTTGACAGTGATGATCTATGGATGGGTCATGTCAAATTTGTAAATGTGGAGGTTGTCGCCTAATCTGAGATGGCCGCCGTGGTAAAGTAGGTAAAATTCTTTAAACAAATTCTTATCACGAACCGCGAGACAGATTTCAAAGAAACTTCGCAGGAATGATCGACATACAATGCTCTTTCAGATTTGTAAAAATTGTGACACATGGGTCAAACGTGGGCGGGACCGGGGGTCAACTGTAGGGGTCAAATTTCACAGAATATGGTCATGGCCTATATGGAAGGTATCGACAGGACGATCACTCTGAAGTATGTTTTGTCGAAATCGGATGATTGCATCATCAAAGATGGCCGCTGAAAGGTCATCCTTTTATTATATATTTCAAATGTCTTCTTCTCGTGAACAATTTGGCCGATATTGGTCAAACTTCAAAGTTATGGTGCGTGGGTGAAGCCTTTTCATATTTGTTGAAATTGAGTTCATCGTATAATTCAAGATGGCCGCCGTGAAAACGTAGGTCAACTTCTTAAACAAATCTTCTTCTCACGAACCGCTAGATCGATTTCGACGAAACTTGGCAAAATAATCGACAGTCAATGGTGACCCGGGATTAAAAGTGGGCTGCGATCAACTAGGGTCAAATTTTACATTTGACCGAATATGATAATGTCATATATCAAATCGAAGGTATCGACAAGACAAGAACTCTGGAGCACGTTTTGTCGAAATCGGATGAGTACGTTATTCAGGACGGCCGCCGAAAGGTCAAAATGTCATCCTTTATTAGAGATTTCAGACGTCTTCTCCTTGTGAACCGTTTGGTCGATGCTGGTTAAATTTCATACTTATGGTGCGTGGGTGAAGCCTTTTTCATATTCGTTAAATGGAGGTCATCGGATAGTCCAAGATGGCCGCCGTAGAAAAGTATGTAACATTCTTAAAACATCTTCTTCTCACGAACCGCCAGACCGATTTTGATGAACTTGGCAGGATTGATTGACATTCGATACTCTTTCAGATTTGTAAAAATGGTGACCCAGAGGTCACAAATGGGCGGTGTACGGGGTCAACTAGGGGTCAAATTTTACATTTGACCGAATATGGTCATGTCATATATCAAATTGAAGGTATTGAGGAGACGATCACTCTGGATCATTTTTTTTAATCGGATGATTACGTCATCCAAGATTGCCACCGAAAGGTCTAGAGGTCAGCCTCTAACTAGAGTGTTCAAACGTCTTCTACTCGTGAACCGCTTAACCAATGTTGGTCAAACTTCAGAAGGATGATCGATGGGTGGGGGCATGTAAGATTTGTATATTTGGAGGTTGTCGGATAATCAAAAATGGCCGCCGTGAAAAAGTAGGTAAAATTATTAACAAATCTTCTTCTCACGAACCGCCCGTCAGATTTCAACAAATCTTGGCAGGAATGATCGATAGTCAATGCTGTTTCAGATTTGTTAAAATAATGACCCCGGGATCAAAATGGGCACGATCAGGCAGGTCAATTAAAGATCCAATTTCGCATTTTGCCAAATATGGTCGTGTTGTATATCAAATCGAAGTTATTGAGGAGACGATCACTCTAAAGAGGCTTTTATCGAAATCGGATGATTTGATTACATCATCTAAGCTGGCCGCCAAAAGGTCAAACCTGTATCTCTTTTTATTAGAGCTTTCAAACAGCCTTTTCGTACTAACTGTTTGGCCGATGCTGGCCAAACTTCATAGTTATTTTCTTTCGGTAAAACATGTACGGTGTACATATTTTTTAAATTGGAGATCGTCACATAATCCAAGATGGCCGCTGTATAAAGTTGGACACAATCTTTACACTCTGTCTTCCCATTATAATCACCAGACTGGCTTCGACAAAACCTCGTAGGAATAATGTATAAATCTCTCTCAGATTTACTTGCATATATATAATAACCAGGTGAGCGACATAGGGCCACAGTGGCCCTCGTGCTATATATTTCAAACGTCTGCTTCTCGTGATCTGTCTGGCCGATGCTGTCAATCTTCAAAGTTATGGTCCATGGGTGAAGCCTTTTCATATTTGTTAAAATGCAGGTCGTTGTCTAATCCAAGATGGCCGCCATAGAAAATTAGGTCAAATTCTTAAAAACTCTTCTTCTCATGAACCGCCTGAATGTTGATAGTCAATGCTCTTTCAGATTTGTTAAAATGATTACCTTGGGATCAAAAATGGGTGGGCCCCGTGGGTCAAGTAGGGTTCGAATTTGACCAAATATGATCATGTTATATACCAAATAGAAGGAATCGACCAGACAATCAAGCTGGAGCTTTTTTTTGTCAAAATCAGTTGATTACGGCATCCAAGATGATCGCCGAAAGGTCATCATTACTTATATATTTGAAACGTCTTCTGCTCGTGAACCTTTTGGCCGATGCAGGTCAAACTTCACAGTTATGGTCCGTGGGTGAAGCCTTTTTATACCCACTTTTTTAAAAAAGAAATGTGTATATTGTTTTCGTCACGGGTGTCCGTCCGTCCAACATTTTAACTGTAATATAAAGGGATTTGAATTTTGGTGTGTGCCTTCCTGATGGTGTGTCGATGCGTACAGTGAAGTTCAATTTTGATTCGACCCCGAGTCCTGGATTATCTCCCCCTTTTCGACTTAGAATTTCCCAATTTTGCATTGTAAGAAGTAACTGTAATAGGTAGGGATTTGAAACTTGGTATGTGCCTTCCTTATGGTGTGTAGATGCGCAAACTGAATTTCGATTTGTGATTCGATTATCTCATGGATTATCTCCCGCTGCTCGTATTACAATTTTCCAATTTTGACTTGTAAAAATAACTTTTTATTGCCCTCCGTACAGTTTATAGCGTGCCGTCTCACAGGATCTGCACTTTGGGCAAATAACTTTCATAGTTTTGAGTAGAAAAAACACCCCCTTTTCATAAATGGACTAGTCTGATAATCAATTTGTGACGGTTGGATTGGCTGCAAAATTAACATACTAAAATCCATTCCAGTTACTTAGGGATGAAAGGGTTAAAGATAAAGGCATTTAGGGAAAGTTGTTATCATTTATGTTTCCTTTCATCCCACTTTTTGATACTTCACTTATGTCTTTCTCTCATTATTCTGTATTATGCTGTGACAAATCCACGACTGTCATACCCCAGCTAACCACAAGGCCAAGTTCAAAATCTTAGTGCATTCATAAAACTTAACGTTGAGGGAACTTTGTTATATACTTTTTGTTTCTTTTCACCCCATTGCTTGATAATTCACACATGCCTTTCTCTTATTATTCTCTATTGTGCTGTGACAAATCCACGACCGTCATACCCCCGCTAACTCCAAGGTCAAGTTCACAAGCTTAGTGTATTCATAAACTTAACGTTGAGGGAACTTTGTTATATACTTTTTGTTTCTTTTCACCCCATTGCTTGATAATTCACACATGCCTTTCTCTTATTATTCTCTATTGTGCTGTGACAAATCCACGACCGTCATACCCCCGCTAACTCCAAGGTCAAGTTCACAATCTTAGTGTATTCATAAACTTAACGTTGAGGGAACTTTGTTATATACTTTTTGTTTCTTTTCACCCCATTGCTTGATAATTCACACATGCCTTTCTCTTATTATTCTCTATTGTGCTGTGAAAAATCCACGACCGTCATACCCCCGCTAACTCAAAGGTCAAGTTCACAATCTTAGTGCATTTTTATAAACTTAACGTTGAGGGAAATTTGTTATCATTTATGTTATCATTTATGTTTTCTTTCACCCCACCTCTTGATAATTGACACATGGCTTTCTCTCAATATTCTCTATCATGCTGTGACGAATCACACATGCCTTTCTCTCATTATTCTCTACCATGCTGTGACATATCTACAACCATCATACCCCGGTTAACGTCAAGGTCAAGTTCACAATCTTAGTGTGTTCATAAACTTAACGTTGAGGGAAAGTTGTTATCATTTATGTTTCCTTTCACCCCACTTCTTGATACTTCACACATTCCTTTCTCTCGTTATTCTTTATTCTCTATTATGCTGTCACAAATCCACGACCGTCATACCCCCGCTAACTCCAAGGTCAAGGTCACAATCTTAGTGCGTTGGTAAACTTAGCGTTGAGGAAAATTGTTGTAAAACGTTACCGCACTTCTTGATAATTGACACATTCCTTCCTCTAATGGTTCTCTATCATGAAATGCCAAATTCATGACAATCAGACCCCCGCGATAACACCAAGGTCACCATATTAGCGCGTTAACAGTGGTGGTAAAGTCTTTGAATTTCTGTTTCCTTTCACACAGCTTCTTTATATTCGTTAAACTAACGCACCACCAGGCGCGTTTCATTGTCTTCTGACAACTCTTGTTTATATATTAGTTTTTTTTCCCGCCATGTGGTATATTCAATCACGTGCACGCAGTGGTTTGGTTGGTACCTGGTGACTGACGTCATTTTCCATTAGCCAAGAAAATCACTGCGTGTCACGTGATTCGATATTTTCAAAGATGGCGGCTAATATTTATTGATAATAAGGAAGTCGTCAATTTGTGTTTGATTTTAAAAAGCGAATTTATGTTAGTGTGACGCGTTTTTGTTGCTGTTTACACTCGAAATCTGTGAGATTTATGTTAATGTATTTATTTTAGCAACTGTACAATCTATGCCGAAAGCCCTCCCCAACGTGTATAGGCGAGTAAATTGACGACGTCGAGTGGGATTTTCTGACAATGGTGGTGAATGCTAGTTTTATACCGTGATTATAAGTACTATAATTATTACACCTGGACGCATTTGAATTGTTTTGTACATGGTTTAGAAAGGTGCTTCATGTATGTACAAACAATAATTGACCATCCAAGACACGCTAGAAACACATGTGGCTAATACATTGATAATCGTAAATGCATTCGTGGCCTGGGCCCGGTTGTTCAAAACATCAGTTAGCTTAACGGACTGTTAGCCTAACTGATCTGTTAAATCCTTAACGGATGGTTAACTAACAATCCGTTAAATATCGGTTGCTGGAAACATTTTAACGTATCCGTTAGTTAACTGGATCTGTTAACTCTTAACCGTTCAGTTAACGTTTAACCATATCCCATAATGCAAAGCACAGACAGGTGCCCACTGAATTTTAAAATGGCCGACACAGCAGACAAAACATTTTGACAAGGCAGAAAAATGGAGTTTTAATGAAATTAACTTTTGCCAATCACTGTTTCACACTAGAAAGATTCATCAACGATACTTTCATTGATAAACATGATAAATGAAAAAGATAAATGGATAGCAAGAAGAAAGCTGCAGCCGACAGGCGCAGACAGAATCCGTATCAGTCCAGGATACACATTAACAATATGACAAGAAGCTAAGATGTTGTGTGAAACTGAAGAGAAATAAACAGTACAAGTTCAGAAAATAGAATGTCGGTGTTTGTTTACTTTCTATTTATAGCCATGTCAAAGAATATTCAGAAACCCTAAATCCTACCAGATTCCGCCAGCCACCAGTATTCGTCAGCGCCTCTGTTCCTGGCTAGCGTAACGGTTTTGTGATGTTTGCATTCGTAGATTCCAAGATCACATTAAGCAGGATGTAAATAAATAATTTGGCTATAGTTTGGCTATAAGTCTCAATAATTTACCTGCAGTAAATACTTTTAATAGTTCACTTGGAGAACTTTCGTTTTCTAGACATCGGCCAGTCGCGAAATTTCTTCAAATTCTTGTGTTTCCGCATGTTTTCATGTACTGAAGTTGTAACATCAAAGTCTCATGATCCTTCATCAAGAGAAGATGTCAATGAAGTTCAGTTATTCAATTTGAAGACATTGCCCAACTTCAGATACAACAATGTTTGTCAAAATCTTCAGCATCATGCAGCATGGAGTTTCATTGCCTCCCAACAGGCTGTTCTGTTCTATTTTTAGTCGGTAACCGTGTCAAGGCCTTACTGATGCAAATCCGGATGACATCATTCATTCTATAGTCTGTTTCAGAGTTTGATCAACTTGTTTATCATGGAAGGCACAGGTGAAAGCATATTTGGAGCTAATCTTCTGAGCCTGTTCTCTAATCTCAAACATGCACATTTGATTGTCTGAACCAGACTTGCAGCAGCTGTGCTTATGTTAAACGAAGGTGTTACATGCTAATGTATTTTTTTATGCAACATGCTCATAATGTTTTATAATTGCAAGTACAGACCCAGGTCAGACTGTGCGGATGCGACGGCTGATCTGGATCTACACTGGTCGCAAAAGCCCAATAAGCCTCGTGTTGTGCTCTAGTTGTTATTAGTATTATCAAGGCTGCCAGCGAGGGGATTAGCTGAGTGATAACGATGCCCTTGTTTTATTATTATTATACTATTGAATTGTACCTGTTTATGTATTTCTATTTTATTTTGAAGTATATTGTTCTAATATACCGCCATGTGTATATTAAAATTGATTTCATATAATAAATATGTGCTAATATTAATTTAGCCTATGAGAGTTATATTTATATTTAATATCTAGCTATTTTAAACATTTATTTTTAAACACAATTTCCCATTTGGGTGTCCGAAATTACAATACTTGAACAATCAGTATAATTTTGTGGTTTTCTTAACTTATGTATAGATACATCTTTAAAAAGTAAATCATATAAAAGACATTTCATATGCATTCTATTTACTTAATGGTTTAGCTGTTTTTAGTGTTTTTCTAGGTTTTAAATATTATTTCCCATTTGAAGGCACAAAGGATTGCTCAAAATTGTAATAAAACTGCCAGTGTTTAAAAAGTTTAAATATTGTATAAATTATACATTTATATGTTGGAAAAATATTAATTATTTCACTTGAATCTTTAGAATGATGCTCATGTTTTAGGTATTTTATCAGACTTCATTAGTATTTTTAAACATAATTTTCTCATTGAAGGGCCCTACACTTTGGTTGAAATTAATTAAACAAAGTATTAAGTTGATTATATATTATATAGATATATATCCATGACATGTAATTCAATAGAAATAATTATGTTTGAAATAAATTGCTGTTTTAGCAATTTTAAGCACTTTTTTAAATTTTCCAACATTATTTAGGGCCCCACATTTCGTTTTATATGAATGTACATGTACACATCGTTAGACAGGCCATAGATGTCATAAGCCCCATTTCTCCAGTCACACATCGTTAGACAGGCCATATATGTCATAAGCCCCATTTCTCTAGTCACAGCCACACAGAGCTACACTGACACAGATGACCTAAGTAAGTCCCATTTCTCCAGTCACAGAGTTAGACAGGCAACATATATATGACATAAACTCCATTTCTCCGGTCACAGCCACTCGGAGCTAAACTGACACAGATGTCGTAGGCCACATTTCTCCAGTGATAATCGCCATCAAATATGTTGCAGTGACTGGAGCTGATCAGATTTGTGACCAGTGTAGCTCCTGACCAAATAGCACTCTCCTGTAACCTGATAATAGTCTACATGTACCGTATATTAATTGTTAGAAGCAGGACAGGTGTTTTACTGCTGGAATGGCGAACAGTGCAGATCCTGATCAGACTGCGAATGCTGATCTACATTGCTCACAAAACCCATAAACCTCATTCTCCAGTCATATGGATCCACGTATTAGAATATTAATGAACACTCTAATTTTGCTACTTTTCTTTGCAGAAGATTCTGCTCATTAAATATTGTATGCATATACATACACACCTTGACATTATGTATCCGTATTTAACAAATGTGCATACTTACTCATACTTACCCATACTTAGGCATTTGATGCTCATTTTGGTGGTTCATTGAAACAGACTATAGATCAAGATGTAGGCGTCCATCACAACGAATTTACGATTGCATTACAGACACCTCTCACCATTTATTTCACTTGTCATTTGAAGGATGTCATGACTGGGATAGTTTAATAATAACTACACAAATAAGTGTGACATGCAATTAGTATCAATTAGGTCAAGAAGAAAATTGTAGAAGGCTCTCTTATGTGGAAGTTCATGTCAGCTGATTGTCTGGTGCGGTGGGTGGGGTAATGTATTGACTGTTACACGAGACTATATAGGCCCCTATACCAATATATTTAGGGTGCCCTATTTAATTTTATTATATTCTTTTTACTATCATATAGAACTAATTGTAAAGTTTTATCTTCTAATTTTCAAATTTTTCTACAATTACATCTAGCCTTCATCACAAAATTTGAAACGGATTCTCTTTGATGAAAACACTTGAGATTGATATGTGAGACTTGAAGCCCATTGCAATCAGATGTTGTTGTTGTAGTTGTTACCTGCTAATTGTCTGTTAACTGATCAGTTAACCGGTTAACAGAGGTCCGGACCACTGTTAAATTTATCGATCAGTTAGCGATCAGTTAACCAAACAATATTTTTAAACAACAGTTAACTAATCGGTTAAAATTTAACAGAGATTTTAACCATTCAGTTAAGGATTTAACAGTCCGTTAAGCTAACTGATGTTTTCAACAACCGGGCCCTGGTTATTAGCCTAGTGTATACTGTTATGTATATTTGGATTTTATTTTTGCTACATTCTTGTAACCAATGTTTTTTTGTCATCTTTAGAGCACGAAGAACAAAACTGGGGTTGATTCCATTTTTTAGACAATTACTTTGACCGCCATCTTGGATTTCAAAATGGCCGCCCTGAAATGCTATATTCATTATATATGCACTTCTAATACAGGTATAATATTTATTCTTTTTTTTGGTGATAATCATATTTTGACCACACACAACAAAACCCGGGTTATTTTCATTTCTAACAGGTCCCATGGCGGCCATCTTAGATTTAAAAATGGCCGCCCTGAAATCATATACAATATATTGTAATAGTCATATCTACATTTATAATGCAGATAGAATATTGTTTTTTTCGGCTATCTCATCTACATACTCCAAATAATAAAACTGGGATTGATTGCATTTTTTTTATGACTGGTATGGCGGACATTTTGCTTTTCAAAATGGCCTCTATGCAAATAATATTTCGTGTGTCTTGACTACGTACTATCTTTAGTAAAGTGCATTTATACTTAGGTTGTGTTGACTGTTTTGCTACGTTCTTGGAACAAAAGTTCTTTGTATCATCAAAGAAAACATGAGTTGTTCCCTCTTGTATTCTAATTTTAAAAATCGGCTGCCGTGAAAATCATATAATTCGGATATCATGAACAAATCATTTGAACTGATTTTTTCCCAGACTTTGATCATTATTGAAAGTAAAATGTTTATGACTAAAGTCAATTTCAAGTGACAGTGTATGACAAACATGTTAGATTGCAAAATGGCTACTGTGTGTATACATGATTTATTTAATTATGGATACAGTGCTTTTAACCAGTTCCATCACCATCTGCATTAGAGATACATCTTGTTGGTATTCCTGAAAGACAGTGCTGGCACAATCACACTCAAAATGTGGTCAAATAAGTTACTTACATAAAATATATACCCTATACAAACTTGTATGCAGTAAAGTGTAGAAGCAATGTCGAAAAGGCAGTATTTATGTGATGAAATGACTTTTCACGGCATTAAAACGCCATGTGCACTGTTAGTGGTTAGTTCATGTGGTGTGTAAAATGTGAGATTGATTGTCACAACACAGTTGGAGAGGTTGACTACTAATACATAATTGTATGCAGGAAACTAGAGAAATGGCAACGTTGAAAAGGCAGTATTGTTCCATGCCATGGTCATTATCATTAATTACGATTACCATATGGTCTAAAGAGATCACAACTTCTGTGTCAATATAACAGTGATCAGTGCCTTGATTGCCCAATTTGCGTTTCACAAGTTGAAATTGTCATATTATGACTTGACAAAGCCAAAGACATGTAGACCTTCGCATCTAGGTCTGCATTATGGTGTGCCACAAAGGCAAGACAATGGCTAATGTCTTCATATCATTGATTCTCGCAGAAAACTACTATGCTCTTGTTGAACATGAATAACGAGGCATGCTATTTTGGCCAGAAACTGTTTCGTTATGTGTACGGACTGACTGTTCAAGTGGAGTAAGATCACTTGCCTCTCATGTCCATGATATAAATACTCTATTCATGTCGTCACAGATTACATGATATTTTACTGCTGTTGAAGCAATATGGCCTGTCAATGAAACACGTTTCTGGCAAAAACATACTAGTTACTGATACGCTATCCCACGAATCAGTAACATACATATATTCTAACTTTATTACGGGTATGAATGCACAGGTACTTACCTGTCAGTGATCACGAGTTGCAAGAAATTGCAAACGTGACTTGAGTAAGATGCACAATTTATTCGGCTAGAAAAACGAGTCAAAAGGGATAACTCAATTTCAGAACGCAATGTCCGCTGAAAATAGTGGCGTTATGGGAATATGGAGATAAGCTGAAAGGTTTTAAACACATAATTCTGACTCCACTCGAGTCTAAAATGTGCAAGCCGTGCACAATGGCCATCTCTTAGACAAGCGCTAGATATTATGTTCTGGTAAAAAGGTAGGAAGATGTTCAATTGAAGATATAAACTGAAATGCCAAAGAGACGGACGACTCTGATATCACACTATGTACGAGACGACCACCCATGACAAACTGTTGCTATAAACATTTCCACATGGAATGAAAATGAATTTCTGGTAACTGTTAACAAGAACAGTCACACAACATGAAATCTAAAATGACCATTGGACAATTGTAAGGGATTTACAGTAAGTATGGTATACCAAATATACATGTGTCAGATGAAGTCTGTAATTTGTCTACCAGGTATTTGCTTATTTTGCAAAATAATGATATTTCCTTAACACATGCTCTATGTAGCCAATGTCCAGTGGATTAGGTGAGCGAACAGTAATCAGTGTAAAACACAGTTTCTGAAAAACAAAAACATGAATGTACAGAGCTATATTTGGGTACACTGAAATATCGAAACTCCCATAACTGGCACGGAATGGTAACCTGCACAGTTATGGTTGGGACAGCGACTTCTATCCAGTTTACTGACCACTTGTGAGCATGTATTGCCAAGAAATGTTTCGATGTATGACAAAATCAGACCCAGTCATCAACAGAGCAAGAAACGCTATGATAAAAGCATAGTAGCTTTAACATTAAAAGAGTTAAACATTGGCGACCAAGTTACACTCCATACAGACAGCAAATTCTTGAGACCAGTTGCAGTCGGCTTGCACAATGCCAGATCTTACATTGTACAGACTGCAGATGGTGCATCATATCGCCGTAACAGATGCTTTCTTATGACAGCAAGGGAGAATATGAATATTTACCTATGCAAAGCAATATACAAGACATTAATATACACTCTATTGGATAAAATGGATGAGTTGCCATATTTTATCTTCTTATTTTAAAGGAAGACACATGTGCTGACCAAGATATCATTTGAAGAAGCATAACTATAAGCCACAACAGTACGTAATACATGTAAATATGTAATACAACAATACGTAATACATGTAAATCCTTGAAGTGGCAATGTGTGTGGCACACTTATTTCCAGCGGCCATTTTGAAGATAATGGTGTCTGGTACTACAGTACTAGTTAGCAATATTCTCAACAGTTTGTGTTCATTGTATTATGAGTATAAGCAGAAGAAACACACAAAATATCACCACTGCATTAAACATGTAATAAATATTACATTGTCAAGTTTAAATGGTGGCCATTTTTAAAATAAATTGGCCGCCATTTCAAAATATAATGAAACAATTATGCCAATATTTCTTATCTATAGTAAATAATATTAAAAAACACCACATATAATGACGTTGACGTTAAATATAATTAGTCTCAATGGCGGCCATTTTGAAAATAAAAATGGCGGCCATAAGGCTCTTAAGAAATGGAACAAATTTCAGTTTTGTTATATGTTATATATAGATATGTTTTCAAGTAAACTTACACGTTCCAATCACAATATCGTTTGAAAGAACATAACTTCAGCCACAGAAATATTAGAATGTGTAACAAATCTTTGATGTGGCGATGTACATAGCACACTTAGTTTTGGCTGCCATTTTGAAGATAAAGATTACTCGTAGCACAATGCCAGTTAGCAATAATCTCAGCAGACTGTGTTCAGAAATACGAGTATAACCAGAAGGAAAATACAAAATGTTACCACGACATTCAAAAATGTAAATAAATACTGAATTTCCAAGTTTGAAATGGCGGCCATTTTGAAAACCAAAATTGCTGGTTTCTGAAAATGTTTTGAAGTCATATGTCTTGTACATAATAATGTGTTTTTCGCTGCAAAAAAAACACACATAATGACCTTAACCTCGAAATATAAAATAAAAATGCATTCGGTGCGGTGTCGCCGTTCTCCGAGCCAGTATATTTGCTGCTATCACCGTACTCGTGTACAGCTGTACACTTTCATGCATGTTAACGGCAAAAGAAAACAAGTAACTTAGAAGGTTCTTTATTGCCACTTACGAGTATACATGTGCTTTCATAATTTCATGTCGATTTTTGATAACAATCAATGGGAGATTCGAACCAGAGCCGGATATTGATTAGCAGAAGGCGCGACTATAGATGCCGCTTTTTCCGTCGTCGTCGTCAGCGTCAATAAATGTCAAAAAATTTGTACAAGCTTCTTCATCATGTTATAACTTATAATATTACTGATTGCTTCACTATTTGGGCACTTGGAACAGACCCATGCCGCCATCTCTGACCTACTGTGGGATACACACTTCCGCAAACGTTATAGAAACATCACACCATATGAATTACAGTCTTAACCATTATTCTGTTAGAAATATTACATGATGGATTGCTTCAATAATTGTGTACGTGTGAGCATTTGCATACCCAGTGTCTCCGTGAACATAACCTTGACATGTTTGACCTTCATGTGGTTGTGGAAACACTTAGCCATTTTTTTTTACATCAAAACTTTCTTCGACCTCGACCTTTTTCGTGTTCAAAACATGCACTTCTCTGATGGTTTATGTGATGCTTACTTTAGCACATGCCCATGATCATGTTACTGTCAAATGCATCGGCAGGCGCGACGCCGCTTCCTTGGCGGAATTCTTGTTTTGCACTAACTCACTGACCCATCGCGCTATGTCGACTAGTGCAAAGTTATGCGCAAATTATTCACACTATTGCAATATTACATATTTCACTTTACATAACTTACCAGTTGGATGTTATTTTAGAAGCGCTTTGTTGACAAACAGCGTCAAATTATCGCATTAGATTTATACATGAACGACGATAATACGTTGCTAGAGGTCAATCGACGAGTCCAAAAATAGGTAACTTAAAAACAGATAAATTATCATATCATAGCCTCGTTTTCATATATAATAAGAACAAGATATAAAGCGCATGCATGTATGTGTCATTGTCGTGCATTTTGGTTCTCACAAACTGGTGTGGCTCAGTGGTATTGGTCCGGGAGAATATCGAGTTAACATCGGGCGGGCGGGCGTGCGTGCGTGCGTGCGTGCGTGCGGCGTGCGTGCGTGCGTGCGTGCGTGCGTGCGTGCGTGCGTGCGTGCGTGCGTGCGTGCGTGCGTGCGTGCGTGCCTCCGTCCGTCCGTCCGTCCGTCCGTGCGTCCGTAAACTTAACATCAGAGAAATATTGTTATAACTTCTATTTCCTTCATCTAAAATTCTTCATATTTCACACATGCATTCGTGTAAGGCTTTACTACCCTGCTGTGCCAAATCCACGACCGTCCAACTCCCGCTGATCCCAAAGTCAAGGTCACATACTTAGTCTCTTTACAAAACTTAACATCAGAGAAATAAGTTATTATAACATCTATTTCCTTCATTGAAAATTCTTAATATTTCACTTTTGCATTCCTCTAAGGTTGTACCATCATGCTGTGACAAATCTACGACCGTCCAACCCCCGCTGATCCCAAGGTCAATGTCACATACTTAGTCTCTTTACAAAACTTAACATCAGAGAAATATGTTATAACTTCTATTTCTTTCATCGAAAATTCTTAATATTTCATGCATGCATTCCTCTAAGGCTCTACTATCATGATGTGACAGATTCCCGCTGATCTCGAGGTAAAGCTCACATACTTAGTCTCTTTACAAAACTTAACATCAGAGAAATCGGTTATAGCTTATATTTCCTTGCTCGGATCTGCTTCACATTTCAGACACGCATTGCTCCAATGGACCTCTACCACCCTGTGACAAATTCACGTTCATGCCGCTCCCGCTAAGCCCAGAGTCAAGGTCACAAGCACACATACTTGGATATTTTTACATATTTTAGGGGTACCTGGGCCCACGCGGGGGTATTCCGTAAGCATCGCTTACTGACCAATCTAGTTATTTCTGGCGATCAGATGGTAATGACAAGAATACTGACATATATTGCATTTCAATATGGCCGCCATTCATAATACATTTGCCTAGTATTTCAAATCAAGCTTCATTCATTTTTAATTTCAAAATTGTCAGTGTCTCACATTTCGATACTGGATAATCATGATCATACATTGTAAGTATGGGGCCAAAGAAGAAATATCAGTATCATTGTATGACCTGTTACGAGAGAAGTGGGCTTATTGAGACTTTTGCCAGTGTATATGTAGTTCCTGCTTAGGCAGTACATTTTTACAGCCTGATACGGATCTAATATGTTTGTTTGATGCATCCACTATTGTTCCGGAATGCAACATTGAATATTGATTGTGCTGATATGATACCGGGATATATCAATTTGAAACTCAATAAATACACTGTTATCTAAACAGTGTAGAAATGGATGTTACACCGAACATAAATACTGAGAATTATTTACACTAGTTGTGCAAATGGTCACTAGACACCATTAGTACATGTATGTAGCTCAGCAATTAGTTATGTCTGCTATAGCTAGATGTCCCAGTAGCTGTTAGCTAGTTGCAATACAATTATCATTCATTATTTTACAAGATATTGATAATTACGGTGTTGTTTATTATAGTGTCACCCCTATTGACAGGGCCAGCCAGTTTTGACTTATGCGACACTGTAATCTCTGAACGGCAGTACTTTCCTAGTAATATCCTATATGCAAGGTATCAGGTGGGTAGACTGGAGGCTCACCGAAACAGCCCTATCGACAACCCAGTTGCGAGGTGGATGCTTTATCCACTAGACCACGCCAACATATATCATATTAGCTATATATTGATGTGGTTCTGTGCTCCACAAAAAGCAATAAGTGTTTTCAATATAATACACAAGTTATCATGGTTATTGTTTCAAATGATGTTCATAGTATTTGGTGGCTGATGAGAAAATTGTTTGTTGTTGTTGACCAGTATAGATATTGACGGTATGCCTTTACAACTACAAATCATTAACTAGCCAAATATGAGTATGAGATACATTCACCTAAACCTCAATATGATTCATCTATAATCGTTCAATCCAAAAGTGCCAAGAACATTTTTGTATTGTCCATGTTCTAGTCATAGTCTTCATTGGAGTCATCACTGGAATTTGTAACAATGTCAACTTTATTTTTGCAACATTGTCACCACAATTACAAGTGTTAGTACATAGCGTTAGATTCTCGTTCAACAGATCAGCTGTAAATTGTTGCTTGATACTATTTCTCGGTACATGTGTCCCAAGAGCATCTGCAGTTGGTGGGGTCCTACGTGTTTCAATGTTCTTTAATAATCTTCGGACACAGTAATGAGTACCGGTCCTACCGGACATTATTATCGTCAGTATTAAAATGCTTGAATCGCAACCAGTAAATGCATGAAGACATGACAATGCATAGCACACATATTCACTACTTTTATCTGCTACTGAATTGATATTGACATATCGTGTGCGATCCATTGTCCCCGTGTGGACGATAATATGTGCTGGAAGGTGTTTCTGTAGATGGCACGTCAATATTTCTACACCAACGTTAACTGTCTTTATTACAATACAGCCATATCCATGTTCTGCAACATGAAGTGCATGCAGAAAGATGCCAGTGTCTGCTTCTTACATTAAATAGAGCTCGGGAATGTCATATGTGTGTGCATATTCTTCCACAGTACTGGGATTGTGACAAATATCTTCATGTGCAACATAAATATTAACGGTTTTCAATGTGTTAGCAAAACGAGGATACTACCATTCTCCTACTAAGCATTCAACAAGTGCGGACTTATTTTCGCCATCACACAGAACATTATTTTATTGCATGGGACCTCTGTTAAACATTTGAATGTCTAAACGGCAAGATACCCCTTTCGAACGTTACCAATCTTTCAATGTTCTTAATTGAGATAACTTGAAGCTGATCTACTACAAAGTCCAATTGACTAGTTGGTGTCGTTATTCAATTAGCGACACGGCAGAACACTAGTGTCGCCAATTCAGAAAACAAAACGGGAATAATTGAAAGTGGTTGCAGACTACCGTTCCATGTAGCTGTATTTGCTGGAACATTTTCCAACAGTTCAGTATATTTCTCCAGTAAGTCAATCCTTGTTTTGGCCAATAAACCATCAGCAGTGACAATTGACCAATGATATGGTCCTAATTCATATGCAACTGCTGCCCAAATGTCCAAACAGCAAGTTTGTGCAGTTACTAGAAGTCTGGCAAACACGTTCCGGTCTGCTGTTAGCTCACATTCCCGACCAGGTACATTAACACTAGTTGAACGTGCCTCACTATTGAATGTTTTCAGCTTCGATTGAGTTGAGAGGAGCACGGAACTCAAGTTTTCGTTTGAATGCAGCGACAACTGTATTCATGTGACGGTCACTCTTTGCACATGCGTCTATGAGATCATCACACAAGTTTTCAGATAGAGAAGAATTCAGATAAGCTTTGAGAAAGCTTGTTTTCTAATCCTGTTTATGTATCCTACCATCGTGTTATGTATGTATGCCTGTTCATCTACAGGATGAAATGAAATAAGATATTGTTTAAATCAAGTTTTCAGATGGAATGACACAAAATGCAACACTGTTCAACTCGGTGGATTGTTCACATACATTTTTCTAATTGTTGGAAATTTATAGCACATGTTAAACATCTGCTTCATCCTGATCAATCCTAAGCTGTGATGCCTGTTTGTGTACTCTATCTTCATCTTTCAGTTCTACCATGATGCAATATCTGACTGAAAGCTGCTATTGTATATGCATCTATCATCCATCGCTGTACAGCCAACTTTCTTAAACTGAATATGATTATTCCACCATTGGCATTGGTGTTCAACATCCGCTCTATAGTATAATCGATTGCCACTTGCCACAGCAAACTCGCCATTTAACAGGTTTTGGTGGGCTTCAGTGTGTGAAATAGCATGACAGGTACACAGGAGCATATCTAGCATAGTTAGTTCGATTTTAAGCAAAGAACCACGTGTTCATGTATGCAAGTGTGGACAGGTTCACGTTCCAATCTTATTCCCGTGTTGAACGGATGAAACATAAACTCAGCGAGACTATATCAATGTATCAGTTCCAGAACGTGGCAATTGGGTCGTTCATGTTATCGGTATGTTGTCACAAATTAACGAGTTCGTTGGATAGGTCGGCAGATGGATCTGATGGCTAAGACTAGTGAACACAGTTGGATTAGGTGTAGCATGTATATTATGGTTAAAACACGTCGTCAAGTAAAATATGATTACTATTTTACACACAAGTACAAGTGAACCCCTCAACACTTCAACCCAAACACATGTCAAATAACCACCCTGCTTATGAGTGTATCATTTCATAACAAAATTCCAAAGTGTCTCATTACCCCACATAATGTTACAAGTGTCAACTACCCCACAACTGTTCACAAGTGTCTAATTCCCACACAGGATCATAAGTGTCTAATTCCCCACATAAGTGTCTTAAGTCCCACACCAGCTCATGGGTGTCTAATTCCTCACATAAGTTCATATGTGTCTAATTCCCCACATACATGTCTAATTAACCATATCAATTCATAAGTGTCTAATTCCCCACACAAGTGCACAAATCCCACACAGTTCATAAGTGTATAATTCCCCACATAAGTGTCTAAATCCACACACAGGATCATACGTGTTACATTAGCAACTGCATTAACTTCTCTCTAGATTCCATTGTCAGTGAGTGTGAATATACAGGACGATAGTACTCAATAATACACCCGGCCACCTCAGGACAAGTAATGGTCCACACAGGACAAGTCCCGGCCCACACAGGACACGTAATGTTCCACACAGGTCAAGTATTGGTTCACCCAGGACAAGTAATGGTCCACACAGGACAAGTAACGGTCCACACAGGACAATGTTCCACACAGGTCAAATATTGTTCCACATAGGACAAGTAATGGTCCACACAGGCCATTCACAGTCCACACAGGACACGTAATGTTCCACGCAGGTAGTGTAAGGTCCCGGCCTCAGAGTATAGTCCCCCACTCATGGAAACGTAATAATGGAAAGTTCTTACATATTAGCCCAGGAACAAACGGTCTCAACAATGCACATGCAGGCTCGCTTCCTCGCCTCGCTGCTCTCACATGCCCGTAGCACGGCCACACCCAAAAACCACCTGTACAATACAAAGCTATCTTCTAGCAAAAATTCCAGAATTACAATGTATGTCCAAAAAGAAAATATCTTTTAAAAAAAACCATCCTCAGATATGTGTCACTTAGCCACTCTACTAAAGTGTCAATGAATGAACAATTCATTTACTGTGAAGTCTGGTATAATATTTCACAATCTTAGGCGAATGTCTATTTGAGAATATTAATAACACTTTAGTAAAAATAATCGCATTTGAACTTCAGATAAAATTACACAAAGCCTTTGACTAGTAAAAATACATATTCACAATTCACACAATTCACACACAAACTACATGTCACTAAAACTAATTCACATGTACTTACAGTTGGATAACTCAGTCTGCTGTCTCTAATACAAGTATTGTTGTTGCCTAGTCGAGATTCAAATGTCCACTGTCCACAATGACCCCACTTGACCACTCAAAAAACCAATACACAGGAATGTCAACATGTATCTCACAGTAGATATTCACTCACTACATACATGTACACTACCGAATTTGACCACCGATGTGTCCAGTGTCCAGCAAACCATATACCTATATACCCAACAATGAATATTGTGACATATGTATGTACCGCTAATTGTATCCCCCGGACTCCGTCGGGGGATACTAGGGATTTGACAACGGGCCGCGTCCGCGTCCGCGTCCGCGTCCGCGTCCGCGTCCGCCGCAGACACTTCTTGTCCGGAGCATAACTCGAACACCCTTTGGAATATTTTCATGAAACTTCACACATGCATAGACCAGGACCCGAAGGTGTGTCGCACACAAGAATGACAACCCTTGCATAACTAATTTTTTAGTTATCTCCATTTTTTGTTTCGCGCACTGATTTCGTGTCCGCAGCATAACTCGACCTCCCTTTGAAATATTTTCATGAAACTTCACATATGCATAGACCACGACCCGGAGGTGTGTTGCGCAGAAGAATGAAAACTCTTGCGTAGCTAATCTTTGAGTTATCTCCCTTTTTTGTTTTGCGCACTCTACAAACTGGACAATAATGCATGAAGACCCGTTTTCTCGTGTGCTATGTACACCTTACCTGTAGAGAGAACAATAGCCTTCTCCGGTTGAACAATAGAGACTGGGAGAACCATTCACCTGTGCATCTGCTAGCATGTGCAAATGTCCAGTCTTGACCACTCTGACCACAGGTAATTTATACAGGTAAATTACTACATTGATAAACTGTGTTGAAAATATTGTGGCATTATGTGGACTTGTGCAGATATATGTAGATAAATATAGGACTATTAAAAAAAAATTCTGGGCTCCAGTAGCAAGCATTATTATTTTTAATTTTTAAACTTTTTTTTTCCAATTCTTTTTAAATTTTAGTCTAGTAGCATAAGGTCGTAAGTGCTATATACAGACTATTATCATATAATAAAACAATTATTGACTAGTGAGCCATAGAATATAATCTGATATTCCATGGCTCACTAGTCAATAATTGTATAATATCTTCGGGCCAGTGAAAATTGCTTTCGGGCCCAGGCTCGAGGTCAAGGCGGGACAAGGCGAGGCATTTGATTCCGCGGAATTCTTGTTTACTTATCTCCCTTTGTTGTTTCATGCTCTGATTTCGTATCCAGAGCATAACTCTAACACCATTTGGAATATTTTTATGCCCCACCACGATAGTGGAGGGGGCATTTAGTGTTACCCTTGTCCGTCCGTCCGTCCGCACACACGAATGGGTACTTGTTGTAAGCGTACGGGGATCTTATTGGGTAGGGCTAGGATACTGTTGGGTACTCTTGTTGGGTATTTTTATACAGTAAAAATCCAACAAGTATTCATTCGTAGGAACGTGCGACCCGTCCTCCCGTCCGTCCGTCCGTCCGTCCGTCACAAAACTTTAACACTCGGGTAAATGTCTCATAATTTCTTCATCCTTCGACAGATCTGCTTCATATTTCATATACACATTGCTCTGATGGTTCACTACCGCCCTGTGCCAAATCCACGTTTGTCCTGCCCCCGCCAAGCCCAGGGTCAAGGTCACATACTTGGTGCTTCAAAAACTTTAACACTCGGGTAAATATCTTATAATTTCTGTTTTCTTTCACGGATCAGTTTCATATTTCATATACACATTGCTCTAATGGTCCTCTACCGCCCTGTGCCAAATCCACGTTCGTCCTGCCCCCGCCAAGCCCAGGGTCAAGGTCACATACTTGGTGCTTCAAAAACTTTAACGCTCAGGTAAATATCTTATAATTTCTGTTTTCTTTCACGGATCAGCTTCATATTTCATATACGCATTGCTCTAATGGTCCTCTACCGCCCTGTGCCAAATCCACGTTCGTCCTGCCCGCCAAGCCCAGGGTCAGGTCACATAGGTACTACTTAGTGCTTCAAAAACTTTAACGCTCGGGTAAATATCTTATAATTTCTGTTTTCTTTCATGGATCATCTTCATATTTCATATACGCATTGCTCTAATGGTCCTCTACTGCCCTGTGCCAAATCCACATTCGCCCTGCCCCCGCCAAGCCCTGGGTCAAGGTCACATACTTGGTGCTTAAAAGATTTTAGCGCTCAGGTAAATATTTTATAATTTTTCTTTCCATTCACGGATCAACTTCATATTTCATATACGCGTTGCTCTAATGGTCCTCTACCGCCCTGTGCCAAATCCACGTTCGTCCTGCCCCCACCAAGCCCAGGGTTAAGATCGCATACTTCGTGCTTCAAAAACTTTAACGCTCAGGTAAATATCTTATAATTTCTGTTTTCTTTCATGGATCATCTTCATATTTCATATACGCATTGCTCTAATGGTCCTCTACTGCCCTGTGCCAAATCCACATTCGCCCTGCCCCCGCCAAGCCCTGGGTCAAGGTCACATACTTGGTGCTTAAAAGATTTTAGCGCTCAGGTAAATATTTTATAATTTTTCTTTCCATTCACGGATCAACTTCATATTTCATATACGCGTTGCTCTAATGGTCCTCTACCGCCCTGTGCCAAATCCACGTTCGTCCTGCCCCCACCAAGCCCAGGGTCAAGGTCACATACTTGGTGCTTCAAAAACTTTAACGCTCAGGTAAAAGAAAATTTTGACTTGGAATTTGGCCTCATTTATTATCAAAGCGATATGTGGGACATCCGTGTTCTATGAACACATTTTCTAGTTTATTAAACTTCACACATGCATAGAAGACGACCCAAAGGTGTGTCGCACGTAAGAATGACAACTCTTGCGTCGTTAATTTCTTAGTTATCTCCCTTTGTTGTTTCGTGCACTGATTTCGTGTCCGGAGCATAACTCGAACACCCTTTGGAATATTTTCATGAAACTTCACACATGCATAGACCACGACCCTACAGGTGTGTCACGCAAGAATGACAACTCTTGCATCACGAATTTATTAGTTATCTCCCTTTGTTTTTCCGTCACTGATTTTGTCTCCGGAGCATAACTCGAACACCCTTTTTTCAAACTACTTGTGTATCTGGGGAGGGGGATACACATGCGCTTGTCGACAAGCGTCCATTTCTAGTTAGTATACGAGTTAATCAAGTTGGCAATATCTGGTAAGACTCACCGTTCTTCAAACGTTTCAGCTGAGCATGCTTCACTTACCTACTGGACTGCAGCAATAACTTTCTGCTGGTCTACTCCTGGAATTGACTGCAAGTCTGTCATATGATTCCAATTGCTTTGGCAGCGCACTAGTGCCTCCAACACAATATTGTGCACACCTAATGCCGTGTTATAATGTATGCCATCGAGAACAACATAAATCGACCCGTTCAAACAGATCGATGAGTACATAGTCTAAGCCAACATCCCCAAATTTAGAAAAGTATATACTGTAGCAAGATCAGTCAGGACTTGCAGCAATCACTTGGTAATACCCTACATTGCTCAGGCGTGGAACCATACCCTTCCGCAGTTTGCATTGAATTATGTCCACCCAGCAAAACACTGTACATTATCATGATTTCATTAAATTAAGCCATATGAAATAATGTATTGTAAGCCAGATTGAACATAGCTGACCATGTCTGATAATTTCTGTAAAAAATTGTGAAATGTGCATATTTTATCAGATATTCCATTTTCTCATGTACCTCTCGGCTCTAAGAACCATGTGTTAACCTTATGAGCTCCTCAGTTGTTATTGTAGACACTATTTGTATCAAAACATGTATAGTGTAGAGAGTCCCAAGCATGGCCCAGCACATGCACTTGCCAGATTTAAAACGTGACCTTAAATGGCTGATGTATTGTTAGAATATAAATTGCATATTTATGAAATATGTACGCTAATGCTATATATGCGAATATACATATGAAATCCACTGTATTGGTCTCATTGTATACGAACGTACGGTCTGACATTCTGACTGTATTATTAAACGTTCTCATACATGTACATAGTGCATACCACTGGGAGCTCAATATATGTTCAAATTATGCACCGTCATACAATACATTGAATTTCATCAATATAGACAAGTAAGATGGTGTTTATATTTGAAAATAGAGATCATAGTTATAAGCAAAACAATTTAGGTTTAGCATAGCTGCCAGTTTAGATATATCAAGTAACATAAAATAATGGTAATAGAAATTATATGAAATGCTTTGAAATTAAAAAAAATATAATAATTGTTGACACATAAATACAGTTCAATTTAATTGAAAAATGGCGGTCATTTTATATTAAAAATGGCTGTCAAAAATGATGTAAATCGAAGTAAAAAACATATTTTCCTTAAGTAGGCGTGTACTACTGCGATCTTGTTCCTAATAAACATGTTGCATCACCATATAAAATATATAATATGTTATCTGAGAACGTAAATAAAAATAAAATTGTTCAATGAAAACTTTAATTAGAGCCTTTTTTCATTATTTCGTAAGGACTATGAGGGAAGTATGTCTATATGACATTTATCAACACATCTGCAGTCTTACTGACAGATGCTTGTAAGTGAAGACGTCCAGTTGAGTGGGCATTCTGTTACCAATTAGATGAACAATGCGTTGGTCTATTACTGCAGGAATGCCAATTGGACACACAGCAATGAGTTTATTTATTAGCTATCCTATGTCATCGTGGGGCTGACTTAAACTTATAAAACTGCACCACACAGAAATTGACATATTTTGTAATGTCAACAAATAGACCCCCCCCCCCAATGAATACAATATAAAACAATAGACGATACAAAGCCACGAATGCCGTGTTTTCTTCAAGGCATAGACAATTGGATAACATATAGTTTGCTATTAATGTTATTATGACCACGATTGAAAGTGACAACTGTCAGTGGCCTAAGATGGCAAAAGAAACCAGATTATGAGAAAACCTACTTGAAGTTACATGTTTGCCTACATGTATTAGTACATGATACGAGTGAACATCTGTGCTGTCTGATGAGTGTTGTCCAATTTAACATTGAAAAAGTCGATTACGCGGAAAAAATATGTAAAGGTAAAAAAGGTCACATGATACATAGTGGTATATGGTTGGCACCTGTTGGCTATGAAGTTGTGCAAGTATGGTGGTTCTATGTGGTATTGTGATATGTTCAGTTATGTTCAGTAAGTGAGAAACAGATTTAAACGCGAAAACATAACATTGAAAATGGCAGAGTCGATTACGCGGAAAAATAGGTCATTATAAAAAAGGACACATGTTGGATAGTGGTATGTGATGGTCAGCCGTTGGTTATGAAGATGTGCAAGTATGATGGCTCTATGTGGTACAATAACAGAGAAATAGACATAAAACGAAAACTGTAGACGTCGTCCGCCGGCCCGTCATCGCCAATCAAATAGTCGGATTTTCTTTTTAAAAACCCGGCAAATTATATTTATGAACACACGAGATTCAAACTCATGACAGATTATTGATGTCCTTGATGTTATTGTTCTAGGCCCTTGACTACTAAACATTTACGATAAAGTGGCAAGGGCACGTGACGTCACGAGGTAAGCGGACTATGTCTATTTTAGCTTTATAGGGATGTAGACATTTTGCAGTCATTGTCGGTGGTCGAATCGACGCCTTATCTAGAGCAATTTAGAGCTTGAAAATATATGCTCCTGATAGCTTTGGAGATCATTTAAATTACCAACTTGTTGACTGGTGAAACAGGTGATTGTAAACAACAATACATTCCATATTTGTAAAGGTATAACGTATCGATAGTTGATTCATTTTGATTGCTCAGTTTTGTGTAAGCTTAAGCATTATTGTCCCCACAGCTCAGATGGTAGCGCGCTCGTTAAATGTATTCGACCTGCATAACTTGTGTGAGTTTGAGCCTCGGACACATTATTATTTGGTTTTTATGCCACCGGGTTTCGAAGAAACGGGTGGCATATAGTGTTTGGACCGTCCGTCTGTCCGTCTGTCCGTCCGTCTGTCCGTCCGTCCGTCCGTCTGTCCGTCTGTCCGTCCGTCCGTCACAGTTTTCGGTTAACCACTTTGTCACAGTTTCTCAAATATGCTGCAGGTGGCATCCGCGTTCGACAGACGCATTTCTTGTTATTTTTTTATTCATAATTGATTCAACGTTTGTCTACTTTTTATGTGTATTATATATATATCCTTGTGACGTATGCACTGAGTCAACTGCGTCACAGACAACGCAGTCAGATCGGGGCGTACGGTGTTCACAATAATTTAATAAATAAATATTATTTATCTATCAACGTGAAACAAACCGGGATTTAGACATATTCTAATATTGTCGCCTGTAGGTATTTCATACGACGGGGGATGTAGGGGTGGGGTGGGGTGGGGGAGACTCTTCGGGCGTCAAATATACAGATCCTCGGGTTATTGGCCTCCTAATGTTCGGCCCCTGGAAATGTTTGGCTCGCATGTCGTATTTCCTCCGCGTATACGGTATATTGGTTGCGCGTATACGTTTGTTCCAGAAAGACATAGATGTAACTAAGACTATTTACATGACACTATGAAATATATATCAGTTTTCCGACATATGCAAACATAATTTCTATAAGCTACATAAAATACTATTAATAAAATAAACGTATTAACAATGGCAGATATTTGGGGGTATGAAGTGTGTGTGTGTGTGGGGCGGGGGGGGGGGGCAATAAAAAAGAATAGCAATGGTAGTGTCGAACCCACAACCCTCGGCGAAAGATTAATTATAAAAAGAAAACCGTATGTATGTATGTTCTAAAATTGGATACTGAAATCACAGGTGCATTGTTATCGATTAATATGGACTTGATCATGCATGCATTTCACATGGAAGGCCTGGCGTATTTTGGTGTGATACACATACGATTCGAGTGCCTGTGCTAACTATTTTCTTTTCTTTAACAAATACGTAACTACAATAGTGACAAATTGGTTCAGAATATGCCTGAATGTTGTTTGAATATCTTTCGGGCCAATATTGGTCACATACTTGCTACATCGTCGTGCTAATGTCAGTTTTGCACTTTGTACACACCTGCTTTACCTATTATGGGTCAATATGGAATCTCCTGTGACATTTGCCCTTGTCATTTTATCGGAAACCAACAGTATGCACGGTTTTATCAACAGCCTCAAAATCAATATAGAAAAGGAATATGTAGACGGGTATATTTACCTGTTTCACCTATTTTTATGCTCCCCGAATAATTTTTTTCGGGGGAACATATAGTTACCGCTTTGTCCGGCGTCCGCTATATCTCTGTGACTGCTTGGGATATTAACTTGCAACTTCATATACACATTGATCACCATCCATATTTTCATTGTATACCCTACCTATGCTGCCCAGGAACCCAAGGTCAAATTACTTTAAATTTTTTGTTAACTTTACGTTAAAGTTTTTCAAATTTCAACATCTCTGTGACTGCTTGGGAGATCAACTTGAAACTTCATATACATATTGATCACTATCCATATTTTCATTGTATGCCCTATGCATGCTGCCCAGGGGCCCAACATCAAGGTCAAATGACTTTTTTGTTTGTTAAAGCTTACGTTAAATATTTTTCAAATTGCTATATCTCTGTGAACTCTTGAGATATCAACTTGAAACACTTCATATACGCATTGATCACCATCCATATTTGCATTGTATACCCTACCTATGCTGCCCAGGAGCTCAATGTCAAATGACTTTTTTAAACCTTACGTTAATTTTTTTAAAATTGCTTTATTTCTGTGACCGCTTGGGATATCAACTTGAAACGTCATATACACATATACCATCCATATTTTCACTGTATACCTGATGAATAGGTTTTGAGACTTCTGCGCCAAAAATCCCTCACTATATATTGTATATAAATTCCTCACTGAACGTGAGGGATTATTTCCCGTATCTATTTTTAGAATACCTGTATGTATAATATATGTATGTATTGCACAACACATTGCAATCGATAAGTTTAATCACGAAATAAACAGCCGGTTAAATCTTATATCGCAGAAAGCGTTTTTACGGTAAAAAGTGCTTTTCGACAGAAACAGCCTATCAGATCTGATCATAACTTCATTATTTCGAATTCCAACCAATCAAAGGTTATCTTGGCGTTCATACCTGAGCATTTCTCCAATATGTATCATTATTCAAGCAGAAGGCAGACAGTACAGAGCATAGGGTTGAAGAGATACACAACAGTTAGCAGACGATAGATTTTCCCGATACCAGTAGCTGATACCATCTATGCAGTATACAAAAAACACTTTTACAGGTAAAGCATTTTGTAAGTTTATTTACGTTTAAGGAAGGTTTAACATTCACGGTAACAGAAGCCTATATACAAGCGAACACATATTTAGTTTATTAGCAGACGATGTTAAACTGCGACACACAAAAGTCCTTTATCGGTAAACACTCTTCATATAATTAGTGTGGTGTGCATTTTAAACAGATGGTGTGGGTTTTGTCATCTGCAATTTAATACATGCCAGTTAACATGGTTAATATACCGGCCGATAACTATTAAATCACTGATGTTTATTTTGTATTTCGCCACATGATACATTATTATTTTTTGGGAAAAGCGTACAATTATTCATTTTTCTTGTAGATTTACCGTGACAAGAAAGAGTTAAGAGTGCAAGCACTTTCAAGAGGTTTGTACGGTACGTAGCTTAATGTAGAACAGCCGTGAAGGTGGTTTAAAATTAAATCAAAATATATAAATGCAGTAATAAAAAGATCACTCAAAAAAATATTGGTCGTAAGATTATCGCTTTTGTAAAAGTGTTATTTGTGACATGGCCAATCGGCGGAGATTACAATAACAGAGACGATACTAGTTAAACACATCAATGGTACAGTGAACGCAAAATATAGATACATTTTGTAAATTAGGTAAAGAGAGATAGTGAGATATATACGCAGTTTAATAAAACATTAAGGATGAGACAGTAAGCGCTTTTATGCAAATTGAAAACAATGCATGTAATATATATCTAAAAATAACAAATGTTCTCGTGATTTAATTGTAGATGGATAGACAGCAGATGTACAGAATACATAGCGCGACCGACTTAGAGAAATGGGCGGAAGAAAACCGGCTGTCCCTAGATACTGAGGTCAATTTGCACCGCATCACATTGCTGGCGGACCAACTGACAAAAACACAATCGAATGCTTGCTAATTTTGTGAAAAGCCGTTCAAACAAAGATGTCATTTGCTTCACCATATTAGAACAATGCACGGGGTAACGCAATTTACGTGTCCATCCTGTTATCAACAGTTTAAACGACAAGACAACTTAGCACGACACATAAAACTGCACCAGGAAGATACACCAACTCCAAAGAAAGTGCCAAGGAAAAAAAGCTAGAAAATCCTGATGATGTTACAGAAAGTAAAAGATCGAAGACATCAGCTGGCGCATCAGAAAAATCACGCATTTGGTGCGCACACATTAAAACATTGCTACCTGAGAAAATGTTTTGTGAAGCCTGCTGGGAACAGGGTCGCGAGTGCAAGTGGTGTCATCGTCCGCTGCCAGAGCGATTGTATGGCAAAAGGATAGACGTTTGCGACAGTTGTATAACAAGACGTGATAACTGCAACAGACGGCAATAACAATGAGGGGTTAAAATCTCCGCATTACAAAGCACAGTACAGACAACTACAATGGAACCATCACCGAACAACATGTGGGACATTCTACAATTTTTTAAGGATAATGAACTCGCGATTTCAGACATTCTTGCAGAGCGCATGACCAGATGACAACTGCGAAAGGCATGAAATGGTACATCACTCTTTTTGTGAAATTTGTAAAATATGACCAAAATAACGAAGCCGTCTATGCTGAACCGGTATTCAGATCAATAAATTTCGCACGTACAAACGTATCACAAATTGAACAAGAAATGCGTCTGTCGAACGCAGATGCCACCTGCAGCATATTTGAGAAACTGTGACAAAGTGGTTAACCGAAAAGTGTGACGGACGGACGGACGGACGGACGGACAGACGGAAGGACAGACGGATGGACAGACGGACAGACGACAGACGGACGGTCCAAACACTATATGCCACCCGTTTCTTCGAAACCCGGTGGCATAAAAACAATTAGCCGAGGTTTTTCAGCACGTGCACATGTCGTACCAAAATTTTAAAAGGGACGGAAGTGGGTGGACTATCGATTAAATATTGAAACTCGAGGTCAGTACTGTATAATACTCTCCCTTAGAAGGTAGCAGTTATCTCCCTCTACCATCAAAAATGCAAAAGAAAAAGGCCGTTTTAAACATACAAAATATTTATCAAAAATGTTTTATCTGGTCCGTATTAGCTGCTTTGTACCCCGTCTCCAGGTCAGACCATCCTGACCGTGTTAACAATTACATGCAGTACGAAACAGAATTGAAATGCGCAAATGTTGATTTTCCCGTAACTCTGTCACAAATACCAAAATTTGAGAAACAGAATGACATATCGATCAATGTCTGGAAAATAACGAAGTCTATCCGTTACAAATTACGAATCAAAGAGACATTCCAAGACACGTCAATCTGCTATTGTTCTCCAAAGGTGAACAAAGACACTACTGTTTGATAAGAAATCTAAGTCGGTTGCTTGGTGACAGGACTTCACATCATGGAGAGACGTACTATTGTAATTACTGTCTCCATGGTTTCTCTACAGAGGACTTGTTCAACGAGTATGTTCCATACTGCTCACCGCATGGTCCTCAGAAACTTAGCTTTCCCAAGTCGGAAGACAAACAGTGGGTGTATTTTAACCAGGTGCGAAAGCAACTTCCCGTACCATTTGTAGTCTATGCCGACCTTGAAAGTTTTGTGAAGCCTATATATACTTGTGACCCAGATCCGAATAAATCATCTACGACTAAGTACCAAAAACACGAGCCCGCCGGCTTTTCATACATGGTCAAATGCGCTAATGACCATCGGTTAAAACCAGCACAAGTATACCGGGGGACGAATGTCATTGATAACTTTTTCGAAAGTTTGTTGAAAGAAGAACAGCAAATTTGTAAAATTCTGAGTGAAGTAATACCTATGAAGCTTACACTTGACGAAGAACGATCATTTCAAGAGGCCATATATTGTCACATTTGTGACGAGGAATTAGGAGACGACAGGGTGAGAGATCATGATCATCTAAGTGGACAATACAGGGGAGCAGCACATAATACCTGCAACCTACAATATCAATTCCGGCAGGGAAAAACATCATACGAGTCAAGATTTTTCATTCCAGTTATCATTCACAATTTACGAGGATACGACCTACATCTCTTAATGGAGTCTGCAGGAAAATACAAATCAAGGCCAATATCATGCATTCCAAACAACATGGAAAAGTACATTTCCTTCTCATTGGGAAGTCTTCGTTTTATAGATTCCTTGCAGTTCCTGAATGCTTCATTGGACACGTTGGTCACAAATCTGCGCCAAGAGGAGGATTTTTCCAAATTTGGAAACCTAGCCCAACATTTTCCAAAGAAAATTGAATTTGATGTCCTGATTCGCAAGGGAGTTTACCCATATGAATACATTACCTCCCCTGAAAAGTTTCAGGAAACGTGTTTACCGCCAAGAGACCAATTTTACAACAAATTGAATGCCACCGAGTTATCGGACGATGATTATAAACATGCTCATGCCATTTGGGAGACATTTGCTATGAAAAATCTTGGTGATTTGCACGATTTGTATGTCAAGACGGATACAATTTTGCTGTCTACTGTATTCGAGAACTTCCGCTTGCTTTGCTTGAAGTACTACAAATTAGACCCAGCTCACCACTTCACCCTTCCAGGATATAGTCGGGACGCCATGTTAAAAATGACGGGCGTCTATCTAGAACTGTTGGATGACATAGACATGGTCAACTTAATCGAAAATGGGGTCCACGGTGGAATATCGATGATTTCAAAGAAGTTTGCATAAGCCAACAATCCGGAAGCTTCAAATTAAGACGAGACCAAGCCCAATACATGGTTAACTTATCTGGACATGAACAATCTCTATGGCACAGCAATGTGTGAATCCCTCCCACACGGAAATAGAACATATGGACGTTACAAAAATATCAGATGAGGCTGATACTGGCTATATTTTTTAAGTCGACCTGGATTATCCGGCGTGTTTACACGCTGAACACAATTAGCTCCAGTTAGCTCCAGAATCACACGTGATCACCGAAGAAATGTTATCAGACCATAGTAAGCAATTAAGGGAGCAGTTACGTATTACAACAAAAGCACCAAGAAAGCTTGTTCCCAGTTTAGAATCCAAACGAAATTATGTAGTACACTATCGAAATTTAAATTATTACTTGTCAAAAGGTCTGGTAATTAGAAAAGTGCACAGAGCCATCGGTTTCACGCAGACTTCTTGGCTGAAATCCTACATCGATTTCAACACAGAAAAACGAAAGTTGGCTAAAACAACTTTGAAAAGGATCCGTTTAAATTAGCCAACAATGCTATTTTCGGGAAAACGATTGAGAACATGAGAAAACGGTTAGCGTTGAACTCATTAACACCCCGAAACGTCTCAGGAAAGTATGTGCAAAACCCAACTTCCAATCTTTCAAGATTTTTAATGAAGATTTGGTAGCTGCACATATGAAGAAAACAAACATCGTTTTGAACCGTCCTATTGTCTTTGGATTTTGCATTCTGGACATTTCAAAGGTCTTCATGTATCAGTTCGACTATGACTTCATAAAGCCACAATATGGTGAAAAAGCACAACTGCCATTCACTGACACAGATTCGCTATGTTACGAAATAGAAACAGATAACTGGTATCATGACATGAAGGCAAATCAGGATACGTTTGACACAAGTAATTATGAAAAGGACCATCCACTGTATAGCGATACAAACAGTAAGGTTCTGTGGAAAATGAAAGATGAATGCGGCGGTAAAATATTCGAACAATTCGTTGACCTGAGACCCAAAATGTACAGCATGCAATGTAGTGGCATGGAGACGGAAAATGATGAATATGGGGTTGAGCGCGTGGAAAAGAAACAATATGCAATTAAGTGAGCTAAGGTAGTGAAGAAATTCGTTGCTGATAAACAGCTGAAACATGCGATGTATATTCATTATTTGGCAGAACAATGCTCATTACGTCACTCCATGAATTTGTTTCGTAGCTTTGACCATCAGCTGTACAGTATTACTGTTCAGAAAATCAGTCTCTCCCCGTATGATGACAAACGTTACTTTACTGGCATAGACAGCTATGCGTATGGACATTACACAATTCATCAGTGATGAACCATTTCATATCTTCATTTCACTTTCGAAAAACACATGTATTATGTATATATGTTGATGTATGTACATGTACCTTTTTTGTTTGAACTGTATTATTCATGCGTCATATAATAAATATATCTGTGAATGCACATGTGTTTGTCTTTTATTTGCCTTTCCAAAATGAGAAGATCATAGCAAACTTATTCATACATTAGATGTTTCATTGATTTCATAACGAGGTCATATGGGTGACAGTGTAGCATTACTCTGCACATTATATTGTTGTATTCACAATATTCTAAACTGTTCTCTAGTACCCTTCGGATACACAGCAGTGGGCGGTAGGTTGGAGCACGCGAAGGGTAATTTAACGATCGGGGTTCAACCTTACCGGAATGCAGACTTACATGGTTTGGCCCTCATTTACATGCCCCCTGTACTTGAGAGCTAAATCCCGTTATGCTCCATTAAGAAGTAATAAGCTTATAGCTAATCATATTACATGTACTTTGGGGCAAGAGCTAAGTGACTCTGGTGTGGCATGGACCTGGCACCAGCTCAGGATATTCTGATTTCAGTACTGAATATATAGTTTATGTAAATATTGAGTTCTGATTTTGGGAATTTCCCTCATCATTGGACAGGTTGAATGCGGGATAGTCCAACCCATTGGCCGGGCCTTAAATAACCTTAGCTGTTGATAGGCCGTTAAACATCAATACTCACTCACTCACTTGGATACACAGCTCCGCTTCTAGTCACCATTTAAGAGGTTTATCAACATGGACATACTACATGTAATACTATTGGACAATTTTCAACTGGAATTCAAGAATAACAAACAGAAATAATTTGTCTCCAATATATTTATTGTCCCCGCACGGATGATCGAGTATGGATTTTTGGCGCAGAAGTCTCAAAACCTATTCATCATATACCCTACCCATGCTTCACAGGAACCCAATGTCAAGGTCAAATGACATTAAACTTTTCGTTAAAGTTTTACGTTAATGTTTTTCAAAATCAATTCAATTCAAATTAGCATCCAAATATTAAATGTGACAAAGCATTTC
>CM055271.1:60905283-60930359 GCA_029237695.1 Conchocele bisecta | reverse complement strand
GTATAGAGGTGTATAGTCCGCAGACGATAACTTGCTACTTGTTTACATACAACCGATCATAAACAAAACACAGAATAGGTGAGACAGGTAAATATACCCGTGGCAATATTCCTTTTCAATATTGATTTTTGAGATTTGTCATCAAGTGTTATGTAGTCGTGGGGTTACAGTGAAGATATCAATGCCGTAGGTAGTGAGTTCGAATCTTAGTTTTTCATTCATGTATATATATATTTTTGTTTATTTATTTTATTTTATTATATATTTCTTTTTTATGTGTGTTGCTCTTACAAATGACATTAACTAAGCATGAGATAGATTACATGTAGAACGTTAGTCTCACTTAGAAAACTAATAACTAAATGCACATATGTGTGTACATGAAGAATCTTGGAGTATGTTCTCGCAGATCATGTCATATTGAAGTCAAATAGCAATAGTGATAACCCTCACCATTTCACTTATTCCCTGCTCCAGCAAGCAGTCAAAAAAACAACAACAGAATGATATCGACAAAAGTAATGCGTTTTGTGAGGTTCGAACTCTCGACCAGATAAAATGAACAAACGTTCTGCTAAAGTATGGATATTCTCCCGCTTCGATACCACTGAGCCACACTACATGTCTATTTTGTGCACCAAGATACACTATTATATTGACATGCATGCACGTGCACTTTATCATGTAGTTAGTATAAACGAAAACGAGGCTATGATATGATAATACACCTGGTCTATCTATATTTGGATTCATCCATTGACCTCCAGCAACTTATTATCGTCTGTCATTTATAGACAACGTGTGGGAGATTCACCAGGTAAGCTTTTATTTAAAGTATTTCAACAATGTTCTACATTATAGTTTAGACATTTCTGCTGTATATATATGTATATATATATTTGTTTATACAGCTGTCCACGGCATTAACACGATTTGTGATTATATATGCGTCACTGGCACGGAGAAGGACTTTGCAGCATTTGTAAGGCGAATATGTGTACCTTTATCATCATTCACCATCCAAATTAGTGTTTTATGTCAGTCTACATGTAATCATTCAGCTGATCGCAAAACATCAACAACTGCTACATTGGTGACATGTAGTAAATATAGGAAATGATATTGATTGAATGGCGACCAACATATGCAATGATCAAACTGCGCGGATGCGCATACTTATCCGGGCTACGCTAGCTATCGTAAGACCGCTTTTCTTAACCAGTGTTCCTTGTGTCAAGCTATCAATTCACACAATGACCATGGACACACAACGTGTGTGATTTGCCGTGAAGCACTACTTTTTCGTGCCAAGGTTTGCATACAGATGCAAACTTTTATTTTGTCTACAGAGGTGTTCAAATTACTTACCAACCTCTGACAAACAATAGAGTCGATGTGTAACTTCTGTTTATTTACAGGGTTACAGGGAACGCCTTCATATTTCATACATGCATTCATCTGATGATACTCCAACATGATATAGCAAATCTATGACCCACCGCCCTCCCCACCCCTACCCCGGTCAAGGTCACAAACTTCGCACATTCATAAACTTAATGTTGGGGTAAATGTCTTATAACATATGTTTCCTTTCATGGAACGCCTTGATATTTCATACATGCATTCCTCAGATGATCCTATATAATGCTGTAGAAAATCCATGATCCACCACCCAACCCTTACCCCAAAGTCAAGGTCACAAACTTAGCATGTTCATAAACTTAACGTTGCGGTAAATGTTGTGTAACTTATGTTTATTTACAGGGAACGCCTTCATATTTCATACATGCATTCATCTGACGATACTCTAATGTGCTATAGCAACTCCACGACCCACCGTCCATCCATTACCCCAAGGTCAAGGTCACAAACTTAGCACATTCATAAACTTAACGTAAATGTCTTATAACATCTATTTCCTTTCATGAACGCCTTGATATTTCATACATGCATTCCTCAGATGACCCTCTATCATGCTGTAGCAAATCCACGACCCATCACCCAACCCTTACCCCAAGGTCAAGGTCACAAACTTAGCATGTTCATAAACTTAATGTTTGGGTAAATGTTGTGTAACTTCGGTTTCTTTACAGGGAACGCTTTGATATTTCATACATGCATTCATCTGATGATCCTCTATTGTGCTACAACAAATCTCATGACCCACCCCACCTCTTTCCCCAAGATCAACATCATAAACTTGACGTAGGAGTAAATGTCTTTTTATAACTTCTGTTTCTTTACAGGGGACGCCTTGATATTTCATACATGCATTCATCTGATTATCCTCTATTGTGCTACAGCAAATCCATGACCCACGCCCCCCCCCCTACCGCTTTTCCCCACATTCATACATGCATTCCTCATGTGAATAGCTATCATGCTGTAGAAAATCACCAACTTCGTGCGTTCATAAGCTTAACGTTGGGTTAAATTTTGTATAACTTCTGTTTTCAGGGAGTGCATTGATATTTCATACATGCATTCATTTTGATATGCTATATCATGCTATAGCAAATCCACGATACACCTTCCACCACTGACCCCAATGTCAAGGTCCACCGCACACCCCTTAACCCAAAATCAAGTTATATAATATTCATGTTTTTTTTGTACACCTGTGCCAAGTTTGAGTGAAGGTTGCCAACAGACGAGCTTCATTGTCTTCTGACAACTATTGTTAAATTTCACATTGACACCAATGTGTTGAAACTAACCTGTGCAATATACTTATTTGAAGAATTAAACAACCGAGAATCTCATTGCGTAATATTACGCTCTATTTTATAACAATATGTGAATTATTTTATTATGTTGCCCATTAAGAAGCTGTTCTATACATGATCATCGTTTAATTCAAAGATAATTGCTTCGTAAATATGAATATATGTATAAACATATTTGTGGAATACTGCCTTGTTACTATACGGCACATGGAATGGCCAAGTCGGCCGGCCATCTTTATGTGTTCCAGTCATCAGCCAGTTTCACCTGTTCTGCCATTTGACAAAGAACTCAAAATGTGAAGTAGAACATATGGTATGTAGCTAATCACATGTAGAAAAGCTAGGAGAACAGACTCGTATCAATTATATTACACCAAACTGTAAAATATGTCAGTTTTCTGGACAGGTTTGTGCCTGTGTTTTTAAAAACACGAACCACCATTATAAATACCGTTATACACAGAAAATCGTACAGTGTATCACTTTTACCTGGCTGGCCAACCACACAACACATACCATATATACCCACAATACACACACCATATATACATGTACCCACTACTGTACTCTGTTATTAGCTATCAAATCCAGTGATATGTAAGCAGTTACCTGAGTGTTTTGTCCCTGGTGTCTACTCACCTACTATGCGAGTATATATGGCTTTACCTATGTATAATGTGTACACTAACAATAGGCTGTGCATCACATTGACAAGTTTACGCATCAAACCCTTTTTAACAACATGAACCACCATTATAGATAGCCTTATACACATACAATAGCATAGTGTATCACTTTTACCTGGCAAACCACACAACACATACCATATATACCGACTACTGTTTTCTGTTATGAACTATAAAATCCAGTAACATGTAAGCAGTTACCCGAGTGCATTGTCCCTGGTGTCTTTACCGATGGGCAATATGTGCACTAACATAGGCTGTGCATCAGTTTGAAAGGTTTACACATCAACATTTATTTTGAGATTGATAAGAGAAATAATGCTCAGATATCTCGTCTTTTGTACATTTTGCTGGCATTATATTTATAGCTTCGCGTTGTCACATCTGTCTATTATGTATTGCACCAGATTTTATTTGGTTTACTGTCATATTATTTGCTGTATGTGTCAAACGCACAAAGTGGTGAAACTGTACGATGGCTGGTACATACAAAAATGGCGGAGATGGCAACTCAATGCTCCATATAGTATATATACAGTAACAAGACAATATTCACATATGATATATTCATATTGGTGCAATACATAATATACACATATGACAACGGCAAGCTATACATATTATGACAGCAAATTATACAAAATACGATATATCTGAGCATTTCTCCCATCAATATCAAAATTATTATTGATGTATAAACTTCTCAATATGATGCGCAGTCTATGTTATTGTACATGCTACCATAGGTAAAGCCATATTTACTTGCATAGTAGGTGAGTAGACACCAGGGACAATACACTCAGGTAACTGCCTACATGTCACTGGATTTGATAGCTAATAACAGAGTACAGTAGTGGGTATATATGGTACATGTATGTGTTGTGTGGTTTGCCAGGTAAAAAGTGATACACTGTGCGATTTTCTGTGTACGAGTTATTTATAATGTTGGTTCATGTTGTAAAAAAACACAGGCACAAACCTGTCCAGAAAAATGACATCTTACAGTTTGGTATAATATAATTGATAGGAGTCTGTTCTCCTGGCTTTTCTACATGTGATTAGCTACTTTATATCATATGTTCTATTTCACATTTTGAGTTATTTGTCAAACGGCAGAACAGGTGAAACTGGCTGATGGCTGGAACACACAAAGATGGCCGATTTGGCCACTCCATGTGCCGTATAGGATACAGTAACGAGGCAGTATTCACATATATGTTATACATATATTCTATCATATTTACGAAGCAATTATCTTTGAATCAAACGATGATCGGTTATAGAACGGGTCCTTAAGGTTTTGTACCTATCCATTTGGCAGGTTTTTCTAGCATGATTGCTGCTCAAACGCTAATCAAAATAGAATAACGTATCGTTGTCACAAAACATATCGCACTCGGGTACCAATTCATTACAACGTACCCTCTCGGTATGTCATACATTGACCAATGTCACAGCCTGCAAACGTTTATTCATCAAATAATGTATCGTTAGAGGGAATTACAAAACAGTTTATGTATGTAACTGATAATGTGTATAACATCATCGGTATTTTACAAAATAAAAAAGCTTACCTTCTATGTATTATTTGGAGTGTAAGTGTAAGCTGACCATTTTTACGCCTTATCTTATTACGTGTAATGGGTTATGTAAAATTGTACTCTGTATTTCTGGTTACATGTTACGCTATTATCAGGGCATAACATAAAACTAACACAACCATGTGGTATATTTAATTGCATCACTATATCATGTATATCTTTGCTATATATACATGTAGTACAGGACAGTGTACTGTAGCATATTAAGCAAAGACATACCGAACATATATAATTTTTATTTTACTGTAGCAAACTAGTTTGGCCGCCCCCCCAATAATTGAAACGCTCCTACACCTATGCCCTATAAGGGTCTCCAAAACAAATTGTATCCAAATACATTGTTATTGTGATAAACACGTACAGCCATACTAACCACAGATATTTGGATACTCCTCGCAATCTGTTTCCCCAGAATAAATGGTGTTCGAATATTTAGGGTTATTACGGGATATTGTATTTATTGTATGTGAGTGTGACTGAAGAAATGAGGCTTATGGGTTCTATGACCAGTTAGACCCAGATCAGCCTGTCCTTCCGTGCAGTCTGATCAGGATTTGCACTGTTCGCAATTCCATCAATGAAACACCTCGTCATGCTTCTAACAAGCAATACAGATCGTTATCAGGTTACTAGAGTTTACTATTTGATCAGGAGCTACACTGGTCACAAATCCCATATGCCCCATTTCTCCAGCCACAGCCACATATTAGCCTTAAGTCCGCTACACACAACAATTGTCGTCTGCTGTTGCTTTTATATCTTGCCTTATTTCTCAATAAAAACAAGTGCTGTCAAAGAATGTTGTAAATTATTCTAAAGTGCTGTCAAACCATGATTTTGATGATAAAAATGTAAAATAGTAAATAAACAGCAGACAACAAAAGATTAAGATAGCGGTGTAAGGGTTAGTTATTACTTATGCCAGCCCTACGCCATGTACACATGTAACTCTACCTGTAAATACAAACACAGTTCGAATGTGTAGCGATCAGTGTAGAGTGTAGACTCCGATCAGACTACAAAACAACAGATTTAGACACAGGATTACAACATGGACTGATTGACACTAAGATATGGGCCAGGGATCAGGCTAAACACGAAAACTTAACATTGAAAAGTTGATTACGCGGAAAAAATAGGTCAAGGTAAGAAAAATGTCACATGTTGGTTAGTGGTATGTGATGTGCAAGTATGGTGGTTCTAGGGTGGTATAGTAACACGGTGTGGGATCACGTGGTTTCCGAACCATATTTTCCGACATGACGTAATCTGTGACGTCATTTTTACAGTAATTTTCTTTAAAATATTCCTAACAAACGGACGAATGTTGAAGATATGTAGCACACCGAATACGATGGCATACACGGATCCTCCAGATTATCAGAATGACGTAATGGGCGCACTCGATTGATTCCCCGCGCGACTTTTGACGTTGTAAACAACTTGTGGACAGAGTTGGGGAATGTTTTCAGCAAATATTACTAAAATGTTTACCTTGGCGATATATTCTTCACACTGGCATTGGAAACAGCAAGCACCTGCATGACTTAGATGTATTTGTAGCGAATTCGGATGAAACAAATGCGCTTAATTAATAGGTATTTTCATTTGTCCGATAAACTGATTGTCCAGATAACTAACTGGTATGACCCTATAGTGTATTATGGGTGCTCTGAAATGTATTTACAATAGAGATATGTCATTCCATTAGAACTATATTAAAGGAAATCTACTGTAAACACATCGAAACAACATGACGTAATCTCGTTCGGAAAACACGTGATCCTACACCCTGAGTAACAGAGAAATAGACAAAACACAAACAAATTAACATTGGAATTACTTTAATCTGACTGTGATCGATGGTCAGACCCAGAGTGACATGGGATGGGAAAACCTGGTTACATTTCAGAAAACTTAACTGATGTAAATTGCTCGGCACTGCCCAAATTGGAATATTTACTGAGTCAAAACAGTGATGATAAAAAAGTTGTATTTAACTTTAAAATTGTAATCTTAGTATAGTATTGTTAATCGTATGTAGTATAAGTTTTAAGCTACTTTGAAGCTAGTGTCAGACTCACACGGTGCTTCTAACTTTGCTGGTATAGCTACGTATCGGGGTAACACGGGTATCGGTGTATTTATATTCAATTTCAAGTGCATATGTTTCCTCAAATGCAACGGAACACCGTCCAACTATGATGTCCCCACTGAAAACGAAATGTCCACAACCCCGACGTAACAAATTACAACATTTTACATCGTGAACTAACGATGCGTGTACATACATTTCGCAGCCATTTAGCTGACATATTTATCCGTAATACTTGCCTAATTTTAACTAGTTTAATCAACTTATTAACTCATTGCTGTCTATTTATTTCGACACATTACAGAAAGCTACATTGCTGCCATTGTTGTTGTTGTGTACATATCGCACGTGAGTATTGCTGCGTATTGGTTAATATGCAACGCGTGAATTCAATTTCCAGTTTTGAGCGGCACAGGCTTGAACACTGCAGTATCCATATTGTGCGTATTTCTCAGTTATATTGCATGTTATGTAATTGGATGCCTATGTGTGACATTGTCATCTACAGAATAAACATTACGATACAATGTTGTTCCTTTTGTAGTTCTGACGTATTCTACAATTGTTTGAGTATATTTTGTTAAAAATATCACACTGTTTCAGACAAATTATGACATGTCTCTATGGCATGTGGGAATCATCTGCCACGCACATTAGCACTATATTTCTTGGGAGATAACTGTATGATCTTCATGTTCATTATTTTCACATAAAACTAAAATAAAACGTCATCGTTTCATATTTTATATAATTAAAGTATATTCTAAAGCATAAAACTCGTTTTATTTGATTTAATGATTTAATGACTTTCAGTGGGTTACCGGGATTTCTCAGTGCATTATAGCGCGATCAGACATAGGTTGAAGCAATTAACAATATAAGATTTGTATATATAACAGATAGTGGCCTTTACTATTTTCACGAATTTCATCGGACACGGGCGTTTTGTCTTTGAAAATAAAACAAAAACATGTATGTCAGATATGAATGAGTGAGAGATCAAAATAGCACCTGGGTAACACTATTGTCACAGACATAGATTTACCTTAAAACTTCATGTATTATTTATAGGATAAAATTAGTGAAATATAAGTAAAAAACTTATTTTTTCAATCTTACGTTTTATATATTTATTTATCTCAATAGGTATAACTGTTGTTCTCACTATAGCTTCTTATCAGCTAGCTCCCATAACCTAAATGACATACATGTATAAGTCACTTAAGTACTTTAAAAAAAATATATTTAAATCTTACATTTTATTTATTTATTTATATCATATAATTTATCGATGTATAGCAATAACTATTTTTCTCATTATAGCTCCTTATCAGCTAGTTCATATAGCCTGTTCTGGCTGTACACATGTAGTTATAGCCATCTGTAATTTACATAATTATAATATATTTGTAGTGCATACTACGTGGAGTCGGTGTTGAAATATACCTAAAACGACTGGCAGATAGTAACACCCATTACCACATTTTTAGCAATTTAGCGAAACTTATTATAATTAAAATGAACATTTGTTTTATTTTCTTATACATGTACATGTATATTCGTTATGACATCCCACAACTACTGCTATGTATTATATCAAAAGGGATATATTACATTGACATGGGGAAACGTGTATTCCGACCAAATATAAATATGGCTTGTTAATATAACTTTCATATAGTAAGTAAGTAAGTAAGTAAGTAATTTGTTTATTATAGTGACATGTGTTAAACGAAACAGGGAATATGTACAATATAATATTGACGAAAACACCCGGCCCTATGGACCTATATGTCACTTTCAAATGTTAGGTAACAAATGCATGTGTAAATATACAATATAAAATAAATAATTAGCACCTAGTTTGAGCAGTATATAATCATGTATATGATTAAGTGTAGGTAAAGCTGAATTGGCCTTAATTTCGCGACGCCACATCTGCTTAATACAGGCATCTTGACGTCCCGGAATTAGGGCCACTTCACGTTCAAAGTTGTCAATTACATGATAACAGTTCAGACAATGATCGACATTCAAGTGTTGTATCATACAATGTAGTACCGTGAGTGTGACCTGTGGGTAACGGATTGCACAGATACAATTGCCTGAGGTAGGTTATTATCGATGTATAGTATTGACAATGAAGGACTATTTAACCGATTACATTAATTATATATATGACTCACCAGATAAACGGGAATGTCTGCGCGTAAGACCATTGAAGCTCCAGGTCGGTAAGTAAACCCGTGCAATCTGATCAGGAGCAACGCTGTGAACAGTGTAGGCCCAGATCAAAACTGTACCTATGTGCATTCTGATCAGGATCAACCCTGTTCACATCTTGGTCTGGTATCATTGGGCTAATAACCAACAATTTAGATTTTGAGAGGAAATGCGACACAGTATAAACACTCAGGCACAGTTAATGTGTGGATATTGGACGGGATTACTAGCTAGTCGGTGGAATGTTGTTGCATATAAATTTGTACATAACGTTGTCTCGCCACGACAAGAAGAGATTAAACGAACGTGTGAACAGTGTAGCCCCAGATCAGAAAGCACACCACAGTCTGATTTCGGATCAGGATCAACAGTGTTCACTGTACCAGCGGGATACGTTCATGATGCTGTGATGGCATTATTGAACGTGTCCAAGTCGACCTGGAGCAGCAGGACTCAGCATCTCGGTTAGGCACTGCTTGTCGTGGCGTGACATAATACGCATTGACACATATAACCAATACATCTAAATGTAGATAACCAACCACTCTCTTGTCCATCATATTGTGGAATGATTAAAAAATACAATATTTTAAATTTCAGAGATGTCATATGTTTAGACCGTTTGTCCAATAAGTATAGGTTATTTGATTTGTATGTGGATATAGGTACGAGTTCCGCAGCGTGCAATATCGTTATATCTCAATATATCCACATACAAATCAAATAACCTTTTTATTATATACGTATATTATTCACAATTTATATGCGTTTCAAAAAATATGCAAAATATAAATAAAATAAACAACTATTAGTGGTGATTTAGAATGAACTATTTTGCGATGTGAAGCATAGTTCCGGCACTGACCAATGTGAACTCACGGGACGTCAATATGAAAAAATATGGACGTTTTGCGTTGCATTGTGTTTCAATGGGAGATGAAAATACGTAAAAATAAAATGGAAATAATTCTACAGCAATATATTTTCAGAATTTCATATCGCATACATATTTTGATGAATATTATTACTAGAGATTGGTTTTGGTCATTTGCTGGATGAGTAAACGGTTATGATATGTTAGGAGCGTAAACTTATTGCTTTTCCAATTGCTTGGAACCGGTGAAAAAGTCAAAATTTGTGAATACATGTAATTAATTAGCAAATGGTGTTGTTGTTTTTTCTTTACTCTTGTGACTATATTTCTGGATGTTTATGGAAACGTTATTTTAAAATGAATTCATACAAAAGAGCTAGACTGTTAAATGTGTTCATTGTTTTCCGTTTCATCTATCAGGTTTCGATTTCCATAAATATGTTTGACCCGAATAAAAAAAAAGAGTAAATTCATGTAATGGACCCCATTTACGTACAGCAGCAAAGTAGCGCAGTGCAATCTTTACACTTTGCTCACTGGTCGCCAATCTGCGTACAGGTTTATACACAGTGCATTTCTAAAATGTTAACATTTCGTTGCATTCTGGGATTGAATAATGACGTCATTTTTGCGCGCGCTCATGTAAACAGATGGAGATATTTAGAAAAGTCTGCAGGGTAGTGTCATTCTAAACGGTATTAACGGTTGTATGGTCATAATCTATAATTGTTCAGCGGCAGTTTTGTGTGTATTTATGATTACTAATTCGCCACGCGTAACTTTTATTGCGATTGCCGATAAAATAAAGGCGTGAAACCTTCCACAACGAATTCGCTGTGGTAGGTTCAGTGTGTAACATGGCTGTTCGCGCTTCCACGGAGAAGGTAGCGACCCAGTAAGCGAACTGAAACCGTGGAATACCTTGCTCTAAAAGTAAAAGGTGGAGGATCAATTCTGCTGTCCATAGCCAAGTTATCAATCTTCTAAGCATTCAGGCCGAAGTAGACACACTTGTAGTATATTTCATCACTCTTCTTGTAAATTTTCACCAATTAGATCACTCACTTGTATTTTATGATAACATAATAAATTGGGGAAAACACTGTTATCATAAAATACAAGTGAGTGATCTAATTGGTGAACATTTACAAGAAGAGTGATGTTATTTACAGAATCATATTTACAGAAAATATGTTGACGCGAATTCCTATGTCACAAACAAATATTCACTTAAGCTATGTAATGTTAGCGAGACGTACACTTAATTGTAGTACGAGTTAATATATAGAAAGTTGTATAAATATGCATAGCCCAACGTAATAAGTCAGCGAGACAATATTAAACGTGAATTATTTGAATTGATACAAATCCTACTTTCGCTTTCAGAAATTTTGTTTGCAATACCAGATGCGCAGCATTAGCAGAAAGAAATGTGATGCTGCAAACACGCATGTGACGTCATACGTCATACAATTCACGTCACTTACTGACATCAGTCACTTACGTCACTTACTTACTTACATCATTTACCTGCACAGACTTCTTTGAATTTCGTCGAATATTCAGGTAATTTTGACATTTAAATATGTTTTGAAAGCCTTAGATGCGCAGAATATGCCGACATCATTGTACTAGCTTAGAAAATCTCAGCTCTACGGTCGTACGGATGTGTTTTACTATTTCATCTGTCTTTTATATTTTGTCTATCCGTGACTGAGAGCTGAGACGCTTATAGTGTAAAATTTAGTCACAATAGTCCTGGCGTTTTGCTACACAGTCTGACGAGTGAGAAGTTTAACACTTCACAGTCATGTTAAAAACATTCATAGACCAATAATACACATGTAGGTATACACAGTTTGACATTGGTTATCCTTTTATTCCCATTTGTGTAGCAAAACACCAGGACAAATTGGGCTGTTATTGTGACTAAATTTTACACTATAAGGGTCTCAGCTCTCACGGATACAGAACATATAAAAGACAGATGAAATAGTAAAACACATCCGTAGAGCTGAGATTTTCTAAGCTAACAATTTACATGCCATGTCTCTATATCATCTATATATATCATCATGATCATGTAACTTTACCTTCTATTTTTCATTATCTGACTTTTATCATTTATTATTTACTTTGCTATAGAGGCAGGGACATAGCTTAGATAATCTCAGCTATACATATGTATGATATGACTTTTACTATTTCATCTGTCTTTTACATATTATCTGTAGATCTATCTTTATAGCTGAGACCGGCCATTGTAAAATATGGTTACAATAATAAATATGTAAATATATCTACTTTGACCTGTATTATCCTTTTATTCCCGTTTTATTCACAAAACGCGAGTACAGATTGTTATGTGACGGGCTTTGCCAGTGCCAGTGGCATTTTTTAATGTAATACTTCAATATACTTGGGAGTGTCTCTACGGTCCTGTCAGATAGTGATAGTGCTGTACATGTACAGTAACTGTGTCTGTGTGAATATGGCACTTCTTCTGAGTACATAACTCTAATTTCATTACCCGAAACGTTAAGGTAGGTGTGCCCTTATGGGAACCCATGTAAAGTCAATGGAAATATAACAAAACATCTAACTCAAAACCCAAAAGTCACTTACACAAATAATCCATATCCACGTGTTTAGATTATATTTGTGCATAATATACTGCTAGCATGGAAATTACACAGTATGTTGTAGTTAGGACATACCCAGTGGGAAATTGACGTCAGATAGATGTCAGGTCGACGTCAGATCCTGACGTTGGACTGACGTGGGATTTTAGTAAAAAATGAAAGTGTTCTAGACGTCAAACCCCGACTTTGAAATGACGTCAAAACCCGACGTCTAGAAAACTTTCATTTTCAACTAAACTTCAACGTCAGTATTACGTCAGCAATTGACGTTGTTTCAACGTCAGAAAACGAGGTTGTTTCAACGTCAGATTCTGACGTCTAAAACATTAATTTCCAACCTAATTTCAACGTCAGAATATGACGTTGGTTTGACGTCAAGCGCGATGTTTTATGGACGTGTGCTTCAGGAGGACGTCATTTCAATGTCGGATTCTGACGTCTAGAAAACTTTCATTTTTAACGAAATTCCAACGTCGACCCAACATCAGAATATGTCATTGTTTCAACATCAGGCAAATGTCAGAAGATAACCAAAATCCAATGTCAGGCCGTCGTCAGAAAATAACGTGTAGGAATCTAGCATGCATACGGGACAAGTGGGCACGTCCTGCTGTATATGCATGCCGAATATCAAGCGGTTCAGAAGTTAATGCGAAAATGAAAGTATCTACGGACGGACAGACAGGGTGAATACTATATGCCCCCCAACAGCTATCGTTGCGGTGACATAACAAGTGGACAACTAAATATACATGAACAGCCGTATAACCAGATAATGGGTTTATTAAGTATACGCTTCTTACAATCTCTCAACTCATGATTACACAACTAAATGTTTGTATTATCCCGTCAACACAGTGCGTATGTGCCGTGAAAAACGGTGCCGTGAAACATTTTTGATATCCAGTCAATACTATTTTTTTCATTTTACAGCCATTTGTAGGTTGTAGGCAGAGCCTCGCCCATCCCGTTTCCTGAGCCTTGCCAGATATTTTTCCCATTCACGGCACTAACCTACTATTCTCTATGTATCCTTCTTCCTCCCACCACCACCTCGTCTGTCTGGTGCTTACTTCAGGCATGCAGCCGTTTCTGCCCTCTTCACCGCTTCCGATAATATTTTGCTCGAGCTCTCTAAAATGAATCAAACATACATGTGCGATTACTTACAGAACAGTATTGGGTAACTTTAAACAAATGGTTCCAACATGTGACATTGGTGGTCAAAAATAAACCTTATCTGAGCAGCTAATTTTTAATCTTAGACATGTTAGATGAACATAATTATATACATTCAAGATCACAAAAATACATGAATGGTTTAATGGAGGATGCGAAAACTGACATTCTTTAAACATATTTATTGAACAAAACTAACAAAAAAGAAATCAAAATAATTATAATGTTTCTCTAGACATTTAGACAAGTATGAAGTGAAAATAAACATATGTGTTTGGTTTTATAGCATGCCACATTGAACAAGTTTCAGTTTCAAATCAGATTTGATACTGTAGCTTTAAAAATATGCAAACAACGTGAGTTTTACTAGTTTTATAATGATTTTTTCTTCCACTATAAAGATAAAACTTTTTCTTAACGGACAAAACGGACTGCATGTTGCCTTTCAGTCAATCACTGAACAACAGTTCAAAATTGTGTTGCACTCCTGGCATAATTGGTGAAAACTGGAGATATTTGTATTGAAGCAAACTCAAATGATTACATGATAAGTAGTTTCATATAATTATTGAACGTCAACAGACGTTGTGAAGATAATTATGACAATATGTACACACACACACTTTTTTTTCACACGTTTGGAACTGTATTTTTCTGAATAGTTATACAAATTTTAATAGGAAGTCATACATTTCTTTCATTCTGCTGCAGATAACATGGTATTTTGAAGCTATTTTAATACGGTATGATATGTTGAACAACTTCGAATATGGCCCTTACTGCTTGTATGCGTAATTATGGTCATATGTGGATAAAAGCTGCATACATATATTTTGTCTAATATGTTGCACTCCTGACATGCACAGTAAATGACAAAATATTTGAATTGGACTTTGACCACTGGTTTATTGATATTGAAAGCATTAAATACATGACCACATGACATGTTAAATACCATATCATCAATGTTTACTTGAACAAAAAGTAACACTTTTCTGTTAATACATATTGGCAAGTGACGCATGGTAAAGGATACAGTATTATGAGTTTGTGCTATAATGTAAATTCCATGACATTTTGAAGTTCTAGAAACACAAGAAGATATATTGAACAAACTACAATGCAACTGTTACTGCTTATATATTATAGTATTGTCATATATGTGTCGGCTACCCATTACTTCACTTTATGTCAGGAGTGCAACGTTTTGACCTCATTTCATAACAACAAAGCTAACAGTTACTTGTTACATTTAAAACATATTATATCTGCTGAGTATCATATAATATTAGTGTCTCAATAGATTGTGACATTAAATATAATTATATATCAAATATAATCCAATTTAATTAATTGGAAAAATACATATTTGGGTAAAAAGTAAGCATGGTATTTATGGAAAATTGCTATTAGGAATGGGTTTACAACACATCCTACAGATGTATGACGCCTTACCTTCTAAGTAATTATAGAAACGAGAAGTAAATACTGCGGTTACACACCACGAAGGCATACTTCTGAAACAAAGACTGGACAGCGACACTGATTTCTCTAGGTTTAAACATATCCACCAACCCATAACCCCGTCCGTGGTATGGCGCTTTCCAAAAGACTCTCTAGATTAAGACTGGCATATATCATTGCTCAGATCTGGACACATGTACCAGACGACAATCTAACCATATGTGGTACGTGCAATGGCCTTGCATATGATACCTTACTACACTGTGTCGCAGAATGTAGCAGTACTTTGGCTCTAACAGATGCCTTCGTGGATGATATACGGTACACAGAGTTTTCTCACGTGAAACTTACAACGAGCTTGAGCTGTCATCGCATGAGGCATTGTTACAAAAGGCGATAGGGTCACCGTTGTCGGTCAGTATCGACTCGGGCCAGTACTATACTTATCTAAAGTTGGCATTCACATTTGTGAAAACGTGTTATTACACTTATTCTTCAAATGTGCAGATGTAGCATTTTATGTATGGGACATTACAAATTAGGACAGATGACAATGTAGGTGTCTACACAATACACAGATGCACTTAATGATCTGGATCTGCACTGGTTGCTAAATCAAACAGTGCGAAACCAGGTCCAAATGCGTATGCGTTTAGTAGCCATGAGCGATAAATATGTATATACATTTCACTTCATTTGTTTCTCACCGTACTCACAGTACGATCATTTATATTTTCACTGCATATTCTTCATTATTATGTGTTACTTATACTATATTGCATTTGGTTATACCATGATCTCTGTAAAGAGAAAATAAAGAAATTGAATTGAATTGAATTGAATTGAATTGAATCGGCCATGGATGATATGCCAATAGTAAATGACAATGTCAAGAGTAATGTTTCTCTGGTCTGTAGGTGCAGATATTTTGAAAAAGTGACAGAAAAACACATTTAAACCATGTAAAACAAAATGACTACATGTTGTACATGAAATGTTGCACTCCTGGATTGATGGTTGCATTGGTTTGAGGCATCCCACATTTCTGTCTGTGTGTTTCGTTAAAGCTAACATGTATAATGAGTATCAAAATACATGCTATTGCTTGTGTCAAATCATGCAGAATATCTATTCTTTCAACAGTTAGTCAAAATATACATTATTGAATATTTCCTCATGTACCTTTTAAAATGATCATGCTGCCAGGAACCATTTTTTTAAGTTACCCTAATGCATAATAATCATGACAGCTCTTGAGAGTTTAGAAAGAGTAGGTAAATGTTTGTAATGTTCTGTCAGACTGTACACTAGTAGTGTATATCTTATTCATGTCTGGATAAATAGATGTATACAGAGAGTTTTGAGATTTATTCACTGCATAACACATGCATATTCAGCAGACACTACAACCTCAGATTTTGTCAGTGGATGGTAGAGGGCATTAGGACAATGTGTGTATGACATATCAAGCAGATCCGTGGTAGGAAACCACATATATAAGTTAATTATCCGAGCGTTAAGTATGTGACCTTGACCTTTTGTTTAACGGGGGCGGGACGATCGTGGTTTGTTGCAGGGTGGTAGAGAACATTTGGAGCGACACGTGTGTGACATATTAAGCAGATTCGTGCATGCGAACAAAACATATAAGGCAGTGACGCGAGCGTCAACGTTTCGAACTCACCACATATGTGACCTTCACCCTGGGTTTAGTGGGGGTGGGTTGATCGTGCATGCGTCATTGGATGGTAGAGTACTATGAGAGCAATGTGTGTATGACATACATGTATCAAGCCGATCCGTGTAAGGAGAAAGAAGTTACAATACATTTAGCTGAGCGTTCTTTTTGTGACGTACGTACTCACTTTGGACGTACGGGATGTATGGGCGGCGGTAAAGCTATAATATTATGCTGTTTTACAACTCAGTCGTGGGGGCTTACATACATGTTTATGTAGTTATATGTTTTAATAATAAGCACTTGTTTTGGTGTCTATCTAATACAATCAGTTTTCAGCATTTCTTTTATTTATTTGGTACTTATTTAACTTTAAATACCACTTTCTCGCTACCAGATGTCTTCGATTTTTTTTCATGTGAATAATATCTATTTATCAACATGTTATCCAATTTTCGGTATTAAGTCTCGAAAAAGTTGGCAGAAATATTGTTTTCAAAAATACTACAATATATGCATTAATTTGATAGTTTTGCCCAAAAATAACACCCAATATGATGTTAAAACAATTCTATAAACACTATATATACTGAGGAGGCACAATATGTACTTTATATGAATTAAATAAGTATATAATTGTAATATTTATTTTACTGATAGTGACGCGCGGTGGTATCAGGCTATTTTCATATGAAAATGAGGAATGATATTGTTTAACTATTTATACTAATTAAATGCTCAACATGAAAAACAAATATTTTCGACAGAGTATTAAGTATGATCATTTCACATCAAAAACTGAATACAGAGAGTAAATAGTAATGTCCGTTAACATTATACGGAAACAACGTTATCGCCCCTGATATAAGTGTGGAAATATCTGGGATAACGGTGAATTAATGTTTATTTTGGCAGAAAATGTATTGGAGGATGTCTCTGATATAAATAACACTTTGTGCCTATTGAGTGGGCATGTACCTTTAATCCTTCACCCCTAAGTACGGAAACTTGAATAGAATTTGATATGCTAAATTTCCATCCAAGCAAATGGTCACAAAATGATTTTCAGACTAGTGCATTTATGAAAACGGGGTGTTTTTGTTCTCAAAAATATATAAATTACTTGCAAAAAGTGCAGATCCCGATGAGACGGCTCGTTACGAGCCGGCTCATCTGGATCTACACTAGTGTATACTGTTATGTCGTAATTTTAGGTCATGTGAATTTTTTTGCTACATTGTGTGAACGAAGGTTTTGTTTCATCTATAGACCACATACAAAACAACTGAGGTTGATTCCATTATTTTCTATAAGCCATATGGCCGCCATCTCGAAATTCAAAATGGCCGCCATTGAAATTTATATTTCGAGGTCAAAGTCATTATGTGTGTTGTTTTTGTAGCGAAAAACACACGGACGGACGGACGGACGGACGGACGGGGACGGACGGACGGCGGACGTTCACATTTTGGGAACGTTTGGGATGGGGTATTTCCATTGTTTGAAGAACAAAGAAAAAGCCCCTAAACAACAATAGAGTTTATGAGCTTATGGAATATTACAAAGGATTATTTTGTTCTAAGCCACGCCCCTAACCTCCTAAACCCCCGGACGTTGGCCCGGACGGACGGACGTTCCAACATTTTGGGTTTATGGGGTATTTCCATTGTTTGAAGAACAAAGAAAAAGTCCCTAAACAACAATAGAGTTTATGAGCTTACAGAATATTACAAAGGAATCTTTTGTTCCTAAACCCGCCCCTAAGCTCTCAAACCCCCGGACGTTGGCCCGGACGGACGGACGTGGACGGACGGACGGACGGACGCTTTTTGTTCTTTAAAAGATCAAAGGATAAGCTCATAAAGATCAAAGATATTAGGAGCTTACGGAAAAGAACAAAGGAATCCTTTATTACTAACCCTTACCCTAAGCTCCTAAACCCCGTTTGCTGGCTCGGACGGACGGACGGACGGACGGACGGACGGACAGGACGGACGGACGGACGGACGGATGGACCGGGCGGACCGGGACGAGACGGGACAGACGGGACAGACGCAGATACAGACGCAGAGACACACACACACGCACGCACGCACGCACGCACACACGCACGCACGCACGCACGCACGCACGCACACACACACGTATGATTATGCACACACACCTATGTGTCGGAACAATGCTCTCGCAGTCTTTGGCTGCAGAGATCGAGTCGAAAAATAAGCGCCTGAATTACAGACATACAACAACAACAACAACAACTAGAAGTTAAGATGTCACATGGTTTAAATTATTTAGGATTTAAACGTGGATTACTTCAATATGTAAGTCAACAATCAAACCACAGTACAATATTTCACTAGCAATGAAGTAGACTAGTAGAAAGGATTAAGACTAGTCTATGTATCATTTAAATCTATAAGAAACTTTTGAGTTCCAAATTATGAAACAACTAACCAATAACCGACTGGATCCAGTAACCAATAACATTAAGGGGTCTGATCATTATAATTTAATGGGATTATCATGGCTGCCCATTCAATTTTTGCATATTTGTGGCCATTAAAGTGTACATGATTAAGAGGTTTTTAATGACATTTTTAATGGCATTTTAACAAAATAATTTAATGGCCAATTAATTTGGACCATTTTTCTCGTGTTGTGTCACATATTTGAAAATGTCGCACAGCTGGCCACAAAATAACACAGATGGGTAGAGTAGAAAAATACCACAGCTCACAAGTTTTTATCCAACATTTCTTACACAGTTATATTGGGGTTGAAGATCCTATAAATACATGTACCGGTATGTTAAATATTGTCAAAACGTTAACTTTAGTTTATTATATGCAAAGGTTATGCGATCAGATCCATTACTAAACAAAACAGTTACAGCCAATATTTACGCTGACAATTTTTGGTGTGGTATTTTTAAGATGTATTATTATAAGTAAGAGTCAAGTTTGTAAATGTCAAACTCATTAGCGATTATTTAACTCTACCCAGGTATGCTTTTTTGTCTTACTTTAAAATGCTATGTCCTAAAATGTTGGGCATCCTACATACAAATGTATTATCATTGTCAATAACAATTTGGAAAACCTTTTCAGATATCATTGATATTTCCACTACTACTGTCGTATCACTAGATTTCACCTTAATGACATGCAAACACCGTTCATTCACGAAACAGTCCTCTGCGAGCACAATTTGTTTCCCAACAGCATACACCATTTTTGTTGAAATTATTATAATTTTTGGTAGTGGTGAACACTGTAATATCGGGTCTGGTTCCATAATCACGAATGTCCGACATTGTGTATACATACACATGCATACCATGATTTTTGTCGTCCCTCATGACCATGGTTTATACCAATGATACATGACCATGGTGAGAAATGGTTACAAACCATGGTTAACCATCGATGACTGACCATGGTCAACCATGGATTATTGACCATGGTCAACCACAGCTAACCATGGTTATCCATAACCACAGTCGATGACCGTGGTCAACCATGGCTAATTAACCACGGTCAACCATGGTTATGATCAACCGTGTATATCCAACCATGGTCGACCATGGTTTCTCTAGGATCTCCCATGTGACCAATTCACGAAAATGTCAAATACTTACCATGGTTGCTCTTGACCTTGGTCAACCACAGTCGATGACCATGGTTGACCATCGTTAACTGACCATGGTCAATGGTTAACCATCGTTGACTGACCATGGTCAACCATGGTTGGCGATGGTTAACCATGGATTTTTCTAGGATCTCCCCAATGACCAATTGACGAAAATGGCAAATTTTTACCATGGTCATCCATGGTTGACCATGGTTGACCACGGTCCTATGGCCATTGGTTAACCATGGTCAACCACAGTCGATGACCATGGTTAACCATCGTTGACTGACCATGGTCAACCATGGCTGGAAATAACAGATCATGGTTATGAGTGACCATGGTCAGTCAACCATGGTTGGCGATGGTTAACCATGGATTTTTCTAGGATCTCCACAATGACCAATTGACGAAAATGTCAAATTTTGACCATGGTTGACCATGGTGACCATGGTTGACCATGGTTGACCATGGTTGACCACGGTCCTATGGCCATTGGTTAACCATGGTCAACCATGGTTAAACCATGGTCAACTATGGTACAATTCTCCTGGGCAGTGAGTCCGTACACATAACGAAACCGTTTCTGGTCTCATTATTCATGTTCAATCAGAGCATATTAGTTTTCTGCGAGAATCAATGATATGAAGGCATTAGCCATTGGCTTGCCATTGGGGCACACCATAATGCAGACCTAGATGCGTAGGTCTACATGTCTCTGACTTTGCCAAGTCATATTATGACAGTTTCAACAACTGAAACGAAATTTGGGCAATCAAGGCACTGATCATTTATATATTGACACAGAAGTTGTGGTCTCTTAAGACCATATGGTAATCGTAAATAATGATAATGACCATGGAACAATACTGCCTTTTTAATGTGGCCATTTTTGTACAGTTTCCTGCATACAATTCTGTATTAGGTATAGAGTGTATTCAACCTATCCAACTGTGTTTTGGCATTCAATGTAACATTTTACACACGTCGTCTACACATACTGAACATGTGCCCACGGCGTTTTAATGCTTCTCCATTTTCCTACATACAAGTTTGTATAGGGTACATATTTTATGTACGCAACTCCTTTGACCACATTTTGAGTGTGATTGTGCCAGCACTGCCTTTCAGGAACACAAACAACATGTAGAGTTTAATGAAGATGGTGATGGAACTGATTGAAAGCACTGTATCCATAATTAAGGAAATGTCTGTATACAAACAGTGGCCATTTTGAAATGTAACATGTTTGTCATAACCAGTGACTTTAATCATATATATTTTACTTTCAATATTGAGTATCGTCTGGGGAAAATCAGTTCAAATGATTTGTTCATGATTATATCAGAATTATATGGTTTTCACGGCAGCCATTTTTTAAATTAGAATACAATAGGAACAACTCATGTTTGCATTGGTGATGCAAATAACTGTTGTTCCAAGAACGTAGCGAAACAGTCAACACAACCTAACTACAAATACTAAAGACAGTACGTAGTGAAGACATAAGAAATATTACTTTAAATGTCCGCCATATCAGAAAAAGTATGTAGATGGCACAGCCCAAAGAAACAACATTATATCTGCATTACCAGTGTAGATATGAATATTGCAATATATCGTATACGATTTCAGGGCGGCCATTTTTAAATCTAAGATGGCCGCCATGAGACCTGTTAAAATGAAAATAAAATGGGTTTTGTTGTGTGTGGTCAAAAGATGAGTATCTAAAAAAAATTCAATATTCTACCTGTATTAGAAGTGTATATATAATGAATATAGAATTTCATGGCGACCATTTTGAAATCCAAGATGGCGGCCAAATGAATAGTCGAAACAAATGGAACGAACCTCAGTTTTGTTTTTAGTGCTCTAAAGATGACAAAACACATCGGTTACTAGAATGTAGCGAACAAAATGCAAATCTACATAACAGTATGTATACACTAATTTGCCAATACCACTATACAGGCCCGTGGGGTTGAAAGGGTTAAACCGCTCGTTCGTCACAAAATGCCAGGACAGAATTGGCTGTTATTGTGAACATATTTTATAGTGGTCGGGTCTCAGCTATAAAGATACAGATAATATAAAAGACAGATGAAATAGTAAGTAATTCGTATAGCTGAGATTATCTAAGCTAGTAATATATAATCATTTACCGCAAGTTTACAATATAACGGTTATAGTTTACATAATATTGAATTTTAATAAACTAATTTATTTGCTTGTTATTGCCTCTGAAAAGCAATGTATTAAAACTTCCATATATGAAATATAACTATTACATAAAGGTAATATTAAAACCAGGCAGAGCTGCCTTTGCTAGAATTATATTAATAAAAAAAGTTCCCTTTAGGCTATGGTGGCTTGTTAGGGATATTTTGTCTTTTCGTTTCTTCGTGGCGGCAGAACGAAGATTAGCATGGCGAAGAAACGAAGACACAAAGTTTAATAATTAAACTTCGTCTTTCGCCACGCTACTTATCGTCTCTTCGCCCCGAAGGGATGATAAATATCGCCCCATGAGGTCGATAATTCGCGCCTGGTAAATTTATGCAAATTAGCGCCCCTTAATTTCGTTTCGTCGCCACGCTATTTTATGCCTACAGGACGCTAATTATCGACCCTTCGCCATGAAGGAACGAAGTTTATTGTCCTTAATATTCAATATATGTCTTCGTTCCGTCGTACGCTGTTTTTTGGTCCCTTCGTTTCGTTGTGTCTTCGCCACGAAGAAACGATAATTATCGACTCTTGATCTTCACCGCGAAGAAACGATAATTTTCGTCCCTTCATCCCGGAAGGAGAAGAGACGAAGATTAGTGTGTTCCGGTCGCACATGCGCAGATCAGTACTAACAAGCAGACTGCCATTTTATAATTAATTATTTAATTTATTAATAATATATCCGTGTTTTATCTCTGTTTGTTTATGTACCGGTATTTCGTTTTATATATATGTACTGTACATGTAAGATATAAGAATGTAATTGGTTATCAAAGTGCATGTCGATTAAATTAATTATATTAGTCTTTCGATTTCTGTTTACCATGTTTACAGGAATTAAATCGGAAAACCGAAACCGAAAGGAGAAATTAATAGAATTAATTTATAATTTAATGCATTTGAAATTTGATATTCAATCTGATTATTGTAATCTTAATTATACAACACATAATTATTTAAAACGGTAGACATAAAAAGAGAAGAAAAAAACTTTTAAATATTATTAATTATGTATGCAATGGCAGTACTTAGTACGCATCTGCGCATGTGTGACCGGAACGCACCAATCTTTGTTTCCTCTCCTTCCGTGGCGAAGGGACGATAAATATTGTTTCTTCGCGGCAAAGAAACGAAGAGACGCAGATTAAGACGCAATACTTATCGTTTCTTCGTGGCGAAGACACGAAGACACGATGATCAAGGACACTACACTTCTTCTCTTCGTTCCTTCGCGGCGAAGGAATGATAATTAGCGTCCTGTACGCGTTAAGAAGTGTGGCGACGAAACAAAGATTAAGGGGCGCTAATTTACGAGGTGTAAATTTACGCTGCGTAAACTGTCGACCTTATAAGGAGATAATTATCTCCCTTCGGGGCGAAAAGACAATTAGCGTGGCGAAAAGACAAAATTTAATTATCAAACTTCGTTTCTTCGCCATGCTATTCTTCGTTCAGTCGCCACGAAGAAAGGAAATGTTAGTTTAGACATAGTTGATTGCATATAAGTATAATGAGGAATCTCGGATACGGGTAACAGCCCACGGGAGGTTTAGAATAGTTATGTCACCAAATATATACACACTTTCCTACGTTTTGTTTCTCGCGATAAAGTTTCAGTTCTTTCAGTACTTTTATTTGAGGTAGCTGAGGAATTGAGTTTGTATAAATGAGTATAGTTTATATAGCAACTTACGGAAAAAGCAGAATTAGTTCCATTGATGAAAGGTTAGGGGGCAGTGACCAGTTAATTTAAAATTATCAATTTCACGCCCTCGGACAGCCTAGTATGCAGGAATGTGAAATATCTCGGTGCAGCCTCTTTAAAAGTATCGAATTCTGAGGTAAAATTTACACTTTCAAACCATGCCGTGCCACGTCACTTGCAGAACTAGAGATTGAAAGTTGCATATTTTCTCAATCACTATCCAGAGGCAAATGTACTATCATGGTGCAAACCAATTCACTTCCATACGGTTTCTCTGGAATAAATTATTGTTTGAAACTCCCAGAAAAATATATTGTTGTGATTTATTTTTCTTGTCACAACAT